>CM064504.1:830308-837808 GCA_032716605.1 Paralithodes platypus
AAGTGATTAAGCCATCCAGTTTAAGCTGACGTCTCGCTTCTTTTAATTACGGCTATAATTAGAATATTGTATTCAGCTTTAGTAGGACCTGTAGGGATTAATCAAAATAATGCAGACTATTATTTTCCTAGAGGTCGTTACTAGGTTGAGTGTAAATCGTCTAAATCTTAGCTAGATTTGAATTGAGAAAAGAGTCGTAATATAAATCGCCTAACCCTTTGCCAGAAAAGAATTGAGAAAAGCATCATAATACTGAAAGGATTATAAAGCCAGCCAATCAGAGGTCGTTAAGGGGTGTGACCTATTTTTGTTCTGTCCTTTTCTATAATTTTCTGGCTTGTATCCATTTGGCCCCATTCAGCCTACTGTTTTAAGACGTTTATCCCCATCCAGGTGTCAATTTTTTACTGGTGAGCGGTAGCGAGCCAGCATATTTTTAATTTTTGTTTGACAGCAGGTTAAATTTGTACATTTTTCGATAGAAAAATTTCTCCGGCGAAGCCGGATTTCTTCATATAATGATGGCTCGCTATCGCTCGCCAGGAAGAAATCGACACCTAGATGGGGATTATTACGTCTTAAAATAGTTGGCTGAATGGGGCCGAATGGATACAAGCCAGAGAAAGAAAGAAAAGGACAGAAATAACAAAAAGCAGGTCACCCCCCTTAAAATGAAATCCTAATGGTCCTGGGGATTATTTCTAACCTGGCATCCATCAGCGGGATTTATTATAGCCTACTAGTAGCAGTCAGCAATTCTAGTCTAGCATAAATTGAAATTGAAACTGGATTTTTTTTTTTATTAAGCCAATGAGTCTATCTATCTAGCTATATGCTCAGGCCCAATCCCCATTTTTTTTTTTTTTTTTTTTTTTTTTTATATATATATAATGTGATACAAAAAGATAAAGGCAAACAGATATATAGCAAACAATGTAGATAAATTATTTATAAGTTGTGGAATACCAATAGTTAATTTGCATCATAATGGAGTATGCAGGATACTGTTTGTATTTTATAACTTCATCTTGGCGATGTCATGTGTTTACCGTATTATCAGCAGACTGTGTTTGTGTGTGCGTGCGCGCGCGCGTGTGTGCTTTCGTGTGTTTTCTTTTACCTGTAACCACCTGTAATTATATTACAAATTAGTAATATGAAATGTGTTATAATGTGTATCATCGTCGTCAGTTTGCCTGTTATCAATACATGGCATTTTATCCGATATTTCTGCATCGCCCGGTGATCGTTGGATAAAACTTTGAGCTGTTAATAACAATACCTTCTTTTCCAGGAATAAATTAATCTAGACACAAAAATATGTATCGTTTACCCCAAAAAGCGTCCTGACTTTTGACGCTCGAACACTGATAGAAAACTGAATAAGGCCCTGTGAAGAAAACGGACGGCTCTCAGGGAAACTAACTTACTTTGTGAAGAAAATTGAAAATGACTTGTAAATAAGTGAAGAAGCTAGAAAAGAAGACACTATTAATGCAAGATGGATTACCGGAAGATTAAGGGTGTATACAGACTAGTTGTGACAGAGTGAATATCGCTGTGGAATACCTGAATCACATAGCAATAAGGAATTAAGTCTTAGAACCCCCCCCCCCCCCCCCAACAACTACCTCTTCAGTTTAAGTGGAAGAAAATATTAGTCCAAGAAAAGCTGCTACTGTTTATTATTGTGATTATCCCGTCCAAAATAATATATTGTACATTAAGTTAACTATTAAATACTACTCTATTATTATTCTAGTAAATATATATAGTAACTCAGTCAATAATTATAAGACACAAGTATCCAAGAATTAATTATCAGATCATACAAAACCCTCACATTACCTTAATTAGTTGCGTAATCCGACATCATTAGAAAACATTAAGTAGCTTATAAAAAGCACACTTAGCTTCTTAGAATTGGAACCTACAGTATATCTCATTGTAAATAAACCAGTGCACATCTCAAGAAACCAGTGCACATCTCAAGAAATTAAATATAAAAGCAAAAAGGCTAAGTAGTTCATGGAAGCCTTATTTACCCTTGTGAAATTATAGACTATAAATACAATTGCTATACGGTACGCACAAAATAAGTTAGCATACTTTGGACCTCGCTCAAGGGACAGGCTATAAGAAGATTTTTACTTCTGTGCTAAGGGTAGAGCATTAATAAACCAACATGGGTAAATAACATAAATCAGTCACTTAGCTTCTCACAAGTAGATCAACACACATACATACATACATGTAAGTTTAAAGACTGCTTCATCCACACCGAAATTAATTAAAGTTTAAGTGAATAGAAATCTGTATATAACGCTTTTCACAAGTAAATAAAGATACATATATACATACATACATACCTACATACATACCTACATACATACAAGTTTAAATACCGCTTCATCCACACCCAAATTAATTAAAAGTGTAAGTGAGTAGAAAAGTCTGTCAATACACACACCCAAAATCCAAGATGGCGGTGTTATGCGAGCGCCCCCCCGAGCTCCTAACGCCCCCTAACGTGATTATAACCAAACACAAGCGAACCTCCAGCGCCGGATCCCAGGCCTCCGTCACCTCCAACAACAACCACCACACCCACACCATGAAAGTCAGATTGGTTGAGGTAAGTTGAGGATTGGTAGGGTATTTTGGTATATATTAAGTTTAGCCCCATTAGTTTTGAAATTTTAAGACGTTCACCCCCTTATTTTGGCTATTTTAAGACCTTTTCCCTAGACCTCCATCAAGCTTAAATTTACAACCCCCAAGACCAGGGTTCAAGATAAATTTGTACATTTTTCGGTAGAAAAATTTCCCGGCCAATGGCCGGTTTCTCTTAAATTACAGGCTCGCTATCGCTCGCCAGCAAAAAATACACCTAAATGGCACGAAAAGTCTTATTATTGACAGAAATGGGGTGAAAGTTCTTAAAATCACCAAACTAATGTGCCGAACGTCATACAATCTGAAAACTAATGGGGATAAACACGAGAAAGAAGCTGGACCAGAAAAACGACCCATCTCCCTTTAATGGGTTAGTAAGTGGTATTGGTGTTGTAAGTATGTTGCCCCCCCCCCCCCTAGCTCCGTTCCCCAGGCCTCCGTCACTTTCAACAACAACCACCACCACCACCATACCCACACCATAAAAGTCAGATTGGTTGAGGTATGTAGAGGGATGGTAGATTGGTTGAGGTAAGTAGAGGGATGGTAGATTGGTTGGTGATTGGTTGAGGTAAGTAGAGGGATGGTAGATTGGTTGGTGATTGGTTGAGGTAAGTAGAGGGATGGTAGATTGGTTGGTGATTGGTTGAGGTAAGTAGAGGGGTGGTAGATTGGTTGGTGATTGGTTGAGGTAAGTAGAGGGGTGGTAGATTGGTTGGTGATTGGTTGAGGTAAGTAGAGGGATGGTAGATTGGTTGGTGATTGTTGAGGTAAGTAGAGGGTGGTAGATTGGTTGGTGATTGGTTGAGTAATAGAGGGGTGGTAGATTGGTTGGTGATTGGTTGAGGTAAGTAGAGGGGTGGTAGATTGGTTGGTGATTGGTTGAGGTAAGTAGAGGGGTGGTAGATTGGTTGGTGATTGGTTGAGGTACGTAGAGGGGTGGTAGATTGGTTGGTGATTGGTTGAGGTAAGTAGAGGGATGGTAGATTGGTTGGTAGGGTGTGACCATAAGATTTAGGCCACTATAACTAACAACAACAACCACCACCACACCCACACCATGAAAGTCAGATTGGTTGAGGTAAGTAGAGGGGTGGTAGGGTATTTTGGTATAATATAATAAGTTTAGCCCCATTAGTTTTGAAATTTTAAGACGTTCACCCCCTTATTTTGGTATTAACCCCTTCTGTACCGGTGATGTTCTTTTAATTTTATTCCGACAACTTTTAAACGATTTTCTTCAGTTTAGGAAGGACGTCTACCCATAAAAGGCTACAGACTATCTCAATTATTCCTTTTAGCGACCATACATCTTTCCTAAGCTTCACAAAATCGTCTAAATATAGCTGAAATCAAATACAAAAGACGTCGCCGGTACAGAAGGGGTTAATAACTTCAGTTTTGTAATGTTTGTCTTCTATCAAGAGAGGTATATATAGTTTTACGGTTATATAGATGAATTAGAATGTTGAGCATGACAATATAACGTTTTTTTTTTTTTTTTGCCAGACGCCGTAACACTTCAAGATATTTTTTTATTTTATTAATTCTACATATGCTGATGATAGATGCGCAAGTTTGATTAGCAAATGTGCATTAATATTATAGATTGTTTATAAGTTCAATGTTTTAATTCCATAATTTCTATTTTCCCAGGTAAGATGTGATGCTCAACTGTTGTCCTTGTGGGGGTGAGTGTTGTTGTTGTTGTTGTTGTTGTTGTTGTTGTGGGGGTGAGTGTTATATAATGTACTGTATTATACTATCTATCGTCCATTCTATTTATATATCTATCATGGTAGCTGCCGATTCATCAAAGTATGGCAATGGATTCTTATATATTTTTATATTCTAACAATAACTAAGGCTTTGGGTATTATGTATGTATATTTTGAAAATTATTTACATGGTAGGGTAATTATGATTATCAAATTCATATAAAATTAACAGTGGCATTTTATATAATTAACAGTGGCATTTTATATAATTAACAGTGGCATTTTATATAATTAACAGTGGCATTTTATATATAATTAACAGTGGCATTTTATATAATTAACAGTGGCATTTTATATATAATTAACAGTGGCATTTTATATATAATTAACAGTGGCATTTTATATATAATTAACAGTGGCATTTTATATATAATTAACAGTGGCATTTTATATAATTAACAGTGGCATTTTATATAATTAACAGTGGCATTTTATATATAATTAACAGTGGCATTTTATATATAATTAACAGTGGCATTTTATATAATGTTCGAAATTCCCGTCAAACATTATAAGAACAAATTATTAAGGAAATCCGTCGTTTTGTGCTCACTAAAAAATGATTAAGTTTGACCGATATAAAACATTAGTACTATCTTTCGAGAATTACGTCAAAATAGATACCAGGAGGCAAAACTAGTGAGGGCAGTCTTAGATTTTCCCCTGCTCAAAAGTATTTAAGGGAGCCCACCTCGCTTTTTTGTTTTCTCTTTCTCTCCCTCTCTCTTTGGCTTGTATCTACTCGGCCCAATTCAGCCTAATGTTTTATGACGTTTACCCCCATCCAGGTTTCAATATTTTCCTGGCGAGCGGTAGCGAGCCAGCATACTGTACAGTATATATTTTTTGTTTTGACAGCAAGCTAAATTTGTACATTTTTCGATAGAAAAATTTCTCCAGCGAAGCCGGATTTCTCCATACAGTGCTGGCTCGCTATCGCTCGCCAGGAAGAAATCGATACCTGGATGGGGATAAACGTCTTAAAACAGTTGACTGAATGGGGCCGAATTGATACAAGCCAGGGAAAGAGAGTAAAGGAGAGAAAGATAAAAAAAAAAACGGTGACCCCCCTTAATTCTGTTCCACCGATATAATTATAGGACTAGTACTGGCCTTCGAGTAGACGTCGATTTATACACGGACAAAAAAATATATAATAAAATGAACACTTGAGAAAAGCTTTAGAGTTTTCCGTACTTAACCCCTTCTGTACCGGAGACGTCTTTATTATTTTATTCTGGCTATTATTAGGCGTGAAGTAAGAGAGGTAATAAAAGTTAGTGAGTTAGAGAAGAGTGCAAAAGAGAGGGAGTACAAGGAAAGACTAAATGAAAAGTGGATGGAAGTGAGAGAGATGGAAGTGAGAGAAGTAGAGGTTGAATGGCAACAGTTTAAGGAAGGAGTGAAAGCAAGTGCAGAGGTAGTATGCGGCAAAAGGAAAGTAGGAGGCAGAGGTATCAGGAAGGGAAGCGAGTGGTGGAATGATACGGTGAGAAAGGCAGTTGAGGAGAAGAGACAGTGTTTTGAGAGGGTTTTACAGGATGGTAGTGTTGAGGTATGGGAGAGGTACAAGGAGAAAAGGAGAGAGGCAAAACGGAAAATTAGAGAAGCTAAAAAAGATGCAAACGAAAGGTGGAGTCAAAGGTTGAGTGAGAATTTTGAAGAACGAAAGAAGATGTTCTGGAAGGAGGTAAATAAAGTAAGGAAAGGAGGACAAAAGAGGGAAGAGTCAGTGAAAGATGCAAATGGAGAATTACTATGTTGAACGAATGGGAGATGAAAGGCTTACAAAGAGAATATGTGAGTCAGATACAAGGGGAGATAGAAGGGCAGGAAGGCCCCCATTGAGATGGAGAGACTGTGTATGAAAAGCTTTGGATAATAGAGAAATGACTATAGATCAGGCAGGGAAGTGGTGGTGGACAGGAGTGAATGGAGAATGCTTGTGACTAGTTGAGTGAACACGTGGTCATTTGGGGGAAGGGGTCGGGCGCAAGTTGGACTAGATAGTAGTCCATCAGGCGCCTGGCCCGGGGAGACGATTAATATGAAGGGTGCGCCTGGAAGTGTGGTGGGATGGCTTGTGGCTTTGGCTCCGCTGCTTGTCTGCCTGCCGAGATCGGAACCTCTCCGGGTGGTCGGGGGCCTGGGGAGTGCTGGAGCGACCTTGGTGACCCTGGTCTCTGGGTCTTCTGGGTGACCTAGATGTGTGTCAATTTGTGTTTTTATCTGTGTTTGTTCGTTGTTTTGTGTTGTTTTTGTGTTTTCCCTGTTCTTGCTCTGTCTTGAGTCGGCCACCCTCAAGAAAAAAGGAAAACAAAATAATAAAATAAAATTAAATAGAAAATAAAAATATAAATAGAAAAAATGGGGATTGGGCCTGAGCATATAGATAGATAGATAGATAGATAGATTAGGCGATTTTATTAAGTTTAGAAAAGGCCTCCAGTAATTAACTCTTTCACGCTGTTATGACGCAGAGGTTGCCAGATTAGCAATAAGAAATAGAGTTCTCTCACTCTTATAATTACCTCTCCAAAATTAGTTTTCTGCCCACAGCTAACTAAAAGACAACTGCAGAGGTTTAAGTAACTAAACTAAAGGTTTCTAAATACCCCTGATGGTAACAAAGGTTTTAAAGTATCCCTAATAGGCTCAAAATTGCGTCATAAGCGTGAAAGGGTTAACAGGCTTCGAACTATCTCACTTAACCCTTTTTACTACCGCAGATCCTTTTTAAACCTCACAAAAATCGTCTAAATATAGGTAGAATATAAATAAAAAGACATTATCGGTACAGAAGGGGTTAAGAATATTTAATTACGTTTACTCAACTAACAACATTAGTACTGGCCTTCCCAATATACGTCGGTGTGGGGCCGAACAAATTACACAGAAAACCCTTAGACTTTATCCTATTCCAAACTATTTCATTCAGCCGGACCGATTTGAAACTCCCCCGGCCCCATTAATCAAAATAGCTGAAATAACAGGACAGATTCAGTGCTCGCTGGAGAAATACTGCTGCCTGCAATATTAACCGGGT
>CM064504.1:842808-878731 GCA_032716605.1 Paralithodes platypus
CATCTAATGATAGCCAAAATAAACGCGTCAGAGCTTCAAGGGGTTAATCTTTTACGTACCGGTGCCGTCCTTTTAAATTATTCTGGCTACTATTAGACGATTTTATTCAGTGTAAAAAGGAGCAGTTTTTAGGCTTCGAACTATCTCATTTAACCCTTTTAACCGTTTTTACCTTCACAGATCATTCTTAAACTGCACAAAATCGCGTCTAAATATAGCTAGAATGAAATATAAACAACCTCGCCGGTACGGAAGGGGTAAATAAATTATATCCTCATGCTTCCCTACCCTGTCCACCTGTAAAGGCCAACATGGATTTCAAGATATAGCTCATCTTTACCAGGGCTAATACTCTCTCTCTCTTCTCCCCCCCCCCCCCTCCCTCTCCCCCTCTCTCTCTCTCGATTCTCTCATCTCTCTCCCTCTCATCTCTCTCTCGCTCTCCCTCTCTCTCCCTCCCTATCCCCTCCCCCCCACCCAAATCTTCTCTCTTCGTCTCCCCGCTCCTCATTCTCCCCCCTCCTACATCGTGGTGGTTCTCTCGTAAGGAAAGTAGAAGACCCTGACTCCCCACGTCATCATCATCACATCTCCCTCTTCCCCATCCTTCCCACTCTATCTCCTCCCTCTCACCCCTCCCACCTCTCCTCTTCCTCCTCCCTCCTCTCATCCTCAATCACACTCGCTTCCCTCTCCATCCATCCTCTCCCGGATCCCCCCCCCCTCGCAATCCTCCACTACCCCCCCCCAATCTCCCTTCTCTCTTACCTCCTCTCTCTCGCCCTCCCCTCTCTCTCGCTCCCCCTCTCCTCCTCCTCTCATCTCCTCTCTTCCAGTAAGGAAATTAGAAGACCCTGACATGCCAAGGAATCCCAGTGAAGGCTACCGAAGGTATAGGAGAGGCAGGGGTGATGAGGGGGGTGAAGGAGTGATATGAGGGGTGATGGGTGATATGTGGGGTGAGGGGCGAGGGTGTGGGGAGGTGATAAATGGTTGAGGTTAAGGGGTGAAGTTAGGGCATTGGAGAGGGGAGGGGGAAGAGTGTAGGGTAATGGGTGATGTTTTTTTTTTTATTATTATTATTATTATTAGTGTGTTACTCAGTTACTTGTTCGTCAAGGGGAATCCACGCAATGCGAGCTAAGCTCATTATTATCGCGCCTCCTTAACTGGGAATGTATTGCGTGAAATGCATGTTAAGTGTTTTATGTACGGTACTGTTGGAATGGCTGTGGATGTGTGTGTAGTCTGTATTTTAGCCAATTGGCGACATCGGAAACGAAGGCTTAGGGTGGATCTGTATGGTACCATTCTCACTATCGACGGTACCACCGCCTCGCCCGAAGGCTTAGGGTTAGCCATCAGCTTAGTACCCATATGATGACCCATCTCGCCTTGTACGCATTTTTGCCACCAACCCCCAGATCGGACCGGGTCACAACGTCGTCCACTTATTCCAGGACCTATTTACAGCGAGTGAACTGAGGCTAACACATGAAAGGAGACAAGCCCAATTTGTCTCCGCCCGGCCGGGAATTGAACCCCCGACCCCTCGTGTGTGAGACGAGAGCTCTACCTACTAGGCTACGGGCTGTGTGTGTGTGTGTGTGTGTGTGTGTGAAGAGTTGAGAAGAGTGGAAGGGTTGATATGAGGCAGTGGAAAGATATAACAAGTGAATATGAATACTTAGGTGTATACATCTCTCATATATCTCACCCTAATTATCTCATCCCTCCGTCTCTCAGCTCTCATCCCCCCAGTAAGGAAATAGGAGACCCTGGCACCCCGAGGCATTCCTGTTACAGCTACCTAAATTATGGGGGCGCTGGGTGAGATACGGGTGATTGTGGGTATAAGGGGGTGAATGGGGATGAAGGGTCTATAAAATGGATTGAAGGGTGATATAGGGTGATGGGGATTGAAGGGGTGATATAAGGGGTGAATTGGGGATTGAAGGGGTGATATAAGGGATGAAAGGGGATTGAAGGGGTGATATATGGGGTGAATGGGGATTGAAGGGGTGAAGGGTGATGTGAAGTAATAACAAGGGTGAGCGAGTGATAACATGGGATTCTTGTACGTTTATGTATAAATGAAAAGTGAAAAGTGTTCGATGAGAAGTGAGAGGGATATATAGGGTGAATTGTGAATATGAAAGGTTTTGAAGTGTTTGTGATATAAGGTGATAATGAGTGTGAGTAAGGGAGGGATAGATGTGTGATTGAGAGTGGAAGGATGATAAACATATTTTTATAAGGCACAGAAAGGTTAGGTTTCTTCATGTGTGTCTATATGAGGGATGAAGGTGATATGGAGTGATAATGGGTCAGGTGTTGAGCGCAGTGAAGACTGAGTAAATGATATATAGTATTTTCTCTGAAAAGGAAATGGTATGGTTTGTTTTGTCCTCTCTCTCTGATCATCACACACACAGGAGAGCGGGCCTTCCTAATTGGATATATCCTACCGGTACTAATAGCATTTTTGTCGCCCATCCTATCAGAGAGAGAGAGAGAGAGAGAGTAAGAGTGAGAGAGAGAGCGAGAGAGCAATGAATGTGAGTGTGAGAAAGAGTGTGGTGGTGGGAGACTTCTGACACATAATTTGGTGAGACAGGTGATGATGGGAACAGTGAGTGAGAGAGAGAGAGAGAGAGAGAGAGAGAGAGAGAGAGAGTTACGTAGATACACTGATCATACATATACACAGATCATCTCTCTCTCTCTCTCTCTCTCTCTCTCTCTCTCTCTCTCTCTCTCTCTAGTGTGTTTATAGGTAGTCACCCATCGAAGAAGCAGTTTTACCACATATCCAAACCACCCCATTTGCGAGGATACTATATATGTGTGGAACGGGGTGTGGGCGGAGACTGGCCACCGGGGAATTCCCTGTTTATGTAAGCCTAAGTTATGAGGCTGAAAGGGGGGGGGGGGGGGGAGATAAGGGGGATGGAGTGGGGGAGATAGGGATGAGGGGGATGGAGTGGAGATGGATGAGTGGGAAGGGTGGTAACTTAAGTAATGGTTGAAGAGTGGATGAGGGGGATGGAGTGGGGGATGAGGGGGATGGAGTGGGGGTGGATGGTGATGGATGAGCGGGGAGGGTGGTTGCTTAAGTAATGGTTGAAGAGTGGATGAGGTGGATGGAGTGGGGGAGGTGGGGATAGAGAGAGATGAGTGAGCGGGGAGGGTGGTTGCGTAAATAATGGTAAAAGAGTGGATGAGGGGGAGGGAGTAGGGGGGGGTAATAAATAATGGTTGAAGAGTAGATGAAAGGAGTGGAGTGGGGGAGGTAGGGATAGACAGAGAAGAGTGAGGGAGAGGGGTGGTTGGGTAGTAATGGTTGAAGAGTGGATGAGGGAGGTGAGAGGGATAGCGCTCAGAAGGGATGCTTCAAATTGTTAGGGATGGAAGGTGGATGAGAAGGGATAAAGTGGGGTGATACAGGATAAAGAATAATGTAGGATGATGTAAGTATTCCCTGTTTATCTAATTTATGAGGGTGAATAATGAGGGTAGGGGATAGGGATGCAGTGGGAGGTAGTGGATATAAAGGCGTAGGGGAAAGGTGTGCTTGTGGGTGAAGTGAGTGAGAGGGGAATTGGTAAGTGGGATGAAGGAGGGATGAGAGGTGGTAGAGTGGGAAGGTAGTGGATAGAATGTGGTAGGGAAGAGGGATGATTGTGGATGAAGTGAGTGAGAGGGGAATTGGCTAGAGGGAAGAGAATGGGTGGGGGTGAAGGAGGGATGAGAGGGGTAGAGTGGGAGGTAGTGTACAAAGTACAAAGGAGTACAAAGGAAATCAAGCAACAACAGGTCTAGTGACCCTTCTAGGTTGCTTGTCCTCCAAAACACTGAGGATCAAGTGTCCAAACAGTGGTTTAGAGTGGGTAAGGGAACATTGGAAAGGGAACTACTGCCCTGCCACTAACGTGGCAGGCCTAGGAAGTTAGTAGGGGACATATGGGTTAGTAACTGAGGGGAGGATAAAGTTATTCATTTACAAACGCAGTCAGTCGCGGGTTTGATGCGAGATATTTGTCTAGGCGGAATTTAAATGAATCAACGGTGCTGCAGTCTATAACGTCTCGGGGAAGCCCATTCCACAAGTTGACAACTCGATTGAAGAAGAAATTCTTAGATTCGTGCGAGTTAAAAGATTTACCAATAATTTTGCAACCGTTTCCCCGCGTGTAATTAGATTGGTCGATAGTGAAGTACTTACTACAGTTCATATTGTCGATGCCTTTGATGATTTTGAACACTTGAATTAAGTCGCCTCTTAATCTGCGCTGGGTTAAAGGAAATAGATTTAATTCTCTAAGACGCTCTTCGTATGGTTTGTTCTTTAGGCTAGGTATCATTTTGGTAACTCTACGTTGAACTCGTTCTAGCTTGTTTATATCTTTTTGGTAATAAGGGCACCAGGATTGAACGCAGTATTCCAGAAGAGGGCGGACTAAGGAATTGTAAAGGGTTAGGATAACTTCTTTGGATTTATGCTCAAATGACCTGCCTATAAAGCCAATTATTTTGTTTGCCTTCTTAACAACTTCTGAACATTGTTGACTCGGTTTTAGGTTACTCGATATTGTTACTCCCAGATCAGTTTCTCTGTTTACATTCTTAAGCTGAGTGCCATTCATCGAATAGTTTGCTTTCTCATTTAGGTATCCGACATGTAGTACTTTACATTTATCCGCATTGAAACTCATTTGCCAAATTTGGGCCCAACATGACAATTTATCTAGATTGTGTTGCATATCGTCAACTTGTTCTTTTGAGAGTACGCTATTTGCAATTTTTGTATCGTCAGCAAATTTTGAGATTGTGCAGGTGAGACCCTCATCTATGTCGTTGATGTAAATTAGAAAGAGAATTGGTCCTAGTACCGATCCCTGGGGTACCCCGCTACTTACATTGGTCCATTTAGATGCCTTACCGTTTTATGACTACCCTTTGCTTTCTGTTGCTGAGCCAATTTTCTATCCATTTCAACACACCGTCTTGTATTCCATGCGCTTTTAGTTTTAGCAGTAAACGTTTGTGGGGAACTTTGTCAAAGGCCTTTTGAAAATCAAGGTATATAATATCTACAGCTTTATTCTCATCGTAGAGGTTGAGGATATCGTGGAAGAAGTCTAAGAGGTTTGTTAAACAGGAACGTTTTTTACGAAAGCCGTGTTGAGTATCTTTAAGTATGTTATTTTCCTCTAAGTGATTTACGAGTCTGTCTCGTATGACCGTTTCTAGCATTTACATACAACTGAGGTTAAGCTAATTGGACGATAGTTACTGGGTAGGGATTTGCTGCCTTTTTTGAATATCGGTGTTACGTTGGCTAGCTTCCACTGATCAGGCATAGTTCCAGACTGCAAGGATTTATTGAATAGTAATGTCAGTGGTTTGGAGAGCTCATTCTTAGCTTCCTTTAGAACTCTAGGCGAGATTGTATCAGGTCCTGGCGTTTTATTTACATTGAGTTTATCTAAAACAATTCAATACTTCTCTCTCTGTAACGGTGATATTGCTTAGAACATCTGAATTATCAATCTGAATCGGCGATGGTGCAGGGATATCACTGAGGTCTTCTGTTGTAAAAACTGATGCAAAGAAGGTATTGAGGGCATTACTCATTTGTACTTCGTCTTTGGTGTATTCTCCTTTTTCATCGACTAACGGTCCAACAGTTGAAGTAACTACTTTTTTCTTTCTGATATAACTATAGAATTCTTTCGGGTTTGTTTTACTTTGATTCGCAATATGTAACTCTAAGGTCTTTTTACTTTGCTTAATTAACTTTTTGGCTTTGCGTCGTAGCTCTACAAATTTCACCCGTTCTTCGTCATTTTGTGAGGATTTTAATCTATCATTAGCAAATTTTTTAGCAAGCAGGCAGTTTGAAATATCTTTATTCCACCATTTGGGCTTATTATTATGGCCTGGACGCCGTATTTTCGATGGTATGCAGTCTTGCACTGCTTTTAGGTAAGTGGTTTCGAATAACTTCCAAGATGTATTTATGTCGTTATTGTTAATTAAAAAGCTCCAGTCAGTTTCTTTAAACATAGCTCTAAGTTTATGGAAGTTTGCTTTCTTGAAATTAGGGACTTTTTCGATGCTACTATTTGGTTCGTTACTAGTAAACTTTAAAGTGAAAGTTATCGTACGATGGTCGCTGTTACTGAATTCATCACCAACATTCAAATTCTCTATCAATTCTTCTTTTGTTGCAAGTACAATGTCAAGAACGTTATTACCACGGGTCGGCATTCGAACAAATTGATAAAGCGAACTCTCTTGCAAGTTCGTATACAAGTCATGTCCGGAGTGTGAAGTAAGAGTATCGCCCCACTTGGTCACAGGTAAATTAAAGTCGCCAAAAATTACGGTATCTTGTGAGTTACTTATATCTGCAATTTGTTCGTAAATTTCTCGGTCAGTTTGCACTGATTGAGCTGGAGGTCTGTATATTAACGCAAGTATTATTTTTGTACCTTTATTATTCTTTATTAGCACAAAAGATGTGTCGACGTTCACAATTTGAGGTTTTGACACGAGGTCGGGTTAAAACTTTCTTTGATATAAAATAAAACGCCACCTCCATTTTTATTTATTCGGCTGTTCTCAAACATTACATAACCGGGAAGTGAATACTCTGCTA
Organism: Paralithodes platypus; assembly: GCA_032716605.1. NCBI lineage: Eukaryota > Metazoa > Arthropoda > Malacostraca > Decapoda > Lithodidae > Paralithodes > Paralithodes platypus. The sequence continues at coordinate 849,473 of CM064504.1, forward strand.
AAAAGTCTCTATCTTGTGTATTGAGCCAAGATTCTGTTATGCCAATCACATCATAATTTTCTGTAAACACTAGTTCCTCTAAATCTGAAAATTTATTGCGTATGCTACGAGCGTTTGCATAGAAAACATTCAAAGTTTTGGATTTGGGGATTCAAGGAACGGTCTTTATTCAAATTATTGGTTCTGGTCGGATCTACATTTACATTCATGGCTGTCCTCGGTCCTCGGTCGTTATCCCTGACGGTTTTGAATTTGGGTCGTGTTGGTGGAGCTTTATCCAAATTCGCGGTTCTTGACGGATTAGTATTTAATTCCTTTGTAGATTGCCGTCCTCGCTGTCTTCGGTCCTCCTTCCTGGTTGTCCTGTGCTGAGTCGATTTCTTCTCCGAAAATCCTTCACCGCATCGTTGAGAACACGCCCATGAAGGGGTATGAAGGGGTATGAAGTGGAATGAAGGGGTAGGGGAAAGGGGTGATATTGTGGGTGAAGTGAGTGAGATGGGAATTGGTTAGAGGGAAGAAGAGAGGACGGACGGATGAGAGGGGGTAGAGTGGGAAGGTAGTGGATAGAAGAGGGATGATTGTGGATGGAGGGTTAGGGATGGGAATTGGTAAGAGGGAATAGGAGAGGTGGGAGTGAAGGAGGGATGCTAATAGACGAAAAGAGATCATAGTGCGTGAAATGTTGAAACGGAGTGGGAAAGTGTGAGAGAGAGAGAGAGAGAGATTTACATAGATTTACTCCTATTTACATAAACACACTGGCCACACATACCTTACGATCCAAATGAGGTGCTCAGGACTTGATTCTAGTAGAGATGGCATATCCGATAGAAAAGGAAAATTGAAGGGGATAGAGAGAGAGAGAGAGAGAGAGAGAGAGAGAGAGAGAGAGAGAGAGAGAGAGAGAGAGAGAGAGAGAGAGAGAGAGAGCAATATATGAGAAGCTTGTGAGGGACGGGTGGCAAAGTGTAGGGGAGCCGCATAGGAATTCCCAGATTATGTACGTCTGAGTTCTAAGGCACAGGAGGAGAGAGACGTGAGGGATGAGGATGGCTGAGAGGGGTGCAGAGGGGAGATAGTTGATGGAAGAGGATGGATGAATAGTGGATTACAAGCAAGAGGGATTGGTTAGAGGGGAAAGGAAAGGTGAGGGATGAGGGTGGTTGAGAGGGGTGCATAGGGGAGGTAGATGATGGGGATGGATGAATAGTGGATTAACAGAAAAGTGATAGGGTCATTGGTTACAGTGGAATGGAGAGGCGAGGGTGAGGTTGGCTGAGGGGGATGGATTGGGGAGGTAGGTGATAGTAAGGGATGGTTGGAGGGATGAGGGTGGGTGAGAGGGATGGATTGGGGAGGTAGGTGATAGTAAGGGATGGTTGGAGGGATGAGGGTGGCTGAGAGGGATGGATTGGGGAGGTAGGTGATAGTAAGGGATGGTTGGAGGGATGAGGGTGGGTGAGAGGGATGCAGAGGGGAGATAGTTGGTGGAAGGGGATAAATGAATAGTGGATTACAAGCAAGAGGGATTGGTTAGAGGAATAATGAGAGTGAATTGTAGGTGAGAGGGATGGACAAATGGAAAGGTAATATTGTATTGTAGTTTATAATTGTAGGTAAAACCCCACTCTGGTTGGATTTATGTTCACCCTGGACCATGGACATATAAGCCTGATTTCTGGAGCAGTAGAGAAGAGATGAAGGTGAAGGAGGGATGAGAGGAGCAGAGTTAAGGGGGGTCACCGGATTTTGTTTATCTTTCTCTCCTTTTCTCTCTTTTCCTGGCTTGTATCCATTCGGCCCCATTCAGCCAACTGTTTTAAGACGTTTATCCCCATCCAGGTGTCGATTTCTTCCTGGCGAGCGATAGCGAGCCAGTGTTGTATACAGAAATCCGGCTTCGCCGGAGAAATTTTTCTGTCGAAAAATGTACAAATTTAGCTTGCTGTCAAAAAAAATATATATAGGCTATGCTGGCTCGCTACCGCTCGCCAGGAAAATATTTACACCTGGATGGGGGTAAACGTCTTAAAACAGTAGGCTGAATAGGGCCGAATGGATACAAGCCAAAGAGAGAGGGAGAGAAAGAGAAAAAAACGAGGTGGGCTGGCTTAAGAGGGGCTAGGTTATTGTGTGTGACGGACGAGGGATGACGTGGGGAGGTAGTGTTTGTTATTGTGTGTTATTGTGTTATTGTGTGTGGCGGACGAGGGATGACGTGGGGAGGTAGTGTTTGTTAGTGTGTGTTATTGTGTTATTGTGTGTGACGGACGAGGGATGACGTGGGGAGGTAGTGTTTGTTATTGTGTGTTATTGTGTTATTGTGTGTGACGGACGAGGGATGAAGTGGGGAGGTAGTGTTTGTTATTGTGTGTTATTGTGTTATTGTGTGTGACGGACGAGGGATTACGTGGGGAGGTAGTGTTTGTTAGTGTGTGTTATTGTGTTATTGTGTGTGACGGACGAGGGATGACGTGGGGAGGTAGTGTTTGTTATTGTGTGTGACGGACGAGGGATGACGTGGGGAGGTAGTGTTTGTTATTGTGTGTTATTGTGTTATTGTGTGTGATGGACGAGGGATGAAGTGGGGAGGTAGTGTTTGTTATTGTGTGTTATTGTGTGTGATGGACGAGGGATGACGTGGGGGATGTAGTGTTTTGAGCAGGGTGTCGAACGGAAGCCGAGTCTATTCTTTGTAGTCTTTATTATTGCATATGTAGAGCTAAAATTATGGTATATAGTTCAAATTATGGCTTTAGATATTATAAAATGGCCAATACAATGCTATTTCATGCTAATTTACCTGCATGCTTCTCACAATCATTAAAATCTTCAACCAAAATTGCTCCGGTTTGACACCCTGGTTTGGAGAGGGATGAGGGAAAAGGGTGTGGAACAGAAAAGGAGAGGGGTGGTGGATGCCTATAGTCTATTCGCTGTAAGTAGGCGATAAATCATGACCTCTATCCTCTGTAACTCAAAAACGACTAGAGTAATCGATCTAATATTTCTACCATTTGGCAAGAGTCAGTCAAGGAATAGATGTGGAAATTTACAGCCAATTTGCTCTAGCCATTTTTGAGTTACAGAGGATAGAGGTCATGATTTCGCGCCTACTTACAGCGAATAGACTATAGGTTAGTGTGCGGAAGACAATATCCTATTTCTGGTGGGAGAGGGTAAAGGGTGTATGAACTGGGGTGGAGTGGGGAGCTAAAGTAGTGATGCCTCTGAAAGGTTTGGGATGATAAATGGGATTGGTTGCATAAATAACAAAAGGCAAGGGCAGAGACGGAGGAGGAGATGTTGGATACTGAAGGCATGTTATTAGGAGGGGTGAGAGCTGGGTAATAACAGCGTCGATTGAGGAAAGGGGAATAGCCATAGGTGTAGATTGAAAGATTTTATGAATAGTCTGTATCGAAGAATAAGTGAAGGATGTGTGTGAGGCAGAGTCGTCAACTTTGCTACTTTTGTTTGCTAGATCTAGGACCCTATGGGTATTTATTAAATTTATCAGTCAGTTTTCCCGATTAACGACATGAGAAGTAACAATATTCTGGAGATTTCGTCGATTTCTAAGTTATAATCTTGAGCGTCGTCATTTTTCTAGCGATAACCAGACGTTCCGAATATCTAGCGACTTATGAGAGCCAATCTAACGGCATCCGTAACACAGATTTGGCAACCCTGGTGTGAGAATTCTGAGAAATCTGGTCTGGTGTGGTGACATAAAAAGGACGGGTGGATGGGAGAGAGATATACAGGACGACACTAAATACATTACCCAGGGATAGATGTCCAAGCTGATCACTGGTAAAAGCCGGATTCACACGAGCCCTTTTTCCAGCAATTTTTACGGGCAATTATGGTCTGGAGGCTTTAAAAATTACACTTGATCATAATTCAGCCGGCTAGCATACTCTACCTTCAGTCTAGCTCCCGAAACCAGTGCGAAAAAATCCCGAAATAATACAAAAAAATACTTGCTCATGGAAAATTGACGGAAAAAGCGCTCGTGCGACAGCGGCTTTAACTCAATTTACCGCCAATCTGTATTGAGAGTCAAGGTTGGATGAGGATAAATACAGCTTCTACTTGGTAGTGTAATGGTTTAGGTGCTTATGTTCTGGGTGTGGTGTCCCGAGTTCGAATCCCGGGAGGACCATATGCTTTCATTAGTTTAAAGTACATTGGGGTTTGTAATTGATGATTAATGCTAAGAACGGGGTGTTACTTATAATAAGAATGAAGGTGACTAGAATACTTGACACCGAGCTGGATGTATGTACCGTATGAGAAATTAGAATGCTAATATGAATATATATAAATGTAAGTTAGCCAATGGAATGTATTATATATTATGCATAATATATTATTATGGGAGAGGTACTTGAAAGTATGATATATATATATATACTGTATATATACCGGTATATATATATATATATATATATATATATATATATACAATTTTGCAATCCCCTTCCCCCCCAAATAAAATATATAAATAAATAAAATAAAACTAGCAAATACAATCTATGCATATGTATAAATGCATGAGGTATAAGGGGGGAGAACTAAGAGGACAAGCCCGAGTAAATCCCCAGGACGTACGAGGAGGAGAGGACACTGAGGAATTCTGATTACACCCCCTTGAATTATTGTGGGGGGCCTGATGAATTGCTGACTAGGATGGGAGGGGGGGGGGGGGGTGCAGGAGGATTAGAGGGTGAGGGTCGGAATTAGGTTGTTTACATCTGAATATGTTCAGAGGGGAGAGGCTGAATGTGTGAGGGGTGAGAATAATATGTTGTGTGTTTTTGTTAATAACATAAATAATAGAAATAATGCCAATACTTCTACTACTACTACTACTACTACTTCTACTACTACTACTACTTCTACTACTAATACTACTAATTATTATTATTATTATTATTTTATTATTATTATTTGTAATGTACTTTTCGCTTCCAGCCCCGAGTCTGAAACTACTGAATGTTCTAATGTAGGTATATTACAACACTAAGTTAAAAGGGTCTCCCTGTACCCTTGGCGACCGAGAAGGTATCTGGGGCACAAATCTACGCAAAGGAATGGTCTAGTTGTAATTTAAGGGGGGATGGGCCGCTTTTCTGGATCACTTTCTCCCTCATGCTTAGCCTCATTAGTTTTCAGATGTTAAGATGCTTGCCCCATTAGTTAGTCGATTTTAAGACCTTTCGCCCAATTTCTTCGTCAATATTTAGACCTTTCGTGCTATTTAGGTGTCGATTTTTTCCCTGGCGAACGATAGTGAGCCTGTAATGTTGGAAGAAGCGGCCTTCGGCCGGGACATTTTTCTACCGAAAAATATACAAATTAATCTAGAAGGGGGATCTAATGTATGTTTTTTTTTTTAATATGATGGAGGTCTAGGGAGGCAACTAGACAAATAATGAATACATGCAAAAATCGCCCAAAAAGTGAACCATCTCCCCTTAAAGTGGCGTCAGGGTAACACGAGCTTTTAGATTCTACAGTTTGGCTATAGAATGATCAGATGGCAATCCTGCTCTATCAGGTTTGTCATTATGTGGTATTATGATTCAGGGAGCCCACCTCGCTGTTTTTATCTTTCTCTCCCTCTCTCTTTGGCTTGTATCCATTTGGCCCCATTCTACCTACTGGTTTAAGACGTTTACACCCATCCAGGTGTCAATATTTTCCTGGCGAGCGGTAGCGAGCCAGCATATATATATATATTTTTGTTTAGACAGCAAGCTAAATTTGTACATTTTTTGAAAGCAAAATGCCTCCGGCGAAGCCGGATTTCTCCATACAATGTTGGCTCGCTATCGCTCGCCAGGAAGAAATCGACACCTGGATGGGGATAAACGTCTTAAAACAGTTGGCTGAATGGGGCCGAATGGATACAAGCCAGGGAAAGAGAGAAAGGGAGAGAAAGATAAACAAAAAAGTGACCCCCCCTTAAAAGGTGTTTGGTGTGCGTCTTAGGCTGGGCTACGTTTTGAATGTAGATAAACCCTTTCAATATTTGGACGCTAATCTGTTCTTTAACTTTATTTCTGGCTATCACTAGACGATTGGATTAACTCTGACAGGATCGGTGGAAGTTAGGATGTTTATCGAGATATTTGTTGCCTCGTTTGATTTATGAAAGTCCTCGTGTTAAGGGGGGATGGGCCGGTTTTCTGGACCACTTTCTCCCTCATATTTAGCTCCATTAGTTTTCAGATGTTAAGATGCTTGACCCATTAGTTAGTCGATTTTAAGACCTTTCGCCCCATTTCGTCGTCAATATTTAGACCTTTCGTACTATTTAGGTGTCGATTTTTTCCCTGACGAACGATAGTGAGCCTGTAATGTTGGAAGAACCGGCCTTCGGCCGGGAAATTTGTCTACAGAAAAATGTACAAATTAATATAGAAGGGGGATATAATGGATGTTTTTTTAAATTTGATGGAGGTCTAGGGAGGAAACTAGAAAAATAATGAATACATGCAATCCCCTTAAACTGAATAGAATCGCCTAGTGATGTCAGAATACAATTAAACTGCGGGTCGGAATACTGCAAAGGTAAACACAATGGTAGAGTAAGAAATGGTGATTAGGATGTGAATTGTGAGAAAATAGTGTGTGTAGATAATATTATATGCTGGGGTGATGATAACTGGGGACCGCAGGAGTTTGATGAAGCACTCCTTCCCTCACTGTCATGCTGGGGGAATTGATGAGCACATTTAGGAGGATAACTTTGGTGAGGTTTAGTGTTAGAGGCTCCATGCAAGTTGTGGATAAAGGTGGTGGTGGTGGAGAGGAGGAGGAGGAGGATGTGGAAAGGGGGAGTTAGATGAGGGAGAAATGAAGGAGTTGGGAGTAGGGGAGGAGGAGGAAGAAGAATTGGAGGAGGAGGAGGACGTGGAAAGGGGGAGTTTAATTGGAGTTGGATGAGGGAGAGGGGAAAATGAAGGATTTGGAGGTAGGGGAGGAGGAGGAGGAGGAGAAAGAAGGAGAAGAAGAGGAGTAGGAGAAAGAAGGCGAAGAAGAGGAGGAGGGGAAAGAAGAAGAAGAGGAGGAGGAGGAGTGAGAAAAGGAGTAGTTGAATTGGAGGGAGGGGGGGAGTGGAGGAGTTGGAGGTAGGGGAGGAAGAGGAGGAGTTTAAATTGAGGTAAGGCAGGGAGAGGGGGAAATGTAGGAGTTGGAGGTGGAAGAGTTTGATTGGTAGGTTGGTAAATCGAAAAGTAGATAGATAGGTAGGTATATTGAAACATAGAGAGGAACGTAAATCGGTTGGTAGGAAGGTAGGTAGGTCTGTAGATAGGCAAGTGCGTAGGTAGCTAGGAAGGTAGATATGTAGGTAGGTAGGTAGGAAGGCAGGTCTTTAGGTAGAAAGGTAGGCATGTCTGTAGGTAGAATATTAGGCAGGTCTGTAGGTGGGAAGGTAGGTAGATCTATATATGTGTAAGTGCGTAGATAATTCTGTAGGTAGGTATGTCTGTAGGTAGTAGGTAGGTCTGAAGATAGGTAAATGTAAGTAGGTAGGTCTGTATATGTGTAAGTGCGTAGGTAGGTAGGCCGTAGGTAGTCGGCACCAAAACATGGAAGTTTCACAACACTCGCAAAATATCTTGCACAGACACTTGGTCACGTTCTCTCTCTGTCTGTCTGTCTGTCTGTCTGTCTCTCTCTGTCCTGGCTGTCTCCCTGTCCTGTCTGTCTGTCTGTCTCTCTGTCTGTCTGTCTCTCTGTGTCTGTTTCGCTCTCTCTGTCCTGGCTCTCTCTCTCTAAAAGCAGTGCAAAACTGCATACCATCGAAAATACGGCGTCCAGGCCATAATAATAAGCCCAAATGGTGGAATAAAGATATTTCAAACTGCCTGCTTGCTAAAAAAAATTGCTAATGATAGATTAAAATCCTCACAAAATGACGAAGAACGGGTGAAATTTGTAGAGCTACGACGCAAAACCAAAAAGTTAATTAAGCAAAGTAAAAAGACCTTAGAGTTACATATTGCGAATCAAAGTAAAACAAACCCGAAAGAATTCTATAGTTATATCAGAAAGAAAAAGTAGTTACTTCAACTGTTGGACCGTTAGTCGATGAAAATGGAGAATACACCAAAGACGAAGTACAAATGAGTAATGCCCTCAATACCTTCTTTGCATCAGTTTTTACAACAGAGACCTCAGTGATATCCCTACACCATCGCCGATTCAGATTGATAATTCAGATGTTCTAAGCAATATCACCGTTACAGAGAGAGAAGTATTGAATTGTTTAGATAAACTCAAGGTAAATAAAACGCCAGGACCTGATACAATCTCGCCTAGAGTTCTAAAGGAAGCTAAGGATGAGCTCTCTAAACCACTGACATTACTATTCAATAAATCTTGCAGTCTGGAACTATGCCCGATCAGTGGAAGCTAGCCAACGTAAACACCGATATTCAAAAAAGGCAGCAAATCCCTACCCAGTAACTATCGTCCAATTAGCTTAACCTCAGTTGTATGTAAAATGCTAGAAACGGTCATACGAGACAGACTCGTAAATCACTTAGAGGAAAATAACATACTTAAAGATACTCAACACGGCTTTCGTAAAAAACGTTCCTGTTTAACAAACCTCTTAGACTTCTTCCACGATATCCTCAACCTCTACGATGAGAGTAAAGCTGTAGATATTATATACCTTGATTTTCAAAAGGCCTTTGACAAAGTTCCCCACAAACGTTTACTGCTAAAACTAAAAGCGCATGGAATACAAGACGGTGTGTTGAAATGGATAGAAAATTGGCTCAGCAACAGAAAGCAAAGGGTAGTCATAAACGGGAAGGCATCTAAATGGACCAATGTAAGTAGCGGGGTACCCCAGGGATCGGTACTAGGACCAATTCTCTTTCTAATTTACATCAACGACATAGATGAGGGTCTCACCTGTACAATCTCAAAATTTGCTGACGATACAAAAATTGCAAATAGCGTACTCTCAAAAGAACAAGTTGACGATATGCAACACAATCTAGATAAATTGTCATGTTGGGCCCAAATTTGGCAAATGAGTTTCAATGCGGATAAATGTAAAGTACTACATGTCGGATACCTAAATGAGAAAGCAAACTATTCGATGAATGGCACTCAGCTTAAGAATGTAAACAGAGAAACTGATCTGGGAGTAACAATATCGAGTAACCTAAAACCGAGTCAACAATGTTCAGAAGTTGTTAAGAAGGCAAACAAAATAATTGGCTTTATAGGCAGGTCATTTGAGCATAAATCCAAAGAAGTTATCCTAACCCTTTACAATTCCTTAGTCCGCCCTCTTCTGGAATACTGCGTTAAATCCTGGTGCCCTTATTACCAACAAGATATAAACAAGCTAGAACGAGTTCAACGTAGAGTTACCAAAATGAAACCTAGCCTAAAGAACAAACCATACGAAGAGCGTCGTAGAGAATTAAATCTATTTCCTTTAACCCAGCGCAGATTAAGAGGCGACTTAATTCAAGTGTTCAAAATCATCAAAGGCATCGACAATATGAACTGTAGTAAGTACTTCAGTATCGACCAATCTAATTACACGCGGGGAAACGGTTGCAAAATTATTGGAAAATCTTTTAACTCGCACGAATCTAAGAATTTCTTCTTCAATCGAGTTGTCAACTTGCGGAATGGGCTTCCCCGAAACGTTATAGACTGCATCACCGTTGATTCATTTAAACTCCGCCTAGACAAATATCTCTCATCAAACCCGCGACTGACTGCGTTTGTAAATGAATAACGTTATCCCCCCTCAGTTACTAACCCATCTGTCCTCTACTAACTTCCTAATCCTGCCACATTAGGTCCAGGGCAGTAATTCCCTTTCCAATGTTCCCTTACCCACTCTAAACCACTGTTTGGACACTTGATCCCCAGTGTTTTGGAGGACAAGCAACCTAGAAGGGTCACTAGATCTGTTGTTGCTTGATTTCCTTTGTACTCCTTTGTACTCCTTTGTACTCCTTTGTACACCTCTTTAGACTATCATACCCCTCTTTACACTATCATACACCTCTTTTCACTGTCATGTTACCCGCTTGCAACCAATGTATTACACCTCTTTACCACTGTCAACTTACAACCTCTTGGTACACCATAGGCATACACCTCTTTTTAAACACCTATCATACACCTCTTTACACTATCATACACCTCTTTACACTATCATACACCTCTTTACACTATCATACACCTCTTTACACTATCATACACCTCTTTACACTATCATACACCTCTTTACACTATCATACACCTCTTTACACTGTCTTACACCTCTTTACACTGTCTTACACCTCTTTACACTGTCTTTTATATCTTAACTATGTCTTAAACCTCTTTACAATATCTTACACCTCTCTACACTGTGTTAAACACCTCTCTTACACCGTCTTAAACCTCTTTACAATATCTTACACCTCTACACTGTCTTAAACACCTCTCTTACACCTCTTACACTATCCTGCACCTCTTAACTATGTCTTAAACACCTCTCTTACACCTCTTACACTATCTGACACCTCTTAACTATGTCTTAAACACCTCTCTTACACCGTCTTACACCTCTTACACCTCTTAATATTGTCTTACACCTGTGAACCACGTGTCTGGGCTCTCTTCTTACGATGTGTTCCCCACCTCTTCACAATGCTATACACCTCTTTACACTATCTAACACCTCTTAACTATGTCTTATACACCTCTCTTAAACCATCTTATACCTCTTACACAATATTACACCTGTTAATTATTGTCTTACACCTCTCTTACACCTGTGAACCACGTGTCTCAGCTCACTTATTACGATGTGTGTCCCCCACCTCCGGACATGTGTACAGGTCATGTCTTATGCAGGTCACAACTCTAACTTACCGGCTCGTCATCGCTAATTAACGAGTACAGTCAGGACCATAAGTTGTGGCACCCCCTTCCTGTTGCCAGAACTTCAATGTGATTTCGCTAGTAAGAAGGATATAGAAAGTTTTGATTAAGGAATTTTATTTTGATTTGTCACCGGGACTAGTAACATGGATATAGGAGGTTTTAATTGTTGTTACCGTAAGGGTTTTGATTATTTTGAAAATATTCGAGCAAAAAAAAGAAAAGAAGAGAGAGAGAGAGAGAGAGAGAGAGAGAGAGAGAGAGAGAGAGAGAGAGAGAGAGAGAGAGAGAGAGAGAGAGAGAGAGAGAGAGAGAGATTCCAGCTGAATTTCTACACTTTTCGGTACACAAATGACTCGGTCGAAAGCCGAATTCTCCTAGGTTAACATTCAAGCTAGTTTGTCAGATTTTGTTTTTTCTTATGTCGAATATTTCAATACAAAATAAATAATAGAAAACCCCTTGAAGTTGACAAATTTGGTGCACAACTTTTGAATGTAACTGTGCAGATATTCTTGAATATTTATAAGCCTCATTAATTTGTGTTTGCTGATAAAATAACCGAGATTAGATTAGGTATTTATTTCCGGTTTATCAAAGTGCAAAATTAGCTCTTGGTAAGACTATTATTAAATACTATTTTAACTATTAAAAAAATATTATTAAGACAAAATATTAAGAATTATTAAGATCTATTATTAAGAACTATTATTAGGAAATATTAAGAACTATTATTACAAATGATTAAGAACTTTTATTAGGAACTATTATTAAAACGCTTCACCCCATTCAGGTATCGATTATATATTTTGGCGGTATTCTTTCTTGGAGGAACCGGATTAGCTTGAAGGGGTCTCGTTGGTATTTTTTGGTATTTATTTATTTTTCTATTGTTAGTTTCTTTTTCGTTGGAAGAGGGCTAGGGGAGGCAGTTATTTGTATTCGGGGGGGGGGGGGGGGGAAGGCTAAAAATAGATTGTTGGCAAATGGCAAAAGTAATACAAATCCTCGATAATAATGAAAACTATATATCCTAATATCCCCCAAGACGTCTCACCAGATAGTGTTAATTGTATAGTAATTTTCTATCGAATAATGTACAAATTTATCTTGAACGAGTGCCTTGGGCGGGTGTTTTTCTAAGCTTGATGGAGGTCTAGGGAACAAACTAAAAACATACCGTAATATATATTTTTTTTTTTTTTTTTTTTTTTATATATATATATATATATATATATATATATATATATATATGGTGTTAGTGAGATGGGCTTTATAAGCCCAGCTTATAAGGCCTTATAATTAGGGTTAAGTGTGAGAGGGATCTGCCTTGTTTGGGCCAATCGGCTTTCTACAGATTCCCATTTTCTTATGTTCTTATATATATATATATATATCTATGTGATCAAATAAATACGCCCATCCCCCCTTAAAAAACTCCTAAACCCTCATGAATGCTAATATACCCCACCATAATTCCTTACATTTAATTATCTTCCTCATAATTAATGTTCTCATCACCATAACTCACATCTCCTCCCAAGCCGGTGTTACACGAGCGCTCTAGATGGCAATTAACTTTCCTCGGCAATCTTAAGCCAGTGTCACACTATACCCTGTTCCAAATAGCTAGGCCAGATATCGTGAACCCAAACCTCTGTAACGTAAAGAGGGCTAGAGCAAATGGGCTGTAAATGTCCACACTTATTACCTGGCTGACCCTTCCCAAATGATAGAAATATTAGCTCGATTACTATCATTAACACGATTTTATTCAGAATAGGGAGGGTATATGGAGAGTCAGAGGGTTACTTGAGATAATCTTTACCCTTGTTCATGCCCACCGATCCTAATCACTAAGTTGTATAAAATCGTTTAATGATGCCAGAATAGTTTGTCAACATGCGTCATAATCTCCAAAGGGTTGTTAGTCTTTTAGTTTATAAATTCAAGTAACATAAGATTTCACCCAGTAACATAATCTACCTTCAGCTTAGTTTCCGATACCAATGCATATACCCTAAACATGTTAAGGGGAGATCTCCACCTGGAGGATTTTTTTCTGAACCTCTTTCTCCCTCATGTTTAGCCCCAATGCTTTTAAGATTTGGAGATAAGTTAGACTATCTTAAGAACTTTCGCCCAATTTCTGTCAATTTTAAGACCGTTCGTGCAATTTAGGTGTCGATTTTTTCCTAGCGAGCGATAGCGAGCCTGTAATTTAAGAGGAACCGGCCTTTGGCCGGGAAATTTTTCTACCGAAAAATGTACAAATTTATCTTGAAAGGGGGTCTAGGGGGTGTAGTTTTTAGCTTGATAGAGGTCTAGGGAACAACCTAAAAACCTCCCCTTTACATATAATTTACCCCTTTGATTGCTGAGAGGTCCTTCGTATAAGCTGTCATTTGGGTTATACTGATAATGAATTACCTCTTGGTCATTATATTAGAGGAGTTTATTACTACCAATATACGTATGAAGGGATATGCTACAGTGGGCACTTTAACGACCCTCTTCGTAACCTCTTTAAACTCATACTATTTGACAGTATTTAAGGTTTCGACAAATTAATACATGAGTAATGAATGAAGGTGCGCTAAGTTAATGAATACATAAATGAGTAATGAATGAAAGTGTGCTTGCCTAATTTATAAGATGAATAAATGTATGAGTAATGAATGAATAAGTGCTAAGTTGTGCAAGATGCATAAATGAATAAGTGATGAATGAAAGTGTGCTAAGTAGTCGATGAAAAATATGTATGAGTTGTTGTTGTTGTTGTTGTTCCCCAAGCTGCCTGGCCGACCAGCCCCAAGGCCCCGAGCAAGGCCATAACCGAGCGCCCCGACAGAACCCTCCCCGCCGACCACAATAAAGCCTGGGTGACTGAAGCCACTCCATGGCGGGGAGCTGAGGAGGGTGCGGAAACGCCCGGGAATTCAAAGCCCCACCAAGGGCCCTGTGCCCCTCAGCAATTATGAAGAGAAAGTCGAGGGGCAAAGGAAAATGTGGACGCTTTGGGCTTCCAATCTTGGTAGATTGGGAGGTCAAACCCACGGAAAGACGGCCGTCACTTGAGATCTAGAAAATATATAAGTAAAAGGAACAGTCAGAGTAAGCTATGGGTATGGCAGAGATCGCTCAATTCTCACTCTGATAGACCAGCCCATCACCAGATATTGTATGAGTTAAATATATGAGTAACTAAGGTGCAAGATGAATGAATGTATGAGTAATGAATGAAAGTGTGCTAAGGTGTAGGATGAATAAATGTATGAGGCTGAAGTGAGTTAGCAATGAGACCAACTTTACTCGTTAGCTCTCTCTCTCTCTCTCTCTCTCTCTCTCTCTCTCTCTCTCTCTCTCTCTCTCTCTCTCTCTCTCTCTCTCTACCTCAGCACTGTCAAAAATCGAGGCTGTAAAAAAGGTATTAAGTTTAAGTAATATTGTTCTTAACACTAATAACTCCCAAATTCAATATATTATAAATGTTGGTATATTGATGGGAATTGACCTAAATAACTCCTTCAGCAAGATGTCGTATTTTTCGTCTTATTCAGGTTACCATTTCACGAGTTTGTTTAGCTTATAATAATAATAATAATAATAATAATAATAATAATAATAATAATAATAATCTATCTATCTATAATCTATCTCTAGGACTCAATGGGTTATCTAATACATCAATAACCATCTAAATGCTATTGGTCCTTCTTAACTTTATAAAATCGTCTAAGGTTGGCCAGAATAAAATGTAAACAAAGTGCCATCGTGCTGAAGGGGTTAAATCACCAGTATACCAGCTGGGTTAATTCGACAGATCCGAGCAGTTTGTACGAATTTATATGATGCTCATAAATTATAAGTACGCATAGTGGTGATAAATATTGGGCCCTGTTCAATACATAGCAGTCATGGTTTTGGTTGTGACCGTTTAGGAGTGTGGCCGTTTAGGAGTGTGGCCGTTTAGGAGTGTGGCCGTTTAGGAGTGTGGCCGTTTAGGAGTGTGGCCGTTTAGGAGGGGGTCCGTTTAGGAGTGTGGCCGTTTAGGAGTGTGGCCGTTTAGGAGTGTGGCCGTTTAGGAGTGTGGCCGTTTAGGAGTGGGTCCGTTATGACTTTGAAAACCCCCTATATCGCCCGTACCCCAAATCGGAAGCTCCCATCTTTAGTTATCACCACCCGGGGTCCTCTTATCAGTCACGGCCGGGAATCGAAGCCAGACAACCCCTTTTACCGCCTCCCCAGAAACCCACCAATCTTAGTAACCATTTCTGTACCGGTGACGTTTTTTGTTATTGAATTTCACCTACATTTAGACGATTTTTCGAAAGTTAGGAAGGATCCGTGGTAGTTGAAAGGGTTAATTGCGATAGTCTGCTATACCCTTTGCATGGGTAATCTTCCTTCCTAAATTTAATAAAATCGTCAATTAGTTGCCAGCATTTAATAAGAAGGACCTCACCGGTACTGAATGGGATAAAATCGCCTCCCAAACCAAGCTGAATTTATACGTATTCGGTAAAATGATAATAATACTAATAATAATCAGGTTCCTTATTTCTCAAAAGCGCTACAGTTCGATATTTCCTAAAGTGTAGGTTCGCTATCACTTGTCTAGCAAAATCAAATCGAAACCTGAATGGGGCGAAACGACTGAGTCACCAATCATAATTTTGGGATGAAACGTCTTTAAATCGCCAAACTAATGGGGACGAAACAGGGATGTATCAAATAGACTCGATATCGACCCCCCCCCCCCCCCCCCCCCCGGCCTCCACCTCTGCTTATCAGATCTCGCGCCGCCTATCAGAAATCGAAGGTATAGAACTTCATGTATCTAAGGGGAGATCTCCACTTGAGGGATTTTTTTCTTGACCCCTTTCTCCCTCATGTTTAGCCCCATTGCTTTTGATATAAAACGTTTGCCCCATTAGTTTAGCGATTTTAAGAACTTTCACCCCATATTAAGACCTTTCGTGCCATTCAGGTGTCAATTTTATCCTGGCGAGCGATAGCGAGCCTGTAATTTAAGGGGAAACGGCCTTCGGCCGGGACATTTTTCTACCGAAAAATGTACAAATTTATCTTGAAAGGGGGTCTAGGGGGAGTAATTTTAAGCTTGATGGAGGTCTAGAGAATCAACTAAAAACCTCCCCTTAAAACCTCTATACCGTGCTGGCTTCCATACCTGGCCTGGATATTGCTTCAGGTACACATATTCTATACATAATCAAGGGTATACAAAGGGTATCGTATATATATATAGGATCATTGGGTAGATTGATAGTGTTTGACTTTTTTTTTTTTTTTTAATGGAGGTCTAGGGAACAAACTCTAACAAGAAAAAGGAAAATAGACTCATTTCGGTAAAAATCAAATCCTCGGAGAGCGTGCCTATATTATTTCTACATACGATTTTAATTCAGCTCTGATGATTTTGTCGGGAATATATTTATGACTCCGAACGATCTCTGTATATATTGCACTGTCAGAGGAAACTGCATACCCAATTCTGCAAAAGTGATGAAACATTTGTCGTCATAATTGCTGAGATACGGAACTATACTCTGTCCATTAAACGTAGGCCAGAATTCACGACTCCAACTTCTCATAACTCAAAG
Source organism: Paralithodes platypus (assembly GCA_032716605.1). Lineage (NCBI taxonomy): Eukaryota > Metazoa > Arthropoda > Malacostraca > Decapoda > Lithodidae > Paralithodes > Paralithodes platypus. The sequence goes on from CM064504.1 coordinate 866,023, forward strand.
AAGACTAGAATAATCGACCTATAATATTCATGCCATTTGGGAAGAGTCGGCCAGGGAAGAGGTGTGGAAATTTACGGCCCATTTGCTCTAGCCCATTTCTAGTTGTAGAGAATAGAGCTGATCAACACAGAGAGCTATTTAGCATTCGTACTTTACTAAGGGGGTAGGTACTTGCTTTTTATGGACCCCCTTCTCCCTCATGTTTAGCATATTAGCTTTGAGGTTTTAAGACGTTCGTTCCGTTTGTTTGGCGATTTTGAGACCTTTCGCCTCATTTTGTTATCAATATGAAGACCTTTCGTGCCCTTTAGGTGTCGATTTTCTCCTGGCGAGCGAAAGCGAGCCTCTAATTTTTAGAAGGAACCGGCCTTCGGCCCTGACCTTTTTCTACGAAAAATGTACAAATTTATCTTGAAAGGGGGTCTAGGGGGTGTTTTTCTAAGCTTGAAGGTCTAGCGAGGACACTCAAAAATAAATAAATAAATACATAAAAATATAGAAAAACCAAGCACTACCCCCTTAAAACCAAGCACTACCCCCTTAAAACCAAGCACTACCCCCTTAAAACCAAGCACTACCCCCTTAAAACCAAGCACTACCCCTTTAAAACCAAGCACTACCCCCTGAAAACCAAGCACTACCCCCTGAAAACCAAGCGCTACCCCCTGAAAACCAAGCGCTACCCCCTGAAAACCAAGCACTACCCCTTTAAACCAATCACTATCCCTTTAAACCAAGCAACCCCCTTAAAACCAAGCACTACTACCCCCCGCAAAAAAAAACCCCTTAAAAACCAAGCACTACTCCCTTAAATTAAAACCAAGCACTACCCCTTAAAACCAAGCACTACCCCCTTAAAACCAAGCACTACTCCCTTACAAGCACTACCCTTTAAAAACCAAGCACTACCCCCTTAACCACCAAACCAAGCACTACCCCCTTAACCACCAAACCAAGCACTACCCCCTTAACCACCAAACCAAGCACTACCCCCTTAAACCCAAGCACTAACCCCTTAAAACCAAGCACTACCCCCTTAAAACCAAGCACTACCCCCTTAACTTAAAACCAAGCACTACCCCCTTAACTTAAAACCAAGCACTACCCCCTTATTGGGTTTAAACCAAGCACTACCCCCTTATTGGGTTTAAACCAAGCACTACCCCCTTATTGGGTTTAAACCAAGCACTACCCCCTTAAACCAAGCACTACCCCCTAAAACCAAGCACTACCCCCTTAAACCAAGCACTACCTCTTAAAACCAAGCACTACCCCCTTAAAACCAAGCACTACCCCTTAAAACCAAGCACTACCGCTTAAAAACAAGCACTACCCCCTTAAACCAAGCACTACCTCTTAAAACCAAGCACTACCCCCTTAAAACCAAGCACTACCCCTTAAAACCAAGCACTACCCCTTAAAACCAAGCACTACCCCCTTAAAACCAAGCACTACCCCCTTAAAACCAAGCACTACCCCCCTTAAAACCAAGCACTACCCCCTTAAAACCAAGCACTACCCCCTTAAAACCAAGCACTACCCCCTTAAAAACCAGGACAACCCCCTTAAAACCAAGCATTACCCCCTTAAAACCAAGCACTACCCCCTTAAAACCAAGCACTACCCCCTTAAAACCAAGCACTACCCCCTTAAATACAAGCACTACCCCTTAAAACCAAGCACTAACCCCTTAAACCAAGCACTAACCCCTTAAACCAAGCACTACCCCCTTAAAACCAAGCACTACCCCCTTAAAACCAAGCACTAACCCCTTAAAACCAAGCACTACCCCCTTAAAACCAAGCACTAACCCCTTAAAACCAAGCTCTACCCCCTTAAAACCAAGCACTACCCCCTTAAAACCCAGCACTACCCCCTTAAAACCAAGCACTACCCCCTTAAATTTGCCAAGGTATAGCAATAGCCTGGGTTCAATTAAGGGGACACTGACTGCTTATTTGGCCTATAAATTCATTCATTCATAAATTCTTAGTTTCCTCGCTAGACATCCCTCAAACTTAGAAAAACATACACTAGACCTCCCCTCAAGATAAATTTGTACATTTTTCGGTAGAAAAATTTCCCGGCCGAAGGCCGGTTCCTCTTACAATTACAGGCTCGCTATCGCTCGCCATGAAAAAATCGACACCTAAATGGCACGATAGGTCTTGAAGTTTATAACGAAATGGGAAGAAAGGTCTTAAAATCGCCAAACAAATGGGCCGAACGTCTAAAAATATCAAAACTAATGGGACTAAACACTAGGGAGAATGGGGACCAGAAAAACGACCGTCTCCCCCTAAGCATGTATTATAAATCACCCGCCATGACACAGGCCCTGCGTAGGAAGCGTGAGTTTGTATTTCCCTCTCTTTTTTTTTACTAGACGAATAGCCAAAGTCAAAATTCTGAAGAGAGGGCATGATTTTGTATTGCGAATGTGCCTCGAGAAACCAACATGCATACACTCTCACTCACACCTTCTTTTTCCTTTTCTTCTCTCTCTCTCTCTTGCTCGCCGCTCGCTCGCTCTCTGTCTCTCTCTCTCTCTCTCTCTCTCTCTCTCATACTCAGTCAACATTGTCACTCTCTCTCTCTCTCACAGAGAGTGAGAGAGAGAGAGAGTGAGTGAACATTGTCACTCCAAACCTCACCCAGACAGAGAGAGAGACTGAGAGAGTCAACATTGTCACTCCAAACCTCACACTCTCCCCCCTCCCATACAGAGAGAGTGAGTGAGAGTGAGAGAGTGAGAGAGAGTGAGAGTGAGAGATAGTCAACATTGTCACTCCAAACCTCACCCTTCGCCCGCCCCATAAATAAGAACAAGAAAGTCAGAAGAAAAAGTGATATGTATGAGGCGAAGTTTGGGAGAGAGAGTTGAGGGCAGGCTGTGTGTGTGTGTGTGTGTGTGTGTGTGTGTGTGTGTGTGTGTGTGTGTGTGTGTGTGTGTGTGTGTGTGTGTGTGTGTGTGTGTGTGTGTGTGTGTGTGTGTGTGTGTGTGTGTGTGTGTGTGTGTGTGTGTGTGTGTGTGTGTGTGTGTGTGTGTGTGTGTGTGTGTGTGTGTGTGTGTGTGTGTGTGTGTGTGGTCACTGTGTGCCTGTGTGTGTTGGTAAATAGTAGTTTGTGTGTGTGAGTGTTGTGTGTGTGCGTGTGTAAAGGGGTGCCTGTCTGTGTGAGTCAAGGGGTGTCTGTGTGTGTATGTGCGAGTGAAGATGTGTGTGTGTGTGTGTGTATGAAGGGGTGTTTATGTGTATGTGTGAAAGAGTGTGTCTGTGTGGTGGATTCATAACTCATAGCGTGTATGTATGTGTGTGTGTGTGTGCATTCGTGAAAAAAAAAAATGTGCATTCGTGAGTCGTAGCGTATATATATGTATCTAAGTATATAGCCAATGTATATATATAACTAAATCGATACGTTCGCGAGAGTCCTATAATAATACGTGGTCAGTTTACAATAGTGTTTGGGCGGCGTCGTGATATATTTGTTATGGTCGTAAGTTTAGCGCGGTTAAGTGGCCAAGGTTTACTGTTGCCTTTTATGACAGGTTAAGGGGAGATTTCCACTTGAGGGATTTTTTTCTTGACTCCTTTCTCCCTCATGTTTAGCCCCATTGCTTTTCTAATTTTAAGACGTTCGCCCCCATTATTTTGACGATTTTAAGAACTTTCGACCCATTTCTGTCAATTTTAAGACCTTTCGTGCCATTTAGGTGTCGATTTTATCCTGGCGAGCGATAACGAGCCTGTAATTTAAGAGGAACCGGCTTTCAGTCGGGACATTTTTCTACCGAAAAATTTACAAATTTATCTTGAAAGGGGCTCAAGGGGGTGTAATCTTAAGCTTGATGGATATCTAGAGACCAAACTAAAAACCTCCCCTTAAGGACGGGTTTATGTTAGGCTTTGAATGGTTGTGACAGGGATTAGAAGCGTTTATGACAGGTTAAGGACGGGTTCATGACAGGTTAAGGACGGGTTTATGACAGGTTAAGCTCAGGTTCATTGTTGGTTTAGAACGTTTATACCAGGTTAAGAACGGGTTCATTGTAGGCTTTGAACGTTTATGACAGGTTAAGAACGGGTTCATTGTAGGCTTTGAACGTTTATGACAGGTTAAGAACGGGTTCATTGTAGGCTTTGAACGTTTATGACAGGTTAAGGACAGGTTTATGACAGGCTAAGGACGGGTTTACGACAGGTTAAGGACGGGTTCATTGTAGGTTTAGAACGTTTGTGACAGGGTGAGAAAAGTTTGTGAACAGGAATGAGGAACATTTATGGGAGGTTAACTATTATAAATTGTTCCTATTTAGTGTTTCTACTTTTCCTTAGCAGTTTTAGATGGGTTTTTTAGTGGGTGAAAAATAGATAATATTGATATAGCCTAGTTTCCATTTATACAACCAACATATTTATATATAAAAAAAAAAAATCTATGTGATTGAGGGAGACAAAAGGCATAACTGCCTGCAGCGAGTGCCTCCCCCCAGAGTTCAAAGAGTGACAGGGCCAAAATCAAGGGACGTTCAAGCTAAAATGCCTGGACACACGGAGTTTGAAGCAATTTAAGTCATAGGAAGAGGAAAAGAATGATTTTGGGAGAGAGTTCCAGAGCTCAGCAGTTGAATAGAAGAAAGTCTGAGAATAGCGTTTTATTCTTGGGTTGGAGAGTTGCACAGAGTAGGGGTGGGATTGTGTTGCAAGGCGGTTACTACGTACCCTACGTAGAGGAGGTGGTATACACTGGGAAAGCTCCGAGGAACACTGATTATTGTAGTAGCGATAGAATTAGTCCATGAGCCAAGACCCGAATTTTGGGATATCGGTACCACCCGGGGTGACTAATTCTCTTAGGTGTTTTTAGCTTGCTACATGTCTCTAGTTTATGTTTTGATATGATAGCCCTTGCACATTGGTAGCTTAATGGTCGTTATCACTTCTTGAATAGACATACCCTACCGAAAATTCCGAAATTTTTTAAAATGTCAAATTTGGGGACAGGAATGCCTAAATGCCAACAAAATGCATATAGTAATTGTCACATTTAATACAAGTCCTGTAAATACACACTAAGCATGCCATGGGCTTGTACATACTATTATGGCAAATTACTACTCCTAAATATCATCTACGTCAGACTCGGAATCTGACTGTTGTGCCACCGGCTCTTCTTCAATAGCCTTGTTCTGACATGTCTGTAACCTGCACATGTCCGTGCATTTTAGACCATTGCTGAGGGAAGTACACTTAGGGAGTTCGCATGACCGCACACACTTGCAAGACAGTAGCTGCATAACAGCATCTGGTGCTGGTGAGCCTCGCATCCAGTTGACGGCAAGCTTACCGTCCTCATCTGTCATCCAACCGCAGTCTGTTGGGTTCGCAACAAATGGCTGGCTCTGAAGACTTCTCCTTCAGATCGCAGCCTGGTAGTTTGCACGCAGTGCATGCATGAAGAGGCAGTCCTCACAAGGAGGGAGTTGACTTGACTCTATCTCTCCACGTCTTGCACAGAACAGCTCATACCGAAGCTTGTTTACCTTAGTTGTGTGGGTAGATGGTAGGTACATGTGGCAGGTGATTTCCTGTAGCTTCTCAAAGAGTTCAGGAGACACTTCCCATGAGCGTCCAAGTTCGTGAAAGCATGCTGGTATGTCTTGTCCATCTTCACCTGCTTGAGTGTCGTCATCTTCCCTCGGCCAGCGAATGCACTGACGGTATCACAGCCTGTAAAGGCATGCATACCAATCAATGAATCACACACGCTGCCTCCCAGTGTGCGGCTCAGTGTGGTGATATCCAGGAATCTTGTCCGGTTCTTCGTCCCGCACTTCTGGAACAGATGGGATGGGATCTTGTGGCACATGCCAAGACACAACACCATGACGTCTGTATCTTCTGCAGTGATGATGACAGACTTGTTCCCAGATTCTGCTGCATGAAGTGCATGGAGAAGAAGGCGTGTGTCTGCTTCTTCTTGAGTTGACTTAAGCTCAGGAGCCTCTTCCCACTGCTCTTTGGTGATCTTGAAGCAGCGCTGCTCACATGTGACATACAGCTCCTTGTCCTTGAGCTTCTCCCTGTGCTGTGGTGCCTTCCATTCTTCTACCAAGAACTTGATAAGACTTGCCTTGTTGGAGGAACTACCGAGTAACTTTCTCCACTGCTGGATGTTGTGCCCAGGTTGAATGTTCTTGAAATGAATTCCTGTGCCTGCACTTCTTTTGGCTCGTTCTGCATCCTTGATGGATGTCTCCTTGTAGATATCAAACACAACATCAATGCGCCTGCTCTTAGCACCTTCATGAACAGCGTGACTCAGTGCTGTACCTGCAAGCTGTGAAAAAGTTTTGTCGTTTCCCTTCAGTTTTGTGGACCAGGCTCATCCCATCAATTATGGTAGCAGAGGGCTCGGGTATCACTTCTGCAGGAGAAAACATTCCTCTCTAACTCCTTTGCGAGGGCAGCCTTGTTGGTCTTGCGGAGAGACCCATCACCGCTGGCAAGTGCCCAAGGCAAAGGCCCCAGGGGATGAGCCAAGACATCACTCATTTTGAGCTTTCTGTTCTCGGCAACAAGGATCATCTGGCCAAATAGGTTCCTGTCAGCCTTTAAGATAACCTCCTTGGCATGGTCTTGTGAGCGTGGCTTCATTCTGATGTTAGTGAACGTTCTCAGTTTCGTCTTCGTCATCGTGTCATGAAACTGTATAGTTGGCGTATCGATCTCCAGGCGCTCTTCCTTGAAGGCTTGATATGCATCCTCTCCTATTCTGTAGGCCCCTAGAAGGTCTTTGACAACTTCTGGTGGTGCCATAGTCGCAGTTGACAAACTGACAAGATCTTCTTGCTCTGCTTTGAAGGGGTTCAACCAGCTGGTCTCCATCAGTTGAACTAAAGATTGGACATCGGCCTCATCTCTTCTAATCCTGGGCATCTGTAGGTCTGGGTGGCTGAAGTCAGTATACTTTTGGCCTACTACCATAGTCCTGAGCTGCCTTAAGTACCTGCTGCGATACTCCGATGTCAGGTAGTACCTGGCGACAGCTCCGCCTTTCAGGCTGAAGCCTTTTGTGCCCCCTGGTGTCTGGGTGTCTTTGTTGATCGTCTCTTCGATTGTCTGGTCCACAGGGATCCGTCCAAAGGGATTCTTGCTACCGATCTGGACCGAAAAGCCACCTTGCATGAAGTGTTCATGGACCTCTGGGTGTTCAATGGGCAGTCGAGACATCAAGGCATAGTAGTAGGTTAGGAACCGGGCATAGTTCACTTTGTCATAGGCAAAACACCACGGTATCATCTGTCGGATTGCTCCTAGGTGGAGCATCCAGTTGCCTTCTCTGGAGGCTCGAATTAAGTCCAGCATGATCTCAACCATGTCCAGGTATGACATCCAGAATGCTGAGAGGTTGTGTTCATCTCTGAGGGTCTCAAGATAAACTTGGAAAAGCTTCATGATATGTGTGCATGATTCACTCTCCATCAGCTCTTGAAAGAGTCCCTGAGACACATTGCTGTGAAAGCTGTTGATGTCCTTCAGTGTTTCATCTAGATGGTGTATGTCCCTTGAATGGTTTTCTTCTAGCCATGAAAGGAAGCCTTTCCATGCAAGCCTCATCAGTGCTTCATACACGAGCTTGTGTAGTCTCACTGCTCTGTTTGTACCTCTTGCCGTTCATCACTCCTGACACTGATCCTTCTGCGATGATACCTGATTCCACACACAGATCTCTAAGACCTGCATCTTGAAACCTCTTTCCTATGGTGGAGATGAGATTACAGATTGTGTGGAAGACGCCCATCCTGATGATAATGTTCTTGAACTTCTCTTGTTTCCAGATAACTTCGGCAGCTTTGGCATAGAGTGCTTGATCAAACACGCACACAATCTTGTTAAGCTGTAAGGACTGCATGATAGCATGCGTTTGTTCCAAGATTTCATTAACGGTGGACATTCTGTTGCGGGAGCATTGATAGTGGGCAGGTAGCTTACAGTGTCCTGAACCACTGCAATGTCTCTGCGCATTTTGATGTTGAACCCAGCCCAACTGCTGATGGACTGGTCCTCATGGTCTGACATTCGAGTAAGAAGCCAGATATGGTTCTTTGTCTTTGAATCCTGGACTTCCTTGGTAGTGTCGACATACGCAGTCTCAATCCTAGGTGGCCCTGCCCGCCGCCCAACATTGTATATTAGCAGCATTGATGATGTCTGAGTGATGCTTCTTATCTTGGACTTGGTAATCTCTGGCAGGACTTTCTCTGGCACAGAGCCTGCAACCTTGGACTGGACAGCAATGCCATTGACTCTATGAGAAGTACCTGCTCCACTTAGGGTCTCTTCAAGTCGGTCAATGTTATCCCAGGCCAGGGTTGTGAACACACCAGGGTAGATGTTTGCTGGCAGTGGAATGTAATCCTTTGAGCATTCCAGCTTCTGGATACAAAGGGCTGTATCGATCTCCTCAAACATTGAGTAAGACACACAGTGACCAAGACGATTCAGAGTTCGGATCAGTTCTGTGTTTCCTGTCAAAGACTTTACAGCATTGGTCAGCAGTACGTGCTTGGGTGGTTTTGTCTTGCCACTGGTAACAGCAAAGACCAAGTCACTGCCAAAGGAAGTGGCAAGACGTTGAGCTCTTTCAGAGGGAGTTTCACACTCACACTCTCCTGTCAGCAGGGTGTGCAGGAATTGAGTGACTGACTGCAGGAATGACATTCTGATCTGTATCGGGAGGCCATGGCTGACTCACATCTTGTTTATTGATTTCATTCCTCAGCTGCATTCCTGCTTTGGTTAAGACATCTTCAGAGTTAGCTGCTCTTGCTTCTTGCAGGTCTTTTGCCATTTTGTGTGCTTGCCGGGCAAGGTCGTCCATTGAGAGGCTGCGTGGATAGATTAGAAGCTTTCCTTTCTCATCTGGGACAAAGCGTAGTGATTCTCCAAACTCGGTTTCAATCTTTCGGCGAACATGTTTCTTTGTCGCTGGTTTCAGTTGGATAATACCACGGGACATCATGGATCTCTCAAGCCTAGATGTGAGGTTTGTCATAGGCAGTACCTCTGGGTTGGGGAATAATTTGGTCCTTATATACAAGCAGAGTTCCTCGAGGGCTTCTGTCTCAACCTCTTCGTAGCGTGCTTCCTCGCTTTCTTCCTGATTTTCACCTGCACCCGACCTGGCGGCCGCTGGGAAATCATCTTTTGTGAAGAGTTTGTAGCACGACTTGTGGTAGTGACCCTCTGCAGCAACAAGGTCTCTGCTAACTAAACCAAGGATTCTCTGGTTGAGTTTCCTTATTGCTGCTCTGCGAATCTTCTCATCTGCTCGTAGCTCAACACACTGTATGAGTGGCTCCCTTGTCTTTGTTTTTATGTACTTGCTTGACTTCTCGCAGAAGATACATACTTTGGCATACACCCTGCTAGTACTAGGGGCATCCCTTGATCCCCTCCTCCTGGGGTCGACGCTTGCTGATTCTATCTTGACACCCTTGGCAAGGATAGAATCCAGTGACTTCTTCATTGTAAAGAGACTACGACATTTACGGTGATAATGTATGTGTGGTATTCCTCCTTCTTCAAGGCCCTTGGCTGCTTCCAGGACTGGATCATGCTGCCTGATTTCTGCAGCCCTGAGCAATGTGTTCCAGGAGTCCAAATCCTGTGGTGACACCAGAGCATCGCTGTCATCATCAGAGCAGTGGATGATACAGTCGATCCGTGCTCTCTTCCTCGCAGATGGTTCCATCCTGCCGTCAAACAGTCGACACACACCTGCAAAAAATATCACCATTAAACCATGAACAAACAAACACATTACATGGAAACCACTCTACATATGTTTGCTCCTTCCAATAATAAATTATCCCCAAAATATAACAAAAAATCCCCAAATATGAAATAAACCCCTAAATATGGAGAAACTTGAAATACACATCGGAATAATTCTTGTAGAGAATCAAATAAGCTACAAGAGCTGTTAGAATATATTTTTCAATGTTCCCCATATTTAAGGATTTATTCTAGATTTAGAGGAAAATACCCAAAATATAGAGTATATTCCGAAATATGAGGAAATTTGAAAAATACCTAGGAACAACTCTGGTAGAGAATATAATTCTACATAGGTGTTCAAAGTTTCGCGATGATTGTGTGATGGATTTTAAAGAAAATGAGGAAAACGCCGAGCGTCACGCTAAAAATCTTTATTTTTGGGTAGCGCCCCTATTGCATCAAAAAAATTAGACTAAGCTACCAGTGCGAGAAGGCTATCATATCTTAATGTACTTACAGTCACTCTATAAACATTTTAGTACCATTCGTGTTTAGTCACCCAAGGTGGTACCGATATCTGGCCTGGCTCATGGACTAAATAGCGAGAGAGATGCAATATACACAATTATCTGAGCAAAAATCTGTAGAGCAAGTTAAGCTTAATTTGTATCCCATTGTATATCACATGTAAACCACCTTACACACTAATAAGGACAAATATAAAAAACACACACACACAACCATCATCACTCTCTCTCTCTCTCTCTCTCTCTCTCTCTCTCTCTCTCTCTCTCTCTCTCTCTCTCTCTCTCTCTCTCTCTCTCTCTCTCTCTCTCTCTCTCTCTCTCCCCCCATTACCCCTCATACCTGCCTAATTGTATGTGTGTGTGTGTGTGTGTGTGTGTGTGTGTGTGTGTGTGTGACTGTGTGTGTGTGTGTGTGTTTGTGTGTTTGTGTGTCAGGTATGAGACAGGCCTGGACCACAGGTGTACAAGCAGACAATTAGGCAGGTATGAGGGGTGATGGAAAGAGAGAATGGCCGGTGATTGTGATTGTGTGTGTGTGTGTGTGTGTGTGTGTTTGGGTGTGAGTGTGTGTGTGTCAGGTGTGTGTCTGTATGTATGTCAGGTGTGTGTGTCAGGTATGAGACAGGCCTGGACCACAGGTGTACAAGCAAACAATTAGGCAGGTATGAGGGGTAATGGAAAGAGAGAATGGCTGGTGATTGTGTGTGTGTTTGTGTGCGTGTATGTATGTGTGTGTGAGTGTGTGTATGTGTTTGTGTTTGTGTGTGTGTGTGAGAGAGAGAGAGAGGGAGAGTGAGAGTGAGAGAGAATAGCAGGTGATGATGGTTGTGTGTGTGTGTGTGTGTTTGTTTGATTTATCTTTATTAGTGTGTAAGGTGGTTTACATGTGATATACAATGGGATACAAATCAAGCAAAACTCGCTCCACAGATTATTGCTCAGCTGCTTGTCTATATCGTTCTAAATATACTGGGTGTATGAATGGAAACTAGGCTATATCAAGATCATCTATTTCCACCCAATAAATAATCCATCTAAAACTGCTAAGGAAAGTAGAAACAATAAATAGGAACAATTTAATAGTTTGATAAATAGATATGAATAGGAACTTTATTTTAATTTTTAATATGATAAAAAAAAAAAAAAAAAAAAACACACGTAGCCTATACATAATTTAACCCCTTCTGTACCGGCGACGTCTATTTTTTTCATAGATGTATTTAGACGATTCTTTGCAGTTTAAGAAGGATCTGTGGTATAGATAATGGTTAGGGAAGATAGTTCGAAGCCTGTTAGTTACTGGAGGCCCCTTTTTTAAACTGAATAAAATCGTCTAATAGTAGCCAGAAGAAAAAGTCAAAAGGACATCGCCGGTACACTCGAGCTAATAAGTGATGTCCCAGCTGTCATTACGTTTGCCTTGCTCTGTGCTGTATTAATGTCTGTCAGATGTTGAATAGGGTGGGTAAGTGTAGGAACATGGTTGTATATCTCACTCACAAAGAAGAAATCATGTGTAAATATGGTTGATACCAATTATTGATCAAAACATACTTGGTGCCGAGACATCACTTATTAGCGCGACTGTACAAAAGGGGTTGCGAGTCAATTTGAATACTAATATCTTTGTCTGCAATATGGACAAATATATAAATTCTATAAATGGTGAGGGTAATAGCTTTGGGAACTTTATACAAATATTAGCTAATATTATATTGTTAACATAGCATAATAATTATCATCCTCATGCAGTTGGGATATTGTACATGCTAAGATTGGTATGCAGGATTCGAAACTGCATAATAAATCGTAGGCTTGTGCAACATTCTTTAACTGTCTTAATTCGTGGTGCAATGCATAAGGGTGTTGATTTTCCGTGTGAGCGTCCTGGGTTCGAATCCCCGGACTGCCACATGTGTTAGTGGAGAGAACACAATAATTACATAAAGGATAGAGAGAAACTAGATAGATGGAACCCGATTGTAATTAAATGGATATAGGCAAACAAGTAGGATTCAGAGGGGGAGATTTCCACTTGAGGGATATTTTTTTTCTGGACTCCTTTCTCCCTTATGTTTAGCCCCATTACTATTGAAATTTTTCAACGTTCACCCCATTAGTTTGGCGGTGGTTTTAAGAACTTTCGCCCCATTTCTGTCAATTTTAACATCTTTCGTGCCATTTAGGTGTCGATTTTTTCCTGGCGAGCGATAGCGAACCTGTAATTTAAGAAGAACCGGCCTTCGGCCGGAACATTCTTCTACCGAAAAATGTACAAATTTATCTTGAAAAGGGGGTCTAGGGGGTGTAATTTTAAGCTTGATGGAGGTCTAAGGAACAAACTAAAAACCTCGTGCCACAGAAGTGAACTATTCACTCCGCCCGAACAGTGAACGA
>CM064504.1:878831-927532 GCA_032716605.1 Paralithodes platypus
GGTTTAATTAGTGTTGAGGATTGTTTTTGTTTTTTTCGAGCAATATATAATAGTGTCTCCCCTAGGATAATAAAAACGCCTTCCCAGGCTTCCTTCAAACTATCAAATATCCACCCAGATCCCTTTCAAGCGAAATTTGTATTTTTTTGTTTTCGACAGAAAATGTCTCGTTTGCAGGCCAATGTATTTTAAGTTACAGGCTCTCTATCGCTCGCCCTGAAAAAATCGATACCTGAATGGGGCCAAGTGTCTTATTAATGCCAAACTGATGGGGTGAAGCGTCTTAAAATATTCAAACTACTGGAGCGAAACGGGTAAGGTTAAATAAGGGTGACCGGTCAACTCAACCAGTAGACCATTTCAACCAGTACCAAATCAACCAAAACGGTTAGGTTAGGTTAGTACTATATTTTGGCACTGGTTTGGTTGGTCTGGGTTAATTTGGCACTGGTTGAGAGCTACTGGTTGAAATGGTCTACTGGTTGAGATGACATGGAACCTTAAATAAGACCCCTTTCAGTTCAAATAGGATTAAGCTGTTCGAGAAGTATGAAATAAAAATAAAATCTATGTGATTGAGGGAGACAAAAGGCACCCCACTTAGCTAAATTCTTTAATACATAATGTAAACTAAATATTGACTTGATCGCTTGAAGGTGTGGAATGAGACTGTATTTATTATTTATATATTTTGGTGGGGAAATGGTGTAATGATGATTTATATATTTAATTGCTATATAGTCAGATATTAACCCATTTAATTGCTATATAGTCCGATATTAACCCATTTAATTGCTATATAGTCAGATATTAACCCATTTAATTGCTATATAGTCAGATATTAACCCATTTAATTGCTATATAGTCAGATATTAACCCATTTAATTGCTATATAGTCAGATATTAACCCATTTAATTGCTATATAGTCAGATATTAACCCATTTAATTGCTATATAGTCAGATATTAACCCATTTAATTGTTATATAGTCCGATATTAACCAATTTAATTGCTATATAGCCAGATATTAACAAATTTAATTGCCATATAGTCAGATATTAACCCATTTAATTGCTATATAGTCAGATATTAACCCATTTAATTGCTTTATAGTCAGATATTAACCCATTTAATTGCTATATAGTCAGATATTAACCCATTTAATTGCTATATAGTCAGATATTAACCCATTTAATTGCTATATAGTCAGATATTAACCCATTTAATTGCCATATAGTCAGATATTAACCCATTTAATTGCTATATAGTCAGATATTAACCCCTTTAATTGCTATATAGTCAGATATTAACCCATTTAATTGCTATATAGTCAGATATTAACCCACTTAATTGCTATATAGTCAGATATTAACCCATTTAATTGCTATATAGCCAGATATTAACCCATTTAATTGTTATATAGTCAGATATTAACCCATTTAATTGCTATATAGTCAGATATTAACCCATTTAATTGCTATAAAGCCAGATATTAACCCATTTAATTGTTATATAGTCAGATATTAACCCATTTAATTGCTATATAGTCAGAAATAACCCATCTTTACCGGCGACGTCTTTTTTACTTTTTTGGGGGTGCTACCATTGGAAAGTTTCATTCAGTGTAAAAAGGGGCTTCCAGCAATTATCAAGCTTCGAACTATCTCACTTAACCCTTCCTACAACCACAGATCCTTCTTAAACAACACAGAAACATCTAAATCTAGCTAGAATATACTTTAAAATACGTCGCCGGTACAGATCGAAGGGGTTAAAGACGGTGTCACACGAGCGATTTTTTCCGGCAATCTTCCGTGAGAGAGTCAGACATTAAGGGGAGATTTTCACCCGAGGGGTTATTTTTCGAACCTCCTCCTCGTTCATGTTTAGCCCCATTAGTTTTGAGATTTTAAGACCTTCGCCCCATTAGTTTGGCGATTTTAAAAGATTTCGCCTAATTTCTGTCAATTTTAATACCAGCTTCGTGCCATTTAAGTGTCAATCAGGAGCAATAGACGAAAGTTGGTGTTCCAATGTTTCATTTTTCTTGCGAGTTTTAATACGTATAGAAGTTTTTTGTTTTAAATATATATACTGTACACACCCACACGCAAATTCTCTCTCTCTCTCTCTCTCTCTCTCTCTCTCTCTCTCTCTCTCTCTCTCTCTCTCTCTCTCTTCCTTGGTCTCCTTCTCATTCCCCTTGCTCTTCCTGTTTTCCTTTATTGTGTTTACTTTATCTCTCATATGTTCCATTTGCTCTACTTCCTCCTTCTTTGTGCTCGCTCTCTTTCTCTCTCTCTCTCTCTCTCTTCCTTGTCTTTCTCTCATTTCCTTCTCTTTCAGGTCTCACTTCCTATCTTTTATCTCTCTCTCTCTCTCTCTCTCTCTCTCTCTCTCTCTCTCTCTCTCTCTCTCTCTCTCTCTCTCTCTCTGTATCTATCTAGCTATCAGTAGCTCTTAATGCACACACATACAACACACACGCACACACACACACACACACACACATATGCACTCACTGACAAACAGATTTATTCTCATACACAAACAAATTATAAAAAACAAAGCCAAAAGAACACATCCACACACACACACACACAGGCAAGCACACACACACACACACACGCACACACACACACACACTCTTTTTCTTTTAGCTCTCTCGGTTTTAAGGTTTATTTAGAGCATTACATTTCAAAGGAAGGACGGATAAAAGTCAAGTGAAGATACATAGAATACTCTCTCTCTCTCTCTCTCTCTCTCTCTCTCTCTCTCTCTCTCTCTCTCTCACTTATCATATTTTCTTCAATTCCAGATAGTCGTCCTTGAGAAGGTGAGCCATAAAAGAAGGAGAGAAAGAAGGAGGAAGGAGAAAGGAAGGAAGGAAGGTAAGAAACTAAGTAAGAAAGAAAGACAGGAGGAAGTGAACAAATAAGTTAGTTTATATATTTTTTTCTTCATTTCCGTCTTTATTTATTGATATATTTTTGTTTGTTCCCTAAAAATATGTTTCCTGGCCGAAGGGTGGTTCCTCCTCATATACAGGCTTGCTATCGCTCGCCAGGAATAACATCGACACCTAAAAAAGACACGAAGGTTCTTACTATTGAAAAAGAAATGAGGCGAAAGGTCTAAAAATCGCGAAACTACTGAGGCGAGCGTCTTAAAATCTCAAAACTAATGGGGTTAAACATGAGGGAGAAAAAGGGTTCAGAAACAAACGCTTAAGAAGATATAGGAGATAAAATTAAGGTAGGAAGGAAGGTAGGAAGGAAGGAAGGAAGGAATGAAGGAAGGTAGGTAGGAAGGAAGGAAGGAAAGTAGGAAGGAGGGATTAAAGGTAAGAAGGGGGGGGGGAGAAGGTAAAAAGAAAGGAAGGTAGGAGGAAAGGAAGGAAGGAATAAGGGAAGGAAGGTAGGGAGGAAACTAGGAAGGGAGGAGGTAAGAAAGAAAGGTTGGAAGGAAGGGAATAAGTAAGTAAGGAAGGAAGGAAGGAAGAAACGAAGAAAACAAAGGTAAACAAGAAGATAAGAAAGAAGTCCCATGTTTCAAAATGTTTACGTACAGAAGGAAGGAAGGAAGGTAGGAAATAAAATAAAGACATACAAAGGAAACAGGAAGGAAATAGAGGAAGGAAGAAGGAGAGGCAATAAGATAATAAGATAACGATGTGAGGGAAATAATGAGATAAGATAAACAAGAAGAGAAGGGAATGAAGGAAGAAAGAGAGGCAGTAAGATAATAAGAGAAGGATGGGAAGGAAATAAGGAATTAAGAAAGACGGGAAGAGAAGGAAGGGATAAACGATGGAGGAAGGTGAGGCGATAAGAGAGTAAGGCCATAAAAGAATGGAATTATATCAATGAAAGCGAGGAAGGAAGGAAGGAAGAAAGGAAGGAAGGATGTTAGGAAGGAAGGAAGGGAGGAAGGAAGGACGGAAGGAAGGAAGAAAGGAAGGAAAGTAGGAATGAGGGAAGGAAGGAAGGATGAAGGAGAGACGATAAGAAAGTAACGCCAGGAAATACAGGATATACTGTATATCAAAGAAAGCGAAAAAGGAAGGAAGGAAGGAAGGAGTGAAGGAAGGAAGGAAAGATGAAGGAGAGACGATAAGAGAGTAAGGTCAGGATATACATAATTTATATCAAAGAAAGCGAAAAAGGAAGGAAGGAAGGAAGGAATAAATGAAGGAGGGAAGGAAGGAAGGAAGGAAAGTAGGAATGGAGGAAGGAAAGTAGGAATGGAGGAAGGAAGGATGGATGGATGAAGGAGAAACGATCAGAGAGTAAGGCCAGGAAAAACATGATTTATATCAAAGAAAGCGAAACAGTAAAAAAGGAAAGAAGGAAGGAATAAATGAAGGAGGGAAAGAAGGAAGGATGAAGGATAGGCAATAAGATAGATAGATGGACAGACAGATAGATATATCCATAAATACATAGATAGATAAACACAGCTATAGTTTGGTAATTCAATAGATAGACAGAACAATAAATACATAATTGTATGAGAATTAGTATGGGCGAAAGTGAGAGAGGCAAAATAGTGTTAAAAGGAGAGAGAGAAAGTTGTAACTAAGGAAGGAAGAAGGAAATTAGGAACGAACGAAGGAAGAAGCAAATTAGGAACGAAGGAGGGAAGACAGGAAGATAGATAGAAGGAAGGAAGAAAGGAAGAAACACATTAGGAACGAATGAAGGAAGAAAGAAGCAAATTAGGAACGAATGAAGGAAGAAAGAAACAAATTAGGAACGAATGAAGGAAGAAAGAAACAAATTAGGAACGAAGGGAGGAAGAGAGAAGCAAATTAGGAACGAAGGGAAAAATAAAATAGGAATGAAGGAAGGAATAAGTAAACTAGGAACAAAGGAAGGAAGAAGCAAATTAGGAACGATGGATATACAGTATATATATATATATATATATATATATATATAACAAAATATGTACAGTATATAAATAACAATTATGGTTCCTATATGATGCTTCAGAAGTCTATCAGCATTCTTGCAAGCCTCGAAAATACAGAATAACAAACATAAATATATAAATGAAAACAAATATGAATATATATACAGTATATATAAATAGATACATAAACTTATAAACCCTTAAACAAATAACTTGATGATTCCAATAATGCTACCTAAATCCATCATAACTCTCGGAAGCCTTGAATGATTTGGCTATAACCATATATTTCATCTGACACTAAGAATAACGGCCAGGACGAACTCTATATCATCCTTCAGCCATATTCACCTCACGAGTTATAGACAGATTTATTGACATATGTATAGACATATTTATAGACATATTTCACAGACTGTAAAATAACTCATGGGTGAGGGTGAATATCGGTTTGAGCTACTATAGTCTTTTATTTCAGCTGAGGGTAAATTGTCATGTTCCCATCTTCATTACTCGGTTAATACGATTATTTTGTAGGGGAGAGTGTTTTTTATTATGAAACCTAGTCAGTAATAAGACGTAAATATATATTAGTTTCATATTTTCCCATTAAGTTTGCCTATAGGGAAATTCAGCTGAACAAAAATAGACTAATAATTATGATCTACGAGACATAATTCTTGTTATGGGGATCCAGAAATCTTGCCTGGGCCCGTTAATGTCAATTACAATTACCCTTTTGAGATAAATTTGTACATTTTTCGGTAGATTAATGTCTCGGCCAAAGGCCGCCATGAAATAATCGACAGCTAATTGGAACGAATGGTAAAAATTGACAAAGCATTGGGGCGAATGGTCTAAAAATCTCCTTTTGGCCCTGTTTGAGAGCTACGGGTTGAAATGGTCTACTGGTTGAGAGCTACGGGTTGAAATGGTCTACTGGTTGAGAGCTCTATGATATGATGATATACTGTATTCAACACTGCCATTCAAATTGACATATTGATTGGACATAAGCCATTGTATGTTAATAATCGGTTTTATCTTTAATGCTTGTGCGATTATAATGTATTTAAGTTAAAGTTTATAATTTATTTCTATATATACTTTGTTACGAAATTAAGGACATTGAATCGAGTTGAATTGCTACCGGTTGAAATGGTCTACTGGTTGAAATGGTGTACTGGTTGAATTGTCCAGTGACCTATGCAAATTACTGCTATATCTGTCCTAGGTTAGAACAGTAAGTGGCATATCTACCTGAGGGTGACCGAATGACTCAACCAGTAGACCATTTCAACCAGTAGACCATTTCAACCAGTGGACCATTTCAACAAGTGGATCATTTCAACCAGTAGACCATTTCTACGAGAAGCTCTCAACCAGTAGACCATTTCAACCAGTAGACCATTTCAACAAGTATCTCTCAACCAGTAGCTCTTAACCGATAGACCATTTCAACCAGTAGTTCTCAACCAGTGCCACCTCAACCAATACTGTTAGATTAGGTTAGAACTTCAGCTCGGTACTGATTTATATGGCCCTGGTTTCACTTGACACTGGTTGAAATGGTCTGTTGGTTGGTTGGGATAGTCTACTGGTTGAGTGATTCCTGTTCTTGTATTGAGAGAGAGAGAGAGGTTGTACCCGTTTCTATAAAGCCACCATTCACAGGCAAAGAGGGGGGGGGGGAGGTTTGCTGTTCCCATAAAATGCAATGAAGGGGGGTGGGGGGGGGGGGGGGGATCTGTTCCTGTAACCTCACTACCACCAACCATACTAGGGATTGGTGGGGTAGGGGGGGCGGAGGTTGCTGCTTGTGTATACAGATTTGATGGTGGGTGGTGGAGGTAGGTGGGGGGAGGGGGGGACGGGAGGTCCTGTTCCCATCGGGGGTATGGGAGGGGCCTGACTCATGTAAGTGGGGGTGGGGGGTAATTTACTGTAAGTGGGGGTACTGTACCTGACAGTAGGGGGATGGGGGGGGGGGGTATGTTCCTGTAAGTGAAGGCTCTGTACCTGGAAATAGGGGTGTGGGGTGTATTCTGTAAGGAGGGGATGGAGGGGGTACTGTAGCATAATATATGGGTGGGATGGGGGCTGTGATGTGTTCCTGTACCCTCACCACGAACACCTTCCTGGAGAGGAGGGGGGGGGTCATATTCCTATAAGTGGGGGGACGATTCCAGTAAGTGTGATGTGTATTGGGGGGGGGGGGGGGGGGGGGGGGGGGGGGGCCTTGTTTTTATCTTCTATGACGTCACCTCCAGCAGCATCACTTGGGGGGGAAGGGGAGGTAGACTTTATGGGAGGTCAGGGGTGGGGTTTATAAGATAAGGAGGGGGAGGGGGGGAGAGGGATGAGGGGTAGCAAGAAATGAGGGGAGGGAGGGGGGAGGAGGTATGAAGGAGGGGAATAGTAAGTATCAGGGGGGGAGGGCTAGCAGGGGGGAGGGCTAGCAAGGGGGGAAGGGGGAGGGATTGGAAAGGGGGGTAGGTGGGGGCTGAAAGGGGGAAGGGGGGTTATCGTGTTCCTTATTCGCGTATAATATTTGACAGAAGGGCCACACACACGCACACACACGCATACACACACACACACAGCAGGGCCACACACACAGCAACCCCACAGCCTATATTTGACAGCAAGACCACACACAGCAGGGAAACACACACATACAGCAACCACACACACACAGTAACCACACAGCCTATATTTAACAGCAGGGAAACACACACATACAGCAACCACACACACACAGCAACAACACAGCCTATAATTGAAAGCAGGCCCCACACACACACACACACACACACACACACACACACAGCAACCACACACAGCAACCACACACAACCTATATTTGAGAGCAGGGAAGCACACACACAGCCTCTTAAGGATCAATAGGCCCCATCTTCTTCTTCACTCCTGCTGCCTCAATAACAGGGGAGAGAGAGAGAGAGAGAGAGAGAGAGGGGGGGGGAAGAGGAAGTAGGAGGGAAGAAAATGGTGTAATAACAAGAGGACAGGAAGTAGGAAGCAAGAGGAGGAGGAGAAGAAGACGAAGAAGAAGACGAAGACGAAGACGAAGAAGAAGAAAAGAAAAAGGCTATAGAGAGGAGGAGGTGGTAGGAGAGAAAGCAGGAGAAGGAGGAAGAGGATAAGAAGAAGAGCAAAGAGGGAGGAGAAGGAGAAGGAGAAGGAAGAGGAGGAGGAGGAGGAGAAGAAGCAAAGAGGGAGGAGGAGGAGGATGGAGGGGAGGATATATATTTTTAGGCCAGAACGGAAGAAGAGAGGGAGCAGGAGGAGGGACAAGGAAGGAAGGAGAGTGTAGGTAAGAGAGGAAGGAGGAGAATGAGAGAATGAAGAGGAGAGAGAGAGAAGGAGGAATTGGAGGAAAGAAAGACAAGATGAACAAGTTGTTAGTGAAAGGAGTGTAAGAAAGAACATAGGAGAAGAGATAGAGAATAAGGAGGTGGGGAAGGAAGGAAGGAAGGAAGTAATAGGATAGGTAAGGAAAGAGGAAGGAAGGAAGAATGAGAGAAGGAAGAAAGGGCATGGAAAGCCAGAGAAGGAGAAGAGAAATAAGAAAGGAAAGAATAGGAGAAGTAAGAAAAGAGGAAGGAAGGAAGAATGAAAGAAGGAAGAAAGGAGATGGAGAGGCAGAGAAGGAGAAGAGAAATAAGGAAGGAAAGAATAGGAGATATAATGGAAGGAAGGAAGGAAGAAGGAAGGAAGGAAAGCGGAAGGAAGGAAGGAAATGGAGAAGAAGAGCAGAAGGAGAAGAGGGATAAGGAAGGAAAGAATAGATGTAATGGAAGTGGACGAAGGAAGGAAGGAAGGAAGGAGAGATCGAGAAGTAGGAAGCAAAATATGGAAGGAAAGAGAAGGAGAACTAGAGTGTGTGTGTGTGTGTGTGTGTGTGTGTGTGTGTGTTTGTAGGTGTGTGTATGTGTTTATATACAGTATATATATACAGGGTGTGTTGATATACAGTATTAAAGTGTATCATGGTAGTAGCTCCCCATAATATTGAGCTATAGATAATTCCTAACATCACTAAGGGGGAGAGCCTTAAAGCCATATAAATAGAGAGGAGAGAGAGAGAGAGAAGAGAGGAGAGAGGAGAGGGAGAGGAGAGGAGAGAGAGGAAGAAAGGGTGGAGGGGAGGAGAGAGGGCAGGAAGGGGAGAAACGGAAGGAGGGGGAAAAAGGGGAAAATGGGAAGGGATAATAGGAATAGAAGAAGAAAGGAAAGTAAAGAGAGAGTGAAAGAGAAAGAGAGAGAGAGAGAGAGAGAGAGAGAGAGAGAGAGAGAGAGAGAGAGAGAGAGAGAGAGAGAGAAGCAGGGAAGCAGGATGGGGGGGGAGGAAAGAAATGGCAATGGAGAGATAAATAAGAGGTGAATCGGCGAATGGAGCGAGGGGAGGGGGAGAAATAGAGGAGGGTGGAGGAAGAAGGAAGAGGGACATATGGGGGAAGGGGGGGGGGGAAGAGGAGGAGGGCGAATATGTAAGAGAGGTGGAGAAGGAGGAGGAGGAAGATAGGGATAAATAGAGTGTGAAGGGGGGGGGCAGATGGGGTAGAGTAGGAAGGAAGAGGGGAAGTGGAAGGGCAGGTGGGGAGTGGAGAGGAGGAGGGGGAGAGGAGGACGAGAACGAGTGGAAAGAGAGGAAGATTGGAGGAGGGGGAGGGGAGAAGGAGGACAAAAAAAAGAGGGAACATTGAAGAGAGGGAGGGAGGAGAGGAGAGACGGAGGGGAAGAGGAGATGGAGGGGGAGTGGGGGGGAGGGGAAAGAGGAAGAGGAAGGGGGGAGGGGGAAGAGGAAGAGGAAGGGGAGGGAGAGAGAGAAGGAGGAGTAGGAGGAGGAAGGGAGAATGAGATAGTAATGGCCTGTATACACACAAACACAGCTATGTGTGTGTGTGTTTAAATGTGTGTATGTACGTACAGTATGTATGTTTCTGGATTTCAATGTATGTACGTACAGTATGTATGTGTGTGTGTTTCAATGTGTGTATGTACGTACAGTATATACAATATGTTTGTGTGTTTAGATATGTGTATGTACGTTCAGCATGTATGTAAAATCTGTGTGTATATGGTTGCTTGAATATTATGCATGTATGTATTTATGGATGAGAGAGCGAGAGCGAGAGCGAGAGAGAGAGAGCGAGAGCGAGAGAGAGACGTAAAATGGAAGAAAAGTGGACATTTATCACAGCAAATTGACAGAATTGAATAATAACCTCTTTTCTCT
Organism: Paralithodes platypus; assembly: GCA_032716605.1. NCBI lineage: Eukaryota > Metazoa > Arthropoda > Malacostraca > Decapoda > Lithodidae > Paralithodes > Paralithodes platypus. Next base: position 889,006 of record CM064504.1, read on the forward strand.
CATGCTATCTCTCTCTATCTCTCTCCCTCTCTCAAAAAAAAAAAACACACACACACACATTTACTCTCACACACTCAATCTCTCACAGACTTAGACACCCTCTCTCTCTCTCTCTCTCTCTCGTACAAATGACAACCTAACCCCTTGAAGATGACGACGACGCAATTTTGACAGTTGATTCTCGGTTTCATCAGATACTTTTATGCACCTTAGGAAGCAGGAGGATCTGTGGGAATTAAAAGGGTAAAAAGACTATCTCAATCAACCCTCAGACTTCCATAATTATAGCCTTCCTAATTTGAAACAAAACACGTCTTAACAGTAACAGACGGTCAATATGTATGGTGGAACACCCCAAAAATATTGATAGCCAATATTTGGTAATGGATTATGGTACGCTGTATCTATAACTCTCTGAAACTACTTAAAATAGGGGAGATATCGACTTGAGGGATTTTTTTTCTGGACCCCTTTCTCCCTCATGTTTAGCCCCATTGCTTTTGAGATTTTAAGACGTTCGCCCCATTAGTTTGGCGATTTTAAGAACTTTCGCCCCATTTCCGTCAATTTTAAGACCTTTCGTGCAATTTAGGTGTCGATTTTATCCTGGCGAGCGATAGCGAGCCTGTAATTTAAGAGGAACCGGCTTTCAGCCGGGACATTTTTCTACCGAAAAATGTACAAAATTATCTTGACAGGGGCTCAAGGGGGAGTAATCTTAAGCTTGATGGAGGTTTAGGGTACACACTAAAAACCTCCCCTTAACCCTCCCTAAATACCACTCTACGGTTCTGATAGCCCACACTAGAACTTAATAAAGTCATCTAAAGTTGTATAATAGCCAACCCATGCTCCATAACTAACTAACGAATTAATAAACATCACCTACAACCTCTATCTACCCCCCCCCCCCATGAATAATCAAGGTGTACAAGATAAGGGGAGGTTTTTAGTTTGGTCCCTAGATATCCATCAAGCTTAAAGGTGGGGGCGCATGGGTTGAGGTAAACATGGACAAATAATCACCAACCTGCATATAATTATCCTGTAAAATGCAATGTCACTGAAATAATTATTAACAATGGTATAAAGGATTTTGCGGATCGTCTATACCGGGCCTGTGACGTCATAGTGACGTCACACCAGTATCCTCATCCTGGACTGGATGGTGGACTACACTCTTGTGACGTCACAGGCCCGGTATAGACGATCCACAAAATACAGCTTGGCGATTATCATTCCATGTTTATCTCAACCCATGCGCCCCCACCTTTAAGATTACACCCCCTTGAGCCCCTTTGAAGATAAATTTGTAAATTTTTCGGTAGAAAAATGTCCCGGCCGAAGGCCGATTCCTCTTAAATTGCAGGCTCGCTATCGCTCGCCAGGAAAAAAAAAGACACCTAAATGGGACGAAAAGTCTTAAAAGTGACATAAATTGGGTGAAAGTTCTTAAAATCGCCAAACTAATGGGGCGAACGTCTTAAAATCTCAAAAGTAATGGGGCTAAACATGAGGGAGAAGCGGGTAAAGAAAAAAATCCCTCAAGTGGAAACCTCCCCTTAAACCTCCCTAAATACTCTATACGCTACGATTCTGATAACTTCTATTTTACACCCCTAATGCCTAACAATTATACGCTCTATAACTAATTAATAACATCACCTACAACTAATTAATAACTAATCTAAAGCACTGTATACAACTATCAATTAACCTATAACTAATCAATAACAACAACTCCTACAACCTCTACCCCCCCATGCATAATTCGAGTTACAAGTTTAACAACATCGCCGGGCCATAACTGGATAACATTAAGCCCTAAAAACTGTCCTAATTGCCGCCCATTATAAGCACGCCCGCGCCGCCGCCCCAGCCCTCCCTATTGGTTGGGGGGGGGGGGGGGGGAGGAGTAAAGGAGGGGAGGGAGGGAGAGAGATAGAGAGAGAGAGGGTTAGAGTGAGAATGAGAATGAAAGCGAAACAGAGTGAGAGAGTGAGAGTGAGTCTGCGTGTATAAGTTGTAGGGATAAAAGTGTATATGTTACTCACTTACTTGTTCGTCAAGGGGAATCCACGCAATGCGAGCTAAGCTCATTATTATCGCGCCTCCTTAACTGGGAATGTACTGCGTGAAATGCATGATACGTGTTTATGTATCGTTGGAATGGCTGTGGATGTGTGTGTAGTCTGTATCTTAGCCAATTGGCGACATCTGGAAACGAAGGCTTAGGGTTAATCTGTACGTTACCATTCTCACTACGGTACCAGTCTCACTCGACGGTTTAGGTTGACCAGTAGCTAAGGTTGACCAGTACGATACCCATCTCACCTTGTAACCGATCACCAACCCCAGATGGGACGTCACAACATCGTCCACTTATACCAGGTTCCTATTTATACTGCTAGGTGAACAGAGGCTACACCGTTAGGAGCCCAAATGTCTCTTCCCCGCCCGGGTCTCGAACCTGGGACCTTCTGGTTGTGAGCCAGACGCGCTATCAGTTACGCCACGGGGAGATGTGTGTGTGTGTGTGTGTGTGTGTGTGTGTGTGTGTGTGTGTGTGTGTGTGTGTGTGTGTGTGTGTGTGTGTGTGTGTGTGTGTGTGTGTGTGTGTGTGTGTGTGGAAGAGAGAGCGTGAGAGTGAGTGAGAGGGTTAGTCAGAGTGAGAATCATCAGTGTTAACCAGGAATCAGTGGCAGTTACTGAGAATTCCCAACTACCTTCCCCAATTCCCAGCATCCTGACAAATTCCAAGGAAGTGTTCATTACACTTTATGGCAGCAACACCACGAGCACTTCCTGTTAGGGGGGTCACCGTTTTTGTTTTGTTTTTTATCTTTCTCTCCTTTTCTCCTTTTCTCTCTTTCCCTGGCTGTTATCCATTCGGCCTAATTCAGCTAACTGTTTTAAGACGTTTATCCATATCCAGGTGTCAATTTCTTCCTGGCGAGCGATAGCGAGCCAGCATTGTATGGAGAAATCCGGCTTCGCCGGAGACATTTTTCTATCGAAAAATTTACAAATTTAGCTTGCTGTCAAAACAAAAATATATACAGTATAATTTGCTGGCTCGCTAGGAAAGTATTGACACCTGGATGGGGGTAAACGTCTTAAAACAGTAGGCTGAATGGGGCCGAATGGACACAAGCCAAAGAGAGAAAGATAAAAACAAGCCGGTGACCCCCCTTAAACTTCATGATGGCAGCAACAGCAACAACAACAACAACAGCAACAGCAGCAGTGTAGCACTTCCTGTAAACATTGTATCGGTTCAGTCGTAGCAATATTTAGGAATATTCTCAGAAATATTTAGCAGATAATTTGTACGTTCAGTTTAGACGTTTAGTGGAGGTACTTAATAAGGGGTGGGGGGGGAGGGGGGGGGTATGCGTTTGCTCCCTATACCTCTACCCAAAAAACAAAAATAATAATATTAATACTAATAATAATAATAATAAATAAAATAAATAAATAAATAAATCAAATTTGTACATTTTTCGGCCAAAGGCCGATTTGTCCTAAATTACAGGCTCGCTATCGCTCGCCAGGAAACTAGTAACACCTAAATGACACGAAAGGTCTTCATATTGACAACAACAAATTGGGGCGAAAGTCTTAAAATCGCCAAACTAATGGGGCAAACATCTTAAAACCTCAACACTAATGGGGCAAACATCTTAAAACCTCAACACTAATGGGGCTAAACATGTAAGAGAAGGAGGTCCAGAGAAAAACAAGAGTTCATGGCATTCTCCAATTTGGATGTTTAAATATTGTCGTCGCTAGATTAGGAATTAGGGTATCTGTAATTCAGAGGGTAATATTTGAGATAGTCCTTCATCTGTTAATGCAACAGATCCTTCCTAAGCTGTGTAAAATCGTCTAATGATAGCCAGAAGAAACTGTGAAAATAATTGAAAGGCTTAAGGGGAGGTTTTTAGTTTGTTCCCTAGACCATCAAACTTAAAATTACATCCCCTTGACCCCTTCTCAAGATAAATTTGTACATTTGACTGTAGAAAAATGTCCCGGCCGAAGGCCGGTTCCTCTTAAATTACAGGCCCGCTATCGCTTGCCAGGAAAAAATCGACACCTAAGTGGTACGAAAGGTCTTAAAATTGACATATATGGGGCGAAAGTTTTTAAAATCGCCAAACTAATGGGGCGAACGTCTTAAAATCTCAATAGCAATGGGGCTAAACATGAGGAAGAAACGTGTGAAGAAAACAAGAACTCGAAACCTCCCCTTATCAACAGAAAAAAGGGGTGACTGGGGACTTATATTTGTCATTACTAGTTAACCCCCTCAGTACCATGGACGTCGTATTCCTCAAATTCTGGCAAGTATTAGACCATTGTATGCAGCTTAGGAAGGACCTCTAGCCATTCTTAGGCTTCAAACTATCCCCAACCAATCCTTTTAACTACCACAGATCCTTCGCAAGCTGCATCAAATCTTCTAAATCTAGGTAGAATACAATATAACACACGTCGCTGGTGTGGTGATGGGCTGGTCTATCAGAGTGAGAACTGAGCGATCTCTGCCATACCCATAGCTTACTCTGACTGTTCCTTTTACTTATATATTTTCTAGATCTCAAGTGACGGCGTCTCTTCCGTGGATTGACCTCCCAATCTACCAAGATTGGAAGCCAAAGCGTCACATTTTTCCTTTGCCTCTCAACTTTCTCTTCATAATTGCTGAGGGGCACAGGGCCCTGGGTGGGGCTTTGGTTTCCCGGGCGTTTCCTCACCCTCCTCAGCTCCCCGCCATGGAGTGGCTTCGGTCACCCAGGCTTTATTGTGGTCGGCAGGGAGGGTTCTGTGGGGGCGCTCGGTTGTGGCCTTGGCCTTGCTCGGGGCCTTGGGGCTGTTCGGCCAGGCAACTTGGGGAACGGCAACAACAACAACAACACTGGAAGGGTTTACACTTGCCACCTGTTTCATCGCTTGTGTATGCTGATTTGAACAGGTATACGACTGGAATTAACCCTTATGACGTGTTTCATCTTGGTTACAATAAAATCGTTCGATATTGATAGTGTAGACGCTTTTAATTCAGCTTCGGAATAACATGCGGAGACTAAATAACCTTGGGACTCTCACAGGTCTTTCCCAAGCTGCTTAAGGGGAGGTTTTTAGTTTGGTCTCTAGATATCCATCAAGCTTAAAATTACACCCCCTTGAGCCCCTTTCAAGATAAATTTGTACAGTTTTCGGTAGAAAAATGTCCCGGCTGAAAGCCGGTTCCTCTTAAATAACAGGCTCGCTATCGCTCGCCAGGATAAAATCGACACCTAAATGGCACGAAAGGTCTTAAAATTGACAGAAATGGGTCGAAAGTTCTTAAAATCGTCCAAGTAATGGGGCGAACGTCTTAAAACTAGAAAAGCAATGGGGCTAAACATACAAAGGAGTACAAAGGAAATCAAGCAACAACAGATCTAGTGACCCTTCTAGGTTGCTTGTCCTCCAAAACACTGAGGATCAAGTGTCCAAACAGTGGTTTAGAGTGGGTAAGGGAACATTGGAAGGGGAATTACTGCCCTGGAACTAATGTCCGTGGCAGGATTAGGAAGTTAGTAGGGGACAGATGGGTTAGTAACTGAGGGGGGGATAAAATAAAGTTATTCATTTACAAACGCAGTCAGTCGCGGGTTTGATGCGAGATATTTGTCTAGGCGGAGTTTAAATGAATCAACGGTGATGCAGTCTATAACGTTTCGGGGAAGCCCATTCCACAAGTTGACAACTCGATTGAAGAAGAAATTCTTAGATTCGTGTGAGTTAAAAGATTTACCAATAATTTTGCAACCGTTTCCCCGCGTGTAATTAGATTGGTCGATAGTGAAGTACTTACTACAGTTCATATTGTCGATGCCTTTGATGATTTTGAACACTTGAATTAAGTCACCTCTTAATCTGCGCTGGGTTAAAGGAAATAGATTTAATTCTCTAAGACGCTCTTCGTATGGTTTGTTCTTTAGGCTAGGTATCATTTTGGTAACTCTACGTTGAACTCGTTCTAGCTTGTTTATATCTTTTTGGTAATAAGGGCACCAGGATTGAACGCAGTATTCCAGAAGAGGGCGGACTAATGAATTGTAAAGGGTTAGGATAACTTCTTTGGATTTATGCTCAAATGACCTGCCTATAAAGCCAATTATTTTGTTTGCCTTCTTAACAACTTCTGAACATTGTTGACTCGGTTTTAGGTTACTCGATATTGTTACTCCCAGATCGGTTTCTCTGTTTACATTCTTAAGCTGAGTGCCATTCATCGAATAGTTTGCTTTCTCATTTAGGTATCCGATATGTAGTACTTTACATTTATCCGCATTGAAACTCATTTGCCAAATTTGGGCCCAACATGACAATTTATCTAGATTGTGTTGCATATCGTCAACTTGTTTTTTTGAGAGTACGCTATTTGCAATTTTTGTATCGTCAGCAAATTTTGAGATTGTACAGGTGAGACCCTCATCTATGTCGTTGATGTAAATTAGAAAGAGAATTGGTCCTAGTACCGATCCCTGGGGTACCCCGCTACTTACATTGGTCCATTTTGATGCCTTACCGTTTATGACTACTCTTTGCTTTCTGTCGCTGAGCCAATTTTCTATCCATTTCAACACACCGTCTTGTATTCCATGCGCTTTGAGGGAGAAAGGGGTCCAAGACAAAAATCCCTCAAGTGTCGATCTCCCCTTAATAGCCCGTATACACAAGAAGAAATGCGCTATCGTACTGAGTTTTTTTTTTTTTTTTTTTAATTGTTCATATATTTATTTGTTTAATTGATTATATTTTGATTATATTAACTTTATTTATTGACTTTCATTACATTATATAATTATACTGTATATATATTTGTTGTTGTTGTTATTTATACTTTGATTATTATTATTATTACCGTTTTATTTTTTTGTTTTATTTTTTTTTTAGGGTGGGGGGTATAATCTGTGCAGCTGTTATTGTCAGGAAGCTTAATTAGTAGTTCTTGGAATTTGTCCTGGTAACTTGGAATTGGGTAATGATAGTGTGGAATCTGTGTGTTTCTCTCGCGCTCTCGCTCTCTCTCGCTCTCTCTCTCTCGCTCTCTCTCTCTCTCTCTATCTATCTATCTTCTCTTTCTACTATCTATATCTATCTATTCATCTATTTTTCTCTCTCTCTCTCTCTCTCTCTCTCTCTCTCAGGTTTAATGAGAGAGTTTCTTGGCCTTTTGTCTTCAAAAGATCTTTCTTACATATACACACACACGGACACATATGCAAGCGCACACACATACACATACGCACACAGACCTAAACACACACACAACCACGTACTTACATCCACACACACACTCATACAACAACATACACACACACACATACATACATACAATCCCCCCTATCTCGCTCTCACACACACACACACACACAAACACGTATTCAACCACACACACAGACTACCACACACACACACACACACAAGAGAGCAAACACACACACACACACACACACACATACATACAACCATCCCCCTCACACACACACACACACACACATACACAACACACACACACACACACACACACACACACACACACACACACACACACACACACACACACACACACACACACACACACACACATTCACATTCACAGTTATGAACACACGCGTTTTACTAATAGGAATATAATATCTCCAATCAACTACTAATGGAGAGAATACTGTATGATAATTTGGAGTGTGTGTGTGGGTGTATGTGTGTGAGAGAGAGAGAGAGAGAGAGAGAGAGAGAGAGAGAGAGAGAGAGAGAGAGAGAGAGAGAGAGAGAGAGAGAGAGAGAGAGAGAGAGAGAGAGAGAGAGATATAGAGAGAGAGAGGAGAGAAGAGAGAGAGAGAGAGAGAGAGAGAGAGAGAGAGAGAGAGAGAGAGAGAGAGAGAGAGAGAGAGATTAACGAGAGAGGGAGTTGTGAGTCTGCCAGGTTACAGAACACATTAACAGGATTCCCAGTATCATGTGGAACTCCTGGAAATAGGAGTTGGCACCAGCACATATTATCCTACACATCACACATGGCTATAAAGTTTACATTGTAGTACAAAGGAGTACAAAGGCAATCAAGCAACAACAGGTCTAGTGACCCCTCTAGGCTGCTTGTCCTCCAAAACACTGAGGATCAAGTGTCCAAAAAGTGGTTTAGAGTGGGTAAGGGAAAATTGGAATGGGAACTAATGCCCTGGAATGAATGTCCGTGGCAGGATTAGGATGTTAGTAGGGGACAGATGGGTTAGTAACATAACACAGTTACACGTGATCTTTCATATAACTGGAAAAGAGAAGTAACGTCTTAGTAATATATATACCTAATAATCCTTGATGCATCTGGGGGGAGAGGAATAAAATATAGTTATTCATTTACAAACGCAGTCAGTCGCGGGTTTGAGGCAAGATATTTGTCTAGCCGAAGTTTAAGGGGAGGTTTTTAGTTCGTTTCCTACTCCTCCAGCAATCTTAAAATTTCACCCCCTTGACCCCCTTTCAAGATAAATTTGTACATTTTTCGGTAGAAAAATTTCCCGGCTGAAAGCCAGTTCCACTTAAATTACAGGCTCGCTATCGCTCGCCAGGATAAAATCGACACCTAAATGGCACGAAAGGTCTTAAAATTGACAGAAATGGGTTGAAAGTTCTTAAAATCGTCAAAATAATGGGGCAAACGTCTTAAAATTAGAAAAACAATGAGGCTAAACATGAAGGAGAAAGGAGTCCAGAAAAAAATCCCTCAAGTGGATATCCCCCCTTAAATAAATCAACGGTGCTGCAGTCTATAACGTCTCGGGGAAGCGCATTCCACAAGTTGACAACTCGATTGAAGAAGAAATTCTTAGAATCGTGTGAGTTAAGAGATTTACCAATAATTTTGCAACCGTTTCGCCGCGTGTAATTGCTGTACATTCGTCGATAGTGAAGTACTTACTACTGTTCATATTGCCAATGCCTTTGATGATTTTTAAGACTTGAATTAAGTCGCCTTTTAATCTGCGCTGGGTTAAAGGAAATATATTTAATTCTCTAAGATGCTCCTCGTATGGTTTGTTCTTTAGGCTAGGTATAATTTTGGTAACTCTACGTCGAACTCGTTCTAGCTTGTCTATATATTTTTGGTATTAAGGGCACCAGGGTTGAACGCAGTATTCCAGAAGAGGGCGGACTAAGGAATTGTAAAGAGTTAGGATAACTTCTTTGGATTTATGCTCAAATGACCTGCCTATAAAGCCAATTATTTTGTTTTGCTTTCTTAACAACTTCTGAACATTGTTGACTCGGTTTTAGGTTACTCAATATTGTACTCACAAAGCAGTTTCTCTGTCTACACTCTTAAGCTGAGTGAAATTCATCGAATAGTTTGCTTCTCATTTCGGTTTCCGATATGTAGTACTTTACATTTATTCGCATTGAAACTCATTTGCCAACTTTGGGCCCAACATGACAAATTATCTAGATTGTGTTGCATATCGTCAACTTGTTCTTTTGAAAGTACCCTATTTGCAATGTTTGTATCGTCAAGAAAATTTGAGATTGTACAGGTGAGACCCTCATCTATGTCGTTGATTTAAATTTGAAAGATAATGATTGGTCCTAGTACTGATCCCTGGGGTACCCCGCTACTTACGTTGGTCCATTTAGATGCCTTACCGTTTATGACTACTCTTTGCTTTCTGTCGCTGAGCCAATGATCTATCCATTTCAACACTCCGTCTTGTATGCCGTGCACTTTTAGTTTTAGCAGTAAACGTTTGTGGGGAACTTTGTCAAAGGCCTTTTGAAAATCAAGGTATATAATATCTACAGCTTTACTCTCATCATAGAGGTTGAGGACATCATGGAAGAAGTTTAAGAGGTTTGTTAAGCAGGAACGTTTGTTACGAAAGCCGTGTTGAGTATCTTTACGTACTGTAAGAGGATTAAAAGGCTACGGTTGTAATCTCTCACTCTCTCTCACACTCGCTCGCTCTCTCTCTCTCCCCCCGCCCGTTTATCACCCCCATGGCCCTTCTCCAACTCTACCCTGACCTAATTAATCCTTACGTAACCTCCCCCCCCCCCCATTGCCCCCCACAAAATCCTCTAACGTTACCCAGAATTCAATGCCACAATACGTGATTATACTGACAGAGATACATTGTACGATCCAGCCACAACCAGGGAGATTTATTTTATTTATTTATTCATTTATTTATGTTTAGTTTCTTACCTAGACCTCCATCAAGCTTAAACAAATACCCCTAAGGCCGCCATTCGAGATACATTTGTGCATTTTTCAGTAGAAATATGCTCCAGCCGAAGGTCGGTTCCTCCTAAGAGTGCCACTGTACAGAGCAAGAAGCTATGCAGGAGTAAAGAACCCCCGGAGGCGGTTGAGCACACTCGGCTTCTGGTAAGATCTGCTTTAGCACAAGGTGTGATAAGCCCTCTGTGGTAATTAACCCTCTTACTTCCACATACCCTTCCTAATCTGAAAAAATAGCCTAATGAGGGCTAGAAAACCGAAAGGATAATATTATGCGTAATCAGATCTTGAAAGGGTTAAGGGGAAATGGGTCATCCTTTGTCTATAAATATATTTTTGAGTTTTTTTCGCTAGACCTCTACCAAACTTTAAAAAACATTCATTTGATCCCCCTTCTAGATTAATTTGTACATTTTTCGGTACAAAAATTGACAAACTAATGAGGCAAACATCTTAAAATCTGAAACTAATGGGGCTTAATTAACAAGAGGAATAAGGGGGGGGGGATAATAAAAACGCCCCATCTCCCCTTAAGGGCCACCACACTGCCAACCAATCATGTTTATTCATCATCCCGCTCCTGGCTGCTGATTGGCTGCCAAGTTAACCCCTTCAGTAGAGAATTATTTTGCAACTGAGGAAGGACCACTAGGAATCAAAGGGGTAGATACTGTATTTAAACACACACACTCACACACACACACACACATATATATATATATATATATATATATATATATACACACACATATATATATATATTATAGTTTTATTATCAAGTTACACATAATTACATTGAAGTATCAGCTTACGTACACATACTTACACAATGTAGACTATTACATATACACACTTTTATGTATGTATTTTTGTAACCTCTGTCTCTGTTGAATAAGCCCTCCATAACCTTGGGGGGGGGGGGGAGGTACGACCTTGCCGGGGGGGGGGGGGAGAGGAGGAAATAACAGGTAAATACTACAGGAGGAATGGAGGGAAGAAGGAAGGAAGGGGAGAGGGAGGGAAGGAAGGAAGAAAGGAGAGGAGAGAGGAAGGAGGGAGTGAAAGAGGAAGAGAGGAGAGAATGAAGGAAGGGGAGAGAAGGAGGCAGGGAGAGAAGGAAAGGGAAGGGATGAAGTGACTGAAGGAGAATGGGAGGAGGAGGAGGGAGGAAGGAAGAAAGGACGGATAGGAGGGAAGAAGGAAAGAAGGAAGGAGGGAGGTAGAAAGAGAAGAGAGAAAAGGAGACACACACAGAGGAAACGAAGGAAGGAAAGGAACATAGAGAAGAAAGGAGGGAATAACGGGATGAAGGGATGGAAAGAGAGAGAGAGAGAGAGAGAGAGAGAGAGAGAGAGAGAGAGGGAAGGACTTCAAATATATACAGTACAGTAAGCAAAATATAAAAAAAAGTCCTGTCGCTCACTCTAAGCTGTAATAATGTGTGCCAGTTGTTGAAAAGTGTGAGTAGTTGTAGAAAAAGATCCCTGAAAAACTCCCTCTCGCTGTCTGGATCGAGCATCTGTTGATGACTTACTTTATTGAATTATACTTAATTATATGACATTATTTTGTTGGTATTATTATGTAGCCAGATATATACAGTTTATATAATATATATATACTGTATATATATATATATATATATATATATATGCAGTTTACATTTATTAGTATGAGAGAGAGAGAGAGAGAGAGAGAGTCATAGTTAGAGAGAGAAATAGAGATAAAGATACTAACCAACAGAGCCCACTTCCTGGTAACAGTGGTCAGGTTCCAGTTTACCTTATACAGTACAACCCTTGGAACTATCTGGCTGGGTTTATTAGCATGGCACTAGACCCTACTTAAACTTTATTATTGCAGCACAAAGAAGGACTGTGTGCGTAATGGTTAGCTTCTAAACACACGCGCACATACACTCCCTAGAATGAACCGCAAAGCTTTTGAGATACTAATTATTCCTGTGTTTTCCCTTTACCCATCTCAGCCCCTTCCCCCTTCATTTATAGGTACACATATTAAGGGATTGAGGTTGAAGTGAAGACAAAAGAAACAAAAATACATTATACAATACAATACCTCCCTAGCATAAACCGCAAGAGTTTTGAGATACTAATTATTCCTGGTGGCATTCCCCCCCCCCCCCCCGTTCAACTTACACAACTCTCAAAACCGGATCCTGAAAAAATCTTGGTGACCTTGAAGGATAGGGAAAGCGAGAGAGAGAGAGAGAGAGAGAGGGGGGGGGGGAGAGGGAGGGGTAGAAAGAGAGGGGGGGGGTAGAAAGAGACAGAGAAAGAGACAGTACAAAGGAAGGCAGAGAGAAAGAAAGAGAACAAAGGAAGTAGAGAGAGAGAGAGAGTGAGTGATATGATTTACATAGATCTCCTTGGCATTACATAGATACACAGACTACACAACCCCTAAAATCCAAACGAGGTAGTCAGCATACAGTTCTAGTAGATGCAGAGTTAATTAAAGGAAAATCTGTTTATATTTATTTAGCTATATATTATTGTTTACTTTGTTGATTCCTCGGTAGACCTCCATGAAGCTTTAAATAATACACCCAAGACCCCCTTTCGAGATCAATTTGTGCATTTTTCGGTACAAAAATGCTCTGGCCGAAGGTCGATTCCTCATAAATTACAGGCTCGATATCGCTCGCCAGGAAAAATTGACACTTATATAAAGCGAAAGGTCTTAAAATTGACAACAAATTAAGCGAAAGGTCTTAAATTCGACAAACTATTGGGGCAAGCCTCTTAAATTTTCCAAACTACTGGTGTTAAACATGGGGGAGAAAGGGGGCCAGAAAAAAAAATCCCCTTAACTCGTCAATTCCTAAAATGTCTAGAGCTATAATTATAAAATTGTCTATTAGTAGCCGGGATTAAATGCAGAAATCCGTCATCTTCTATTGAAAGGCTGTTTAAAAATAATACTAATACTAATAATAATGATAATAAAAATAAATATTTAAATTAATCACCCCTTCTATACCGGCGACGTTCTTTTAATTTTATTCCAGCTATTATTAAGCGATTATATTCAGCTTCAAAGGGCCTTCAGCAATTAACAGGCTTCGAACTATCTCGGTCCTACGTGAGTTGCAGTTGGGATGTGTGTACATGCTTAGATTGATATGCAGGATTCGAAGTTGCATAATAAATCGTAGGCAGTGTCCACCATTCTTTAACTGTCTTCGTGGTGCGATGCATAAGGTGTTGATTTTCGGTGTGAGCATCCTGGATTCGAATCCACGGACTGCCACATGTGTTTGTAAATTTCATTAATCGATTTTAGGAGTATAGTTGGTTGTTGGAAGGAACATAATAATTAACCCTTTTTACGACCACAGATCCTTCTAAAACTGAAATAAATCCTCTAAATAAAGCTAGAATAAAATTACAAGTACGTGGCCGGTAAAGAAGGAGTTGATATATTAATAAAATATATAAATAGTCTTTTAATTCGGGTAGTGGTCACAGGGTAAGGACATTAACCCCTTCTGTACCGGCGATGTCTTTTCTATTCTATTTGTGCTATTTTTAGACGATTGTGTCTAAGATTGTGTTTAAGACGGATCTGGGGTAGTATAGAAGGTTAAGGAAGATTGTTCGAAGCCTGTTAATTGCTGGAGGACCTTTTTTAACTGAATAAAATGATCTAATAATAGCCAGAATAAAGGACGTCGCAGCTCAAGAAGGGGCATTAATTCTCCGTGGTGTCTTGTTGTGCTGCCATCGTGATTGGCAATACTCGCTCTCTCTCTCTCTGTTTGTGTGCATGTATGTTGCTCTTATTATATTTATCGATCGATATATTTATCTGTCAGCCAATATATCCATATTTCTATCTAACAATCTATATATCTATCTATCTGTCTAACATTTTATACCTACCTACATAGATAACCCCTTCAAGATCCAATACACATTTATCTTCCGTTTTCCAACTATTATTAGACGTTTTCCAGCTATTATTAGACGTTTTCCAGCTATTATTAGACGTTTTCCAGCTATTATTAGATGTTTTCCAGCTATTATTAGACGTTTTCCAGCTATTATTAGACTTTTTCCAGCTATTATTAGACGTTTTCCAGCTATTATTAGATGTTTTCCAGCTATTATTAGATGTTTTCCAGCTATTATTAGATGTTTTCCAGCTATTATTAGATGTTTTCCAGCTATTATTAGATGTTTTCCAGCTATTATTAGACGTTTTTATTCAAATTAGGAAGAGTAGATGGAAGCCAGAAGGTCAATTGAGATAGTCTGTTCCCTTATAATTCCCACAGATCCTTCTTCAACTGTATAAAATCGGCCAATGATAGCCAGAATAAAGTATCAAAATGCGTGTCAATCTTCAAAGTGTTAATATGCCCTCAAATCACACCTTTAGCATTTCCGATATAGTGATAAAATGAAAGCAGTTATAAGGGGGGGGGAATGGGGGGGGAATGGGAGCATGTGTGATTCCAGAATATCATTATAAGTAGGCCAGTCATCGTAACTCCCAACTTCTATGACTCGAAAAGGGCTAGAGCAAATGGGCTGTCGATTTCCACACCTATCTACTCATCGACTCTTTCCGAGGGGTAGATAGAAATATCAGTTCATTAATTTTACCCAAGTCCTTTCTGAGTTATGAGAGGTTTGGTGTGGGATTTCTGGCCTAATCTGGAAACAGATTAACTTGCTCATGTAGTAGTGTACACCCTATGTGGTGGATTGTGTTCTTTTATTTCATAAATTTGATTTTAGTAAGTGTTGTTTCCACATAGCGATTTTGATTAGTTATTTTGCCTTTATATTGTCTTTGTCCGAATTTTGGTTTGTTTAGTATGCAAGTTTTACATTTTAATAAATAATATAATCAACAGATTTATAATTTACGGAAGCGAAGCATGGACGTTCGGGAAGAGACTCAGACCAAGAGTGAGAGCGGTGGAAATGAGTTACTTAAGAAGTGCGTGCAGAGTTACATGGAGGGATAGACAGACGAATGAGGAAGTAAGAAGGAGGTGTGGTGTGGAGGTAGATGTGCTGGAAAGTGTGAAAAGGAACAACTTAAGATGGTTCGCCCATATGGAACGTATGGACAGCGAGAGATTGACTAGGAGGGTGTACGAGAGCGAGGTGGAAGGACAGAGAGGGAGAGGTAGACCGAATGAGAGGTGGAAGGATGGAGTGACGAAGTATATAAATGAAGGCGGTGCTGTTTGGGAGGAGGGGCGTTGACTGACTGGGGACAGAGGTGCATGGGGGCGGTTCGTTCGTGGCCACCCCTTCGGGGATCACTGCGTCGGGCAATAGATAGATAGATAGATAATTAACAGGGTATAGGATCAACAAGAGCACAGCAGCCACTCTTGTCCCCGATTTGTGCATGCCCCGTTTACCATGCAGTGCACCACCACAAGACTCCATCCAAAGAACCAGAATCTCCAAATTAGACAGGATAGACATACCTGACAGAAAATCCTGGCAAGGACACCAGACAAGTAGGGCCCC
This sequence comes from Paralithodes platypus, assembly GCA_032716605.1. Lineage (NCBI taxonomy): Eukaryota > Metazoa > Arthropoda > Malacostraca > Decapoda > Lithodidae > Paralithodes > Paralithodes platypus. The sequence continues at coordinate 904,816 of CM064504.1, forward strand.
TCATAACTGTGTGCTTCACCAACACTAATGCATCTCAGATCAGACAAGCCCTTCCAGATTTAACAGGCCACTACTACATTACAAAACAGTACTACTACATTATTGAACAGCAACCGCTGCGTGTATCTACAGCCCTCCACATCGCTAACCGGAACCTCTGCCACAGAGTCAACAGACTGTGTGCAACTCTCTTCATGTAGTAACAGAACCAGAACATCTTCAGCTTCCAGCTATGATGACACAACAACCAGTAGCAACAACACCGACGGGGTATATGAGGGCTTCCCAAGTTCTGCACCCTTGACACCATCGCCTCCTGTAACAATGTCACCTCTTGAATCGCCACCTCCTATACCCGAATGACTTGTCAGCTTTGTGGGAAACATATCCTGTGACCGATAGAGGAACGTAGCTCCATAGACTGACTAACCTATTCTCTACAATGATTAGTTTCTCCACGGACTGCCACATGTGTTTGTAATATTTAATTAATCGATTTTAGGAGTAGAGTTGGTTGTTGGATAGAACATTATAAATGAACAGCCTGAACCAGTGTACTTATTGAACCCTGGGCATGCACCTATACTATTTTTATTAGTATTGCTCTTTCTATCGTTACTAGTATTCTCTCACTTTCTCTCACTCATTTTCACTCACTCACTCTCACACCCTCACACACTTGATAGAGGTTTGAGGAGACTAAAAAATATATAAAACTAATAGATACATAAATATGTATATATAAATCTCCCCTTAATGCAAATGCCTACATATATCATGAGAACTTAGAGCAAATTACGCACACACACACACACACACACACACACACACACACACACACACACACACACACACACACACACACACACACGAGACAAAACCCAAGGGTTCCTAAAATCCTCATGAAGGTGGTTAAGAATCAGTAGCTTGGAGACTATCCCTGGCGTCAGCTGGGATCACGGCAGCATCCAGAAAATCAAGGTCACTCATCTGGAAATTGACGACCGATGCACTACGTTGACTCTCTCTCTCTCTCTCTCTTCTTTGCTATGCTGTTTTTGACTTAGTGGTGCTAGGAAATTTTAGAAATCCGGACTGCTTACCTTAGTGAAAGTAAAGAGGCAAGAGTCGATCGGAGCTCATAAGGGGTTGCCTCTTCTCAGTTTTCTTTCAGTCTCAAACTGGGCGTATCTATTTTTAAACATATTAATGGGGGATTGGCCGGTTTGCTGACCCACTTTCTCCCTCATGTTTAGCCCCATTAGTTTTCAGATGTTAGGATGTTTGCCCCATTAGTTAGTCGATTTTAAGACGCTTTCGCCCCATTTCTTTGTCAATATTTAGACCTTTCGTGCTATATAGGTGTCGATTTTTTCCCTGGCGAACGATGGTGAGCCTGTAATGTTGGAAGAACCGGCCTTCGGCCGGGAAAATTTTCTACCGAAAAATGTACAAATTAATCTAAAAGGGGGATCTAATTGATGTTCTTTTAAATGTGATGGAGGTCTAGGGAGGAAACTAAACAAATAATGAATACATGCAAAAATCGCCCAAAAAGTGAACCATCCCCCCTTAATGCTCGTACTACTTAATACACTTTCGTTGAGGCTGTTCCATTTGTTTATAATCCTCGAGTTGAAGAAGTTGTGTCGCTTGGAGGTCCTGTGACGTGGCTTCGTCACCTTCAAACTGTGTCCTCTGGTCTCCATGTGTCGTCCAATGGGGGCTCCCTCATACATTCACACACCCACATACACACCACACGCGCACCCACACACACACATACACCCCCCCCCCCCCACACACACACACACATACACTCACTGGTTCTGACTCACACTGACACACACTCAATCATTCACAAACCCACACACAAGGAAAGGCAGACAGGATAGATAAGGCACGCACACACAGACACACACATATAGACGGGCAAACTGACAGAAAGGCGCGCACACACACACACACACACACACACACACACACACACAAACAGACAGAAGGATAAACAGACAGAAATGGAGGCACACACAGATAAGCAGACAGACAGGGTGACATACAGACAGACAGATTGATAGATAGATAGATAGCTAAATGGATGGATAGAGCTGGCTTGTGTGTGTGTGTATGTGTATGTGTGCGTGCGTGTGCGTATGTGTGTTTCGCCTAATTGATAATCATAATTGACGACCCTTAATTAAGCACCGAACAAGCAATAATTAATCAGGCCTTCAATAATTAAGAGCGCTAATTATAAGTACAGTACCTTAAATTACACACATACATACATACATACATACATACAGAGAGATATATATTTACATAGAGACACTGGCCACACATATCTTACGATCCAAACGAGGTGGTCAGGACTTAATTCTTGTAGAGATGGCATATCCGATAGAAAGTTGAAAGTTGAAAGAAAAGATAGAAAAGAAGAAGGCTAGAGAGAGAGAGAGGAAGGGAGAGGGGAGAGAGAGAGAGAGAGAGGGGAAGGTAGAGGGGAGAGACAGAGACAGACACAAATAGAAACAGTCATACAGATAAAGAGATACAGAGAGAGAGAGAGAGAGAGAGAGTGTGTGAGAGTGTGAGTGGGGAAGGGAGAGGGGAGAGACAGAGACACATAGAAACAGTCATACAGATAAAGAGATACAGAGAGAGAGAGAGAGAGAGAGAGAGAGAGAGAGAGAGAGAGAGAGAGAGAGAGGGAGAAGGGAGAAGGGAGAGACAGAGACAGATACAAATAGAAACAGTCCTACAGATAAAGAGATACATACAGAGAGAGAGAGAGAGAGAGTGAGAGTAAGTGAGTGAGTGAGTGAGAGAGAGAGAGAGAGAGAGAGAGAGAGAACAAATGTCTAAGTATGAATGTATGTGAGTGTGGGTGGACACGGACATTAGTTCCAGGGCAGTAGTTCCCTTTCCAATGTTCCCTTTCCCACTCTAAACCACTGTTTGGACACTTGATCCTCAGTGTTTTGGAGGACAAGCAGTCTAGAAGGGTCACTAGACTGTTGTTGCTTGATTTCCTTTGTACTCCTTTGTGTCTATCTGTTGTGTATGTGTATGTATGTGAGTGTATATATGTGCGTATCTGTGTGTATGTGTGCGTGCGCCTATTACTGCCAAAAATAACTAATGACCATCAATTAAGAATCCAGATAAACAATAATTAATCAAACAATCAATTACAAGCGAGTCTATCACAGCGAGGTAAAGCACAGCTGATCATGCAATATTGGGTTGGTGATTGATAGATAGATAGATACATATATATTATCTATCTGTCTGTTTCTCTATCTATCTATCTATCCATCTATCTATTTATCTGTTTATGTCTGTCTGTCTGTCTATCTATCTAACCTACCTATCTATCTATCTATCTATCAATCTATCTATCAATCTATCTAACCTACCTATCTATCTATTTATCTGTCTGTCTGTCTATCTATCTATCTATCTAACCTACCTATCTATTTATCTGTTTCTGTCTGTCTATCTATCTATCTATCTATCTATCTATCTAACCTACCTATCTAGCTATCTAACCTACCTATATCTATCTATCTATCTGTCTGTCTATCTATCTATTTAACCTACCTATCTATATATCTATCTATCTATCTGTTTGTCTGTCTGTCTCTATCTATCTATCTGTCTATTTATATGTCTACCTACCGTATTCCTATCAACCTACCTACCTACCTACCAATCTATCTATCTATCTATCTTATTAAGCTTGTATGTGTGTGTGTGTGGGGGGGGGGGGGGGGATACAAGCCCAACAATGCTATAATCACTGCGGGTTGTTATAAAATGATTAATAGTCAAAATGTTCAGTAAAGTCTATCTATCTCTTCAAAGGAAAATTAATGATGCCAAGTTATGAGGCTTATTGAAGGTCAATTATGGGTCAAAATCCAAGATGGCCGCTGTTTAATTATTTTGCGGTTTGTTATGGGTTTAAATCCAAGATGGCCGCTGTTTAATTATTTTGCGGTTTGTTATGGGTTTATATTCAAAATGGCTGCTGTTCAATTCTGTTGCGGTTTCTAAGTGTCAAAAATCAAGATGGCTGCTGATTTTTTTTTAAATGGCTGCTTATTTATATCTTCGCTGTTCACTAAGGGTCAAAATCCAAGATGGCTGCTGCTTGATTTTACACGGTGTTATAGGTCAAAATACAAGATGGATGATGGTGAATTTTCTGTGATATATTATGGGATTTGGGAGTGTGGCTGTTTAGGAGTGTGGCCGCTTGGGAGTGTGACCGTTTGGGAGTGTGGCCGTTTTGGAATGTGGCCGCCGTTTGGGGGATTGTGGCCGTTTGGGGGATTGTGGCCGTTTGGGTGAGTGTGGCCGTTTGGGAGTGTGGCCGTTTGGGAGTGTGGCCGTTTGGGAGTGTGGCTGTTTGGGAGTGTGGCCGTTTGGGGGATTGTGACCGTTTGGGAGTGTGGCCGTTTGGGGGATTGTGGCCGTTTGGGAGTGTGGCCGTTTTGGAGTGTGACCGTTTGGGAGTGTGACCGTTTGGGAGTGTGGCCGTTTGGGGGATTGTAGCCGTTTGGGAGTGTGGCCGTTTGGGAGTGTGGCCGTTTGGGGGATTGTGGCCGTTTGGGAGTGTGGCCGTTTGGGAGATTGTGGCCGTTTGGGAGTGTGGCCGTATAGACCTCCCTCCATCCAGAAAGCACCCTCGCCACAAGCAACCCAGAGAGCTGAACAAATAACAAGCAAATATTGGATGAGGCGGTGTGTGTGTGTGGGTTTGGGTGTGTGTCTGTGTGTGTGTGTGTGCGTGTGTGTGTGTGTGTCTGTATGTGTGTGTGGGTGTGTGTCTGTGTGTGGGTGTGTGTCTGTGTGTGTGTGTGTGTGTGTGTGTGTGTGTGTGTGTGTGTGCTACTACCTCAAACCAATAAGCAAACGATGCGTGTGTATGTGTGTGTGTGTGTGTATGTGTGTTATTACCTCACACACCAACAAACAAATGGTGTGTGTGTGTGTGTGTGTGTGTGAGAGAGAGAGAGAGAGAGCAAAATAGATGGTGTGTGTGTGTGCGCCACTAGCTCACAAGCCAACAAGCACACGGCTGAACAAACAGTGTGTGTGAGTGTGTGTGTGTAGAGAGAGAGAGAGAGAGAGAGAGTGAGTGAGTGAGTGAGTGTAAGATATCTAACAATCACATGGACAAACAAACTGTGTGTGTGTGTGTGTGTGTATGTGTGTGTGTGTGTGTATATGTGTGTGTATGGTATCTAGGTGTCAGTACTTAAATTATTTATTGAGGGTGGTGACCGTGTGTGTGTGTGTATCTGTGTGTGTGCGTTTGTAGGTGAGTGTATTTGTGCGCGTGTCTGTGTGTATTATATGTATGTGTGCATGTGTGTTTGTGTGTGTGTGTGTGTGTATATAGTATCTAGGTGTCCGTACATAAATAGTAATTGAGGATGGCTGCGTAGGTGTGTGTGTGTGTGTGAATATCAAATGACTATGTATGTGTGCGTGTGTGTGTGTGTATATATAGTGGTGTATGTGTGTGTGTATATTAGTGTATGTGTGTATGTGTATGTGTGGGTAGGTGAATGTCATGTGAGATAACAAATGACTGTCGCGACCTTTCCTGCGTGACCCTCTCTCTCTCTCCTGCTGACACACACACACACACACACACATCCTAGCACACACATACAGACGCGCAGAGGCACACACCTACAGTATACCATAGCACGCACAGTCATATCCTAACACACATATACTAACACACAAACACACATACCTATATATACACACACCTTTCCTGCGATCATGACCCTCATGAGTTTCAATGCGGATAAATGTAAAGTACTACATAATCGGATACCTAAATGAGAAAGCAAACTATTCGATGAATGACACTCAGCTTAAGAATGTAAACCGAGAAACCGATCTGGGAGTAACAATATCGAGTAACCTAAAACCGAGTCAACATTGTTCAGAAGTTGTTAAGAAGGCAAACAAAATAATTGGCTTTATAGGCAGATCATTTGAGCATAAATCCAAAGACGTAATCCTAACCCTTTACAATTCCTTAGTCCGCCCTCTTCTGGAATACTGCGTTCAATGCTGGTGCCCTTATTACCAAAAAGACATAAACAAGCTAGAACGAGTTCAACGTAGAGTTACCAAAATGATACCTAGCCTAAAGAACAAACCATACGAAGAGCGTCTTAGAGAATTAAATCTATTTCCTTTAACCCAGCGCAGATTAAGAGGTGACTTAATTCAAGTGTTCAAAATCATCAAAGGCATCGACAATATGAACTGTAGTAAGTACTTCACTATCGACCAATCTAATTACACGCGGGGAAACGGTTGCAAAATTATTGGTAAATCTTTTAACTCACACGAATCTAAGAATTTCTTCTTCAATCGAGTTGTCAACTTGTGGAATGGGCTTCCCCGAGACGTTATAGACTGCAGCACCGTTGATTCATTTAAATTCCGCCTAGACAAATATATTGCATCAAACCCGCGTCTGACTGCGTTTGTAAATGAATAACTTTATTTTATCCCCCCCTCAGTTACTAACCCATATGTCCCCTACTAACTTCCTAGTCCTGCCACGTTAGTGGCAGGGCAGTAGTTCCCTTTCCAATGTTCCCTTACCCACTCTAAACCACTGTTTGGACACTTGATCCTCAGTGTTTTGGAGGACAAGCAGCCTAGAAGGGTCACTAGATCTGTTGTTGCTTGATTTCCTTTGTACTCCTTTGTACTTTGTACTCTCTCTCTCCTTCTGACACACACACACACACACACACACACACACACACACACACACACACACACACACACACCCTAGTAGGTAGAGCTCTCGTCTCACACACGAGGGGTCGGGGGTTCAATCCCCCGGCCGGGCGGAGACAAATTGGGCTTGTCTCCTTTCATGTGTTAGCCTCAGTTCACCTAGCTGTAAATAGGTACCTGGAATAAGTGGACGACGTTGTGACGTCCCATCTGGGGTTGGCAAAATGGTACAAGGCGAGATGGGTATCATATGGTTCACCTAAGCTGATGGCTACCTAAGCCTTCGGGCGAGACGGTACCGTCTATAGTGAGAATGGTACCATACAGATCCACCCTAAGCCTTCGTTTCCGATGTCGCCAATTGGCTAAATACAGACTACACACACATCCACAGCCATTCCAACAGTACATAAAACACTTAACATGCATTTCACGCAATACATTCCCAGTTAAGGAGACGCGATAATAATGAGCTTAGCTCGCATTGCGTGGATTCCCCTTGACGAACAAGTAACTGAGTAACTGAGTAACACACACACACACACACACACACACACACACACACACACACACACACATCTCTGGGACACTAATCATCAATTATTGGGACACCTCTAATAATCACCCTTAATTATAAATAACTTACTAACATTTATATAACCGAATGCCCCCATACAGTTTTGCCCCTCCATAGGCCCCCTTCAGGCTACACGTACATTTTTCGGTACCAAAATCCTCGGTTTCAGTCCAGCTTAAGGGGAGGAAGACCGTTTTTTTTGGACCCCCTTCTCCCTCATGTTTAGCCCCATTAGTTTTGAGACTAAGACGTTCGGCCCATTAGTTTGGCGATTTTAACACCTATCGTCCCATTTCGTTGTTAATTTTAAGACCTTTCGTGCCATTTAGGTGTCGATTTTTTCCTGGCGAGCGATAGCGAGCCTTCAATTTTAAGAGGAACCGGCCTTCAGCCGGCACATTTTTCTACCGAAAAATTTACAAATTTATATTGAAGGGGGGGGGGGGGGGGTCTATGGTGTGTTTTTCTAAGCTTGATGGAGGTCTAGGGAGGAAACTAAAAATATATATGAATAAATGAATTAATAGACCAACAAACAAACGGTCAGTCTCCCCTTACACGGTGTACTGGTTACGTACACACAACACACACCCTAAATACTGGTTACGTACACACAACACACACCCTAAATATAATTATGACCTTGACTGAGGCCGATTGGGGGGGAGGGGGGGGGGGGGGGGACTAGTTGGGGGTGGGCTTCATTCTAGGTCAGTAACCCCTTTTGAGTACCAGCGACGTATGTTTTTATCTTGTATGCTAGCCATATTTAGACGATATTAGGCAGCTTAGGAAGGATCTGTGGTTGTTAAAAGGGGTTGGCATTGAAAGATCGTTGGAAACTTCATTACGGCTCGCAGTCCTTCCTTTAATCTGAATACACTCGTCTAACATTTAATCTGAATACACTCGTCTAACATTTAATCTGAATACACTCGTCTAACATTTAATCTGAATACACTCGTCTAACATTTAATCTGAATACACTCGTCTAACATTTAATCTGAATACACTCGTCTAACATTTAATCTGAATACACTCGTCTAACATTTAATCTGAATACACTCGTCTAACATTTAATCTGAATACACTCGTCTAACATTTAATCTGAATACACTCGTCTAACATTTAATCTGAATACACTCGTCTAACATTTAATCTGAATACACTCGTCTAACATTTAATCTGAATACACTCGTCTAACATTTAATCTGAATACACTCGTCTAACATTTAATCTGAATACACTCGTCTAAAATTTAATCTGAATACACTCGTCTTACATTTAATCTGAATACACTCGTCTAACATTTAATCTGAATACACTCGTCTAACATTTAATCTGAATACACTCGTCTAACATTTAATCTGAATACACTCGTCTAACATTTAATCTGAATACACTCGTCTAACATTTAATCTGAATACACTCGTCTAACATTTAATCTGAATACACTCGTATAACATTTAATCTGAATACACTTGTCTAACATTTTCCGCAATATAATGCAATAGACGTCACCGGTACTGTAAGGTTTAATTCAGGGGAGGTCTCCACTTGAGGGATTTTTTTCTTGACCTCTTTCTCCCTCATGTTTAACCCCATTGCTTTTGATATTGTAAAATGTTTGCCCCATTAGTTTAGCGATTTTAAGAACTTTCACCCCATATTAAGACCTTTCGTGCCATTTAGGTGTCGATTTTATCCTGGCGAGCGATAGCGAGCCTGTAATTTAAGAGGAACCGGCCTTCGGCCGGGAAATTTTTCTACCGAAAAATTTACAAATTTATCTTGAAAGGGACTCAAGGGGGTGTAATTTTAAGGTTGATGGAGGTCTAGGGAACAAACTAAATACCTCCCCTTAACACTAACTGAGCCGACATTTTGGTTGTTTATTGAGGGCGTCTGTTGATTGTTAATGTATTATCCACACGGTTAAACCGCGTTAACTCCCGCCAGGCTTGATAACGAACTCGGAACCCTTTCAAGCTATATTCTGTACATACATATTTCGGTGGAACAATATCGCTCGCCGGGGGGGAAACGTTGACACCTGAATGGGACGAAACGTTTTATATTCACCAAAGTAATGGGTGAAACGTCTTAATATTGCTAAGTTATTTGGGTAAAGCGTCTTAAAATCGCAAAGCCAATGGAGTGAAAAGCCTAAAAATCGTCAAACGAACGGGGTGAAACGTCATAAAAATAGCCCAACTAAAGGGGCGAAACGTCTGGTTATGTAAACACACACACTACCTGCCCTAAATATGTCTTTGGCGGGCTCCGATTGGGGGGTGGGTCCGTGCCGGGGGTGGGGGGGGGGGGGGGGGGGAGTTAGAGGCAGGGGGGGGTTTACAAAGTTTTTATCAATATATGGGAGTTGGGAGACAGAGAGCGAGAGAGTGTGAGTGTGTGTGTGTGTGTGTGTGTGTGTGTGTGTGTGTGTGAGAGAGGGGGAGAGTAGTGTGTGTGTGTGAGAGACAGGGTGTGTGTGTGTGTGTGTGAATAAGAGTGAGAAGTAGTGAGTGTTTATGAGAGAGATAGAGTGTGTGTTTGTGTGAGAGAGAGAGTGTGTGTGAGTGTGCATGAGAGAGAGGGAGAGGTAGTGAGTGTGTGTGTGTGTGTGTGTGAGAGGGAGAGTAGTGTGTGTGTGTGTGTGAATAAGAGTGAGAAGTAGTGAGTGTTTATGAGAGAGAGATAGAGTGTGTGTTTGTGAGAGAGAGTGTGTGTGTGTGAGTGTGCATGAGAGAGAGGGAGAGGTAGTGAGTGTGTGTGTGTGTGAGAGAGAGAGGGAGAGTAGTGTGTATTTGTGTGTGTAAGAGAGAGAGTGTGTGTGTGTATGAATAAGAGAGAAGTAGTGAGTGTTTATGAGAGAGAGAGATTGAGAGAGTGTGTGTGAGTGTGTATGAGAGAGAGAGAGAGAGATAGTGAGTGTGTGTGTGCGAGAGAGAGATAGAGTGTGTGTCTGTGAGAGAGAGAGGGGGGGAGAGGTAGTGAGTGTGTGTGTGTGTGTGTGTGTGTGAGAGGGAGAGTGAAGGAGTGAGTGTGAGTGTGTGTGTGTGTGTGAGAGAGAGAGAAAGAGAGAGCGAGCGGAGATAAACAGCTGGTAACCTCATCAACATAACATAACATGACCTTCACATTCCTTATTATATTATGGATCTCAAACAGATCCTTCCTACTTTCATTATTAACCCTTTCAGTCCCAGCGACGTGTTTTTATCTTTTATTCTAGCTATATTTAGACGATATTATGCAGCTTTGGAAGGATCTCCAGTAGTGAAATGGGTTGGTTGAGATAGTTTGAAGCCTTATTATTGCTAAAGGCCCCTCCTAATCTGAATAAAAGCGTCTAAGAGTTGCCAAAATATAATGAAAAAGACGTCACCGGTACTGAAGGGGTTAACCCTTCTAGTCATCTTCAAAAAGGGTATCCAGCAATTAAGGGGAGATTTCCACTTGAGGGATTTTTTTCTGGACCCCTTTCTCCCTCATGTTTAGCCCCATTGCTTCTGAGATTTTAAGACGTTCGCCCTAGTAGTTTGGTCATTTTAAGAAATGTTGCCCCATTTCTGTCAATTTTAAGACCTTTCGTACCATTAAGGTGTCGATTTTTTCCTGGCGAGCGATAGCGAGCCTGTAATTTAAATGCAATCGGCCTCCGGCCGAGACATTTTTCTACCGAAAAATGTACAAATTTATCTTGAAAGGGGGTCTAGGGGGGTGTAATTTTAAGCTTTATGAAAACGTAGGGAACAAACTAAATACCTCCCCTTAACCTTCCGACTTCCACATATCCCTCCCAAACGGAAGAAAATCGTCTAATATTAGCCAGAAAACAGAACAGAAATGCGTCATCGTATCTTGAAATGGTTACAACACAAATACTTAAATTGATAATGCTGGAATATACCGTTTTGTTTATAGTAAGTCGAATACACATGATTTGTCTTGCCTGGTGCAGGGCGGGTCATTTTGGGACCCACCCGGTTTCACTCCATTAGTTTGGAGATTTTAAGACGTTTCACCCCATTCGATTGGCATTTATGACCCTTCACCCCATTAGAGTGGCGATTATGACACTTCACCCCACTAGATTGACGATTATTACACTTCACTCCATTAAATTGACGATTATGACACTTCACCCCATTAGATTGGCGATTAGAAGACACTTCACCCCGTTCAAGTATCGATGTCCTCTGGGCAAGCGATAGCAAGCCACCAATTTGGGAAAAACCGTCTTTAACCGGGACAGTTTTGTACCGAAAAAATGTACACATCTAGCTTGAAGGGGGTCGGGGGGTGGGGGGGGGGGGGGGGGGCTTTTAGTTTGAAGGGGGTCGGGGGGGGGGGGGAAAGAAGGTCTTTTATTTAGTTTGGGGAGGTTTAAAGAGACACTATAAATACATCGCTCGAAAATGGTGGCGGGAATAAAAACTCTCAATAATAATACCACAATCTATCATAATAACCCCCGAGACGTCGCACCTGCTAGTGTTAATAGGAAAGACAAACAAGGAAAACTAATACGCCAAAGAAAATCCGGCCAAATTCTATTTTCTGCAGTTTTAAAGGGTCTCTTTTGCAATTATCGTGTTGTTTCCATGTGGCTGTCCTCTCTCTATTTATCTCCCAACTTTCGCTTTCGTTTACGTTTCGAGTGTATATACAGGTCTTGAGAGAGAGAGAGAGAGAGAGAGTGAGTGAGTGAGTGAGTGAAAGAGATAGAAAGCTAGAGAGAGAAAGGGGGTGGGATAGGGGAAGGAGGGGTGGGGGGTAGAGGTGCGGTACGACAACCTGGTTCAGAGTGCCACGGCAGTAACTTCAGTAAGGGCCGCCGCTTCGTTGCCAGTCGCCCTCGAAACTTCACAGGGGTTGGTTGTGCGTGCTGCTCCTCCGTTCCCATCCCAGCTCAGTATCCCTTTTAACCCAGTGCCCAGTTTCCCTTGTGCGCGGTATCTGGAGTGTGATATAACCCCGTAACCGGCTGCCCCTGTGCCCAGTTCACCGTAGAGATATTATACCCATCCAAGTGACCTGGCGGAGCGATATATATACACCAAAAGACAAAATTCACCCCCCGCCATTGGAAACGTCATCTTACAGGTGAGCGAACGCCAGAATACCTTTAAAAATCCACCCATGCTCGGGGTATCCAAGAGGCGGGTAAGGAAACAAAAATGTCCTCGTTTCTTGGGTTGGAATGGCGCCGATAAAACAATATTACCCTGGGGATATTCCTAGCTAGCAGAGGCGACCCGTAGCGGTGGTGGTGGAGGGAGGTGAGGGGTCAGCCATATCCCAACATGATATCTGCTGTTCGTCTGATAATACTCGCTGGAGGGAGCCCAAGATAACCTCAATATTTACTCTGGGAAGCAGGGAAGGGAGGTTGATAAAAGGAGCAAACGAGGGAGAGAGAGAGTGAGCGAGCGAGCGAGTGGGGAGGTAGGGAGGGAGGGGGGAAGAGCTGGGATCGAGCGAAGTCGTTTGCCTTGGAACAATTTTCGCATTTCCCCACTTTTCCTTTCGTGTCTCACCCTCGCACCCCCCTGTTTTCAACTCTGGGGTTAGCAGGGGAGGAAGGGGCTATGTCTGCTGTTCGCCCCCCTGCTTCCTCGCCCCCTGCTGTGGTCTGTGTCGCTGCTGTGCCCCTGCTAAAAACAGCGAAGGGGCGGGCAGCGGCAGTGTGTGATCGATGCAAGGCTCACGGGATGCAAGACCAGTTTTCTTTGATAAGCGAATCGAGGGGAAACCCGCGTAATACACTGGCGGTGGACCCCAAAATACACAGAGCGGGTCATATCAATTGGGGTAGGAGAGCTGTTCTTGGGCTGCATCATCTGCGGGAGTTTGGGAAGTAGGATAATGATAGGATTGAGAGATGTATATGAGATAGTACTGTATGCTTTAGCCTAGTACTTGTGGTTATAGCACGGTTTGGTTTGGGGCTGTTTTTGGGTTGCATCCTGTGCGGGGGTTTGGGGAAGAAGGATATGGCAATAGATTTGAGAAACCTTGAGATTTCATACCTTTTGGCCTTTTAGCTAACCTAGGATAGGTTTGTATAATAACACGATAACTACAGAAACAAGGCCTGGATACCTCGGCAATTAGGGGGGGGGACACACGCAGAGGGTTGTTCGTAGGTAGCTTGATGTGATAGATGTTCCCCCTTCGATTCCTAGAGGGCCTTCCGAAGCGGAGTACAATCATAGCGTTAGCCATATGGCAACTATTAGACGATGTTATTCACTTTAGGAATTACCTGTAGTAATAATAAGGCTTCAAACTATCTTAACCAACCCTTTTAACTACCACAGATCCTTCCTAAGCTGCATAATATCGTCTAGCGGATTAACAATTTATTCAACAATAGGCACCAAATAATCGCCATATTCTCTCATATATTCTTGGTGTCTCTTTTTCGTTATCAACAATTGGAAGGACCATATTACCAGTTTGCTAAGGCAGCCTCCCCAGAAGCTGGGTGTGCTCAACGCCTTAGGGGGCAGCCCCTGCACAGCTTCTTGCTCTGTACAGGGGTTAGGTGCGCCCTTGTAGGTTAGGCTAATTGTTCACATGTGTGGGGAGGTTCCTCTCACACCGCTCTCCTAGAAAAAGTTGGAAAGGAGGCCTTTCGTATCATTAACTCCCGTCCACTCACCAATTCTCTGCAATCTCTCTCTCTCTCCGCCGCAATGTTGCATCTCTCTCGCTATTCTATCGCTACTATAATAATCAGTGTTCCTCAGAGCTATCCCAGTGCATACCACCTCCTTTACGTAGGGCACGTGGTACCCGTCTTGCAACTCAATCCCACCCCTACTCTGTGCAACTCTCCAACCCAGAGTGAAACGTTACTCTCAAACTTTCTTCTACTCAACAGCTGAGCTCTGGAACTCTCTCTCCCAGAATCAGTCTTTCCCTCTTCCTATGACTTAAATTGCTTCAAACTCCGTGTGTCCAGGCATTTTGGCTCGAACGTCCCTTGATTTTGGCCCTGTCACTCTTTCAACTATGGGGGAGGCACTCGCTATAGGCAGTTATGCCTTTTGCCTCCCTCAATCACATAGAAAAAAAAAAAAAAAAAATATAGCTAGAACAAAAGCTAACACACGTCGCTGGTACTCAAAGGGTAAGCTCCATCCAACTTTAAGGGGGGGGGGGGGGGGGGTGACCTGCTTTTTTTTAATTCTCTTTCTCTGGCTTGTATCCATTCGGCCCCATTCAGCCAACTATTTTAAGACTGTTATCCCCATCTAGGTGTCAATTTCTTCCTGGCTGGCTATCGCTCGCCAGGAAGAAATCCGGTTTTGCCAGAGACATTTTTCTATCTAAAAATGTAAAAATTTAGCCTGCTGTCAAAACCATTTAAATAATATGCTGGCTCGCTACCGCGCATCAGTAAAAAAAATGACACCAGGATGGGGATAAACGTCTTAAAACAGTAGGCTGAATGGGGCCAAATGGATACAAGCCAGAGAAGGAGAGAAAAGGAGAGAAACAAAAGCAGGTGATCCCCCTTAATGCCACCTCTTGCGGGTTGAGATCGCAGTTCTGGGGCAGTAGGCTTAGGGGGGGGGGGCGGGAATAACAGGACAGTAGGCTTGTTACTTAGGGGAGCTCACCTCGCTTCGTGTCTTTCTCTCCCACTCTTTGGCTTGTATCCATTCGGCCCCATTTAGCCTACTGTTTTAAGACGTTTACCCCCATCCAGGTGTCAATTTCTTCCTGGCGAGCGATAGCGAGCCAGCATTGTTTGGAGAAATCCGGCTTCGCCGGAGACATTTTTCTATCGAAAAATTTACAAATTTAGCTTGCTGTAAAAAAAATATATATATATATATATATATGCTGGCTCGCTACCGCTCGCCAGGTAAACATTGACACCTGGATGAGGGTAAACGTCCTAAAACCGTAGGCTGTATGGGGCCAAATGGATACAGGCCAGAGAAACAGAAAAAAAGCAGGTTGAGATCGTTGGAGGACCAGCAGAGGGGGCCGTTCTGGGGCAGTAGGCTTAGCGGGGGGGTTAGGAGAGGGTGGCAGGACAGTATAGGCTAGTTAGTTACTTAAGGGAGCCTACCTCGCTTTTTGCCTCTTTTCTCTCTTTGGCTTGTATCCATTCGGCCCCATTCAGCCTACTGTTTTAGAAGTTTATCCCCATCCAGGTGCAAATATTTTTCTGGCAAGCGGTAGCGAGCCAGCATATATTTTGTTGTGACGGCAAGCTAATTTTGTACATTTTTCGTTAGAAAAACGTCTCCGGCGAAGCCGGGTTTTCCATACAATGCTGGCTCGCTATCGCTCACCAGGAAGAAATTGACACCTGGATGGGGATAAAAGTTTTCAAACAGTAGGCTGAATGGGGCCAAATTGATACAAACCAGATAAAGCATGTGACTCCCCTTAACGCCACCTCTTGCGGGTTGAGATCGTTGGAGGACCGTTCTGGGGCAGTAGGCTTAGCGGGGGTGGGGGGGGTTATGACAAGGCAGTTACAGTTACTTAAGGAGCCCACCTCGCTTATTGTCTCTTTCTCTCCCTCTCTCTTTGGTTTGTATACATTCGGCCCCATTCAGCCAACTGTTTAAAGACATTTATCCCCATCCAGGTGTCTATTTTTTCCTGGCGAACGATAGCGAGCCAGCATTGTTTGGAGAAATCCGGCTTCGCCGGAAATTGTTTTCTATCAAAAAATGTGCAAATTTAGCTTGCTGTCAAAGCAAAAATATATATATGCTGGCTCGCTACCGCTCGCCAGGAAAATATTGACGCCTGGATGGGGGTAAGCGTCTTAAAACAGTAGGCTGAATGTGGCCAAATGGATAAAAGTCAGAAAAGGAGAGAACAAAAGCAGGTTGAGATCGTTGGAGGACCAGCAGAGGGGGCCGTTCTGGGGCAGTAGGCTTAGCGGGGGTTGGGGGGGGGGGGGGAGAGAGGGGGACAGGACAGTAGTTACTTACCTATACTCAATTTCGTTTAAGGGGAGATGAGCTGGTTTTTTGGTCGATATTTTCATTAATAGATGTCTAGTTTCCTCCCTAAACCTCCATCAAACTTTAAAAACAACAACCTCAGGAACCCCCTTAAAGATATAAGCTATTTGTAAATTTTTCGGTAGAAAAATGTCCCGGCCAAAGGCCGATTCCTCCTAAATTACAGGCTCGCTATCGCTCGCCAGGAAAACATTGACAGGTAAATGGCACGAAAGGTATTAACATTGACAACTGAATGGGGCGAAAGGTGTTAAAATCGCCAAACTAATGTGCCGAAGGTCTTAAAATCTCAAAATTAATGGGGCTAAACATGAGGGAGAAAGTGACTCCGAAAAACGGCCCATCTCCCCTTAAGTTGGCGGAAATATGACTCCCTTTAGCTAATAATTCAGGGTGTCGAACCGGAGGAATTTTGGTTTGTGACTTTAAGGGGAGATTTCCACTTGCGGGAGTTTTTTGCTGGACTCCTTTCTCCCTCATGTTTAGCCCCATTGCTTTTCTAATTTTAAGACGTTCGTCCCATTAGTTTGGCGATTTTAAGAACTTTCAACCCATTTCTGTCAATTTTAAGACCTTTCGTGGAATTTAGGTGTCGATTTTATCCTGGCGAGCGATAGCGAGCCTGTAATTTAAGAGGAACCGGCTTTTAGCCGGGAAATTTTTCTACCGAAAAATGTACAAATTTATCTTGAAAGGGGCTCAAGGGGGTGTAATCTTAAGCTTGATGGATATCTAAGAGACCAAACTAAAAACACCTAGATGGGGATAAACTTCTTAAATTAGTTGGCTGAATGGGGCCGAATGGATACAAGCCAGAGAAAAGGAGAGAAATAAAACAAAGCAGGTCACCCCCCTTAATAAATATGAGAAAGAATACGGGAATATTAGCATGACATTTCGTTGTGTTGGCCCTTTTATCAAAGCCATAACTTGATTTATAAACTATACAGTTATATCGTTGCCTATACAATGATCAGGCCTGCATAGAAATAAATACATGCAATACAAAATAAATACATGCAATACAAAATAAATACATGCAATACAAAATAAATACATGCAATACAAAATAAATACATACAATAAATACATGCAATACAAAATAAATACATACAATAAATACATGCAATACAAAATAAATACATACAATACAAAATAAATACATGCAATACAAAATAAATACATACAAAATAAATACATGCAATACAAAATAAATACATGCAATACAAAATAAATACATGCAATACAAAATAAATACATGCAATACAAAATAAATACATGCAATACAAAATAAATACATGCAATACAAAATAAATACATACAATAAATACATGCAATACAAAATAAATACATGCAATACAAAATAAATACATACAATAAATACATGCAATACATACAATAAATACATGCAATACAAAATAAATACATACAATATGTAGTTGTGTATATTCATATTTGATAGTGACTGATAACTTGAATGTATAGGCGATATTAGGGTTGGGTGGTGGGTGATAAACTACCGTGTTTGATGGGAGGAGCAATAATGGTTTGGTAGTTTCCACTGGTACGCCACGGTAGCCTTGTCAGTTTCCTAGTCATTCAGGTGTGACTTTAACCTCATGCCACAGGGACAAGTGGCTTAATTCTCCACTTTTGGTAATGCACAATATTTACGAAAATTAGGGGACGGTGTGAAACAAGCTGTGGCAAAATAGCATACTGATCCAACTGTTATTAAGTTATTCCCGAAAAACTGGAACACGGCCTCTGAAACCCATAGTAGAAGCCTGTTAACCCTCTCCGACATATGACGCGATTTTGAGCTTATTGGGGATACTTTAAAGCCTTTGTTACCATCAGGGGTATTTAGTACCGGTAACCTTTAGTTTAGTTCAACCTCTGGAGTTGTCTTTGAGTTAGCTGTGGGCAGAAAACTAATTTTGGAGAGGTAATTATAAGAGTGAGAACTCTTTCTTATTGCTAATCTGGCAACCTCTGCGTCATAAATGCGTGAAAGGGTTAATTGCTCTAGAGTGAACACTGAAAACTTCCAAAAGGGTATAATATATTATGTAATATACTGTATTTTAGGACGGTATTATGCCGCATACCCGGTACTATACCATATTCTCTTGTATTCTCTTTCTCTTTTTTTCTTTCTCTTTTATCTCTTGTTTTTATTTCTTTTCTTTCTTCTCTCTCTCTCTAACCGAATCACCCTCCCTGATATTGACTTATATTAGTAAATATTATGATGCCCTGGGTCCTAGGCCTAAACATGAGTGTGAAGAGTCCAACAATACTACCAGGGCCATACACGAGTCTTAAAGGTAGGATGGGGCTTGCTATACCCTTCCCCTTTCTTTCTGTTCTTTCTCTCGCTCTCTGTTATCTCTATCTTTTATCTCTTATCTCTCTCTCTCTCTCTCTCTCTCTCTCTTCTCTCTCTCTCTCTCTCTCTCTCTCTCTCTCTCGTAATACAGACACTTAATTCTGAAAGTGGTGCTTCTGACTAGACAAAGAGGATAGTCAAACTAAAGGCTCTCTACCCACCCACCGATCTTTCCGATTACATAGCCGGCATTAAAAGTTAAGGAAGGTTTTTGTGTTTTCTGGACTCCTTTCTCCTTCATGTTTAGCTCCATTATTTTGACTATTATATGATCTTTTGTACCATATAAGGTGTCAATTTGTTTCCTAGTAAGCGTTAGCGAGCAATCGGTCTTCGGTCGGGGTATTATTCTACCGAAAAATGCACAAATTTAAATCGAAGGTAAATTTAAGTTTGGAAGTCTAGGGATGAAACTACAATAAATAATGAATGGATACATATATAAATAATTATCTTTCCTTATAATTGGAACACAAACCTATAGTAAAGTCTGAAATGTGGTGGAACACAATTACTGTTTAGCCTAACGAGAGAGGGAGAGAGAGAGAGAGAGAGAGAGAGCATCAACCTCTTTCTTAAAAATAGTAATTGTGTTTGGTTAGGAACAATTTACATCGTAAGACAGTAACGAGAGAGGGAGAGAATGAGTGTGAGTGAGTGTGTGTGTGTGTGTAAAGGGGGGAGGGGGTGCTCCTTCGTCGTCATTTCTATTGAGCTCGTCTCGGATTCTGGCGATTCTACGGAACTGTCCTTGTATCGGCGCTAGGTCAGAGTATGTTCGTAAGAGGGAAAGTCTGAGTAGGAACAGTGGCAACCTCTTCCCCTAACAACAAGATTATATTACAATATTAAGACCATTATTCACTCAACAAACACTTAATACAATTAGCACTACTACTGCTACCAAGAGAGAGAGAGTTACACAGATGCTCAGACCACACAGACCTTGCGGTCCCAACTACTATGGGTTTCAGAGGCCGTGTGGCATCGTTTTTCGGGAATAACTTATTAACAAACAGTTGGACCAGTATGATATTTTGACATTTTTTTTTCACACCGTCCCCTAATTTTTGTCAATATAGTGCATTACCAAAAGTGTAGAAATAGGCCACTTGTCCCTGTGTCATGAGGTTAAAGTCGCACATTAATGACTAAGAAACGGACAAGGCTACCGTGGCTTACCTGTGAGAACCACCAAACCATTATGGCTCCTCCATCAAACACGGTAGTTATCAGCTACCACCCAACCCTATTATCGCCTTTAAATTCAAGTAATCTGACAATATAAAGTATAAATATACAAAAATACATACTGTTTGTATATTTATACTTGATAATGACAGATTACCGGTACTTTAATTTTAAGGCGATAATAGGGTTGGGTAGTGGCTCATAACTACCGTGTTTGATGGAAGAGCAATAATGGTTTGGTGGTTCTCACAGGTAAGCCACGGTAGCATTGTCCGTTTCTTAGTCATTAATGTGCGACTTTAACCTCATGGCACAGGGACAAGTGGCTTATTTCTACACTTTTGGTATTGCACTATATTGACAAAAATTAGGGGACGGTGTGAAAAAAGCTGTGTCAAAATATCATACTGATCCAACTGTTTGTTAATAAGTTATTCCCGATGCCACACGGCCTCTGAAACACATAGTAGGTGGTTCGGCCTTAATACTACTAGACAGGGACAGTTTATAGTGGAAGAATAGGACAGTAAAGTATAAGGCTCTCCTTACCCTCCGCTCCCTCCGGCTAAAAAGCCGTACCGGAAAATAGGATGAAGTGTAACCTTATGGGTGAGGAAATGCCCACAAGGCAAGTGTTTATACTGTAGGCCTATACAGTATACATGTATATATAGTAAAAGGGGAGAGAGAGGGGGGGGGGGGTTAGGCTATATAAAATAACATCCATTAGGCAACACAACAAACACGATACAATTATTACTACAAAGAGAGGGAGTGAGAGTGAGTGACTGAACGAGTGTGGTGAAATAAATGAGTTTCAGTTTAATAGGTATGATTATATGAGTAAATCACTATATAATCTATGTGTAATTATGTGGATTTCCAAGCTAATGCGGTTCGTAACTGTGTGCCTGCATACTGTATAAGTGTGGTTATATATCTCTCTCTCTCTCTCTCTCTCTCTCTCTCTCTCTCTCTCTCTCTCTCTCTCTCTCTCTCTCTCTCTAACTCGTCCCTGTACAGCGGAGATGGCATTCATTTATCAGAAAAAGGCGTTCAGCACATGAGTGACACCCTAAATCAAGCAACCTACATTGCCCATGAAAACAACGCCAGTCAGGACCGAGAGATAACTATGCTAATAGACTCCTCTGAGTATTGACATCGCTACCCCCGGAAAAGCCCTCCCACAACCCTACCCAATCAAACTCCACCCGCACAGTTAAGAAAAATAAATAACCTCGCCCAACCCTTCCAAGTCCATCACAACCATTTTAAACGAAACCGTCAACCCCAATGGCCCACAAGTTGCGAAAATTTACCTACCTGAACCACAAAACAAACTAAACAACCCCACCCAACCCCATCCAAGCCAACTCAACCAACTGAAGGAATTTTACAACCGTGCGCGGCTTCAAGTCACAACCCCAAAAAACCCATCCCCCCCAATAAGAAAAACAAATCCAGCGCATGCTGAGAGAAATGATATAAAAATAATATCCATAAATGCCTGCTCAATAAGAAACAAAATAGACGAACTCAAATGTCTGTTATTAAATGAGAAAGTTGACGTTATTTGTATAACGGAAACACATCTGAACCTTAAAAATAAAGATCTACTTCATGAATATCACATAGAGCCATATAAATTTTTTCATAAAGACCGTAACAATGGAAAACAAAGAGGGGGGGGGGGGGGTGCAATGTACGTTGCAACCTACTTAAACCCAGTTGAGGTGGCTCTCCCCCAAAGTAAAGCAGAAATAATGTGGGTCAAAATAAATACAAAAACATAACCTTAAATATCACTACAGCGTACCGACCACCGAGACTAACTGTTGCCGATGATACAATTTTTTATGAAATACTAGAGAAAACCCTTAATTCCGACGAAACAGTTTTACTAGGTGACTATAACCTCCCCCTAATTGACTGGAATACCACGACCGGAAAAAATGCTGAGTCACGCCTAATGACAAGCTTCATCCAGGATTTTTTTGGGACTCCACACGTAAAACAGCCGACGCGAGACAGGAATATATTAGACCTCGTAATCACTACCCAAGAAAATATATTATCAAACCTGGATGTAGGTGAACATCTGGCAACGTCCGATCATAAAATCTTAAGAATCAACGTTATAAGCAAATATTCCTCAGTAAAAACAACAGGAATGGTTTCGGACTTCAAAAACGCAAATTATGACGGACTTAAGGAATCGCTATCAAACATACACTCAAACCTCATAAATATAAACGAAGTAAATGAACAATGGGGAAATTTTAAGTCTACAATTACAGAGGCGCATAAAACAATTTGTAACCCATGAAACCAAAACGTAATACGAAATCAAGTATGCCCCCTTGGTACAGTAGAGACATTGGCAAGGCAATAAGGAAAAAGGAATCAACTCCACAAACTTGTAAAAAATAACACAAACACTGAAGTAATTAAAAACTTGTACAAAAATAGTAGAAGGGAAGTGAAATAAATAATTAGGGCGAACAAACAAAATTACGAAATGACTATTGCCAGAGAAAGTGCCACAAACCCCAAAAAATTCTACAGTTACGTAAATAAAAATAAACAGATCAAAAGCGGAATCGGACCGCTAATAGAAGATGGCCAGACATAACAGGTGACACACACACGGCAAATCTGCTCAACAAATATTTTTGGCTCAGTTTTCACAGAAGAAATTATCGATCATACCCTTGAAAATAAAAACCTCAACTCATGTGATAGGAGATTTCACCTCAGTGTTAGCGA
>CM064504.1:927632-1037838 GCA_032716605.1 Paralithodes platypus
GGAACAGCTCGGAACCCGGCTAGCATCGCCCGAACAGAGACTGGTGAAGCGTAAATATTCGCATTTTGGCTCTTCATTTCAAATATTCATAGCGCAAAAAGTATTTGTCCTAGGAACTTCTAGTTTGTTTTATACTCATCAGCATTATTTGCCGTATTCATTCAGCCTAAATTTAAAACCATACACTTCGTAGCAACGAAATAAATCGAAAATGTTATAAACCATATCAATCAAAATCATATATTTTTTTTTTTCGGTCACTGCATGGAAACAATTGTGCATAGCTCGCGAACCAATTACGCTATATTATTTTTGTTTTCACCATTGGAAAGAGCACAATTTTCCGATTCCGGTGATATATACAGTTATATACATATCCGAGCAAATAACGCAACCACGAGGTGGGGAACAGCTCGGACCCCGGCTACCATCGCCGGAACAGAGATGGGTGAAGCGTAAATATTCGCATTTTGGCTCTTCATTTCAAATATTCATAGCGCAAAAAGTATTTGTCCTAGGAACTTCTAGTTTGTTTTATACTCATCAGCATTATTTGCCGAATTCATACAGCCTAAATTTAAAACCATACACTTCGTAGCAACGAAATAAATCGAAAATGTTATAAACCATATAAATCAAAATCATATATTTTTTGTTTTCGGTCACTGCTTGAGAACTATTGAAGATAAACAATTTCTGTTTTCAGATTTGGAAAGAGGAGAAAAAATACTATAATTTGAGCAAAAAAAATATATGGTCATCACTCACAATTTAGAGCTAGGACGGTGTGAAGACAATTGCATGGGAAATAATTGTATTCCGGACTCATTTACACTTTCATATTTCGATTTATTTACATTTTTTTTTTGTTTTATCATGTACTATAAATATTCCTCTTTCCACTGATATATGATACATCACAATAAACAGCATTCTGGTGGATGGAAATCGCGAAAAATGTAAGGCTTCGACAACACTCATGAGCCAAATTCAAGACCTAAAATACTTGTCAACCGCCTCCTCGGACTTATTGGAACATAATATGTCGCAAGGAGTTAAGGTTACTGTGTAATTTTAACATGAACATTAGTAAAATCCGAGCCAAGTTTCATCAAAACTTGGCTCGTGTTTTCAAAATGTCGGGTTATATGGGTATGGAAATTTAGAAAACCCGAGCCAACATTTTAATAAGATTACTGTGTTATTTAAATTTTTAAATTAGTTCAATCCGAGCCAACTTTCGTCAAAACTTGGCTCGGGTTTTCAAAGTCGGGTTTTATGGGTCTGGAAATTGACAAAACCCGAGCCAAATTTTGGTTACAAATGTGTATTATCGTGTTCTATACGCTTTTTCCCCCTCAATTTCCCTGATCTTCATAGCCCTCCCCACTATCGGGGGGTGTGTCTTTAGATTGATGGATAATGGGTAAATGCTTAATTCCCATTCAATTACATCACTAGATTCGACTAAAACACCAAAAACAAAATCAAAATACAAAAAAAAAAAAATACCTGAAAAACACGTTGTTGCGTCTCCTGTATATTAACCTAAAATACCCCGGAAAGAGATAGCTACAGAAGTATGCCATGCAAAGACGTCTTCTATAACAAATCACCAAAGAAAATCCTGAGTGGCAGGAGGGACTGAAACAGACAAAACCAAGCGACAACCACCCAAACAGCAAACAAAGAAGCGACCAACACAAGTGTCCCACACGCCAACACCTAACTCTCCATCTTTGCAACAACTACGAGGACATCAACATAACAAACCCACACCACACAGAACTGCGACACCAGCCATCGAGATGAAGGAAAACGCATGCCGCATAGCAGTAATATCGACGGAGTATCCATCGAAACCATGGAAAGAAGTGCCCAAGCGTTCCTCACCACAAGCAACATCTAAAAAACGGAAAATCCTCTTTTCACAAAAAGAAGAGAACGCATATCAGCTCAAACGCAAATAACCCTATTAAAACCATGTCTTAACTTTACCGACATGTACTATGTAAAACTGTTGTGAATACATTTTTGTACACCTATTTGCAACTATTAAATAATAATAATTATTTCTTCTGAACATGTTTATAATATTATTCCAACTATACTTTGCCACATTTTAGTAACCAAATCAAGTTACCTAGAGTGTCTTTGTAACAGTGCGCATCACAACCTTCATGCGTATCTCCGTACCAGATGCTTCCCCCTTACGACATTATTATTACCTTAGCCTTTCATTATTTTTGTGATACCACTATCCACTGCATATATTCTATGATGTTTCCCACGATCAGTTCGCTTATTATTGTCGAGAAAACATGATCCATGTACTATGTTATTATTACCTTAGCAGGTGCTTCCTTCTACAAAAGCATCAACATATAATTTCCTTGCTTATTATAAGAACATTATTTACTATTTAGGTCTCACAATATTATTCCTGACCAAAACTTTTACAATCGTCACGAATAACTTAACTAACAATATATGTTATATTGACCGTGCGCATCTCAGCGTTTATATTTTATCCCCGCTCCTTGTGAATCGCTACCTGCGAATTAACCAGCTAAACATTTTCATTCATGCCTTAATATGCTGAGAACCACATGTCCTTACTTTATTATTTTGATGTTATTACAAGCCACTATTATTGCCTTTATGTTTCCACTGTGATAAACATTTATTGAACTCTGATAGACCCGTAATATGCAAATGACTAGGCAATTCACACTACTGCCAGAGCAAGAAGGACTTTCCGCACCACTAAGAGGTATACCCCCATGCCCCTATACCGCTCAAGAAGGGAGCGGACACATCTCAGTAAAGGTCATCACTAGGCGGGGAAAATTTGAACAAATTAACTCCTTCTAGACATATTATGTTCCAATAAGTCCGAGTAGGCGGGAGCCCCGGTATCATTGCCACTGCCTCGCACTACACTCACAACAACACTGCGGCCGTTAGAATTATCGGAGGTGGCTGAGGTTGCCACCAACGGTTTTATCGTAAGCTAACTTATCGGACTTACTGAGCTACATATGACGCTAGTGCGTCATATAACTTATTAGAGAGCCATGGAGATAAGTCCATATGACGCAATCGCGTCATATGAGTTTTTGGTTATAAGTTCCATATGACGCGATCGCGTCATATATGTCGCAAGGAGTTAAGCAATTCCAAGGCTTATTGGATTTTGGCCACAGCCAAGTTTAATCAAGCCTTGTATTTAACCTGCCCAGCAGTTGTGTTTACGGCCACAGCCGACTACCCTGCTGACTGAGAGGAAAAGTCTTATGACTTGGCTTTCGGTATCCCAAAGTCCTGCATAAGCAAAAACTCTATTCCAGAGAGGTATTACGGCCACAGCCAACTTACTTCAATAGTTTAAAGAGTACTAAAGTCTCATGACTTGGCTTTCGGCATCCCGAAGTCCTGCATAAGCAAAAACTCGATTCTAGAGAGGTATTAAGGCCACAGCCGACTTACTTCAATACAGTAGTCTAAAGAGTACTAAAGTCTTATAACTTGGCTTTCGGCAAACCCGAAGTCCTGCATATGCAAGAACTCTATTCTAGAGAGGTATTACGGCCACAGACGACTTACTTCAACAGTCTAAAGAGTCCTTAAAGTCTTATGACTTGGCTTTCGGCATCTCGAAGTCCTGCATAAGCAATAACTCTATCCTAGAGAGGTATTACGGCCACAGCCGAGTTACCTCACTAGCCTAAAGAGTACTAAAGTCTTATGACTTGGCTTTCGACATCCCGAAGTCCTGCATAAGCAAGCACTCTATCTTAGTATAGGTAATACGGACACAGCTGAGTTACCTCACTAGCTTAAAGAGTACTAAAGTCTTATGATTTGGCTTTCGGCACCTCTAAGTCCTGCGTAAGCCAGCACTCTATCCTAGTCAGGGTATTACGTCCACATCCGACTTACCTTGCTAGCCTAAAGAGTCCTGAAGCCTAATTACTTGGGTTTCGGCATCCCGAAGCTATGCACTATACTTTAACTCTATACTAGTAGAGGGACTACGACCACAGCCGAACTATTCCCACTAGTCTATAGAGCTACCAGACTCCCTTGACTTGGCTTTCGGCATCCCGAAGCCCTGCATTAGACTTAACTTTATTCTAGGGAAGGTATTACAGCCACAGCCAACTTACCCAACTAGTTTAAAGAGTGCCCAAGTCCTATGACTTGACTTTCGGCATCCCGGAATCCTGCATTAGACTTAGCTCTATTCTAGTGAAAGATAGCTAGGCCAACCCGCCCTATCCTGGTGGAGTTACTGTTTATGTGGAGGAACCAGTGTTGATCTGTGCACTGTCACGAATAACGAACGGGTACTTTGAACCTCTTATAAAGGTCAGAGACAGACGAGTTAGGTAATATTGGCCTACACCATATTGCTATTCTCGCGTTAGTCCGATCTATTGCTAATCCGTCCAAAACTGAGGCATTAGATTTAAGACCCTAAAATGAGAGTATCTGAACACTTCACCAACGACTAACATAAAGGTCAGAACAGACGAGAATCCTTAACCCACCACAGGATATGCTCGCGTTAGTTCGATGAAGCGCATAATACATGAGTTCTAACTGTGTAACTTCATTCAAGATCCGAATTCATTAGTCCATCTGTAAACGTACCACTTCACACAACAGGCCAACCTAGACGGCCCACGGAGATCCAGAAGACTGCAAGATACCAGAAACCAGCTTCTATTCCCAGTGCACCCCTTATAGGAATATTATAGAAAATCTACAGAAGCTCAAGCCAGTGACAAGGCTAAGAAAATCCGAGCTGTCATAATACCAACTCCCTTGGATCGCTCAGTGGAAGAGTGTTATATAGCCTGTGCAATATATGCAAGTGTTAAATAGTAGAGTCCACAATAACGACTCTGTGCCAAATCCTAAAAGTGCTATATAGCAGAGTCCACAATAACGACTCTGTAATTTATACAAGTGTTAAATTATTATGTTATCTCCACCAACCAACTTTACTCCTTAACTCGATTAATGAATTAACAAATACATGTGGCAGTCCGGGGACTCGAACCTAGGATGCTCACACCGAAAATTAACACACTTATGCATTGCACCACGAAGACAGTTAGAGTCAATAGAGTCCACAATAACGACTGTGTGCTAAGTTCTAAAAGTTTTATATAGAAGAGTGCCCAATAACGACTCGAGTGCCAAGTTCTACAAGTGTTACACAAGATATTTCACATATTAACGCAGTGTAGACATCACCACTGTATTCAAATCCAATACTTAAAATTTACTATTTTATAATCTATATATGTGCATAAATATAATTTAGTTCAAAACACTTCTTTGCACTTGATACTGTTATAATCTTATACACTAGTGCGCCCGGTGACAGTGATCATACCTAGTGAGCCATACTAGCTACTTGTTACCTCTGTAGTAAATTCTCACCCTATAATTACCTGGAAGAAAGTTAAGTGGTTGATCTGATCTGATATTAAACCTGAGCTCCATCTAGATCCTCGATGGGGCTCGATGATTTGGTTATCTTATTGTATCCATTCATATTTTCCATGTTCTCAGTATTTACCCGTATCTATGTTCCTAGAGTTTAAGATAAATAAACTGTTCTTAAATATTATTTCAGTGTTATAAGTATCTTCTATTGTTTCCTTTCATGTAATGTATGAACTCTGACGTCCCAGTTGTGACGCTCACCGCTTCCCCCAGAACCGCATGGCTTACTCGCTAGGACTCGCCAGGGCAGAGAATATAGCTACAGTCTACCTATCATTGTGTACTTTCCTTCTCGAGAAAGCTTGTGTTGCAGACAGTTCAGAACTGTTCTTTATTTTCGTCTGTCACAATCCTTTCTATTTTATTTAGTCAATTGAAAGTATTGTGTTAAGTAGTTGAATGATGGGAAGGCGAGCGGGAGAGGGAGAGAGAGAGAGACAAGGTGGTGTGACTTGGTAGTGAGTGTGGCGCGTGGCTGGCCCCCTTACATAGGCCTCGCGGGATTCGTTGCCTCCTGCCTAACACTGCCTACTACGCGGCTGCTTACTGGGCGACTGTCGCTAGCCCTCGTGCCATTCTTGCGAACTGGGACTCCAGCCAGGAGGTCCATGGGAATATCCTGGTGAGATACTTCCCAGACAGCATACTCTAAGCATCTCCCTTGAACTGTCCCACACTCTTGTCTTAGAATCTTTCTCTCCTACTGCCTCTATCATTTCCACTACTTCCTCACCTTTTATTAATATCAATTCCCCTCTGGTTCTCTGCATCCACACCTTGAATTGGTGGCCAGACTGTATTATATGCTGGATCTCACATTTCTTATGTACTAGATTAAGGTTGAAGATAGTCATTGTCGTTTTAGGAGATTGTATTGCTCAGACTGTCTCCATCAATCACTAATGTTTCTACAGGGTTAAATAATGCTAGACTAGGGATCAGGTACCTTGCTGTTGGTGTTTTCAATGTGTGTAGGCTACTTTTGAGCTACACGACACTACGGATTATGTGGGTTACCTGGGTGGAGCTTTTGTATGTGTACCTCGGAGTTTAGACTGTGTAGTGCGTGAGGGCTGCTTGCCTAATCCACCCAACACTGTTCTAACTCTATTTGCTTTTACTTTTGAGGGTCGCCAGGAGGATACTCGATACTTGTGATCGAGAATCCTCAAGAGAGCACCCCTTCATATTAACGTAATCAGGCCGCACAGACCCAAGGTCCACACTAGGCTAGGAGCTGCCTTGCTCCACCAGAATTATGTACCTTTGCGCATCCCAGCTAGACTTTATTAACCCGGGTAGACATTAGCTGGATTAGATCATATACTCTATTATGCATACCCATTACTTTTACACAAGCATTTTGAGGTCTAGGTTGCTGTAGAGAGACACATCCAGCATAGACCGGTTTTGTTAATATGAGTACTACTTTTTCGTGGCGAGCATTATTACAGTTGCACCGTTTATGATATTTGTGTGTCCAATAACATTATATGTCCAGCCTTTTTGTGTATTTAGCCTACACGTGCATTGTCCTGCCTCCTGCTATTTTGTGGTTCCATTTCCGATACGTTCTTCTTAGTAGCATCCGACATTATTCAGAAGATTCTTTGTTCGGTGCTTGAGGACTTTACAACACTTTCTTTCATAAAGGAGTGACAGATATTATTGATTAAAGTAACGTTAAGTAAACCTTCTTCTTGTTTGCATTAGATCACTCTTGTGATTTAATTAAGTTAACTATCTTTTCCTTGTGTACCATAACTAAGCAACCATATGTTATAGGTAATAGGCTGTTTCAGAGAACATCAGCCTATAGTAGAAGCACATAGATACTGAGAGTTACGATACCCCACTATCGCAGATATAACTCTGGAGGGTATATGTGTTCTTTGTTCGACGGGATTATATATCAGGGGTTGGATCTAGCGTTTCCGTTGTTGCATTTATGCCAGTCTAGTCCAATGTATAAGAGCCACTGATTAATACGAGACCCGATCGTAACGAATGGCGACCTAGTTCAGGATTTGGTGAACTGACATATAATTGCAGGTTATTGTGCAGATTTTTCTCACAGTTTAGGCAGTGAACATTTGTTGATTTTGTGGAATATTTTTTGAGGACATGCTAGAATTATTTTTTTTAGCAAAGTAATATAGCACTTAAGCTGTCTCCGAGAATTTTTTATTGTGAATATTGTGGTATAAGAGTTTGGGGTACTTCTTTTTTGTGTATCAAAGTGAAAAATCTGCAGTGAGCACAATGTCTTTTAGCGGATCAGTGCAGGATGGAGACACAGTACGTGATGTATAAGCTGAGGAGTAGCAGCATGGGCAGGTTGTTAACTTGGTGAACAGTGAGGAGGATGCAAGGAATTTGTTACAATGGACTGTTACTTCCGACCGGTTGGTGGGTATGAATCGGTACGGTCTCCAGTGCTTAGCCGCAGCTATCGGTCATGTATGTACTAGTGGCATGACCAAGGATGACCTGATGATGTGTGTGCTGGGTTGGGTGACTGGCGTACGAGGTAGGGTGAGTGCTCAGAGCCCTTTGGCCGAGCTTCCCCTTCACTCGACTCCCAATCCTCCTATTGGAGTACCGACCCTGAGCACGCTTCCGCAGGTGGGTAGTGACTGGCAGGGTGGTTTGCCCCTGGGGGGATCACCGGGTATTTCTAACATCATTGCATCTCCTCCTCCTCCTCCTCAAGGTTTGACCCCGGAGATGCTCTTTCAGCTCAAGATGGCAAAGATGCAACATCAGAGTCAACAGCAGATAGAGCTAGCTAAGATAGAAGAGAGAAAAGAGCTGGCTAGGATGCAGCTACAGACGAGGGAAGCTGAGCTTAGGACTGAACTAGAATCTACAAGATACTGTGCCGACATGGATTTAGAGAAGTCTCGTGTTGAGACGACGGGACAGCGACTCGGTACTGGAAACCGTGCGCATGATCAGTCTCTGTCGCACCTTCTCAAACTGGTCCCTGTATTTGACGAGTCTGGTGTCACAGAGTTTTTCAATAGATTTGAGAAGAAGTGCTGGGAGCATCAGTGGTCTGAAGTTAAGTGGGCGGCCCTTGTGTCCTCTAGACTCGTAGGTAAGGGGCTCAAGGCTTACGATGCACTGCCTTTGGAGTCCAGTGTTGTTTATGAGGAGCTCAAGGATGCTGTCCTGCGGGCATACGAGCTACAACCCGAGACATATAGGTTAAAGTTCCGGGGTGTGACTAAGGGGCGAGACAGTACCTTCTTGGAGCACGCCCGGGACCTGTCCGACGCTATGGGAAACTGGCTCAGATCAGAGAAGACAACTACGTTTGATGAGATGAAACAGTTGATGCTTCTAGAGCAGTTTTATAAGTGTACGGGCGACAACTTGACTTTAAACCTTAAAGAGAAGAACCCAAGAACTCTCGTAGAAGCAGCAGAGATGGCTGATCTTCGGTTGTCACTAATTCGGGGGTGCGGCTCTGCACAGAGAAACGATGTAGGCGTTAAGGAGAGTTACCCTCCCCCTCCCCGGAATATGGACACACATAAATTTAAAAGCAATGACACCAAGACTGATCACAAACCTAGCACTGCCCCGTTTAAGAAGGGTCAGGGGACTTTTACACCTCAGTATAAGTCCAAGGGGAAATTTGAGTGTTATCACTGTCACAAAGAGGGGCACATGGCAAAAGCTTGTCCGAGCAGACCTCCCACAGCGGCTGTGTCATTGGCTCGCAGCATTGGGGTGTTCCAGAAGTCTTCTGTGTTTGCTGGAGGCATAAGATCAGAGGATGGAGCACCGCCAGTGAAGAAGGATCCGGAAGGCTCGAACCCTGTCCGCGATGCCTTTTGCGACCATAGAGGGCATGGCTGCGTGAAGTGGGGGGGCAAGAAGCACGGGGTACAGCTTTTGCGTGACACAGGTGCCTCTCAGACACTCTTGAAGAATTTCACTGGTAGACCCATAAACGCGGCGTGGGTAGTTGTGGTGCAGGGAGTTAATGCAACTAGGTCATACCCGCTTGTTAGAATGGAGCTTGAAGTTGACGGTGTGACTCGCGAACTGGATGTGGGAATCGTGGAGAAATTGCCTGTTGGGGGCGTCGACCTCCTTCTCGGCAATGACTTTGCGGTGCCTGCTTCTAAGGTTTCACCCTTAGTCGTTGCCGAGGAGCCGGCTGACGAGAGTAGGGAAGAACAGGAGTGGGTTGAGAAGTGTCAGGTGCAACCAATGGCGTGTGTTGTAACCAGATCTCTCGCATCCAGGGAGTCACAGCCTAACCAACAGTCTTCAAATAAGCGGAGGAACGGTCACGAGAAGGTGCTGAAAGCTGATACGGTGGAGAGTCTAGTACCAGCAGCGCTTCTCGGGGACTCAGTATTAGCACCGTTATTAGAGTCTGGAGAAGCACCACCACCTGTCACTGAGAGTGTAGAGGCAGGGCTTAAAGAGACTCAGAGGCAGCAACGGTATACACGGAGAGAGCAACGGGATGCAAAGTTCGATGTTGGGGGAGGGCATGAGTTGTTTCGCAAACACTTAGACAGGCTAGCTCCCTCAGATATTCGCAAATTGCAGCTAGAAGACCCGGAGGTTCTAAAGTGTAGTAACGGGGCTGTCGAACTCGAAGAGGACAGGGATGCAAAGTCTGGAGATTTTTTTTTCATTGATGGCATCTTGTATCGGCGATTCCAAGACCCGCAGAGAAGTTGGGAGGGTGGGTCAGGAGTGGTAGACCAGGTGGTCGTACCGAGGGTATGCAGGGATAGCCTATTAAGGTTGGCTCATGATGTACCGCTGGCGGGACACTTGGGTGTCCGTAAGACGGTGGCGGCTTTGGGGAAACTGTTTTGGTGGCCTGGTTTGAGAGCACAAGTGGTGTCATGGGTCGCAATGTGCAGTGTGTGCCAAAAGGTCGGGAAACCTAACCAGTGCATCCCAAAGGCTCCGTTACACCCAATTCCCGTCAGCGGGCCTCCCTTTGGTAAAGTAGTAGTCGACATGGTTGGCCCCCTCCCCCCCACAAGTGCCGGAAATAAATATCTCTTGACAGTCATGGACGTAGCAACTCGGTACCCAGATGCATACCCGATGAGAAATGGTTTGGCGAAGACGGTGGTCCGTAACTTGCTATTATACTTCTTCCGGTACGGATACCCGCAGGAGATACAGTCAGACCAAGGACCGAATTTCACCTCCAACTTGTTCGTTCAGACAATGAAGCAGCACGGGATAGTCACTGTAGTGTCATCTGCTTATCACCCAGAGAGTCAGGGGGTGTTAGAGAGGTGGCATTCCACTCTAAAAAGCATGCTTCGCTGCTATTGTCTTGAGAACGGCAAGGACTGGGATCTTGGCCTGCCGTATGTGTTATTCGCTGCACAAGAGGTACCTGGGGAGAGTTTGGGGTTTAGCCCTAATGAGCTTGTGTTTGGACACCGCATCAGAGGGCCTCTCCACATGGTAAAGGAGATATGGGAAGGCACCGCTAAACCATGTTCTATGCTTAAGTATGTCCTTGAGAGTAGAGAACGAATGTTGCGTAGTCTGGAGTTGGCTGGCCGCAATCTGGTAGGCTCTCAGGCCCTCATGAAGGACAGGTACGACCACAAGGTGAAACTCAGGGAGTTTCACGTGGGTCACGAGGTGTTGATACTACTCCCTCTTGTAGGTCTCCCCTTATCCGCAAAGTACGCTGGTCCTTATAGGGTAGCAGAGAAGCTCTCGAACTTAGATTACCTGGTGGCCACTCCAGAAAGGCGTAAGAGGAATCCGTTATGTCATGTCAACCTGATGAAGGAGTATGTGAGGCGCCCACCTGAGCCTCTCACTCTCCCTGTGATGACTTTCAGCAGTGAAGCTGGAGAAGGAGAACGGGACAGTCATGCGCAGGTGGATGACAACTGGGATTATCATGTTTCTGCAGATCAGTGGGCGGGAAACACGAGACAGGCGGCTCATGAGGCTTTGCAACACCTACCTGAGCAACAGTGTGTGGCTGTCGAGCGCCTATTCTGTTTATACCCTACTGTATTTGCGGAACACCCAGGCCTCACTACTCATGAGGTGCACGACGTTGACGTCGGAGACCACCCACCCTTCAAATCAGTGCCCTATAGGGTGCCCCCTATTAAACTTCCGGCCCTCCGGGCGGAGTTGGAGTATATATTGCAACAGGGACTGGTCGAGAAGGGGGCGGTAAAGTGGACATCTCCCGTAACGCTGCAACCTAAGCCGGATGGCAAGGTGCGCTTCTGTGTTGATTACCGCAGGCTAAACGGCTTGACTCCCACCAACCCATATCCTCTTCCCCGGGTCGATGACTGTGTAGACAAGATTGGCAGGGCCAAGTTCTTGACCAAGGTGGACCTGGTAAAAGGTTACTGGCAGGTGCCTTTGTCTGAACGGGCGAAAGAGGTGTGTGGTTTTGTGGTGGATGGTGCTACATATCGTTGTAATGTCATGCCGTACGGTCTAAAGAACGCACCAGCGACCTTCTAAAGCTTGATGAACGAGTTGGTGGCTGACATTCCGAACTGTACCGTGTACCTGGACGACGTCATTATCTACGATGACGATTTCAAGAGCCACTGTGAACATGTAGAATCCCTATTTAAGAAATTAAGCGAGGCAAACTTGGTGGTCAACCTGGGAAAGTGTGATTTGGTGCGGGCTACCGTGCAGTATCTGGGGTTCATGGTGGGTTTGGTCCAGGTGTGCCCCCCACAGAACAAGATATTGGTTATTAACCACTTCCCCAGGCCGTCCACCAAGAAGCAGATCATAGGTTTTTGGGCATGATTGGTTACTACCGCCGCTTTATAAAGGGCTATTCTACTGTGCTGGCTCCTCTGACGGACCTATTGGCCAAAGATAGAAAGTTTAAGTGGGCGCCTGAGTGTGAGAGGGCATTTTTGCTAGTAAAACACCTGTTGTGTACTCACCCAATCCTCAGGGCCCCGGACTTTAGCCGACCATTCCAGCTGGCAACTGATGCCAGTGGTGTGGGGGCTGGTGCCGTTCTGATGCAATCAGACGAAGATGGGCTGGAGCACCCAGTCAGTTTCTTCTAAAAAAAGTTCAACTCGGCGCAGAAGAACTATTCAGTAGTTGAGAAGGAACTGCTGGCGATTGTGCTAGCGCTCAGGCATTTTGAGGTGTATGTTCCAGCCTATGGACCAGGATCCAGATTCATTAACGGTCGTAGCGTGCGATGTCGTACAGCAACCTACGATCGTTCCTAAGGGAGTGCGCAAGGTGTATTCACGAACGTCGTTGAGCTCCCTTACGGCTCCCTTTCGGTTATTTTCACCGAGGCTTCTCTTGACCAATCAGGCGCTTGGCCTTTGTAAATAAACAATATGTCACCCACATGACCGAAGCGCCAAGAAGAACCTAATATACGGTACTTTAATTTATGAGCTTGTCATTGTTTAGCATGGCTAATTCGATCCACCACAGCCAGCAAAAAGAAGAATAGAGTATCTTGTGAATTGATGATAAGAAATTAGCATAGCTTGGCTACAGGGAAGCCTGTTAGTGGCCCAAGTTAAAGAATTGTCGACGGATTGATCATTGATAATCATATGTTAGGCTAGTTGGGAGTGTATTATTTATACCTTAACCACAGTATATTGTTCTACTTTACCATGTCTACACCTAGACAGGGCGAGCCAAATCAAAATGCCAGATTTTACTATGTCTATGCCTACACAGGCAGTTCTAGCCAAGCCAAAATGCCAGAATTAGCCTAGGCCTAATTTTTCAAAATAGGCCTAGGGTAATATTTTTGTATTCACAACACCTCAAGGCCTATCTACCTTTTCAAAATAGGCCTAGCATAGGCCTCCTCAATCTATTATCCAACAGTTGGCCATGGGAAATAATGATAGGCTGAGGGGGGCTTTGTCCCCTTCACCTCCCATGACTTATTGCCATCATCAAATATATTACCAGCATGGGACTAATAACAGCTAGTTAACAATGAGGATGGTACGCCTGCAAACTCCATCTTAACCTGCTAGGCTTCTACTTTACCATGCTTAGGCTACACCAAGCTAGGCATTGCTAGCCAAACCAAATTACCATACGTAGGCCTAACCTTTCTAGCCTAAATAGCCCTCTCTTTTTCAAAATAAACCTAGGTTATATCCTAGGCTAGGCTAAACAAAAATATTCACAACTCCATATAGGCTAGCCTATTATTTTTTGTTTAGGCTATGCCTAGGGTCATTCTTTTTAAAATGCCCCAGAACGAGAAGCCCACCACAGAAGCCATGAACGAACACCACACAGAAACACCAAAGGAAAGGTCCACAGAACGAAAGGACCAGCTGACCGAGCCAGCCATTTCAGACAGGCCCAAGCCCGCAGGGCTAAACAGCTCCAGGACGCACCCACTTACCTTTTCTAAACTGACCATTTTCCACACCTCACGTACACTAACCCTCTCGTGTCCTACACTCCTAACTACAAAGATGATGAACAAGAATATACATTCATATTAAAAACACCCATGCCCTGTCCCGACGTTGAGCCAATGCCAACACATCAGACAGCCATAATTATATCTATGTATGTTCTTACATCCGAGAAGTAAAATGTTATATATCTTAGAAGTTAAAACACCCACGCTGTCCCTAGACCTCGTATATCATTTTCCATGACGAGTATAGATATATGTAACCCGTGCCCAGTCGCCCCTTGCATTGTTCCTCTAGTAACTAAGTCTATAATATTAACTGCCACCAGCATTGATACGACATAGCGGCACTGTCCTTGCTACAAAGATGATGAACAGGAATATACATTCATATTAAAAACATGCCCTGTCCCGACGTTGAGCCAATGCCAACACATCAGACAGCCATAATTATATCTATGTATGTTCTTACATCCGAGAAGTAGATGTTATATATCTTAGAAGTTCAAACACCCACGCTTGTCCCTAGACCTCGTATATCATTTTCCATGACGAGTATAGATATATGTAACCCGTGCTCAGTCGCCCCTTGCATTGTTCCTCTAGTAACTAAGTATTAATATTAACATTCCCTAACATCTTGTCTTGCCAGACTAAGCTTCTGAAGACCCATCGCCCCATAAATCTACGTATGCAATCCTTAGGTTAAGTATTTCTATCCGCCATTGTGTTCATCTTTTTCCATTTACTTTCCACAATTGTCATACGTCTTCCCCTTGCCTCCTTCGTATCCACAGCCCACACTACGCCAATTTACTTCGTGTCTTACACCTCTTACCCCAACCAGAGATTGTATAAGATAACCTGGTTATCAGTATCTGTCATAAGTACCCCGAAAATTGAACTAAGTACCCCTACGAACTGCTGCTGTGGTTGGTATTTTATATTTAATAGAAAACGCAGTTCCCAGGGCCAACTAATAGTATCCATAACCCTCTGACTGATCACATAACTCTATCTTTTCCAGACTCATATACCACCCCATAGTTGCATTCCCCGGTAGCATTTGGCTAACGTATTCTACTGCCTTTTCAAACTTCCATATCAATTGTAGCCTAATGCCACCCCCACGCCCAGGGACCTTAGGGGCAAAATTTCCCTGTAGCCCTTGAACTCTTCCCCCCCCTTTCATTAAGACACCCGCGCTTCTCGACTCTTGTCCGACCTAGCCTCTCTCTCATACCTCTTGAAGATCCTTGAATTGTCCGTTGCTAACGCTCTCCAACCTTTTTTATATATACTCCTATCCAGCCTACCTTCACTTAGTAGGCCAGAACAACATTAGAACTTTACTAGCCCCTTGCATGCCATCTATTCTCTTACAACACATTCACAACCCTGCACCCAATGGTCGTCGGTGCGAGGCTAGCCGCCCCGCCAGTAACTAACTTCTATTGCCATACTTCCAGATAAATGTGGCAGAGTTAGCAACCCAGTCTCCACCACATCCAGCAAACCCTACAATTAACAACCAGCCGAGTAAAACCAGCTAGCTAAGGCACCTTCGGTTTTGGTATTAAGAACACCCACATCTGTCTCATACACAGAGGGTTATTACAAACACTGGTGATATGGCAAGCCCCTAGCCACAGCCACCGGACGACTATTACAGAGAGAGGGCGCCCAGCTCCCCCTTTTTGCCCACCCGAGGAGGGAGACCCCCACCCCCGCGGAGGTATACCTGGCCCCTGTTTTGACTTTCGAGTCATTGCCAGGTAGCACAGGAATTCTTCCTATCAATGAACTAACCATGCATGACTAACACCTTTACTAACCTCTATTAACTCACAATAAACCATTTACCTTTCTTGCATGCTCTGATCACTAAATTAGCACCTCAGCTATACCATAGAATGAAGATTGAACAATGTAGAGAGACGCTCCTATCACAGCTGTCCCCATCCTCCTCGCAAAGTAGATCCAGTCTCTCTCCCCTAAATACGTCCAGTATAGCCAAAATAGTACCTCTTACTAAGGCTCAGTTATATGAAAATATAAAGGCTTCCTATAGCCCTGTGCCACAACAGTAAATGCCATCTAACCTAGTCCCCATATCTATTGAGAGCTCAATTAAGTCCATAAGACTCGAGATCCCTACTGTCTACAGGGTCCAGAACCGAGCCTATAAATCTAACTCCCGCCCCCAGTCAAATCAGTTGAAAGCTAGACACCAACCAGGGGTCACTACCCTGCAGTTAACTTCTAGCTCTGCCCTTGTGTTGTTCCGGAGTGAGATCCCAGAGCTGGCAGACTCCGTGGCAGATTTGGATAGAAGGACCTGCCCATGTATTGAAGAACTTCACACATATGGCCCCCCTGGACGGCCGCGGAACCAGTCGTTAGCCCCCAACATCATGGACGCAAGATAACCAGGACCAGACCCATCAGATACTACCCAAGATTCCCTTTAGCAGTACTACATATTACTGTGCTGTTTAGAGATTCACTAATTAATATTTCTACGAAGTGGCTAAGACCTTGCCCAGTGTAATTCATACTTAACCATTCCATTTGGGACGTACTAAGCGATCAGTGCTCTTTAATTAACAGGCGACCTTGACTCTCGTAATTACCTTATTCAGATATTAAAACTCTAGTGATATCTAACGTTCGCCCACTGATTTGCGTTCTATGTATTTCTGAAACAAGGATATAAAACTTAGATCAGTACCCCCTGAGGTTACTAGAATTCCCGTGCTCTAAAATACGCGTGTCTAATCTAGTCTGTGAACTACTACTTGTGCACCAGAGCTACCAGTAATAAATCTAACAGTGAATATGAATCTATAAGTAACATTGATGGTCTTCGGTATATAAACCTGTGGAATCGAAGCCAGTGATCAGAAGATTAATACCTGAACGTTGGAAGTGGGAGACTAGGCTCCATCCAGATCCACTTATGCTAGTGTTGTTCAATTCTATTGTATTGTCTTACACAAGTATTCTGCAGTGGTATATCAATAAACGTGATCATGTAACTTGCTACCATGTGTTTCTTTGTGTTCTCTATTCCTCATTTCTTGTATTGTGCATGCAGCCTTATATACCCAGTCAATTTAGAACTCACATTACCCAAGTTAAACCTGTAGAAAAACAGGGCATA
Source organism: Paralithodes platypus (assembly GCA_032716605.1). NCBI lineage: Eukaryota > Metazoa > Arthropoda > Malacostraca > Decapoda > Lithodidae > Paralithodes > Paralithodes platypus. Next base: position 944,732 of record CM064504.1, read on the forward strand.
ACACTTTTCATAATTTTTTTCATGTGATACTTTCAAATTTGTTGAGGAAATAGGCTACCCTAATCTAACCCAGCTAGGCATTGCTAGCCTAACCAAAATACCATACATAGGCCTAACTTGTCTAGCCTAAATAGCCCTAACTTTTTCAAAATAAACCTAGGTTATAGCCTAGGCTAGGCTAAACAAAATTATTCACACAGCGTTTATTATTTATTCATTTTTTAGGCTAGGCCTAGGGTAATTCTTTTCATCTTTTGTTCCTGTGATACTTTCAAATTTGTTGAGGAATAGGCTACCCTAATCTAACTCAGAGGTGGTGGGGAGTTGGAATAAAACATTTCCGCAATAAATGAGGGTTAAAATCTACTAATGGTAGGCTACGTGTTGTCGCAGCACAAGAATTTGTGCATCAATTAACCTTGACTTGGTCTAGGCTGGCATATGTAGGCTATTCATAGCTTAATTCGGCCTGTCAGAAGACATTAAGGATACAAATATATTCATACTTTCTATTAAATGCCTTAATGGTGTTGTAAACACAAGTTAACAAATCATATTGCGCTATTATTGCCTCAATAATGACTTAGTGTGTCATAAAGAGCTATACTGCAGACGAATTTGTTATGGTCGGGGGTTGTGTTATCGATATTTGTGTACCTATATCCGTGTCAAATTCATGTAAGGGTGGTCTGGACCACCCTTTGCGAAAGGGGATTTTAGGGGCTTCCTACGATCAAAGATGGCCGCTACAACGCTTCGTGAATACCAGCATTGAGACGTAAGGGAACGGTAAGGGAGTTTTCGGATCGTACGACCGTTAGTGAATCCACCTCCAGTTGTGGTGATCTACACCGACCATCACCCCCTCAAGTTCCTGAATCAATTCCATAACCGGAATATGAGGCTGACCAGGTGGTCATTAATGTTGCAGGAATACAACCTAGATATACGCCATATTGCCGGTTCTGAGAATGTGATTGCAGATTGCTTATCGAGGGTGGAAGACCCGGGGTAGATCATCACAAGGGTAGTCTACTTTGGTTTGATTAGTATGTTTACGTCTGGTGCTTGTTGGCTCGAGTGTGTAGCCCAGCGTATTGGGTCGTAAAGTAGGAGTTGCTGTGTTGGTATAGAAGTAAAAAACTAGGCTTGCACCTGTAGTGCAGCTGCCATAAACATTAAAAATATAAAAATCCTATACAAACTCTTTCTTTGATAGTTAAAATTTGTTAAGTATGTTATAGCAGAAATTCTGAGTTGTACTCCTCTCAGAAGGCTGGGCTAGTGAAGCTCGCTCTTATGAGCATAACTATGTAATTTAATCTATTGTGTTGGGAAGGGTTGTTAATTTTTATAATGTGTTATTTTGATAAGAACTGTGCTTTACATTTCATTGTCGCTGGGTGGCTAGGAGTGGCGAATTTTGTATGGGTTCTGCGTGTCAGATTTAGAGCTCCTAGTTGGAGCCTCTTAAAAATCTTGGGTGGGGTGTGACGCTCACCGCTTCCCCCAGAACCGCATGGCTTACTCGCTAGGACTCGCCAGGGCAGAGAATATAGCTACAGTCTACCTATCATTGTGTACTTTCCTTCTCGAGAAAGCTTGTGTTGCAGACAGTTCAGAACTGTTCTTTATTTTCGTCTGTCACAATCCTTTCTATTTTATTTAGTCAATTGAAAGTATTGTGTTAAGCAGTTAAATGATGGGAAGGCGAGCGGGAGAGGGAGAGAGAGAGAGACAAGGTGGTGTGACTTGGTAGTGAGTGTGGCGCGTGGCTGGCCCCCTTACATAGGCCTCGCGGAATTCGTTGCCTCCTGCCTAACACTGCCTACTATGCGGCTGCTTACTGGGCGACTGTCGGGCGCCCTCGTGCCATTCTTGCGAACTGGGACTCCAGCCAGGAGGTCCATGGGAATATCCTGGTGAGATCCTTCCCAGACAGCATACTCTAAGCATCTCCCTTGAACTGTCCCACACTCTTGTCTTAGAATCTTTCTCTCCTACTGCCTCTATCATTTCCACTACTTCCTCACCTTTTATTAATATCAATTCCCCTCTGGTTCTCTGCATCCTCACCTTGAATTGGGGGCCAGACTGTATTATATGCTGGATCTCACATTTCTTATGTACTAATGTACTAGATTAAGGTTGAAGATAGTCATTGTCTTTTTGGGAGATTGTATTGCTCAGACTGTCTCCATCAATCACTAATGTTTCTACAGGGTTAACTAATGCTAGACTAGGGATCAGGTACCTTGCTGTTGGTGTTTTCAATGTGTGTAGGCTACTTTTGAGCTACACGACACTACGGATTCTGTGGGTTACCTGGGTGGATCTTTTGTCTGTGTACCTTGGAGTTTAGACTGTGTAGTGCGTGAGGGCTGCTTGCCTAATCCTCCCAACACTGTTCTAACTCTATTTGCTTTTACTTTTGAGGGTCGCCAGGAGGATACTCGATACTTGTGATCGAGAATCCCCAAGAGAGCACCCCTTCATATTAACGTAATCAGGCCGCACAGACCCAAGGTCCACACTTGGCTAGGAGCTGCCTTGCTCCACCAGAATTCTGTACCTTTGCGCATCCCAGCTAGACTTTATTAACCCAGGTAGACATTAGCTGGATTAGATCATATACTCTTTTATGCATACCCATTATTTTTACACAAGCATTTTGAGGTCTAGGTTGCTGTAGAGAGACAATACCAGCACAGAACGGTTTTGTTAATAGGAGTACTACTTTTTCGTGGCGAGCATTATTACAGTTGCACCGCTTATAATATTCTTGTGTCCAATAACATTATATGTCCCGCCTTTTTGTGTATTTAGCCTACACGTGCATTGTCCTGCCTCCTGCTATTTTGTGGTTCCATTTCCGATACGTTCTTCTTAGTAGCATCCGACATTATTCAGAATATTCCTTGTTCGGTGCTTGAGGACTTTACAACAATTTCTTTCATAAAGGAGTGACAGATATTATTGATTAAAGTAGCGTTAAGTAAACCTTCTTCTTGTTTGCATTAGATCACTCTTGTGATTTAATTAAGTTAACTATCTTTTCCTTGTGTACCATAACTAAGCAACCATATGTTATAGGTTATAAGCTGTTTCAGAGAACATCAGCCTATAGTAGAAGCACATAGATACTGAGAGTTAAGATACCCCGCTATCGCAGATATAACTCTGGAGGGTATATGTGTTCTTTGTTCGACGGGATTATATATCAGGGGTTGGATCTAGCGTTTCCGTTGTTGCATTTATGCCAGTCTAGTCCAATGTATAAGAGCCACTGATTTAAACGAGACCCGATCGAAACACAGTCTTGAAAGAACTCACCTTTACCAATACGTTAAACCTGAATAAAATCAGGGCATAACAGGTATTCTAAAGAACTCACCTTTACCAATACGTTAAACCTGAATAAAATCAGGGCATAACAGGTATTCTAAAGAACTCACCTTTACCAATACGTTAAACCTGAATAAAATCAGGGCATAACAGGTATTCTAAAGAACTCACCTTTACCAATACGTTAAACCTGAATAAAATCAGGGCATAACAGGTATTCTAAAGAACTCCCGTTTACCAATACGTTAAACCTGAATAAAATCAGGGCATAACAGGTATTCTAGTTTACCTTATTTGTTTCTGTAAAAAGGGTGAAGAGTATAAAATGTAATGGAAGGACAATCTAATAAGGTGTTCTAGTATGACGTCACACAGGATAATCTTATTAATTAATGTCACTCCCAACACCAAACACCTCCCAATGAAATTAATGAAAGCATGTGCTCCTCCCGGGACTCGAACCTGGGATACCACATGCAGATCTTAAACACTCTAACCATTACACCACCAAGACAGTTAAAGGTTAAGTACATGACTACGATTTTATATCCATTTATCGAATACTGAATATCAATCTAATCATGTACTCAGAGTCAACTGCACACTGCATAGCCATTTTGAAGACCCCCTGGATGCAAACAAAATTGGGGGGGGTTGGGTTGAGGGGTTGCAGTAATGTTTGGTTCAAATATCTTAGAAAGTACCGTGTATCAGTGCTACCAACATTAACTATTAACCCCTTCCCTACCGGCGACATCGTGTTTACGTTATTCTGGCTACAGTTAGACTATTATAATCGGTTTTAAAAAGGACCTCTTGCAACTAACAGGCTTCGAATTATCTCACTTAATAATTTTTACCAGCACAAATGCTTCTTAAACTGCACACACTCGTCTAATTAGAGCTAGAATATACTTAATAAGACGCCACCGGTACAGAGGGGGCTAACTAATAAATACAAAACAAGATACAACAATTCTGTAGTTGTGTTGAAAGAACCGAAAGAAGAATCCTTGCTTGTTATTTCATTGTATACCCAATATCATCCTTTGCCATTTACCATTATTAGGGAAGATATTGTAACTCTCACGAATATACAGAGCCAAGACTTTTCTACTATAATCTCTACCCACAAGAATGGCATAGCCCATAAGATATCCGTCTGGCAAATCCAACTGTGGTAATATTTCTGTGTTAGTGGTGTAATGGATTAGATGCTTAAGTTCTGGGTGTGGTGTCCCGAGTTCGAATCCCGGTAGGATCATATGCTTTCATTAGTTTTTGTTAGTGCATTGGGGTTTGTAATGGAGGATTAATGTTAAGAACGGGTGTTCCTAATGCCTAAACCTACAGATAGGAGTCATCACTTTTAAAAGTTAGGATAAAAATGGTTATATAAGCTATGTTAGGTAAGCTAGGTTAGAATGGTTTGGTTGAATTATAATTTTAAGCTAGGTTAAATACAAAATTAAGACAAGGAGTGTATGATATATTAGTGTAGCCTAACATTTGTTATTCTAACCTCCAATAAGTTATATGGCTCGTTTTGAAAGCTTTAACAACACCAATTTTGAGGGGAGACATTTGTTACAGACTGTTTTGCCTTTTGTCTACTTCATTGACACAAATACAATAAACCCACCGGACTATAGATAGTTAGTTAAACTAGGACTTCAGAGGCTATCAACCCTACTGGATTATTAAGCCAGCACACTGTAAGTCAAGAATAACGTCAGACTGGAGCCTTTCTGCGAGTACTCCAGTCCCTTCTGAATATAGACTTATAGCAACTCTTATAGCCTGTAGATTAACTCGCTCAAAACGATGAAGCCAGAAGGTCCTATTACAGATTGTGAGTGAAACAATGATACAGGTGAGTTGGAAAACCGGCTCGTGCGAAATTAAAGGACTCCAAAGGACAATCCCCTAGTAAAAATCTGTGTTGGAAATGTGTTCTCTTAGTTTATTGGTGCTATCACTAGAATCATCACGACAACATGGAATTGTAGAAAACGGAAAGGGGCAACTAATTTAAACTCCCAATAAATTAATATGGATACACATAACTAACGTCATTAAAGGCACATGCAATCTCACATACTGAATCTAAAATGCCCCAGAACGAGAAGCCCACCACAGAAGCCACGAACGAACACCACACAGAAACACCCAAAGGAAAGGTCCACAGAACGAAAGGACCAGCTGACCGAGCCAGCCATTTCAGACAGGCCCAAGCCCGCAGGGCTAAACAGCTCCAGGACGCACCCATTTACCTTTTCTAAACTGACCATTTTCCACACCTCACGTACACTAACCTCCTCGTGTCCTACACTCCTAACTACAAAGATGATGAACAGGAATATACATTCATATTAAAAACACCCATGCCCTGTCCCGACGTTGAGCCAATGCCAACACATCAGACAGCCATAATTATATCTATGTATGTTCTTACATCCGAGAAGTAGATGTTATATATCTTAGAAGTTAAAACACCCACGCTTGTCCCTAGACCTCGTATATCATTTTCCATGACGAGTATAGATATATGTAACCCGTGCTCAGTCGCCCCTTGCATTGTTCCTCTAGTAACTAAGTATTAATATTAACATTCCCTAACATCTTGTCTTGCCAGACTAAGCTTCTGAAGACCCATCGCCCCATAAATCTATGTATTCAATCCTTAGGTTAAGTATTTTTATCCGCCATTGTGTTCACCTTTTTCCATTTACTCTCCCACAATTGTCATACGTCTTCCCCTTGCCTCCTTCGTATCCACAGTCCACACTGCGCCAATTTACTTCGTGTCTTACACCTCTTACCCCAACCAGAGATTGTAAAAGATAACCTAGTTACCAGTATCTGTCATAAGTACCCCGAAACAATAACTAAGTACCCCTACGAACTGCCGCTGTTGTGGGTATTTATATTAATAGAAAACGCAGTTCCCAGGGCCAACTAATAGTATCCATAACCCTCGGACTGATCACATAACTCTATCTTTTCCAGACTCATATACCACCCCATAGTTGCATTCCCCGGTAGCATTTGGCTAACGTATTCTACTGCCTTTTCAAACTTCCATATCAATTGTAGCCTAATGCCACCCCCACGCCCAGGGACCTTAGGGGTAAAATTTCCCTGTAGCCCTTGAACTCTCCCCCCCCCCTCTCATTAAGACACCCGCGCTTCTCGACTCTTGTCCGACCTAGCCTCTCTCTCATACCTCTTGAAGATCCTTGAATTGTCCGTTGCTAACGCTCTCCAACCTTTTATATATATACTCCTATCCAGCCTACCTTCACTTAGTAGGCCAGAACAACATTAGAACTTTACTAGCCCCTTGCATGCCATCTATTCTCTTACAACACATTCACAACCCTGCACCCAATGGTCGTCGGTGCGAGGCTAGCCGCCCCGCCAGTAACTAACTTCTATTGCCATACTTCCAGATAAATGTGGCAGAGTTAGCAACCCAGTCTCCACCACATCCAGCAAACCCTACAATTAACAACCAGCCGAGTAGAACCAGCTGGCTAAGGCACCTTCGGTTTTGGTATTAAGGACACCCGCATCTGTCTTATGCACAGAGGGTTATTACAAACACTGGTGATATGGCAAGCCCCTAGCCACAGCCGCCGGACGACTATCACAGAGAGAGGGCGCCCAGCTCCCCCTTTTTGCCCACCCGAGGAGGGAGACCCCCACCCCCGCGGAGGTATACCTGGCCCCTGTTTTGACTTGCGAGTCATTGCCAGGTAGCACAGGAATTCTTCCTATCAATGAACTAACCATGCATGACTAACACCTTTACTAACCTCTATTAACTCACAATAAACCATTTACCTTTCTTGCATGCTCTGATCACTAAATTAGCACCTCAGCTATACCATAAAATGAAGATTGAACAATCTAGAGAGACGCTCCTATCACAGCTGTCCCCATCCTCCTCGCAAAGTAGATCCAGTCTCCCTCCCCTAAATACTTCCAGTATAGCCAAAATAGTACCTCTTACTAAGGATCAGTTATATGAAAATATAAAGGCTTCCTATAGCCCTGTGCCACAACAGTAAATACCATCTTACCTAGTCCCCATATCTATTGAGAGCTCAATTAAGTCCATAAGACTCGAGATCCCTACTGTCTACAGGGTCCAGAACCGAGCCTATAAATCTAACTCCCGCCCCCAGTCAAATCAGTTGAAAGCTAGACACCAACCAGGGGTCACTACCCTGCAGTTAACTTCTAGCTCTGCCCTTGTGTTGTTCCGGAGTGAGATCCCAGAGCCGGCAGACTCCGTGGCAGATTTGGATAGAAGGACCTGCCCACGTATTTAAGAACTTCACACATATGGGCCCCCTGGACGGCCGCGGAACCAGTCGTTAGCCCCCAACATCATGGACACAAGATAACCAGGACCAGACCCATCAGATGCTACCTAAGATTCCCTTTAGCAGTACTACATATTACTGTGCTGTTTAGAGATTCACTAATTAATATTTCTACGAAGTGGCTATCTCTTTGCCCCTGTATAATTCATATAACCATTCAATTAGGAAGTGCTAAGCGTATCAGTGTTCATTATTTAACAGGCGATACTAACTCTCGTAATCAACCATATGCCCAGATATTATTACCTAGAAGGAAACCCTAGTAATATCTGAAGGTTCGCCCACTGATTTGCGTTCTATGTATTTCTGAGACAAGAATAGAAAACTTAGATCAGTACCCCCTGAGGTTACTAGAATTCCCGTGCTCTAAAATACGCGTGTCTAATCTAGTCCCTGAACTACTACTTGTGCACCAGAGCTACCAGTAAGAAATCTAACAGTGAATATGATTCTATAAGTAATATTGATGGTCTTCGGTATATAAACCTGTTAAATCAAAGCCAGTGATCAGAAGATTAATACCTGAACGTTGGAAGTGGGAGACTAGGCTCCATCCAGATCCACTTATGCTAGTGTTGTTCGATTCTATTATATTGTCTTACACAAGGATTCTGCAGTGGTATATCAATAAACGTGATCGTGTAACTTGCTACCATGTGTTTCTTTGTGTTCTCTATTCCTCATATCTTGTATTGTGCATGCAGCCTTATATACCCAGTCAATTAGAACTCACATTCCCCAAGTTAAACCTGTAGAAAAACAGGGAATAACATTGGCGGCAGCGGTGGTTCTTGATTCGGATAAAAGGTTGCATTACACTGCAAGTTTGGAACAGTAGAAGCATGGCAACATCGCAAAATTGGCAGTCACTCACACACATTCCCAAGTATGATGTAAACACGTATGATATCGCCACTTACTTAGACATAATAAAACCAGTGTTAGATGTGGCACTTCAAAATGACTGCGAAAAAATCGCCGTTGCATTATCGCAAATTATGCAGTTGGGGTAAGCCGTTTCCCAAATTGCTAAACAGGTAACGCCAGAGAGTACCTGGAACCAGTTTCGATCCCTCGTGATCCGGACCTTAGGGCCACTTTTGGGTTGCCTCATCTCCCCCAAATTAATACAAATCGACGAGATCAAGTATGAAGGGGATATAAATGTGACCCTCATACAACTCTACAGATACGTGAGGACCACGTATAGCTATGAAGATTACGACCAACAAAATGAACTCATATTCACCGCATTGTTAAACATCCTCCCACCCCACATCACCGCCCATCTCGACCCGTATGGCTTATTCGAAGAACATATGCTCTCCATCAGAGAAGAATGCCTACACAGTTTGATAAATCCCCTATCCAACCCTTCAGCCCCTATCCAAGACTCCGTGCACCCTTCCAAAATGACTTCTGGTGAAAGTCCAACCCCATTGCACTCTTCCTTACCTCTATCCTCTCTGACCATCCCTAAATTTTCCCCTGCCCAGCCATCCACCAACGATCATCTTCCATCAATTGTGTTACCCCATAAACCCCATCCTTTTTCTAGGCATGTCAAACAAACCCACCAACCCCAGATAACCGCTAACCAGACCGTGACTGCCACCAAGAAGATTCCCAAAATTCGTCCTGTTAACAACCCCAAATCAATACATCAGTCCTCTACCAATAACCCCTGTTCTACACCTAACTCTTCCCCCACCAACCCTCCGCAGCCCCCCCAACAAGCCCCGTATTCTAGCTATGCCTACCTATGTAGGCCTACCACAACATATTTTCCCCATGACCCCAGAAATGTTCAGCTATCCCCCCACCAACAAAATTTCCCTTGTGACAGTTTTCCGTCGGTAGCTTGTGACAGTTTTCAGTCAGTAGCTCCCTTCCACCCCCACACAATTCACACCCCTAGAAAACTTCGAAACCCCACACTCGACTCGCCCTCTCATGTCAAACAAACTCACCAGTCCCAGATAACCTCTAACCAGACCGAGACTGCCACCAAGAAAATTCCCCAAACTCGTCCTGTTAACAACCCCAAATCAGTACATCACTCCTCCCTCAATAACCCATGTCCTATGCCTAACTCTGCCCCCACTAATCCTCCCCAGTCCCACATAACCTTTAACCAGACCGAGACTGACACCAAGAAAATTCCCCAAATTCGTCCTGTTAACAACCCCAAATCAATACATCAGTCCTCTACCAATAACCCCTGTTCTACACCTAACTCTTCCCCCACCAACCCGCCGCAGTCCCCCCAACAAATCCCGTTTCCTAACTCGCTCACCTCTCACCACCCTGACCCTCCCACACGCACCGTTAATCCTCCCCTCACGTGTGATGACCTAGGGACCCAACTATGTTCCCCCCCTTCCCCCAGAAATACTCAGCTATTCCCCCACCAACAAAATCTCCCTTGTGACAGTTTTCCGGCAGTAGCTCCCTTCCACCCCCCCACAATTCACACCCCTAATAAACTTCAAAACCCCACACTTGACTCACCCCCTCATGACAGACAAACCCACCAACCCCAGATAACCTCTAAGCAAACCGTCACTGCCACGGACACACCCCACCACTCTGATCCTCCCACACGCGCCGTTAATCCCCCCCTCACGCGTGACCCCCACCAAAGTGATTTCCCCCCCCTCATGCGTACCGAACACCTGCTCACCAGTCGGTCCCCCACCATCATGAGCCCAGCTAAACTTTCAACCTCCCCCTCTTCACCGTTACCCCAACCCGCCCCAATCCAACCACAAAACTTTTTCCACCTTGGCTAAACCCCAAAATACTCTCTCTCTCGCCCCAAACAACATAATCAACCTCTCAACTTCAACCACTCCTCGAAATCCCATCCATGTCTCTCCCGAAAATAAAACTAGTCCAAATTCAACCCCTCTCAAACCACAACCCTGCCTGCCCAGACCCCCCCCCCCCCCCCCCCACCATCTCCCTATCAAATCACCACACCCCAAACCTCCAAACCACCCGATCATAGTAAACTCTCAACCTTCAGCCTTACTCACCCTTCCCCAAACCCCACTCACGACCACAACTCTCTACACAATTCAACCCCTCCCCAGCACCAACCTCTTCCGCAACAACAACCCCGACTCGACCTGCCCATTTCATCTTTAAAACCCCCCTATCACTACCCCCGACCGAAACCACTTAGACCCCCCCTCCAAAACTGGCCCCGGGCCAGCTCGCCCCCAGACCCACATTCCTAACGACAAGAACTAACGGTATATCCACCCCGCCCTTCCAAAGTGAAAGTAAAACCCCAAGGCCAAAGCCACAACCCCCCCCCCCCCCTATTACCAGACCGTCACCCAGACTAACGGCAACCCTAAATACACCCCCCCCCTGATGATGATGAGGATATTATTGTACTAAATTGTTTTGATTGTTTTCAATTCCTAAGCGATTGGGCATGATTCTATAAATGTACATGTTTTCCATATACTGTATATATTATTTTTTCCCTTGGTCAAACTACCTTTCTTGTTAACCTACACTTTTCTGACTATCTTTTAAATTTGCTTTATACATTGTTAAACACTTTACCTCTTCTTAATTTCCTGTGTTCTTAATTATCTGTTCTTTCTTAAATTTACATGTTTTCCATATACTATATATTATATATTTGTTTCCCTTAGTCATACTACTTTTCTTGTTAACCTACACTTTTCTGACTATGCTTCTTTTTACTTCACCCTTGAGGCTCGAGGACGAGCCTATAATGAAGGAGAGGGAAGTAAAATGCCCCAGAACGAGAAGCCCACCATAGAAGCCACGAACGAACACCACACAGAAACACCCAAAGGAAAGGTCCACAGAACGAAAGGACCAGCTGACCAAGCCAGCCATTTCAGACAGGCCCAAGCCCGCAGGGCTAAACAGCTCCAGGACGCACCCATTTACCTTTTCTAAACTGACCATTTTCCACACCTCACGTACACTAACCCCCTCGTGTCCTACACTCCTAACTACAAAGATGATGAACAGGAATATACATTCATATTAAAAACACCCATGCCCTGTCCCGACGTTGAGCCAATGCCAACACATCAGACAGCCATAATTATATCTATGTATGTTCTTACATCCGAGAAGTAGATGTTATATATCTTAGAAGTTCAAACACCCACGCTTGTCCCTAGACCTCGTATATCATTTTCCATGACGAGTATAGATATATGTAACCCGTGCTCAGTCGCCCCTTGCATTGTTCCTCTAGTAACTAAGTATTAATATTAACATTCCCTAACATCTTGTCTTGCCAGACTAAGCTTCTGAAGACCCATCGCCCCATAAATCTATGTATTCAAACCTTAGGTTAAGTATTTTTATCCGCCATTGTGTTCACCTTTTTCCATTTACTTTCCCACAATTGTCATACGTCTTCTCCTTGCCTCCTTCGTATCCACAGTCCACACTACGCCAATTTACTTCGTGTCTTACACCTCTTACCCCAACCAGAGATTGTATAAGATAACCTAGTTACCAGTATATGTCATAAGTACCCCGAAACAATAACTAAGTACCCCTACGAACTGCCGCTGTTGTGGGTATATTTATATTAATAGAAAACGCAGTTCCCAGGGCCAACTAATAGTATCCATAACCCTCAGACTGATCACATAACTCTATCTTTTCCAGACTCATATACCACCCCATAGTTGCATTCCCCGGTAGCATTTGGCTAACGTATTCTACTGCCTTTTCAAACTTCCATATCAATTGTAGCCTAATGCCACCCCCACGCCCAGGGACCTTAGGGGCAAAATTTCCCTGTAGCCCTTGAACTCTCCCCCCCCCCTCTCATTAAGACACCCGCGCTTCTCGACTCTTGTCCGACCTAGCCTCTCTCTCATACCTCTTGAAGATCCTTGAATTGTCCGTTGCTAACGCTCTCCAACCTTTTTATATATACTCCTATCCAGCCTACCTTCACTTAGTAGGCCAGAACAACATTAGAACTTTACTAACCCCTTGCATGCCATCTATTCTCTTACAACACATTCACAACCCTGCACCCAATGGTCGTCGGTGCGAGGCTAGCCGCCCCGCCAGTAACTAACTTCTATTGCCATACTTCCAGATAAATGTGGCAGAGTTAGCAACCCAATCTCCACCACATCCAGCAAACCCTACAATTAACAACCAGCCGAGTAGAACCAGCTGGCTAAGGCACCTTCGGTTTTGGTATTAAGGACACCCACATCTGTCTCATACACAGAGGGTTATTACAAACACTGGTGATATGGCAAGCCCCTAGCCACAGCCGCCGGACGACTATCACAGAGAGAGGGCGCCCAGCTCCCCCTTTTTGCCCACCCGAGGAGGGAGACCCCCACCCCCGCGGAGGTATACCTGGCCCCTGTTTTGACTTTTGAGTCATTGCCAGGTAGCACAGGAAATCTTCCTATCAATGAACTAACCATGCATGACTAACACCTTTACTAACCTCTATTAACTCACAATAAACCATTTACCTTTCTTGCATGCTCTGATCACTAAATTAGCACCTCAGCTATACCATAGAATGAAGATTGAACAATCTAGAGAGACGCTCCTATCACAGCTGTCCCCATCCTCCTCGCAAAGTAGATCCAGTCTCCCTCCCCTAAATACTTCCAGTATAGCCAAAATAGTACCTCTTACTAAGGCTCAGTTATATGAAAATATAAAGGCTTCCTATAGCCCTGTGCCACAACAGTAAATACCATCTTACCTAGGCCCCATATCTATTGAGAGCTCAATTAAGTCCATAAGACTCGAGATCCCTACTGTCTACAGGGTCCAGAACCGAGCCTATAAATCTAACTCCCGCCCCCAGTCAAATCAGTTGAAAGCTAGACACCAACCAGGGGTCACTACCCTGCAGTTAACTTCTAGCTCTGCCCTTGTGTTGTTCCGGAGTGAGATCCCAGAGCCGGCAGACTCCATGGCAGATTTGGATAGAAGGACCTGCCCACGTATTTAAGAACTTCACACATATGGGCCCCCTGGACGGCCGCGGAACCAGTTGTTAGCCCCCAACATCATGGACGCAAGATAACCAGGACCAGACCCATCAGATGCTACCTAAGATTCCCTTTAGCAGTACTACATATTACTGTGCTGTTTAGAGATTCACTAATTAATATTTCTACGAAGTGGCTATCTCTTTGCCCAAGTATAATTCATATAACCATTCAATTAGGATGTGCTAAGCGTATCAGTGTTCATTATTTAACAGGCGATACTAACTCTCGTAATCAACCATATGCCCAGATATTATTACCTAGAAGGAAACCCTAGTAATATCTGAAGGTTCGCCCACTGATTTGCGTTCTATGTATTTCTGAGACAAGAATAGAAAACTTAGATCAGTACCCCCTGAGGTTACTAGAATTCCCGTGCTCTAAAATACGCGTGTCTAATCTAGTCCGTGAACTACTACTTGTGCACCAGAGCTACCAGTAAGAAATCTAACAGTGAATATGATTCTATAAGTAACATTGATGGTCTTCGGTATATAAACCTGTTAAATCAAAGCCAGTGATCAGAAGATTAATACCTGAACGTTGGAAGTGGGAGACTAGGCTCCATCCAGATCCACTTATGCTAGTGTTGTTCGATTCTATTATATTGTCTTACACAAGTATTCTGCAGTGGTATATCAATAAACGTGATCGTGTAACTTGCTACCATGTGTTTCTTTGTGTTCTCTATTCCTCATATCTTGTATTGTGCATGCAGCCTTATATACCCAGTCAATTAGAACTCACATTCCCCAAGTTAAACCTGTAGAAAAACAGGGCATAACAGAATCTGTCATGCATTCGAAGTCTCTACTAATTTCAGGGAGTTTCTAGGAAAACAAAGGAATAAAACACTGTATATAATTAAGGCAGTCGGCTCTCCCCTCTCACCACTCGTAAGATAGTAGATACGAGGTGCTGTTGTAAAGGCACATCCTCAATACCTTCACCTGACCTGCTGACGACGTATACAGACTAATAACACACATAACAAAGCCACTCCAACAGCTTCCTCTCTCTCTCTAACACCGCTTCTCCCCTCTCACCACTCGTAGGAAAGTAGATACGAGGTGCTGTTGTAAAGGCACATCCTCAATACCTTCACCTGACCTGCTGACGACGTATACAGACTAATAACACACATAACAAAGCCACTCCAACAGCTTCCTCTCTCTCTCTCTAACACCGCTTCTCCCCTCTCACCACCTCGTAGGAAAGTAGATATGAGGTGCTGTTGTAAAGGCACATCCTCAATACCATCACCTGACCTGCTGACGACGTATACAGACTAATAACACACATAACAAAGCCACTCCAACAGCTTCCTCTCTCTCTCTCTCTAACACCGCTTCTCCCCTCTCACCACTCGTAGGAAAGTAGATACGAGGTGCTGTTGTAAAGGCACATCCTCAATACCTTCACCTGCCCTGCTGACGACGTATACAGACTAATAGCACACATAACAAAGCCACTCCAACAGCTTCCTCTCTCTCTCTCTAACACCGCTTCTCCCCTCTCACCACTCGTACGAAAGTAGATACGAGGTGCTGTTGTAAAGGCACATCCTCAATACCTTCACCTGACCTGCTGACGACGTATACAGACTAATAACACACATAACAAAGCCACTCCAACAGCTTCCTCTCTCTCTCTCTAACACCGCTTCTCCCCTCTCACCACTCGTACGAAAGTAGATACGAGGTGCTGTTGTAAAGGCACATCCTCAATACCTTCACCTGACCTGCTGACGACGTATACAGACTAATAACACACATAACAAAGCCACTCCAACAGCTTCCTCTCTCTCTCTAACACCGCTTCTCCCCTCTCACCACCTCGTAGGAAAGTAGATACGAGGTGCTGTTGTAAAGGCACATCCTCAATACCTTCACCTGACCTGCTGACGACGTATACAGACTAATAACACACATAACAAAGCCACTCCAACAGCTTCCTCTCTCTCTCTCTAACACCGCTTCTCCCCTCTCACCACTCGTACGAAAGTAGATACGAGGTGCTGTTGTAAAGGCACATCCTCAATACCTTCACCTGACCTGCTGACGACATATACAGACTAATAACACACATAACAAAGCCACTCCAACAGCTTCCGCTCTCTCTCTCTAACACCGCTTCTCCCCTCTCACCACTCGTACGAAAGTAGATACGAGGTGCTGTTGTAAAGGCACATCCTCAATACCTTCACCTGACCTGCTGACGACGTATACAGACTAATAACACACATAACAAAGCCACTCCAACAGCTTCCTCTCTCTCTCTAACACCGCTTCTCCCCTCTCACCACTCGTAGGAAAGTAGATACGAGGTGCTGTTGTAAAGGCACATCCTCAATACCTTCACCTGACCTGCTGACGACGTATACAGACTAATAACACACATAACAAAGCCACTCCAACAGCTTCCTCTCTCTCTCTAACACCGCTTCTCCCCTCTCACCACCTCGTAGGAAAGTAGATACGAGGTGCTGTTGTAAAGGCACATCCTCAATACATTCACCTGACCTGCTGACGACGTATACAGACTAATAACACACATAACAAAGCCACTCCAACAGCTTCCTCTCTCTCTCTCTAGCACCCCTTCTCCCCTCTCACCACTCGTAGGAAAGTAGATACGAGGTGCTGTTGTAAAGGCATATCCCTCAATACCTTACACCTGACCTGCTACCTGACCCACTGATCTTTGAATGTGAACAGCATTGTCAATATTTTCTAGAGGTTTGCAGTACAACGGAAGCTTAATTGTCCCTGGGAAATCATCTGTTAAGGGCCCTCGCGGGTCATCGCAAATGTTCGGACTGTTCAAAATTTTTGGACGAGGACTCACGAAGATTGCTTGCCCTCGCAAGCATCGTCGAGCATCGTCGAGCATCGCTGAGGGATCTGCGAGGGCTTCTGCGATCATCTTCGAGACATCGCGGAGGGTTTCGCACAAAAAACACTTTGCAATGCTGCATGGATGCTCACCGATGCTCTGCTCGCCGATGCTCTCAGATGTTCCGAGAACATCGACGATGCCAAAGAGCACCTTCGGCGAGGTGGGTAAAAAAAAATGATTTGGCCTATAGTGAACCTGATGAACCCTTTTTTCTATGCACCTCTCGTGGGGGGTTCACCTGTTTTTTTTTTCTTCTTCTCTTTCTCTGGTTTGTATCCATTCAGCCAACTGTTTTAATACGTTTATCCCCATCCAAGTATCGATATCTTCCTGGCAAGCGATAGCGAACCAGCATTATATGGAGAAATCCGGCTTTGCCGGAGACATTTTTCTATCGAAAAATATACAAATTTAGCTTGCTCTCAAAACAAAAATATATATATGTTGGCTCGCTACCGCTCACCAGGAAAATATTGAAACCTGGATGGGGTAAACATCTTAAAACAGTAGGCTGAACGGGGTCGAACGGATTATAGGCAAAGAGAGAGGGAGAGAAAGAAAAAAAAAAACGAGGAGGGAGAGAAAGAGATAACAGCGAGGTGGGCTCAATGTTTACATTACGACTTAGCCTAATTGAGCCCACCTCGCTGTTTTAGTTTTTTCTTTCTCTCCCCTCTCCTCGTTTTTTTTTTTTTTTTCTCTCCCTCTCTCTTTGACAATCTCCGAATTAAGGGGAGATGGGTCGTTTTTCTGCTCCCCTTTCTTCCTCATGGTAAACCCCATTAGTTTTTTATATTTCATGATGTTTGGCCCATTAGTTTGGCGATTTTAAGACATTTCACCCCATTTCTTTGTCAATATTAAGACTTCTCGTGTCATTTAGGCATCGAGTTTTTCCTGGCTAGCGATAGCGAGCCTGTACTTTTTGAGGAACCGGCCTTCGGCCAGGATATTTTTCTATCGACAAATGTACAACTTGATCTTGAAGGAGGGTGTTCGGGGGTGCTTTATAGGCTTGATGGAGGCCTAGTAGTCCAGTAAATCTAGCAATCATTTAACTGGACCTAGAACAAATTGTAATAGAAGGTTTTTTGGCTTTAACTTGTTTATTAGGTCTCTCTGATGAACATATAAAAAGTCTCCAACTTTTGGACACCGGGAAAGTGGTTAATTTGCATAAATTCAAGATGGCCACCGTCCAAAGCTTCAATTTACAGATAACTTTTTTCTGGTTGCTCCTAGACCCTATAAATGTATTACAAACAACGTTTTTTGGCTTTAACTTGTTTATTAGGTCCCTCTGATGAACATATAAAAAGTCTCCAACTTTTGGACACCTGGAAAGTGGTTAATTTACAGCCGAAAAACCTTACAGACAGGCTGAACTGTCTCTTTCACAAGGGGTGACACAGGCACTTTGTGCTTGTATGGGTTTTTTGACCTGTTGTCCCTCTTTTTTATAAAAAAAAAAAAAAAAAAAACATGACGTAGTATGACGTCATTCAGAGCCAATTATGTAATTCATGATAGGAGTTCGTATTCACTTGGATCATCGGTGCTTGCATCAAAGTTGCTATTTTGACAGAGTCCTTTACATTGACCACATGCACTGGAACATTCAAGCTCATTCCGTTTGCAACTACAGCGTTGAGTGTCACAGTTGCCCTTACACTGACATCTGACCAATTTCAGTAGTGAATCAGGAGCCACTGGCGAATCCATCGTCTTCGGTTCAAGCTGTCCCTTCCGCAGACACCAGCCCCATTTCTCGGGGTCCACACAGTTCCCCATCCATTCCTGGACCTGACAATAAACTCGGAACGAGTGGTATTTGGCTGCATCGGTTGTTGGGGGAAGGCTGTGAACTTCAACGGTAGTTGAACTTTTTGCCACCTTGTTGCAAAACTTTGTCTTTCGCAGTCCGTCAAGGGTGTCATTTCCTTTTCCCCCGTACAAATAAACCAAGGCCTTTTCACCAGCTGATGATATCGCGTCTTTACTTCCACTTTGGCAACAGAATGCTTCTATACATTTCAAGAAACCGTTGTCTTCCCTCACTTTCCTCAAGGCAGCCCCTTTACCAATACCATACAGTCGTGAGGTTGTGTCACATCCACAGAGTGCATGGACAACTGGCAGGACACGACAGATGCTTTCACCGAGAGCTTCTGCTACTGAGTTAATATGCCAACATTTCCCACCTTCCTTGCTCGACTTGAAGTACAAATCATTCATCCCTCGTTCCGCATAATGACACAACAGCACCAACAAGTCTGTGTCCTCACCTATCACATATGTCACGGTTTCCCTTGCATGCTCAATTCCCTTCTTCGCAATCATGACATCTGCATCTGCTGGCGCATTGACACAGTCAATTCCATTTGCCTTGAATGTTTCACACAATAAGTCAATGAAGTTTTGCTTATTGTCCGAGTTTGACAAGAAGTTTTCCTTTTTTGACCGAAGGGGCATGGTTGGAGTGAACATCACCTTTTGACCAAAGACTCCTTTTGATCGTCGATTGTGTGTCATGTCCTTGGTAGTAGGTCCTGATTTATAACCGTCGAATACAACCACCGGGTTGAGAAAGTTTTTGGAAACATGCTTCATGTACATGCTTGCAATGTCCTCAAATGTGTCACCCTTCTTCCATGGAATCCTTTGCAATAAGGAACCACCATCCAGAACATGGGTCACAGTCCTTTCTTCCTCAAATGATTCCAATGACGACTTGGGAACAACAGCAGCTATCTCATCTCCTAGCTGTGGTTTATTGGCTTCCCTGAGCCTCCCCCACTTATCGAACAGAGCAGTAGGGTAGCTAGACAACTCATACGCAAAGACCTCTTCAACACCTAAGTCCCTGTTATTAGCAAAGATGAGGAGCCTCTGGAAAAGGAGCTGTGGGTCGATTGGTACTTTTTCAGCACTGATTGTAACCTTTGCACCCAACGACTCAACTTGATCTTTCTTCCTAAATGAAAAGTCAAAAGCATTGCTACCTTCCATCTTCTGCACAATGTTCATACCAACCTCATACAGTAAATGAGGATTGGCCGAGGCTGGTCCTGTCACACCGTTGGCAATATTCCTGAGTTCATTTGATTCTTGAAATGGATCATAATCCTTGAAGAATGCGAGAACCTTCTCTGTGTCCTTCCTATCTCGTTCACGCCTTGCTTCAGTCATTTCTTTGTGCTGCTCAGAGGTGTGGAAATGCTTCCCTGTCAGTTCTTGCATAACTTCACTCACCTCAGCGCAGGCTGGCATAGCAAGTAACCAGCGCAGGCGTTGCGTTTCCTCCATGCCCCTACCACGTGTCAATCCACCATTCGTTTTCAAAGAGCGCATCAAAACCTGCTCTATAACCAAGTCGCTTGGCAGTCCTGCCCACAGCCGATCACTTCGGTGGATCACAAATAGACCGGAGTTCAATTGACAGAACATGTCTGGGTTGAGCTGCTCAAGTTCAATCATGTCTTGAATGTACACATGGGCTGACTTGGCATAATTGTTATGACCACACGCTGCAAAGTACGGCAACATCTCCTGGAGTGTTCCGAGGTACAGTAGGAAATCGCCCATTCTCAGTGCCCTCAGGAAGCGACGCAGCAGGTCAATCATGTCCATGTATTGAATCCATAGCTTTCCCATCTTATGCTCTGCTAAGGAGCTCTTCTCAGCTTTAAGTTTTTCAGAAATTCTGTTGAAAACGTCTTTACTGCAGACTTCATCCGGTGAAACGTCTTCACGCAACAGCTTATCCAAAAGATCTGCAGCCTCCTGGAAGTCCTTGCATGAAACAAGAAACAAGATGATGGGATTAGTATAGGCCTAGGCAAAATGTAATAGACAATAATGTGCAGTAAAGGTAGGGCTTGACCTAGAACAAATTGCAATAGAAGGTTTTTTGGCTGTAAGGTTTTTTGGCTGTAAATTAACCACTTTCCAGGTGTCCAAAAGTTGGAGACTTTTTATATGTTCATCAGAGGGACCTAATAAACAAGTTAAAGCCAAAAAAACGTTGTTTGTAATACATTTATAGGGTCTAGGAGCAACCAGAAAAAAGTTATCTGTAAATTGAAGCTTTGGACGGCGGCCATCTTGAATTTATGCAAATTAACCACTTTCCCGGTGTCCAAAAGTTGGAGACTTTTTATATGTTCATCAGAGGGACCTAATAAACAAGTTAAAGCCAAAAAACCTTCTATTACAATTTGTTCTAAGTCCAGCCCTACTTTGACTGGTCTATAGGGATGAAATAGAAAACAAACAAACAACGAGGAGAGAGGGAGAGAAAGAGAACACAAAAAAAGGCGAGGTGGGCTCAATTTTTAAGCCGTAACGCAAACATTGAGCCCACCTAGCTGTTTTTTTTTCTTTCTCTCCCTCTCTCCTCGTTTTTATTTTGTTCTATTTCTCTCCCTCTCTCTTTGCCTATAATCCGTTCGGCCCCGTTCAGCCTACTGTTTTAAGACGTTTACCCCCATCGAGGTTTCAATACGCCGAACCATCGCTTGAATCGCCGAAGACGTCGCAGAACATACGTCGAGTTTTCTTTCATCCTCGCATTATTTCGCAAGATATTTTTAAAAATGTGACATGCCTCTGCGGACATCGGCGAAACATCGCTCACTTTGCCGATAACGTCGCAGAAGGTCGGCGATTGCGTCGCCGACATCGGCGACATCTTCGCCGAGTATAATTTGTTATCTGTTTGACACGGTCAAAATCGTGAACGTCGCATGTATTCTTGCGAATTTGACAAAACTAAGTCATCGGCGACGAAAATCGCGAGTTGTCGCACCAGTGGGAAAGGGGCCTGAGAAGTCGCATCAGTGGGAAAGGGGCATTAGGCTCTATTTTAGTTGAGCTGCTGATGTATTGTATCCGTACTTAATTGACTAATATAAAACGACTATGCATCTTTTGCATGATCAAGCTAAGGTTTAGTAAGACCATAGTTCACCACAAATTAAGATATAACTGAGAATAATGATAAGAACTTTGTAATCTACCCTCACCTGAGAGTAGAGTATAAGTTACTAGATCAAACCTCGATAGCAAAATGAATGTCTACATTGTAGGCTATTAGGCCCCCTACAGTTAGAGAAATAATTAATGAGAAGACAAAAACCTACACATTTCTAGGCCTAATAGTTTAGCCTACTCTATAAATATCTTCGATAGCCTACCACTCTACTATCTCACAAGGTTAAGTTCATAGGTTATCTGAAATATAGATAACGATTATACCATTACATTTCACGAAAAAGGAAAATATAATACCGAAATTCCTGTTTCGTATATTTACAAATAATAATATGTATAGCCTATAGGCCTGATCTTCAAGTATATACTATTATCTATAGGCCTACACTCAACTTACTAGGTACCATGTTTCATATTTTGAATAGGCCTACTTCAAATTATGTCTTATTATTCCTTTACATATGCTTACGGAAAACACAGTATAATATTCAACTGCCAAACTCAATAGTGCTATATTGTAATGTATATATAATATTATAATCATTAGGCCTACCTAGCCAGTGCGTCCTGGGAAAGTAGCGGGTAGGAGCGAGAGCGGCAATTATGTTCCCCCACCCACCGTCAAAGCAATACTGATGTGTGATCGTTTTTTTGTTGAATTTTAAATATCCACTTCTAGTCAAGACAATGCCATGACGTCACAGGAGAGAAGAAAAGGATGATTTAACCCTTAAAAAGCGGCTCACCACATAAGTCGTGTTGAAAAAACTGGCAAAAAACGGGTGAAAAAAGGGTGGAAATCGAGTGAAAATGGGTGGGATAGTAATGATCCATACGTCCGACATCTGTGGCCTCCCGGCCCACACTAACTCCAGTTCCCCCACCGCGCGCGAGGATGACAGTGTAACCAATAGTTCGCTAAAAGTGAGCAAGGTAGCAAAATCAGCTAAACTTCCATCTTCGAGGTAACACTGTCAGTGCTCCACGAGTGCTACGTAGCTGTATGTGGCGTCATTGTGTAGCGATTTCCACCTAGTTTTCGGCGCAATACAGTTCCTTTCATACTGATGGTTGATATAGCAGTCAGAACGGCCCAGAAAGGCCCAAAACGGCCACAGAGCACCCACTAGAGGAGGGTTAAATAAGAAAAACCCACATGTAATGGCGATTATTTTACTCATTATTACTTTTATGTATATCTATCTATCTATCTATTGCCTGACGCCGTGATCCCCGAAGGGGTGGCCACTAACGAACCGCCCCCATGCACCTCTGTCCCCAGTCAGTCGATGCCCCTCCTCCCAACCAGCACCGCCTTCATTCATATACTTCCTCACTCCGTCCTTCCACCTCTCCCTCGGTGCACCTCTCCCTCTCTGTCCTTCCACCTTGCCCTCGTACACCCTCTTAGTCAATCTCTCGCTTTCCATACGTTCCATATGGCCGAACCATCTCAAGTTGTTCCTTTTCACACTTTCCAGCACATCTACCTCCACACCACACCTCCTTTTTACTTACTCATTCGTCTGTCTATCCCTCCATGTAACTCCTCACGCACTTCTCAAGTAACTCATTTCCACCGCTCTCTCTTGGTCTGAGTTTCTTCCCGAACGTCCATGCTTCGCTTCCGTAAGTTAGTGTCGGGATTACCACACTGTCATGCAAGGACTTCTTCACTTCCATACTGACCACTATTTTTTGTTACTGCTTTCAACGTTTCTACAACCCTCTTCCCCTGTTGCACCTTCTCCCGCACTTCTTCATCCATAGTCCCATCTTTACTCAACACACTGCCCAGATACTTAAAAGAGCTGACAATCTCCATAGCCTGACCGTTCAACTTCACCTCAGACTCTGTGACTTCACCCCTTTCGAAGACCATAACCTTGCTCTTCCCCGCATTTACCTTCAAATTCCGTATTTCGCACATTGTTCCAAACTATATATATATATATATATACCATTAGTATTATTTATATTATTTTCAGATCCATTTGGGGGCCCCCCTCTCTTGGGGGCCCGGGGGGCGATTTCAAACCCCCCCCCTTAGCTATGCCACTTAGCTTCCACAATGCATTATAACCCTAGACAGACAACTATATAGCACTAAATCATACAAATATCACCACAGAAAAGATAGAAAATTATTATATCAATGCCCTTGGTATTTGAAATTATGCAAATAAGTAAAATTCATTATGATATATGATGGTATGGGTTGAATCGTATCTGGCAACACTGTCAACAGCAGAATCGCATTTCCTGCCTCCAAAGTGTGTAATCCATAACCCTAACTACCTCCTACAATGACACAGATAGGACAGCTGGGAGAAAGAAGGAAGGAAGGAAGACTTAGGAGAAAGAAAGGAAGATCAAGGACATTACTCTACTGTAAGTATGGTTTGAGAAAGAGAGAGAGAGAGAGAGAGATAATCATAATATATGTACCCCTCCTGCTTCCCTTCTACCTTTGTTCTCCTTCCCTCCCTTCCTCCCCTCCAAGCAAGGCTCTCTCTATGTTGACCAATTGTCCGTGGTTTCTGGATCTTTGTTCAGGGTTTAGATAACAGTACCGTGGTTTCCCTATCACACATGGAAGATCTCTCACACATGCACTCGGTAAACCACGGACATTTAATTATACGTACGTCTGGCAGTGTTATAGCAATATTGCACCAAGGGCAAGAAGCTGATTCTAATCTTTATGTATCTCGTACAGTAGGCTACAACACTAACGTGGGAAAATGTGTTCAAATATTGGATTAAATATAATTAATAACATTACTAATACAATACAATCAGGTCTCGATATACACGCATTTCGTATACATAGATTAGTTTGGACATGGTAACCCCAAAAATGTGAAGTCGGCCACACGGACATTTGCGGGTGAAAACCATGGAGGTATGATATAAGGAGGCGACATGACGTCACAGCCCAGACGTTAGAACGCTATTGGTCCGCTATCTCCCTACGGGGGCCTTTGACTCAAAACATTGGATCACCTGATGTTGTGATGTCTGATTTTTAGACACAAAGTCACACAATGACAGCTTGTTCAGCCTATGGATGCACGCAAAGGGAGCGTAGTGCCTCTAACATTCCACAGGTAAGTGGTGAAGCGAATAACAATAAAAACGCCAAATAAATTAAGTAAATTGGGTGAAAGAGTATACGTGTATGAAGTGAAACAAATTACCTACCGCATTGTATCCCCCTCGCATGAGTATTTGAATAGAAAGTATATTGACACAAATGGAACCTGTAAACAAACACCACGGTGATAGTGAAACACTGAATTAAGTAGCTTTACTCTTAAGTACAGGGTGTTAAAAAGACGAAACCGAGTAGCTTTCATATTGGTAAGCTACAGGATAGGCCTATGGTAAATGTTACTTTTTGGGGACCAACAGCTCTTTCACCAATATTTAATATCATTCGTTTAATAGTCTGTCTTCATATCTATCCTTCGGTGATAATGAAAACTAGCTGATATGAATATTTATCTATTATTATTCACTCAATACCAAGGCCCCCCCTAGTCGGCAAGGCTATGAAGAGAGGGAATTTGTGGGGGAAAAGCACGGTAAGGGTTGTCTTATCGGGCGTACCACCACGGACATACAGCATAAATCATCTATAAACACTTAACCTAACTAAAGAACCTAACCTAACCTATTCTACATTAATACAATGTTAGGTTGTTTGGTTAGGTTAATGTTTTAGAGATGAGTTATAGCTAGTTATGCTGTGTGTCGGTAGTGGTATGCCCGATAACACAACTCTTGCCGAAAAAGCTTGCAAAAAGTAACAAAATCACAGCTTTTTAACCTAACTTAAACTTGGTTAAGATAGGTTAGTGAGGGTAGGTTAATCTGATCTAATCTGTAATCAACCTAGGTTTCATATATACAAACTAGGTTTGGCTAGGTTAATCTAACCTAGGTTAGGCTAGGTTAATCTAACGTAGGTAAATGTAATACATAAAAAGCGAAGTAAAAGTCGCCAAGAGTACACAAAGCTACAATTCGAGGGAATGTAAATATAAGTAAAATGTGTTATGTTATGTCATTATTATAAAACAGTTTTATTTATTTCCTGGAACTTGATTTATATTGATTATTTTACTGTAAAAGAGCTGACATTGTGGTTATTTTGTATGTACTCCACCATGCATGGTTATATCTAGGCCTACATAGCTATACACTATGGTCTATGGTTATATAACATATCCTTTTGAAACACATATACTTGTAGCAAATAAAAAAACAAAGCTTTCTGTTCTTTAAATACATCCAAATGTATACATTTCTTTGTCTGATAAGGCAAAAACAAGGGACAAATTGCAGTAACTCGAAGGGGAGATACCAATGTTTTGAGTCAATCTCCTGTGAATAAGCCCCGCCCACGGGGCCGATAAGCTCCACCCACCGGCGTCAGTCTGAGTGTATGGGGAGATAGGCACATGCCGCCTCCTTATTATCATACCTCCATGGTGAAAACCGACCGAACACATTGTAACCTTGGTGACCCTTTAGAGCACAGAGATCGCTAGTTATTTGTGTACATTTTTCATTATCATTCCTCCTGTTAGCTGCCTTTTCTCTCTATTACTTATATTTTTATCTATTGTATATATTTCTATATCCCTTATTTATTAGCACTTATAATTGATATTTGGTCTCTATGGAATCTGTGAATCATTTCTGATTTGATGGGCTAATAATAATATTATTCCACTAACACATATTGAACAAAATGACAAGTCAATTAAAAATGTTAAATATTTATTTCTCAATCTTTAAATATTTCAGCAGAGCTCACTGCGAAGTGAAAGTGATCAATATGTATGCGAAACTATATGACACCGACATTTTTCTGAAACGATAAGCTGTCAAAACTTATGTTCAGCCTACAGACAAGATGAGGTAAAAATTTATATTGTACTCTTGTCATAATAAATATTATTGTAATGGGAGGGTATTATTCTTTTAAATTCCATTATAAACTAAACAGAAATTAAAAAAACATAAAACAACAAATAATTTTGTCCATTAATAAGGGAGATAATTAGATACAGGAGATAGATAAACAGATAGAGAGAAAGGTCGTTAGGTCCATGCGATCAATACGTGTGGGAAAATATAGGACAGACTTAATTTTCTGAAACGATAAGTTGTCAACACCTTTGTTAACCTTCAGATAAGATGGTGTATACATTTATATTGTACTCGTTTGTCATAATAAATAGTATTGTAATGGTAGGATATTATTTTATTTCAATTCCATGGCATTACAATCTAAACAGTGATAACAAAAAACATCAAAAATAAATAATTATGTCTATGAAAAAGGGAGATAATTAGATACAGGAGATGGATAGACAGATAGAGAGAAAGGTGGTTAGGTCCATGTGATAAAATATGCGAGACAAAATAGAGGTCATTCAAAGTAGTGAAATTAAAACAAAGTACAGTCTACAGTCAAAGTTACTGCCTAGAATATGAGATTCCGAAATTACCATGAAACTTAACAATCTACTTACATAATATAAGTGACATAAAAATAAAATCCTGACCGTACAATTAGCATAATTGATTGTATAATTAGACTATTTTTTGTAGTCTATATTCCAACTACTCCCTCTCGGGCATAGGCTGAGAGCCTGTACATTCCACCGCTGAACACGCTGAGGCCCGTGAGGTCTTGTTCCAGTCTAGGGAGTGAGACATGTGAAGCACCCATTCACAGCTCGAAGCAACCCAATCTCTGAACCTGCTCCGTCCATGCGCTTCACCGTTTCATCCCCTAGACTCGGACCCTCACTCTCAGAACTCCACCTATTGAGCAATTAACTCACTAGGCATTGCCCCCCCCTGTAACATATTTTGAATATGGAAATATTCATACAATGCTATTTTATCAGAGAACAATGAGGGTATTTTTTGGGCATTTCGGTGTGCTGTGGTAATGCACTGAAACTAGATACAGCACAAATTCCATCCCAATAATATCTTCCCACTGACATATTGGGATTCGAACCCGGGTCCATTGGATTACCAGTTCAGTGGCATGACCACTCTGTATGTATATACTTTACAGTATAATTATACTCAGGCCCATTCCCCACTTTTAGTCTGTACTTTGATTTAATGTTTTTACTTTGAATTGTCTCTATTTTTGTCTCTCCATTTAAGCTGTAATACCTTTACTTTTTTTTTAAATTTGTAGCCTACTCAAATTTCTTTATTTTCACTATAAAAGTTACTGGTAACCTTGATATTGTATTGCCAAAATTTAGATCATTATTCTAAAGGGTAAGGTGAAAGGTCAAAATAAGTGTTTACTAGTATTTCTTATACTAACTGTTAGATTCTCACTAGGCTTACCATGAATATTCGGAATACCTAGGCCAAGGTCATACAAGAAACCATACAATTCCATTTGAAAGATTAAGGTCACAGGTCAAGGTCAAATATAAGGTCAGTATGCTATTTTCTTTACTCGTCATGCAAACTTCACAACATTTGGTGAGATAGGTGCACTTTAAATGAAAAGGAAACAAATACATTTTGAGATACATATCATAAAGGTCAAGATAAAGGTCAAGGTAAACTATTATATATTTATATTTATATTTATATATATATATATATATACTGTATATACAGTATATACCGTATATATATATATTTTTTTTCTATGTGATTGAGGGATGCAAAAGGCAGAACTCCCTATAGCGAGTGCTTCCCCCATAGTTGAAAGAGTGACAGGGCCAAAATCAAGGGACGTTCGAGCCAAAATGCCTGGACACACAGAGTTTGAAGCAATTTAAGTCATAGGAAGAGGGAAAGACTGATTCTGGGAGAGAGTTCCAGAGCTCAGCTGTTGAGTAGAAGAATGTTTGAGAGTAACGTTTCACTCTTGGGTTGGAGAGTTGCACAGAGTAGGGGTGGGATTGAGTTGCAAGACGGGTACCATGTGCCCTACGTAAAGGAGGTGGTATGCACTGGGAGAGCTCTGAGGAACACCGATTATTATAGTAGCCATAGAATAGCGAGAGAGATGCAACATTGCGGCGGAGAGAGAGAGATTGCAGAGAGTTGGTGAGTGGACGGGAGTTAATGATACGAAAGGCCTTCCTTTCAACTTTGTCTAGGATAGGGGTGTGAGAGGAACCTCCCTACACATGTGAACAATACTCAATACAAGGACGCACTATGCCCCTGTACAGAGCAAGAAGCTGTGCAGGGGAAAAAAAAACCTAAGGTGATTGAGCACACCTATCTTCTGGGAGACTGCTTTAGCAAGACTGGTAATAAGGTCCTTCTAACTGAGAGCAGAAGAAAAAGAGACACCAAGAATATTGAGAGAAGATGAAGGATTGATTTTTGTATTGTTGAAGAATAAGGGATAGTCCGCTGGGTGTTCCTTACGGGTAGATAGATTGAGAAATTGGGTTTTGGAAGCATTAAAGGTAACAAGGTTTTTTCTGCCCCAATTGGAGATATATATATATATATATATATATATATATATATATATATATATATATGAAACTAACTGATGAGTTTTTATGAAATTAGGCATGCATATTTAATTTTCCTTGGCAATGTCAATGCAAACAAATATGTACTCTTACATAAAGGTCAAGGTAACAGGTTAAGGGCAAAAGTTAGCTTATATTATTAATTAACCCTTCCTACCCAGGCTCGCCCTCCTAAGGACAGTGTGGGGTACCCGGGCAATTTGGCAGAAAAACGTCTAGGCCTAGGCTACCGTATCTTTGTTATTTTAACTGCTAGAAATTTCCCACATATCTCTAAACGTAGTGTGGTTTCCAATCTGTAGACTGGCATTGAGTAGAGCTCTGTAAGTCAACTGGTTGAGTTGTGATGACGATTTCCGTGGAGCCAGTTTTGCCGCAATGTTGACAATATCGGAGCTTTTCAGACACTAATTTCGTCATACCATACAACAACAACATTGATCCAACGTCGCCTTCTTGTTTTCAGAGGTGCGGTGACGCAATGACCGGCTTTGTTTACATGCGTCGGATGCACGGCGTTCAGATCAAGCTGAATAGGCTTTCAAGCTTACTGCCTGTTATAAGGACACCCGGGGTCCTGCCCATCTGCCGCGGTGTCCTTATAAAAGGACAGCCGGGCTGGAAGGGTTAAACAAAAATTATTCAAATTTTAGAAACCTGGCTGTGTTAGTTGCTTAATACTTAACATAACATGTAAATCAAATTTCACATAGATATTGTAATAGTTAAGATCAAAGGTCAAGGTCAAAAGTCAAAACAAGAGTGTTTGTAATTCTCCCTAAACTCCTCCTAGACTGTTTACTGTATTTTCACCAAATTGTGCAGGCAAATTCAGTTGGTCAATGCGACAACCTTTCAAATATTTGTTTATTCTTTTTAGTCAAAGGTCAAGGTCACAGTGTATGGTCAACATTTCTTATCTATAAGTTTTTATATGAAGTTCACCATATTCATAACACTAGTTAATACTAACATTGGTATAAAACTAACTAAATTTTCTATATGAATTTGTAATGTCGAAGGTCGAAGTCAAAGGTCAAGTCAAAGGTCAAATTAAGATTTTTACTAGTATTTCATATTTACTGTAAGATTCTCACTAGGCATATCATGTATATTTGGAATACCTAGGCCAAGGTCATACACGAATAAACATACTTCCATTTGATAGTCAAGATCACAGGTCAAGGTAAAAATTAATAAAAGTTTAATATGCTAATTTCTTTACTATTCATGTAAACTTAACAAAGTTTGTTGAGACAGTTGTGCTTTAAATTAAAATCAAAATGTTAAATTTTCTGACATCATGAAGGTCAAGATGAAAATCAAAGGTCAAGGTCAATTATTCCATTAATACTTCTGATGAACCTCCATTGAAATTTGGCACACTTATTTGATTTTCCAGGGTTACATCAAAGCAAACGATAAATGTAATCCCACATAAAGGTCAAGGTCACAGGCCAAGGTCAAAAGTTAACCTTCATAAAACATAAATACTAAATTTTTGATAAGGTGACTATTACTTGCATTTTACTTAAATAAACACATATATATTAATATTATATATATATATATATATATATATATATATATATTGTAATACTTAAGGTTAAAGGTTAAGGTCAAAGATCAAAACAAGAGAATAATAATTTTCCTTAAACTCTTCCTATACTGTTTATTTGTTTAATCCTTTATGTATCGGCGACGTCTTTTTAAAAATTTATTCTAGCTATAATTAGATGATTTTGCAGAGCTTATGAAGGATCTGTGGTAGTAAAAAGGGTTAATTAAGATAGTTGAAAGCCTGCTAATTTTCTGGAGGGCCCTCCTTAAACTGAATAAAGTTGTCTATTATTATCGAATATGAAATGAAAATCACAGAACTGTTCTGAACAAATTGAATTTGAATTTATTGATAGAAATCTTGGCACCGCAACAACAAGGTCATATGGCGCCGAACAAACTAACATATTTGCAGAAAACTAAAATCGTAAAACAACATGTGTAAAATTAGATATCAAGAGTAAAATCGATGCAATCATAAAAACTGAAAGAGGCCAGCCTTTTTCAAAAATAAAAACACATCGTCTCCAGGGGAACCAGCCTCCCCTCCAAGCACCGAAGAGAGACAGTAAGTACCATCTGTCTTCCGGTGCCGAAGAAGCAACCTCCGACGTAATTCAACCAAACTGGGACACTCAACCAGCATGTGCCTGACAGTAAGGGGAACTAGACAGTCATCGCAGAATGGCGGTACACGTCCACACATAAGGAAACCGTGTGTGAGCCTGGTATGTCCAATGCAGAGGCGAGCCGAAGCAGTTTCCAATTTGCGAGGAATGGTAGGGCAAGCTCTTGGCGAGACTAATTTGGTAACTTCCCTGAGCTTATTAATAGTAACACAATCCCCCCGTGCCTGCCAACAAGCACGAACAGCAAACATGAGAGGAGTACGTAGATCTGAAGCAGGCAGAGGGTAATTTTCGTTTGAAGGTCTCAAAGCTGCAGCTTTCGCCAAAGCATCCACCCTTTCATTACCTTTGACACCAATATGCGCAGGGACCCAACAAAAATCCACTCTTTTTCCCTCGATGATGAATGAGAAACAGCCACTCTAAAATCGCTAAAACTATAGGATGGGAAGAATTAAAAGATTCCAGAGCCATGAGAGCCCCTTGAGAATCACTAAAATAGTAAAATGATTGTTGCGGTGAGGAAACACTAACTTCAGAGCTAAAATGATAGCAGACAATTCCACAGTAAAAACCAAGGCAGCTAAAGGAAGATTACCTCCACGGCTGAAGTCAGGAAACACAACACCAAAACCAACACCGGAGGCAGATTTAGAGCCATCAGTATACACAGGCACAGAACTATTATGACTAGAAGAATGTTCCAAAAACAAATTAAGAAGAGACTAAGGAGTGACCGAATCCTTTGAACTTGTAAAAAACCTGCAGAATGATGGTTCAGGCAGGACCCAGGGGGCAATTCTTGAAATTTGCATGAGACTCACCGGAACCGTCGACAGATTAAGCTCCTTCATAACTTCACGAACTCTATAGCCAAAAGGACGAGGCATTCGAGGATGTTGACCATAATATGAAAAAAAAGATTGACCAGAGACACGGGTACAAACAAGAGAGTCTGGAAGGCGCCGAATCCGAAACCAACAACAACATACAACCACAGATTGACTCAGTAAATCTAAAGGAGGTACACCAGCCTCCACCAGCAAGCTGGGAATCGGAGATGACCGAAAAGCTCCAGTTGCAAGACGGAGTCCAGCATGATGAACAGCATCTAGTGTCTTAAGTCTGGAGTCCGTGGCAGAGGAGTAGACCTCACAGCCATATGACAGCTTGGATGTGATAAATGCCTGAAACAAATGCAGGTGTGTTCTGCGATCAGCACCCCAGGTGGTGTGTGACAGAACCCTTAACAGATTCAAAGCCTTCATACACGATGCCTTTAGAATCGTCAAGAGTGGAACCCAAGTCAAACGGCAATCAAACGTGAGACCCAAGAACCTTGTCTCTGCCACACAACCGAGTCTCCTGCCACCGAGCATTAGATCAGGGTCTGGGTGAACCCCTCGAATCCTGCAAAAGTGCATAGCCACAGTCTTTGATGGGGAAAAACCGAAAGCCTTGGAATCAGCCCATGCAGAAATCCTGTCCAACGCAAGTTGCATACGTCTCTCAATAGCAGACATGCGGGAACCAGAAAACCAGATAACCAAGTCATCCACATATAGGGATGAGGATACCCAGCAGGCACAGCGTCTAGAATGCTATTGATGGCCGCCTCAAACAAAAATGCACTTAAGACACAACCCTGAGTGACACCTTCCTCCTGGCACAGTGGCGCAGAGAGGGAAGAACCCACACGAACCCGAAACACACGATCAGTCAAGAAGTCTCTAAGCAACACCGGTAGACGACCACGTAATCCAAAAGCATGAAGTTGCCGTAGGATTCCATGTCTCCAGGCTGTGTCATAAGCCTTCTCGAGGTAAAAAAACACAGCCACAAGATGATGCTTAGGGGCAAAAGCTTCACAGATTGAGGATTCAAGTCGGATAAGGTTGTCAGAAGTACACCGTAGCTTGCGGAAGCCACTCTGAGAAGGGGAGAGATGGCCGCCCCTCTCCCGACACCACTCAAGTCTGACATTGATAATTTTTCAAACAATTTGCATACACATAACGTTAAACAAATTGGGCGGTAATTAGAAACATTGTTATGATCCTTTCCAGGCTTAGGAATAGGAAGGACAATGCCCATCTTCCAGCTGGCAGGTAGAGTACCCTCTCCCCAAATCCTATTAAACAAGTCTAATAAAAACACCAAGGAGGCATTCGGGAGATGACGAAGCATGGCATATGGATGTTGTCAGGACCAGGAGCAGTG
Organism: Paralithodes platypus; assembly: GCA_032716605.1. Lineage (NCBI taxonomy): Eukaryota > Metazoa > Arthropoda > Malacostraca > Decapoda > Lithodidae > Paralithodes > Paralithodes platypus. The sequence continues at coordinate 978,358 of CM064504.1, forward strand.
TCACCAAACCCCGAAAGGGCTGCACGCAGCTCACGAATACTGAAGTCAACATTATAAGTTTCACTGCCATGAGACCGGAAATTAAGACCCTGTCTCTCTTGGCTATGTCGGGCTCTTGCACAAGGTTTGGCATCATCCCTCTGGGAGACCTTGCAAAAATGAGTAGCTATGGCAGAGGCTACTTCACCAGGTGCAGACACCAGATTACCTTGGATCTTCAACACTGGCGGAGAGGAGGGAGAAAACTTTCCAGATATCTTGCGTATTCTCTTCCACACCATAGGCAAAGGAGTGGAAGAAGTAATCGTAGAAACATAGGACCTCCACGAGCTTCGGCGAGCATCTTTCAAAACCCATCGATAGCGACCACGCGTTTTGCGAAATTGAACTTTAAGAAAGAGAACCTCTCGGTTTGCATGGTATGGACGAGATGCAGCTTTATAAACCCCCCGAGCAAAAGAGCAGGCTGCAGTCCACCACGGCACAGGTCTCCGGGAATATACACCCGAAGACCGTGGAATGGAATGAAGCCCTGCTTTAATCATAGTCGTAGTAAAATAATGTTGGGCATCATCAATAGCTGGGAAATCATGTACAGTCAAATCAAACTCACAGAGTTGTTCAAAAAGAGGCCAGTCAGCCCTACCCAGACACCAGCGAGGCAAACGGGTAGTTGGAGTAAAGTGAGAGGACTGGATCAACACTGGATAATGGTCACTACCATGCAGATCATCCAAAACGTCCCAGGAAAAATCAAGCGCACAGTCAGGAGAAGTAATGGTGAGGTCAAGAACAGAAAAAGTGCCAGTCTGAACATGGAAATGGGTTGGTCTCCCACCGTTCAAGACAACTAAATCCAGATCACCAACCAAGGAGGCCAGAAGCTCACCCCGAGGATTGTAAACTGAATCACCCCATATTGGATGGCGACCATTAACCTCTTAAGTGCGCATGGGGGTAATTAGACACCTCTGCCTGTGCGCATGTATTTGAGCTGTTTCCATCACTAAAATATTCATCTTACCATAAATAGCATTAATACTTATCCATACGCACCTATTATGGGTTAAGTATAAAGGTATTAACCTGTTAAAACAATAAAACAAGTGAAAACAGCGTTTGGATGGTCAAAATCGGAGATACAGGCCGCGAGTTATATAATGTATGGGTGAGGCAACCTGCTTTCCCGCCAATTTCCCCCAAGGCCACTGAGACACAGTCGATCGATACTCTCTCTATCTCTCTTGCACTCGCTTGCTAACAGTAATGACAATGCCCTGCTTGCAACTCGCTAATGTTAGCACGAAAATATATATCAGAATAAGGGAATAACAAGGGAAAATAGGTGATAACTGAAGGAGGGGAGGAAAGTGGGGAAGGAGGGGAGGTAGAGGAGTGATATTTTTCATGGCCCAGGGGCAAAAAAAAAATATATAAATAAAAAAAATATATAATTTTTTTTTTTCGATGTTTAAAGTAAACAATTTTTTTCTCTGACTCTTAAGAGTCTTCCCGCAGTCCGCCGGGGGAACTCTTAAGAGTCTTCCCACAGTTCCCGGGTTAAGATCGCCAAGTAAAATAAAAGGAGTCTGAAGTTGTCGGATAATGGTCTCTAAATCAGATCGCAATATTGGGACTGAAGGGGGGAGGTACAGGCAACAGATGGTAAAACACCTTTCAAGGTGCATCTGTACAGATACAACCTGAAGGGGAGACTGTACAGCAAAGGAGGTGAATGGGACATCGGAACGACAGAAAATGGCACATCCACCGCTATGACCACCAGCCAGGGGAGGAGCGGAAAGGAAGACTGAATAACCCTTAGGTGAAGGCAATGGTCGAAGCCCCACCATTGTTTCCTGAAGACAGACACACAATGGATTCAGATCTGAGAGAAGTAATTGTATTTCCTCCCAGTTTGCCAATACACCACGACAATTCCATTGAAGACAAATTGTTGTAGCCATAAGGAGATATATACTAATTATAAATTAAAAAAATTAAAGATTAAAAGTACATATACCTATGTAGGACTTTCGCTGGGAAGGGTTTTAAAGCTCTTCTTCCCAGGGGTGGGTCCCAGTCTAACCAATCGAGAGGATGATGATGTTAATCGAACGTCACGACGTGCGGAGGAAATCTCTATCCACAGTCACATCCGCCCTAGCAGCATTATGCGACCGAGGCACATAGACCCTCCACTGAGACACACCTGCCTTGTCCGCAGCCCTCAACGAGTGATCAGGTGCCACGACAGGGTCACCCGGACCATGACCGACCTCAATCAAATCAACCGAAGGCTGTTCGCAGGAGGCTGGGTCAGAGGGAGCTGGCGAGCAAGCCATGTGTGCGTCCGAAGACGCATCCCCTGTCACAGTGGAGCTAGTTGCAGGAACTGGAACTCCAGAAAGGTTGTCTTTATCAGCCACCAACGGTGAGGCCAAATCATCTCGAGACTCCGAGGGAGGGACACTTTCAGAGCCCCTGTGAGGCACGCTCGTTTGACCCTTAGAAGGAGGGGTCTCCGCCAAAGATTCCCTACTCTTCGCCCGCTTGAGGTTGGTATTCTCGACCTCCATCTCCACACCAGTACTTGCAGAATCGGAATTACGACCTGCCACAGAGCTTGTCACAGAAGGAGGGCGCACAATGACAGAGGGACCGTCAGCCTCAGGTACAGGTGGCGAGGGAGGTTCCACAGGATTCGCAGACTTCCTAGGAGGACGTTTGGCATCGGAGGAGACTCGTGAAGGAATGCCCGTTCGTGGAGCAGAAGACTTGTGACAGTCCACAGAAGGAACATTATGCATAGTAGCAGCAGACTTGGACTTTGTGAGGAGAGACACAAACGAAACACCAGGTCGAACAAACATAGATGACACACGATCCTTAGCTTCAGCAAAGCTCAGTTTCTCTTTCGCACGTAGAGACAATACCTCCTGTTCAAATCTGTATCGATCACAAGACTTGGATGAAGCAGTGTATCCACCACCACAATTCACACAGGATACCGGACCCGGGCAGTCCATACCCTCATGTACCGAGCCCCCACAGGAGACGCACACAGACGGCAGTCCCTGGGCAAGTCGTCGGCAGGAACGCCCGATATGTCCAAAGCGCTGGCAATGGAAACAACGTCGTGGTTGCGGCACATAAAGCTTAACCCTGTAGCGGTACCAGGCAGCCACCAGAAGGTCAGGAAGGTCTAATAGGTCAAAGGTGAGGATTAGGGTCGGTGTGGGGACAAGCTCACCATCAACCCTCTTCTTTATATGTTCGACTTTGAGGATAATGTTGCGAAGCAAATTCTTCCTGTAGACGCACCTCGTCATACATCACTAGCTCTTTCGCATAAACCACTCCGCGAGTGTGATTGAGGGAACAGTGCGGAGAACACCCAACCGGCTCGCCCGCAAGTGATAGTGTGGACAGAAGGCGAGCACTTTGCTGTTCTGAACAAGTTAATGTATCGTCACCAAATTTTTCTGGCAAGTTTTGTTAATCAATTCAATGATGGTCCAAATATTGTGTTTTTATTATTCAAAGGTCAAGGTGAAGGATGAAGGTCACATATTATGGTAATTATTTTATTTTTTTATATATATATTTAATTTGAACTACACTATATTCACAACGCTACAAAATAGTGTTACGCTGACCAAATTGTAGACAAATATTCCAATTGTTAAGCTAAAATGTGAACATAAATGTAATTATACTTGCTGCATATATATATATATATATATACATCATATATATATATATATATATATATATATATATATATATATATATATATATATATATAGAGAGAGAGAGAGAGAGAGAGAGAGAGAGAGAGAGAGAGAGAGAGAGAGAGATATACAGTATATATACTGTATATATATATGATAGTAATGGTGATGGTGATTGCAGTAGTGATGATGGTGATAGTTGTTGTTATGATGATAGCAGTAGTGATGATGGTGATAGTAGTAGTAATAATGGTGGTAATAGTGGTGATGATGGTCACCAATCGCAGAATTTGGTATGCCGTTTTGCGCAACGCAAAGCGGCACTTCTACTTTATTACTATTATTTTTCTTAAATTATTATTGTATTATTTTTGTGTTGTATTATTTTTATTATTTTGTTATATATACAGTATACCATAAATACTCTGGGTATAGCCTACTAACCCCAACCATGCCATTTATTTATCTCGCAAACTAATTAATACTTCCTAAAGCGACTACAAATTTATCAGAAGCCATGCTCTTGATCTTCCAAAACAAATTCCCTCCCAACCCTTATTAGCCAATGTTCTATAGCCTAGCAATTCACTATTCTTTTATCAGTGCTGTTTTGCCAAAACCCTGACTTACTTTCAAATTAATTTAGTAAGCTATACCCGTGATAGCCCACATATAGACTAAACCTTCAAATGATCTTGCCCAATTTAGACGATTGACGGATTTGTGTACCGTAATTAGATATATATTATTATGGATCGATTTGGCTTAATAAAATGATTCAAAAGTGTTATCCAATGACATTGTAATTCCTTAATCACATGGAACTGCCTTCACCCAAAGGGCAATAACCAAAATTAGTTATATGTTTAATTTAAACCTTTTCTTAAAAGATTCTATTAAATCGACAGTGACGTTCAGATGTTCTGCAAAGTTAGATAATATTCTGAAGACCACTTACATGTATACAGTGTGTGGAATGTACGAACAATAAGGAATTTTAGAAAATAAAATGCTTCCTCCCCATTCAGTTAATGTCTGGTGGATGTTGTTTATTAAGGAACATTTATCCTCCATTATAAACCCCAATGCACTAGAATAAACTAGTGAAAGCATATGATCCTCCCGGGATTCAAACTTGGGACACCACACCCAGAACATAAGCATCCAACCCATTACACCACCAACACAGTTAAAGGTTAAGTACATGATCACGATTAACCTGACAAGCGCGATATAGACGTAGGTGCTAGGGTAGTTATTTGTGCATTTCTAGCCCTGGATTCTGACAGAATTCGTTATATTTACAATATAAACCATTATTTGTTTTCGTTATGCTTTTATTTTACATATATGATGTATATATGAACCTTCAAGAGTGCTAAAATAAGTGGGAAAAGCATTTGGGTGGTGAAAAACGAAGATATTGGCCACCCGGTCATAATCTCAGGCGAGAGAGAGAGAGACAGGCAGCCCTCCCCTCTCGCTGTCTGGGAGTCAACTGAGACGAGCGGGGCGGTGTGTGCCGGTGTCTGGGTGTTGCATAACGATCTTTTATGCAACTCACTTGTGCTACATTATCGCGGGAGAGAAAAATAACCGATAAATGATGATAATAAGAGGAAAAATAGGTGATAATTGAGGAGGGGAGGGAGGGGGGAATAAGGTGGGGAAGGAGGGGAGGGGGGTGGGTGAGATTTACATGGATGAGTACTGGAGGGGAATTATCTCACCTAGAGACAAATTCCTTTGTTTTGATAGGCCCTTTTCTTTTATGGAAGGCTTTTTTTATGGTCCTGCTTCCGTGAGGCCTATCGCGCTTGCCGGGTTAATATTAATTTTCGAATTCTGAATATTAATCTAATCATGTACTTAGACCCAACTGCATTATGGATAACGTAATATTTTAGTGAGAGGGAAGAACAATGAATGGGGCCAAGATCACTAGGACAGGTCACATTAGACATTACGTCCTGAACCTATAGAAATTAACCCACAGGGAACCAGCTAATATATAATAAATGTACACTCTAGGCCCGGCCCCAAAAAAAATTGTGTTCTCCCTAAAACAGTTTAAATAGATTAGAAATGAAGGAAAACAATAATAAACCACTCACCTCGGTCATTCTCGGTGGCTCAGCCATCAGCTGGTGCCGGGCACCTCTTCAAACCTCCTGTCGGGAATTTAGATAAAGAGGTTACTTTACATATCACTGGTACATGAAATATCCCAACAAATAGTTATATTATAATTACCAACGAGGTATTCGTTGATGGGTGTAATCCAGTCCCCCACACACGGCTAGTTCAATTGTATGACATGTAGGAATGTTCACATAATACAATATCGATACAATGAACTTAGCTTAGAGGACTGGTGATGTAGGACTGTTGTTAATATTATTAGTAGTTGTAGCACATGGTGAACTGTGGGTTGAGTCAGGGCCGGGGGAGGAGATGTTGACTGTATGGTGTTGGTTGAGAGACTAAAGGGCCGGCCTCCGATCGCTTCGCGAAATTACATATGGCTGCCGGCTCATAATAATTATAACCCATAACTTGGTTTCATAATACATCTAGAGCTGATGTAGATATTTATACATTACAGTTAATATTTAACCTAACTTAAGAATAAACTACAATACACAAAGAACCAGCCGAAATCGTACATGCGATACGATACCATACCGCCAAATTCAAATGTCCTATTGGACCTAAAACTGTCGGGATCATTACCCTATTCCCGACATATTGCCCGCCACCAAAATGATATACAGGAGCTATATACAGAGAACAACAAAAGGACATCGAAGTCAAAGATCACCTAGTTTGATCTTTGATCTCCAAAGATCCACGGAACTCATAGCCGCCCTCCTTTTGGGACGAGCGCCACCTGAAGCCTGAGGAGGATCATCCTTCTCATTATCAGCTGCCCCACCTTGAGGAGCACTGTCACCAGCTTTCTCCCGCGGAGGGGTATCAGTAGAGACGCCAGGATCATCCGGCAGTTCTACATCCTGCTCCAGGGGATATAACCTTACGACTGGGCGAGTAGTAACCCCAGTCGAAGTTCGTATTCTAGCAACCCTTATAAGACCATCAATGCCCTGGAACAAATCGATAATCCTCCCAAGCTTCCAAAATAACCTAGGACGCTCATCATGAATCAGGACGATATCCCCGATACGAGGCCATCGTTGATTCGTCCCTTTGATCTTATGAGAGTGACGCTCGCGAAGAGACAGCAAATATTCTTGGGTCCACCGTTTCCATAGATCGTCGGACACCTTGTTTACATACTGGAAGCGACGACGTGTGGCGTCAGCATTGCCGAACGTAGGGTCATGCAGATCTTCGTCATTGACGGACGATCTAGGAAAGGTATTAAGGGTTCGTCCACGTGTTAGCATAGAAGGCGAAATGGGTAAGAGGTCATCAACATCTGCCGAGGTATAGGTCAAGGGCCTGTCGTTGACTGACATCTCAATTTCTATTAAGATGGTTTGCAACTCCCGTCTGGTCACCAGTGCCCTTCCTAATACCTTCTTCATGGCAGATTTGACGATACCGATAGTTCTCTCCCAAATCGCCCCGAACCATGGTGCACGTGCTGGTATAAATCTCCATTGACAACCCTTTCCAGTGAGGGTAGCCACAACCTGCGGGTCATCCATTAAACACTGGAGATATTTAGAGGCCCCGACAAAACAAGTCGCATTATCGCTCATAATAATTTGAGGGAAACCATTGCGGCCTGCAAAGCGTCTTAGAGTATGCAAAAACCCCTCACTGGATAGGTCGTCAATCAATTCAATATGAATCGCTCTGGTTACCGCACATGTGAATAGGACGGCATATACCTTTATGATAGTACCGGGCGATTCCCTAACATGAATCGCTCCGGTGTTGTCCACCCCGGTTACCTGAAATGGTTCAGTCCTTTGTACCCTGAACTCAGGTAAGGGAGGTAGATCAACTGGGGAGTAAGGCTTACCCTGTAATCTTTTACAGATCGTACAGCTATTGTGGATCCCTTTAATTGCTTGTCGCATCTTAGGGATCCACCAACGTTGTCGCATATACGCCAGAACATAATTTACGCCAAAATGTAGGCAGGTCCTATGGCATTGGCGAATCAACAGTTTGGTAATCAAATGAGAGGAGCTAAGGAGGACAGGATATTTCGCAGAATCAATAATGTCCGCCTTTTGTATCCTGCCTCTACACTTAATTATGCCTCCTTCCATATATAATCCTAGCTGCCTCATTAAGTTTGAGGGTTTGGCCTTTGACTCCTTGCTCAGGATTTGATGTTCAGTAGGATAAGATTCCCTTTGTACTAAACATATTAGTTTTGCTTCTGCTGATCTAAATTCATGGAGTCTGATATGCTTCGAATCTTCACTAAGGAAAGACCTGTGAGCCCGACTTCTCATGTTGTTAATGAAACGGTATATCCATGCAAATACCCGTATTACTTGATCATAGCTGCCGTAACGTTCCCACTCTACCAACTTGTTATCCTGATGTGTAGTACTCACATTCGAACTACTTAACACATCATCTTGGGGCCGACCTGAAGGAGCAGATATGCATTCCCTGAAATCCTGAGGCCATTCAGTTGGAGATGTAAGCCATGGAGGTCCATGCCACCAAATAGAGGACCACATAAACTGCTGCGCCGAGATCCCCCGGGAAACTATGTCACTGGGGTTATCCCTGGTGCCCACATAGCGAAATGTAGCTGTAGGAACTAAGTTATGAATCTCATCAGTGCGATTAGAAACATAAACAGGTAACACTTTCTGGCTGTGTACCCATGAAAGCGCTATTTGACTGTCTCTCCAGACATAGACGTTATTAATCTGTAGTATGTCTGCATAGGCATCCAGTATAAACTTTATTAGACGAGCAGACAGAAGCAATGCAGTAAGTTCTAATTTAGGAACTGTAATCTTCTTTATAGGGGCTACTTTAGCCTTCGCTATAGCCAGTGTCGCTTCACTACCATTACATATGTATATGGCAGTACCGTACGCACTATTACTAGCATCAGAAAAGGCATGTAGATCCACCTGGTGACCACTAATAACCTGACGAGGAAGTTGGACCTTGCAACATGCGGAAAGGTCCGACCGAATCAACCGCCAAGTATCCTGTAACTCAATCGGGAGGGGCGTATCCCAATCTAGTTTTAGCCGCCACAGTTGCTGTAAAAACATACGAGCACGGATTGTAACAGGCAGCAAAAACCTAGGGGATCAAACAACCTCGCTGACAAGCTTAAGCAGTTTCGCTTGGTCATAAGCTCACTGCCGCATGGGGTGTGACAGAAGGATATACAATCTGTGGTAGTGTCCCATTTGTGGCCTAAAAACTTCACCTCACTATTCTCAGTAGCTACACCGTCAGAAGCAAATTGACCTTTCAAAAGATCACTATTAGTGGCCCATTCTCTTAAGTATAAATGAGCCTTGGCAAATATATCGCGGATCTCCCAGCATCTCTTGAGCAATAAATCTTCATTGTCTCCGGTGCCTTGAAGATTGTCCACATAGATCCCCTGCTTGATCTCATTCTTGAAGTCAGGATCTAGTCCAGCCTCCTCAAGATGACGCAAGATAGTAGCGTTGAGAAGGAACTGGGAACAGGTCGCCCCGAATAAGACGACTCTTAACCTGTAGACCAGATACTCTGAATCTAGATCCATTGGGTCCCGTGGCCATACAAATCTTGTCGAGTCCCTGTCTTCACGATGGAGTTGAAGCATCAGGAAGGCCTTCTCAATATCGGCGACCCATGCAAACTTATGACATCTGAAGCGCAACATAATTTGCGCTAGATCAGAGACCAGGGACGGACCCGTGTACAGACAATCATTCAGGCTATAGGAGCGATCACTAGATTTAGCAGAGCAGTCATACACAATACGAACAGGAGTGGTGGAACTGTCCTTTTTAATCCCATGGTGAGCAAGGTAATGGATGTTATCCCCATATTCACTGAGATCTACTCTCTCCACAAATCCACGTTGTACCTGCTCGGCCAAAACTGCCGCATAAGTCTCGCAATAACTTGGATCCTTGACAAACTGCTTCTGAAGGCCACGTAACCTACCAAGTGCTAGATGGAAATTAGTAGGTAATTTACTCTTGTTATCATTCCAAGGGAGCCTTACCACATACTGACCTCTGCCAGAGTCATACGTTACAGTCTCTTCATACGAGCTTAATGCTAGCTTGGACTCACGATCAAGTTCATGGGGGTCAATTCCAATATTGTCCAAGTCCCATAGCTTATCTATATCAGTACATGTATTATCAGGCACATTTGGCCGAATATATTTATCTATGGGGCTTACTGCTACCTTGAGGACCGTAACCACCTCCACCTGTGTGTCTTTAGAGGAAGTGGCATAGGATCCAGAAATGGCATACCCTTGGATCGTGGGGAGCATTATAAGCTTATCTACCCGCCGATATCCAGGGTGAACCAGGTCGTAGTAATAATCAGCTCCGACCAGTAGCATAATACCATTGTTAGCAGAGAGTTGATCATCAGCCAGTTTATATCCCTTGCTTCTGAGATATTTCAAATGTGGTTGAATCTCTGATGCTATATAGAAACTGGGTAGTGTGTCGACCACAACAGCCTTGATGGGACATACCTTTTTTCTATAAACATAGGAATTCTCCACTATATCATAGTCACTGGAATCTATTTCACCAGTGAAACCATGGAGACGCAAGTTCTCTTGACCCTTGCTGGTACACTTGAGCTGGGGTAATGATGACCGCAGAACGAATGACCTCTGTGAGCACTGGTCAAGTAAGGTGCGCGTCATTATAGTATTATTATTACTCCCCACTACTGGCAGCATCATAGTAGGAAGCAATTGACATTCTCGAGAAGCAATGGACATGGCAGATACTTTATCACCCTCGCTCTTACTTTTCTCATGTGACTCTTTGGGGGTTCTCCCCTTTTCTTTGCCGTCGTGCCGATCAGACTGGGTGCAATGGGAAAACCAATGTTTCCCCTTGCAATACTTACAAGGTTTGATGTAGGAATTGGTGCAAGTACTGTTGAAGTGGTCTCTTGCCAGACAGCTGGTACATAACTTAAGCGATTTAGCCTTGCTAATCTTCTGTGTAGCCTTAGGATACTTAGGACACTGATACCACAGATGACCGTGGACACTGCACAACTTACAACCTAATGATATTGGCCTTTTCTGTTTAGGAGAAGTCTGTACCGGGAAAGCTGCAGTAGATGGCGACATCTCCACTTGTCGGTAGTGTCCAGTACTCTCCATATTGAAGACTTCAGTCTGGTACACCTGCACCAACGCTTCCAAGTTTAGTGGAGAGTCGCTTAGTTGTCGTCGTAAGATTTCCCTTAGGGGAGAGGGTATCTTATTCAAGATATTCACACTAAATATCTCCTCCTTGGTGACGGCCATTGTCTCCATAGATCGGAGGAGGCTCTCAAAGGAGGCATAGTACTCCTTTAGGTCCGCCACATCATAGGATGGAGGATCTAGTGTGAAGAATTTGGTAATTAAAGCGGTCTTGATGACTTCCACTCTCCCGTAAGTTCTCTTCAGCAACTCCACTGCAGACTCGTAGCTGGTAGCTTCTAGCTTGTACCCATCGACTAACTTCAATGCCTCCCCTTTCAATTGACCACGGAGATATGTGAACCTTTGGATGGATGTGAGTGTTTTATTATGATGGACGGAACACTCAAAAATATCCCAAAATCCAGTCCAGGTAGCCGAATCCCCGGAAAAGGTAGGCAAAGTAAGCTTCGGCAGGTTAAAACCAGTCACCTTTGGTGTACCGGTATCCTTAACAGAGGTTGAATCTTGGGTGGAAGATAGTCTGGCTAAGGCTGTATTAACGTCCTCAAAGTACTCAAGATCTGCCGACATTTCTTCTTCCACATCGTCAGTAACTGTCAATAAACCATATACCTGCTGAGCATAACTATCATAAGTAGCTAGCGATTTAGTAACAGTAGCAAATTTACCTTTTATCTGATCAGCCGTGGCACTTATTAAAAATTCATCAAGATCTCTTAAACATCTATTCAAACTTCCCTTCATCCCTCCCTTAAGAATCTTAAGTTTCTTTAAATCTGTCATCGTTAAGGTCTAATTTTAAGCAACTTAAACTACAATGTCAGACTACAAACCGTTAATCGCTTAGGAATCAACAGCGGCAAACTCCCATTACTTAAGAAATTTACTCAAAAAGAATTACATAATACTTACATCCCCCTTAATATAAACTATCGAAAGGAAATTATCTAACTAGACAAAAGAATTAAATACTAAATCCATTAAAAGAAAGGGTAAGGTGAAGCACTAATTATTGTAAGCCCTTTATAGGTAAGCCTAGTTGGTTAAACTACAATCATGAGGTCTGACTATTAACTGTCAATCGCTTAGGAATATCCATAGGTCACTGGTTCAAATCCGGTTCGAAGGACCATTATTTGTCGGGAATTTAGATAAAGAGGTTAATTTACATATCACTGGTACATGAAATATCCCAACAAATAGTTATATTATAATTACCAACGAGGTATTCGTTGATGGGTGTAATCCAGTCCCCCACACGCGGCTAGTTCAATTGTATGACATGTAGGAATGTTCACATAATACAATATCGATACAATGAACTTAGCTTAGAGGACTGGTGATGTAGGACTGTTGTTAATATTATTAGTAGTTGTAGCACATGGTGAACTGTGGGTTGAGTCAGGGCCGGGGGAGGAGATGTTGACTGTATGGTGTTGGTTGAGAGACTAAAGGGCCGGCCTCCGATCGCTTCGCGAAATTACATATGGCTGCCGGCTCATAATAATTATAACCCATAACTTGGTTTCATAATACATCTAGAGCTGATGTAGATATTTATACATTACAGTTAATATTTAACCTAACTTAAGAATAAACTACAATACACAAAGAACCAGCCGAAATCGTACATGCGATACGATACCGCCAAATTCAAATGTCCTATTGGACCTAAAACTGTCGGGATCATTACCCTATTCCCGACACCTCCCGTGCCAGCACACCATAGCTAGGCAAGACAGCATGGCCGATGTCTCCAGTTTTCGAGTGACATTTATTTACACCACCCGAGCATCATATGTGCCTTCATAGTTCATATATTAGCAACATGTATCACATAATGTCATTGTCAGTGAAGTTACAGTGTGATAAGTGCATAGATTAAAGTTTTATAAATGCCGACGAGTGGCAAGGCCCGCACGAGTCCTGGTTACCATGGCGATGGGCGGCCATCTTGGCCCAAGACAACAACAGAACGCATGCACGTACACACGGCCAGCTGACTGACACTACTCTGCCCCACTTTCACTTTCATTCTGTGCCTCTGTCACGCACTCTGTTTATTGATTTTATACTCGTCTCTTGTAACCCCTATGTTGGCCTGGCAGAATTTTGAGGAATACCATAGTAGGGCAGCTTAGGGCAAGATTTGACATGGATGTGGACATTCCGGACAAAAGCGCCAAATTTTTTCCACACTCTACATAGTGCCTTAGCTTCCCATTTTTGATAGGCACCACTTCCTCCTGATATATTATGGCAGCCATTTTGGATTTTTATGATCGCCATCATAGAAAAACCTATATATATCAATATCTCAGCTGCTAAGACACTTAGGATCATGATCTTGGTGTCCAAACATACAATTTCGAGTTCAAGGAATACATTCATACCATTTATAATAAAGTTGAATGGTTATTTGGTCAGAAATTAACATAAAATAATTACGGTATAATATAATCCTAATATTTTTCTTTTCTATTTTCAGGTTGAACCAGCAAGATGGATTGGAGCCTGTGCTTGATCTGTCAAGAAAAGACTACAGAGCCTGTGAAATGCCCACTCAATGTACAAGGGAGCGGGGACAAGTCCGGAGCATACAGCAAGTTCTTAAATAACGTTAATGCTTTTAGAGGCCTAGGTGCATTGCCAGTAGTACTGAAGTTTAGAGAAGAGATAACTACAGATGGACTGGTCCAAAAGCGGGGTGTATGGCACAAATCCTGCAATGTAAAGTTCAGTAAAGACAAACTGGAAAGAGCTACTAAAAAGCGAGACGGGGAGGAGGCTACAGGGAGCAACACCTATGGAGAGAAACGACCACGGCGTCAGTCGATGGACAAAATGGCCTGTATAATTTGTTGTGGAAAGGATGGACACCTCCATGAGTTTAGAACATTTGGAGCTGATGAGAATATAAGAAAGATTGCTACAGAACTGCAGGAAACACAATTAATGGCTAGATTGGAAGGTGGCGATCTCATAGCACTTGAAGCTAAATATCATCTGGAGTGCTTAACAACACTACGGAATCGCCATCGATCACTGATCCGGCAACAAGGGCAAGCATCTGGAGTTCATTCTGAAGAAAAGAGGATGAAAGCAAGAGCACTTGTGGAGCTATTTACTCATGTAGAAAACTGTGTGGAAGCTGGGACCTTCTACTTCAAATTTTCGGAATTGTATCAGCTGTAGGAAAAGCGACTGCAGAACCTTGGTGTTGAAACAGAGACTAACCGAACCCACTTGAAGGAAAAACTTCTAGCATACTTCCCGCAAGCTCAAGAACAAAGTGATAGCAAAAATAAGATTCTGGTTTTTGAACAAGGCATGCAAGATATGTTGAAACAGGCCATGGCATGTGATTATGAAGGTGATGCATTACTGCTGGCTAAGGCAGCTAAGCTAGTGCGCAAGGAGATTGTCAGCAATAAAGGTTTCCACTTCAATGACAAATTTCCTTCTGGTTGTCAGTGCCATCTACTCTCAAGACCCTTGTGTCCATGCTAATGATTGGTGCTGACCTTAAAGACCAAGATTTCACAGATTCACAGGCAAACCTCACAGTCTCTCATACCATTCTGTACAATTTCAAGACACATGCACCTTCTTCTTTTTCAAAATCTCGCCATTGCTTGGATAGGGAACCACCATTGCCATTGTACATTGGAATGAAGATTCACACAGATACCAGGTCTAAAAAGCTCATCACACAATTACATGACTTGGGCCTCAGTGTATGTTATAACAGAGTTCTTCAGCTTGAGAACCAGATTGGGACTGCTGTCTGTGACGACTTTAAGTACAAAGGAGCTGTCGTTCCTGCTCAACTGCGACATGGACTTTTTACTGTTACAAAATAACAAAGTGGTTAAAGATTCTGGGGGTGCAGTTGGTTTGACTGAAAATCCTTCAGCCTTCAGGAAATGGATGGTCTCAGGGCCTGAACAAGCAAGGCTGCTAAAGGAGTTTGAACAGGAATACTTCCCAGAAAAAAATCCACAGTGTGGTTATCATCATGAAGAGGGACTGTCCACACAGATAAGTTGTAAGGAGCAGGCTGTGAGTCTGACTCAGGTCATCAAAGAACTGGGAAACCCTTTCCTTGATGACAGTGATGAGTTACTGGCTCTAGACACACGGAATATTCTGGATGAGTCTGTGGTGAACACAGTACGAACAATTCAATCTCTAGGAAAGAATAAATATGACAAGTATTTCAAACAAGTGATAACTGATCACACATGCTCTATTCATGATCCGATTAATAAGAATGCCCTTCCTCTCTTCAGGTGTCTGCAGCCAAGAGCCAAAACAAAACAAGCAGGGAAGATCACTTTACTCAAGAATGATGTGGCTCTGTTTTCTCACCTGTGCATCGTAATGCAGCACAGAATGAGTGACATCAGCAAATTCTTCAGCCATGGGAACCACCCCTTTCCCCCTTCACTATCAGATGGTGGAAAACTGCGCTTTGGAAAGAAAGCTGTTCTGCTAAAAATTCTGGCCAATGACACCCAGAATGATCCTCCCGATTACATTGATGTGAGGCTTCTTGATGGAGCTGCTGTGGTGCACTTGCTCCCCACTAACAACGTTATAACATTTGATGAGTATGCTGATCATGTCTTTGTTCCACACATCATAAAACAACTAGGAAACTCAAAACGAGTTGATGTTGTATGGGACGAATACATCCCTAGCAGCATCAAAGAGTCCACTAGAGAAAAGCTAGGAAAGGGTATTCGGAGAAAAGTTTCAGGTAAAAACAAACTTCCAGGAAACTGGGCCGACTTTTTGCGTGACCCAACCAACAAACGGGAACTGTTTGCATTCCTTTCCAACAAACTTGCCACTGTTGATTGCCCTAAAGACAAGGAAATCATCATCACATCTGGTCCCACTACTCTCCTCCGAGGAACTGATCGATCCATGGCACAGTGTGACCATGAAGAAGCGGATACTAGGCTGCTGATCCACTTACAGGATGCCCTTCTGAATGGCTGTACCAACTGCCTGGTGCGCACTGTTGACACCGATGTAGTGGTGATCCTTATTGGCAAGTTTCATCACTTGATCACCTTATGCCAAGATGTGAACATTTGGGTTGCCTTTGGTACAGGCAGGCACTTTACATATCATCACATCAATGCTATCTGTGAAGTCTTGGGTACAGAAAAGTCTGTTGCCCTCCCTGTCTTCCACAGTTTCACAGGATGCGATACCACGTCTGCATTCTTTGGGAGAGGCAAGAAGTCGGCATGGGAGGCATGGCTTTGCTATCAAGATGTGACAGAAGCCTTTACACACATGGCACGTAATCCATACACAGATGTATCATTTGGTGATTAACATTTCCAGCAGCTGGAACGCTTCACTGTCATTCTGTATGATAAGGCCAGCAACCTAGAACATGTGGATGATGCCAGAAAGGAGCTGTTTTGCCTGAAGGGTAAGACAATGGAGGCCCTCCCCCCAACCCAGGATGCTCTGCTGCAGCATTGTAAGTGAGTTGCTTATCAGAGTGGAATATGGTGTACCAGTGAGCATAGTGTACAACATGCACCGAGTCCAGAAGGCTGGGGATGGACTCTGGGTGAGGACAGCCAGTCGTGGGTTCCTGTGTGGACGACATTACCTGTGGCCTGTAAGGCCTGCAGTGAACTAGTCAAATGTGGCTGCAAGAGTCCAAAAGGATGTGCTGCAAGATGTGCATGCAGAAAGGCCAACTGGAAGTGCACTGAAATCTGCAGTTGTTATTGTCAGAAGTAACGCAATCATGAAGCATTGGTGTGATGACTGTAAATTATCTTATAGGCCTATTAATTTTTGTTGTGTTAATAAAATCAAGCTAGTCCTTTTCTAAATGGTATAATTGCATTCCTTGACCCAGAAAATGTGTGTTTAGACACCAAGATCATGATCCTAAGTGGCTTAGCAGCTGATATATTGATAGATATAGGTTTTTCTACGATGGCGATCATAAAAATCCAAGATGGCTGCCATAATGTATCAGGAGGAAGTGGTACCTATCAAAAATGGGAAACTAAGGCAATGGGTAGAATGTGGAAAAAATGTGGCACTTTTGTCTGGAACGTCCACATCCATCTGCTAAGCTGCCCCACTCAACCATAGGACAAGAGTAAATAAGGTCGAAAATGCCAAAGCATGTGTTGAGGTAAGTGAGTAAACTGGCGTCCCCCACCCGCGAGTCTGGACTTGGGGTTTGCCGAGTACTGCCACTGTTCATCAACATCATAAGGTATATCCCATACAAATTTGGACCCTCTAGCTACCATAGGACAAGAGTAAATAAGGTCGAAGTGCCGACGTAGGTGCTGCGGCGCTGGGGTTTAGCGTTACATACAACAACCAATTCAGAAAATTATGATGTTACAGTGAGGTCCCCGCTTGGATCTTCTGATCACTGTCTGATACAGGCCACCTGTCTATCACCTACCACACCTTCCCACTCTGAACCTGTTTTGGTGACTAAATGGCATTACGATAGGGCAGACTGTGAGGGTCTTCAAGGTTTCTTTATTGATATTCCCTGGACCTCTTTCTTTTCTAATGATGCACACTCCACCTTGAGCCACATACAAGATTTTGTAAAAATTGGAATGGAAACTTTTATTCCTCATCAAAAGTACAGTAAAAGATCTAATTCACCTAAATGGTTTGACCATAATTGTGCTAGAGTAACTGAACAAAAAGCAATAGCCTACAATGCATACACAAGATCAAAAACTCATGAAGCCTTTAATTACTTTAGAAACATCAGAAATCATGCCAAAACTGTATTAAACCTAACTAAATCAAACTTTCTCCACAAGCAGGCAAATAAACTTCTAAATAATCCAAATGATAACAAAATATTTTGGTCTACTCTTAACTCATTTAAATCCAACTTCACTACTGCTTCATCCATTCCACCATTAAAATCTCCGACTGGCAATCTTGTAAGTGACCCACGAGGTAAAGCTAACCTTCTTGCGGATATTTTCTCCACCAACTCAACCTTAGATGAAATAAATCAAGATGTCCCTGTACTTAATTTTAATTCGCCTGAAATTCCCTCACTTAAGATCCACACCAGACATGTCAAAACTATTTTGCAGAATCTCTCAGTAGATAAGGCTCCTGGTCCAGATGAAATTCCTCCAATAGTACTTAAGAATTGCTCCTTGGTGCTCGCTCCTGTATTGGCAAAAAATTCCCTTCTGTGTACTCATACCTCATGCTTCCCAGTACCCTGGAAAGAAGCAAACATCCATCCAGTTCCTAAAAAAGGTGCCTCTTCAGATCCATCAAACTACAGACCAATAGCTATAACTTCCACTCTTGGTAAAGTCTTTGAAATTATATTAAATAATCACATAATGAAGCATCTTGAGAATAATAAATTAATCAGTGATAGGCAATATGGTTTTAGACGATGTCGATCAACTGCAGACATGCTTTGCCTTCTTACGCATCAAATCAACCAAGCTACAGACCAACATGGTGAAACACATACAATAGCACTGGATATATCAAAGGCATTTGATAGAGTCTGGCATCAATCCTTGTTGTCGAAGATGTCACACTACGGCCTTGCATCATTAGTTCCACTAATTTCTTCTTCTCTTCATAACAGAAAAATATGTGTAATGGTAGATGGCCTTTATTCTCAATTTCACTCAATAAATGCTGGTGTTCCCCAGGGATCAGTTTTGGCCCCAATTCTGTTCCTCATTCATATCAATGATCTCATATCTACCACTCATAATCCAATACATTCCTACGCAGATGACTCAACACTCCACAGTTCCTTCACATTTACCAATTCTTTCACCCAACCCGATCTTATAAATTCAAAAATAAACACTGCAATTTTTCTGAACCAGGACCTTTCTAGAATTAATGGATGGGGACAAAAGAATCTAGTTTCCTTTAATGCACAGAAAACCAAATACATTCAATTTTCTAACCGACAGAATCTCACTGACTCCCATATATTTTTTAATTATGTAAATATTCCCACTTCCCCTAGTATTGACATTCTCGGTGTAACATTAACTACTAACTTGAGCTGGACACATTATGATAGAAGCATTGCTAAGAATGCCTCTAAAAAACTGGGACTCCTGTACAGAGTTCGAGAATTCTTCACTGGCGAGCAGTTGGCCGTGATATATAAAAGTCATGTGCGTTCTCAGATGGATTACTGTTCACCTCTGTGGGGTGGAAGTGGAGTGGTTGCATTGAGGCAGTTGGACAAAATTCAAAATAAAGCTATTAGATTAATCAATAACCCTGCAATCACACAGGACCTTCCTACATTATCCATATGAAGAAACGTTGCATCCCTTGCATTATTCTACAGATATTTTCACAGCAATTGTTCCGAGGAACTTGCTTCAATTGTGCCGCCTCTCCACATCTTTCCCCGTAGAACTAGGGCAGCTGAGAGCGCCCATGAATTTACACTTTCTCCTCCACAATGCAGAACTTCTGCTTATCAGAATTAATTTATCCCCAGAGCTACTACTCTTTGGAATTCACTTCCCTCGAATTGCTTTCCACAAACTTACAATCTACAAATGTTTAAATCCAGTTGTTACAAACATTTTATGAATGGAGGATGCCTTTTGGCACATGGACCTTTTTGTTTTATCCGTGTTTTTCCTTCCTCCGTTCATTGTCTCTTTAAAAAAACAAAAAAAACAAAAACAAAAAAACAAAAAATTGCTTCGCTGGGGTCCAGTGGGCTAAGAATGACATTAATCCTCCATTACAAACCCCAATGCACTAGAACAAACTAATGAAACACACCTCGGGGAGGTGTGGTGGAGTGGTCTTGCCACTGGACTGGTAATCCAATGGAAGTGGGTTCGAATCCTGATATGTCAATGGAAGGATATTATTGGGATGGAATTTGTGCTGTACCTAGTATCAGTGCATTGCCACAAAGCCTACCGAAAAATACCCTCATTGTTCCCTGATTAACACCTTAAGAGCGGCCTAGGCGGTAATTTCTATGTACCGCCCAGCGGGCGTTTTTACCATAAAAGGGGTCGTTTCCGTGCTCTTTTTCATGCATAAACAAGACCCAGAGTGCAATACAAGTATGCATCCCTGAAAGGGCGTAAATTGAGCTTTGCAATGACACCCGAACCATCCTTCTACGATCACTGGTTGTCTTGCAACGATCGTGCAACCGAAGGGCAAAATCGCTAAAATACGGTAATTTTCTTACATTATTACGTGTGAAACGAGTGAGAGAGGGTGGAGGAGGGTGCAGTAAATCTCAGTAGGTCCACGGCGGCCGTGGCGAGCGGTCAGGAGGTAATCTATGCCCCTCCCACCGCTCCGCTCTCTCTCAGAGCACATTACGTACTCAAAATTGCACTCGACAATAGCCGTGACCCGCATATGGGCACCTTTTCTTTCACTCGACAATAGCCGGGCGCTGACAGTTAAGGGTTAAATAGCATTGTATGAATATTCCCATGTTCAAAATATGCTACAGGGGGGCAATGCCTAGTGAGTTAATTGCTCAATAGATAGCATTCTGTGAGTGAGGGTTTGAGTCACGAGGGCGAGACAGTAAAGCGCGATGGTGAAGCAGCTTCACAGATGGGGCTGCTTCGAGCCGTGAATTGGTGCTTCACATGTCTCACTCCCTAGACTGGAACATGACCTTACGGGCTTCACCGTGTTGTACAGGCTCTCAGCCTATGCCCGAGAGAGAGTATTTGGAATATAAAAAAAAAAAAAAAATAATAAGATCCTCCCAGTATTTGAACTCGGGACACCGCACCCAAAATATAAGCACCTAACCCATTGCACCACGAACACAGTTAAAGGTTAAGTACACGATCATGATTAATATCCATTTTCGAATTCTGGATATTAATCTAATCATGTACTTAGACCCAACTGCATGCATTATGGAAAACGTAATGTTTTAGTACAAAGTACAAAGGACTACAAAGAAAATCAAGCAACAACAGGTCCAGCGACCCCTCAAGGTTGCTTGCCCTCCTAAACACTGATGGTCAAGTGTCCAAACAGTGGTTTAGAGTGGGTCAAGGAAAAATGGAAGGGAAGACTGCCCTGGGACAAATGTCCGTGGCAGGATTAGATTTTAGTAGTGGACAGTTGTTAGTAATAGAAAAAAACAAAAAAAATATTCCTTTACAAATGCAGTCAGTCGTGGATTTAAGGCAAGGTGCTTGTCTATGCGAAGTTTAAAAGAATCAACGGTGCTACAGTCTATGACATCTCGAGGGAAGCCTTAACATATCGATTGAAGAAGAAATTCTTTTACTCGTATGAGTTAAAAGATTTGCCAATAATTTTGCAACCGTTTCCCCGCGTGTAATTTGATTGGCCGTAAAATACCAAACATAAAGATCACCACCATGCCACAACAGACAAGCCGGAACCAGAAGAGAAGAATGGAAATAGAAAAAGAGAACTTGATAAAGGAGAGAAACAATATAGAAAATACCCCACCAAAGAAAATGGGAATACCAGCAAGGCGGAAATGTTTCCGAAAGTGCAAGATAGAAACATGAAGCAACAAAGAAGAGAAGACCACAACACCCAAGGCGACTACAGAAGCAAAGAAGAAACAAAAGGGGAAACAACAAACAGAGCAGAAGAATTCGTCTCAACAAACCAACGCCAAACAGTAACATCACCCAAAAGGAAACGAGAAGACGAAGGAAGGAGGGCTACAACATGGCCGGTGGTAGTTTTGTGGTGGGAGTGAGAGGGGAGGTCGCCGGCGCCGCGGTCCAAGTTTTTCGATCATACCGCGGGATATTGATAATAAAAATGAACCAAAATAATCCACATAACCAATCTTGGTGTCGCGGTTTTGTGTAGTGTCAAATTGAATTGATGGCATACATATCTTAGGAGATAGCAAAAGTGTTTGAAAGGAAAACAAAGTTAGAAGCGAGCGAGTGCCAAGGCTTAAACCAACAACCGATCAGGGAACGATGGGATATTACACCAGTGTGCAAAGTTAACTCGCTACATTAATGAAAAGTGATTAGATTACTATTCATGTATGTAAACTGTATCCCATGAAAAACGACCGACATTTATACAGAACATACAATTTCAAAAAGAAAGTTTAGGTTGAGTGTAATTGAGCGTCTACCACCACCGTACCGAGACATATACATCGCTTAGCACTTAAGACTGTCATAGGCCCCCCTCTCACCAACACCTCCCCTCCTCCGTGTTGTAGGCACAGTCTAAACCGTGATACCGGTATACGATTTTACCGAAATGGGAACTTAACCTCGAACAGGTAAAACAAATATCGAAAAATAAAAACAGAGAATTATAATAAGTTAATTATTTAGCATATCGCACATCGCGGGATAATAGTAGTGACGTTATTGAGAAAAAATATCTCATGCAACAAACAATAGTGTAAGTTCGGGCCGGGGATAAGAGAGACAGGAAGTGGTTAGGGCAGTGTCGTATGGGGCATAAAAGAAAGTCGGGGAAATAGTCTTATAATTTTAGATATGAATACCAAGGACGTTTGCAATATCTGTAAGGACATAGTGAGAGACATAGAGATAGAGTATGCTTTCGAAAATATATATATGAACAAATGCAGTAGTAAAATATATAAATGAACAAAATATGCAGTAGTAAAATAGTGTGAGTGACCGAACCTATATTACAGTAAAAGAGAGTAGGCAGTGCCGCCCCCTCCCCCTCCCTCCCCCCACATTCAGTATCGAGAAATAAAGTTGTAAGAAAACAATGACAACAACAAAAATGGCATCCATAAACATTTGCACAACCTGTAGGGATGATACACACGTGAATAAGGGTACGAAATGCCAGATATGCAAACTAACGTTTCATTGGGCGTGTGTAGGCTTATCACCAATTAATACAGCTTTCAAGGATATAGGCAAAAAAACTTAATTTCTGTGACAATTGTTTTGAAGTCACAATGCGAATTATAAGTAGAAAATACAGATGGACAAGATTTTTTTTTTTTTTTTTTTTTTTTTTTCTAAATTCCAACTATTCCCTCTCGGGCATAGGCTGAGAGCCTTTACACTACACCGCTGAACACGGTGAGGCCCGTGAGGTCTTGTTCCAGTCTAGGGAGTGAGACATGCGAAGCACCCCAGCTCGAAGCAACTCCATCTCTGAAGCCGCTTTGCCTCTGTGCTTTACCATCTCACCCCCCACACTCGAACCCTCACTCTCAGAACACCACCTATTGAGCAATATAACTCACTAGGCATTGCCCCCCTGTAACATATTTTGAATATGGGAATATTCATGCAATGCTATTTAATCAGGGAACAAGGAGGGTATTTTTGTTTGGCCTTTCGGTGTGCTGTGGTAATGCACTGAAACTAGGTACAGCACAAATTCCATCCCAATAATATCTTCCCATTGACATATTGGGATTCGAACCCGGGTCCATTGGATTACCAGTCCAGTGGCAAGACCACTCTGCCACACCTCCCCTAGGAATGAATACACTAGGAATGAATACACGAATGATGCGGTAATGTACCATAGAGGATGGCAAATACTGAGGGGTGACAGGGACAGCCCCACCCTGGATGCTCTGCCCATGACCGTAGCACACCCCACACACCCTCCGACACTACCCGCATCGCCTCCCCAAAGCCAACACACACCGCCTACTGCACCCCAACTAACACCACATGCACCATATCAACTACATAAATCCACAAACTCTCCCATTTCACAGCTTCCTATTGTTACTGATCACTCTAATGTCATTGACCAAATAACTTTCCAGGAAGCAAATATGAAGCAACTGGCCCATTGAACTGGCTAACCCAACCACACACACACCCAAGACCCTCCCACATAGCCCCCATCCACACCTCTGCCAACTGCCTACTTACTCCCGGCAAACCAGGACTTCCAGCCCCCTTCTACACCATCATAGAGTACAGATTGACTAGAGAGGCAAGCGGTTATTTTGCCGTGCGTCCTAGGGATTTGGTGGCAGCACTGTTGTACGGTACAACAACCAAAGCACCTCAGTGGCTTGTCCTTATTATAGAGAGTCCTTGATATATGTGCGCCTGCCAGATTCTTGGCCAGCTGGTTTGCTGCAGTGTTACCGAAGTTAAGGGAAAATCCGCAATACGAGGGAGCAATAGATTAAAGAGGGAACGTATTTAAGAGTTAATTAATGTTGGTAAAAACACTTGTAAATTATTTAATATAAATTAGATATATAAAAGCAAGATGAAAACATTAAGTATACATATACACTATAACACATACTCATATATGATGCAAGCTGTACTGTATACCTGCATGCAACACAACAGGAATTAAAATGTAATTTTGAATATATATAAATTATAATTTTTTTTTTTTTTTTTAAAGAGACAATGAACGGAGGAAGTTAAAACACAGAAAAAACAAAAAGGTCCATGTGCCTAAAGGCATCCTCCATTCATAACGGTTTCTAAAAGCTGGATTTAAACTTTTGTAGATTGTAAGTTTGTGGAAAGCAACTCGAGGGAAGTGAATTCCAAAGAGTAGTAGTTCTAGGGATAAATTAATTTTGATAAGCAGATGTTCTGCATTGTGGAGGAGAAAGTGTAAATTCATGGGTGCTCTCAGCTGCCCTAGTTCTACGGGGAAAGATGTGGAGAGGCGGCACAATTGAAGCAAGTTCCTCGGAACAAGTGCTGTGAAAATATCTGTAGAATAATGCAAGGGATGCAACGTTTCTTCGTATGGATAATGTAGGAAGGTCCTGTGTGATTACAGGGTTATTGATTAATCTAATAGCTTTATTTTGAATTTTGTCCAACTGCCTCAATGCAACCACTCCACTTCCACTCCACAGAGGTGAACAGTAATCCATCTGAGAACGCACATGTTATGTAGATGTTAATTTGTAAAGTAGCACTAAAACTGGACATTTATACTTATGACATCTAGGGATATTTTGTCCCACCATTGACGTTGGCAACTCCCGAATCTCACATCAACAACGGCGGGTGTTGGAGGATTGCTTGTGTACCTCCTCATAATGACGACAATTTCACGATGGCTGGCCTTTACAGTAGCCTCTACTTATGTCTATTTAACTATGTCATGTCTGCAGAGTCTTTGAATAATGTTCAATTGATTATTAATACCGTTATTAGTACAAGGTAGGGATTATTATGGGGACCAAGGATAGTAAATTAAATATATAATGTCTTTGTGGAGACCCTCCCATTGTCCTTTGCGATCGTACTGCCATCTCTCGAACGTGCAGATCCCTATTTACAGATTTGTGGCGTCTTCTTTCCTCTCTATCCAATCTGTACTCTATGTACACCATCTTGTAACACCACACCACCCCATAACCACGCCCCTATTTCCCCCAACTCGCAGGCCTCCCCCTCCCAGATACAGCTAGTCCCCCAGCATAGCTCACCACAAAACCATTCTCAGCTACCTTCACCAATATGCAAATATTTTCTGAAAAGACGGTGCTATTTTGGGCAAACCGGTGGTAATGGAGGAAGATGTAGATTTGCCCACCCAAACATTGGCAACATACTGATAAATGATGGAAACTGAAGATTTGGTGAAAAAGGCAGATACCACCACCCATCCATATGCAAGTCGTCACTTAAAAACAAGACCTGCTATGATACTAACTGCCATGATTTTCATATTAGAGGTAAACTCGGATACCATAGTCTCTAGCCGACTGCATAAGAATTTGTGAACCCCCTATGTTTTTCTTTATGCAATTATGGCTATCTAGATTGATTTTCGGATAGATCTTGCTTTTCAATAAATGGTATATATAGTTTTGTAGTTGATGTATAGATAATTATATTCATAAATTTGTTTCCAGAAATCTGCTTCCATAAATACAGATAGGTGAAGTCGTCAAATATTTTTGAGTGGGCTAGAGACTATGGTATCCGACTGTACATGGAGGTATGCAAGAAACATCACAAATGGTACTGGTAACCAAAAACACTCCAGCTTCGCGAGGACGAGACAGAGGAAGAAAGCCAGGAGGAAAATGGCAGATGAAGATGAAGAGATTGAGGGAGATGGAAGAGCACATAGAATACCTAGAGCAGTGACTAGCAACCTGGGTGCATGGCACACCCCAGGGTGCAGGAATATTTTCAAAGGGTACATGGAAAAAATGGGGTGCATGAAGGGGTACATGGCATGACCAGTGTACATAGGAGTACACAGCAAGACAATATGTTTTAGGAAGAAAACTGTAAGTGTCCTCGTAATGGAAGAAATTAATTTCTATTGCAGTTTAAGCATTATAAACGTATGCAATATAGTAGTATAAAACTAGCAAAATATAAAGATCCATCCCACCCAAATATCCCAAAGTATGGGGAAAAGTATAATTATTTTGGTATACCTTTCACAACGAGTTTTAGGCTGCTACAGAACAACTACTGGATTGCCAGACTATCATACATGGCTTCCAGCTTTGAGAAGCTGAATCAGTTAAACCTGTCTCTTCAAGGAAATGGTGGGGATATTGTGTATGTGGCAGGCAAGGATGAAGCTTTTGAGTTGAACATTGGGTTGTGGAAAAGAGAAGTTGAAACTAAGGACTTCGGTAGTTTTGCCTCCCTCCATCAGTTCTTGAAAGAGTTCAAACGAAAAACTTATGTTGACCTTTGACCTTACCCTTTAGAATATTTACCTAAAAGTTGGTCAATATGATATCAAGGTTAGCAGTAACTTGTTTTGTGAAAATGAAGACAATTGAGTAAAAACTAAAAATTATGAAATATTTACCTTATTTTTAACCTTCACCTTTGACCTTCACCTTTGAGTTAAATGAAAAATTTCTTTTTGACTGACCTTTGCATTTACCAAATAGATATACCTATGAAATTTGATGAAAATCCATCGAACGGTCTAGGAGGAGTTTCTGGACAGACAGACGGGCGACTGACGACGACGACGACGACGACGACGGACAAGCTGACTGGTGGTGCACAGTATACGGGCGGGATCTGTTTGCGCGAACCCACTGCTTCGTAGAGTAGGTAGTTCTTGGTTCTTGGAACATTTTATGGAAGGCTGTATTTTTACGAAAACTTTAACATTAATCCTTGTTCATAATTTTGAATATTTTTGTCTGTTCAATGTTTAGTAACTGAAGTAAAATTTTGCTAAAGGATCTGATAGATTACTAAAGAATTAAGAGAATAATATTGCTATCCTCGAAGCCTTAACAATTAAGTTAACAGCCTTGTAAATAACTTATTCAACTGTACATATGTTTTTTTTTTTTTTTTTTATGTGATTGAGGGAAGCAAAAGGCATTACTGCCTATCGCGAGTGCCTCCCCCATAGTTGAAAGAGTGACAGGGCCAAAATCAAGGGACGTTCGAGCCAAAATGCCTGGACACACTGAGTTTGAAGCAATTTAAGTCATAGGAAGAGGGAAAGACTGATTCTGGGAGAGAGTTCCAGAGCTCAGCTGTTGAGTAGAAGAAAGTTTGAGAGTAACGTTTCACTCTTGGGTTGGAGAGTTGCACAGAGTAGGGGTGGGATTGAGTTGCAAGACGGGTACCACGTGCCCTACGTAAAGGAGGTGGTATGCACTGGGATAGCTCTGAGGAACACTGATTATTATAGTAGCGATAGAATAGCGAGAGAGATGCAACATTGCGGCGGAGAGAGAGAGACTGCAGAGAGTTCGTGAGTGGACGGGAGTTAATGATACGAAAGGCCTTCCTCCCCACACATGTGAACAATACTCAATACAAGGGCGCACTATGCCCCTGTACAGAGCAAGAAGCTGTGCAGGGGAAAAGAACCCCCTAAGGCGGTTGAGCACACCGAGCTTCTGGGAGGCTGCCTTAGCAAGACTGGTAATATGGTCCTTCCAAATGAGAGCAGAAGAAAAAGAAACACCAAGAATATTGAGAGAAGATGAAGGGTTGATTTTTGTATTGTTGAAGAATAAGGGATAGTCCGCTGGGAGATCTTGACGGGTAGATAGATGGAGAAATTGGGTTTTGGAAGCATTAAAGTTAACAAGGTTTTCTCTGCCCCAATTGGAAATAGTATTTAGATCAGAATTTAAGAGTTCTATGGCTTCATTACGTTTGTCGTCGAGGAATTGCTGGCTGGGGCATTCTGAAAAACTAATGGAGTAGTGTAAGGTTGAGTCGCCTGCGTATGAATGGATGGGAATTAACCCTTATTTAGCGGGCTAGGCGGTTTATTTATATGTACCGCCCAGCGGGGTGTTTTTAGCCAAAATAGGGCTGTTTACGTGATCATTTTCATGCCTAAATAAGACCCAGAACGTAAAACAAGTATCTATCCCTGAAAGGGCATAAACAGAGCTTTCGAATGACACCATAACGATCCTTTTATGATGGCTAGTTTTCTTGCAACAACCGTGCAACGCGAGTGCAAAAAGCATGTAATTAGGCACTTTCCCCATACAATTCCGTATATAGCGAGTGAGAGAGGGAGGGAGGAGGTGGGATTAGTATCAGTAGGTTCGCCGCGGTGGTCTGGAGCAGTCATACGCTCGCTACTCTCCTGCCACCACTTGTCTCTCTCTCTCAGCAACATTACGTGCTGAAATTGCCACACGACCTATGTCGCGCACCGCCAGATAGTCCAGATTTATTTAACTCGACTTATGTTGCGCCCCGACACTTAGGGGTTAAGGTACATTTAAGGAGATCATTTATAAAAATTAGAAAGAGAATAGAAGATAGGACAGAGCCCTGAGGAACACCGGAGTTTATAGGGTGAGGAAGTGAACAATGGCCGTCCACAACCGCTATGGAACGGCCGGAAAGGAAATTAGAGACAAAGGCACAGATGGAGGGATAGAAACCGAAGGAGGGTAGTTTAGAAATTAAAGATAAATGCCAGACTCTATCGAAGGCTTTCGATATGTCTAGTGCAATAGACATGTGTTACTGCATAATACATGACAAAAAATAATCGTGTGTGTTTCATATCCCTGTACCAATTATCAACTTTGCGAAACAAGAGTACCAACGCCAGTACCAGCGCCGTACGATGTACGTCCGTAATAATCGGTCCTTGTACTGAGCGGTACCTGGCACCATGACTTGTAAACATTGCTTTAACACTCAACGAGCGGCCTAGGCGGTAATTTTTATGTACCGCCCAGCGGGTGGTTTTACCCTAAACGAGCTTATTTCCGTGCTCGTTTTCATGCATAAACAAGAGCCAGAGCGTAATACAATTATGTATCCCTGAAAGGGCGTTAATTGAGCTATCCAATGACACCAGAACCATCTTTCTATGATCACTGGTTGTCTTGCAACGATCGTGCAACCGAAGGGCAAAATCACTAAAATACGATAATTTAGTTACATAATTACGTGTGTAGCTAGGGAGGGAGGGTGGAGTAGTGTGGAGTACATGTCAGTAGATCCATGGCGGCCGTGGCGAGCGGTCATGAGGTAACTTATGCTCCTCCCGTCGCTCGTCTCTCTCTCAGATCCAATATTGCGCCCAAATTGCACACAGACTTAACCCTCTCACGTCCTGACGCAATTTTTTAGCCTATTAGGGATACTTTAAAGCCTTTGTTACCGTCTGGGGTATTTATAAACCTTTAGTTTATTTACTTCAACTTCTGCAGTTGTCTTATGAGTTAGCTGTGGGCAGAAAACTAATTTTGGAGAGGTAATTATAAGAGTGAGAGTAATCTATTTATTGGATAAAAAACACCATCTGAGGAAGAGCACTTTATTGACAACGTTTCGCAGATAGCTTCATCAAGTCACTGATCTGATCAGGTCACTGATCAGGTCAGTGACCTGATGAAGCTATCTGCGAAATGTTGTCAATAAAGTGCTCTTCCTCAGATGGTGTTTTTTATCCATTCTGTCTACTTTTCAAGTACCACTCAACAATCTATTTATTATTGCTAATCTGGCAACCTCTGCATCATAAGGATGTGAGAGGGTTAAGTCGGGCCCTGCCACATAGTCCTTTCTTCTCCATACGGACTTAAGTCGGGCCCCGCTAAAGAAGGGTTAAGACCTTGGCAACACTTCTCAGAGTGTATCTAAGGTCCCATGGGCATGCTGGCTCAGTACTTGTCCAGCATTCGGGGTGAGAGGATGCTCTCTCTTGACTTTGAAGCCATTTTGGCCACAAAGCTTGGTACTGGGAGTTATATTTATAGTAATACCCTCTGGTACAGTAAGGGTTAAACTGAAGAAAATCGTCTATTATTATCCATTATGAAATGAAAATGACAGAACTGTACTGAACAGGTTAATGTATCTTCACACAATTGTGCTGGCAAGTTCGGTTGGTCAATGCAACGATTGTCCAAATATTGTGTTTTTGTTATTCAAAGGTACAAAGGAGTACAAAGGAAATCAAGAAACAACAGATCTAGTGACCCTTCTAGGTTGCTTGTCCTCCAAAACACTGAGGATCAAGTGTCCAAACAGTGGTTTAGAGTGGGTAAGGGAACATTGGAAAGGGAATTACTGCCCTGGAACTAATGTCCGTGGCAGGATTAGGAAGTTAGTAGGGGACAGATGGGTTAGTAACTGAGGGGGGGATAAAATAAAGTTATTAATTTACAAACGCAGTCAGTCGCGGGTTTGATGCGAGATATTTGTCTACGCGGAGTTTAAATGAATCAACGGTGATGCAGTCTATAACGTTTCGGGGAAGCCCATTCCACAAGTTGACAACTCGATTGAAGAAGAAATTCTTAGATTCGTGTGAGTTAAAAGATTTACCAATAATTTTGCAACCGTTTCCCCGCGTGTAATTAGATTGGTCGATAGTGAAGTACTTACTACAGTTCATATTGTCGATGCCTTTGATGATTTTGAACACTTGAATGAAGTCACCTCTTAATCTGCGCTGGGTTAAAGGAAATAGATTTAATTCTCTAAGACGCTCTTCGTATGGTTTGTTCTTTAGGCTAGGTATCATTTTGGTAACTCTACATTGAACTCGTTCTAGCTTGTTTATATCTTTTTGGTAATAAGGGCACCAGGATTGAACGCAGTATTCCAGAAGAGGGCGGACTAAGGAATTGTAAAGGGTTAGGATAACTTCTTTGGATTTATGCTCAAATGATCTGCCTATAAAGCCAATTATTTTGTTTGCCTTCTTAACAACTTCTGAACATTGTTGACTCGGTTTTAGGTTACTCGATATTGTTACTCCCAGATCGGCTTCTCTGTTTACATTCTTAAGCTGAGTGCCATTCATCGAATAGTTTGCTTTCTCATTTAGGTATCCGATATGTAGTACTTTACATTTATCCGCATTGAAACTCATTTGCCAAATTTGGGCCCAACATGACAATTTATCTAGATTGTGTTGCATATTGTCAACTTGTTCTTTAGAGAGTACGCTATTTGCAATTTTTGTATCGTCAGCAAATTTTTGAGATTGTACAGGTGAGACCCTCATCTATGTCGTTGATGTAAATTAGAAAGAGAATGGGTCCTAGTACCGATCCCTGGGGTACCCCGCTACTTACATTGGTCCATTTAGATGCCTTACCGTTTATGACTACTCTTTGCTTTCTGTCGCTGAGCCAATTTTCTATCCATTTCAACACACCGTCTTGTATTCCATGCGCTTTTAGTTTTAACAGTAAACGTTTGTGGGGAACTTTGTCAAAGGCCTTTTGAAAATCAAGGTATATAATATCTACAGCTTTACTCTCATCGTAGAGGTTGAGGATATCGTGGAAGAAGTCTAAGAGGTTTGTTAAACAGGAACGTTTTTTACGAAAGCCGTGTTGAGTATCTTTAAGTATGTTATTTTCCTCTAAGTGATTTACGAGTATGTCTCGTATGACCGTTTCTAGCATTTTACATACAACTGAGGTTAAGCTAATTGGACGATAGTTACTGGGTAGGGATTTGCTGCCTTTTTTGAATATCGGTGTTACGTTGGCTAGCTTCCATTGATCAGGCATAGTTTCAGACTGCAAGGATTTATTGAATAGTAATGTCAGTGGTTTGGAGAGCTCATCCTTAGCTTCCTTTAGAACTCTAGGCGAGATTGTATCAGGTCCAGGAGTTTTATTTACCTTGAGTTTATCTAAACCATTCAATACTTCTCTCTCTGTAACGGTGATATTGCTTAAAACATCTGAATTATCAATCTGAATCGGCGATGGTGTAGGGATATCACTGAGGTCTTCTGTTGTAAAAACTGATGCGAAAAAGGTATTCAGGGCATTACTCATTTGTACTTCGTCTTTGGTGTATTCTCCATTTTCATCGACTAACGGTCCAACAGTTGAAGTAACTACTTTTTTCTTTCTGATATAACTATAGAATTCTTTCGGGTTTGTTTTACTTTGATTCGCAATATGTAACTCTAAGGTCTTTTTACTTTGCTTAATTAACTTTTTGGCTTTGCGTCGTAGCTCTACAAATTTCACCCGTTCTTCGTCATTTTGTGAGGATTTTAATCTATCATTAGCAAATTTTTTAGCAAGCAGGCAGTTTGAAATATCTTTATTCCACCATTTGGGCTTATTATTATGGCCTGGACGCCGTATTTTCGATGGTATGCAGTCTTGCACTGCTTTTAGGTAAGTGGTTTCGAATAACTTCCAAGATGTATTTATGTCGTTATTGTTAATTAAAAAGCTCCAGTCAGTTTCTTTAAACATAGCTCTAAGTTTATGGAAGTTTGCTTTCTTGAAATTAGGGACTTTTTCGATGCTACTATTTGGTTCGTTACTAGTAAACTTTAAAGTGAAAGTTTTCGTACGATGGTCGCTGTTACTGAATTCATCACCAACATTCACCTCCATTTCGATTTATTCGGCTTTTCTCAAACATTACATAACCGGGAAGTGAATACTCTGCTAAAAAGTCTCTCTCTTCTGTATTGAGCCAAGATTCTGTTATGCCAATCACATCATAATTTTCTGTAAACACTAGCTCCTCTAAATCTGAAAATTTATTGCGTATGCTACGAGCGTTTGCATAGAAAACCTTTAAATTTGTTATTTTAGAACTCACGGAACGCTCTTTAATAATATTTTTGGTTCTTGTCGGATCTACATTTATGTTCATGGATGTCCTCGGTCCTCGCTGTTGTTACGTATCTTGATCCTCAAGTGGTTAACTTGATGAATCTAGATAGCACAGAGATATATATTGAGGTATCAGTCAGCTGAAGGCAAAACAAAAGTAAAATCTAATAAAATAATTTCCTGTTGTTGCTTCCTTTCCTTTTGGATCTTAGGACTTAGTATCCTTTATTGACTGATACTCTTTAATTATGAAAAATACTGAAACTAATTAAAGTCATGTAGTATTT
The DNA here is from genome assembly GCA_032716605.1 of Paralithodes platypus. Classification (NCBI taxonomy): domain Eukaryota; kingdom Metazoa; phylum Arthropoda; class Malacostraca; order Decapoda; family Lithodidae; genus Paralithodes; species Paralithodes platypus. Next base: position 1,011,790 of record CM064504.1, read on the forward strand.
ATAAAGAATTATTATTTAACCGAAGCTTAGTAGGCTATGGTTATGAACCGAATAAGTTATAGCTAAAGAAGGACTATTAATTTTATAAAAAGTCTTGAAAGATAAATATTAAAGTAAGAATATTTCTGTCTCTTACCTTTTTTTAAATGAATAGATAGTTTTCTTCTATGTCCATTTATTTATATTGAATGTAATTATTCTTGGTTCTTGTCTTACGTTAATAGGATTATATTATTATTATCATCAGGGTTTATATCAAAGTCACATAAAAAGTTAGATATATATTTAATAATTAGTTAAATGTATTTCTTAACCACGTCACATTGAGGTTTGATTATGAGTAAATAAAGTTACAGGATCGTTTCATAGATTCGATTCAGGTCTCACTCAAATAATATGAAAAGCAAAATATAATATTTTGAAGCAAAAGAATTTTCTTCAGCTTAGGAAATCACTAGAAGTAATATTAACACAGCCATGTTAGTCTAAGGCGATATTACTAATACGAGACAATAGCATCACCGTACTAAGCACCGTTAAGCAATGTAAGCTTAATTCAAAGAAAATGAAAGAACTCGTAAGTATTAATATAAAACAATAGTATTACTTTCATCATAACCCAATTACTTAAAGAGTTGCTTTAGTCCACAAGTTAGGCAACTAAAATAGTTAAGTACATAATAGTAGCGTTAACGTTAATTCGCAATCAAATAGTTAAACACATAATAGTAGCGTTAACATTAATTCCCAATCAAATAGTTAAGCACATAATAGTAGCATTAACGTTAATTCGCAATCAAATAGTTAAGCACATAATAGTAGCGTTAACGTTAATTCGCAATCAAATAGTTAAGCACGTAATAGTAGCGTTCACGTTAATTCCCAATCACATATCTCACTAACCAACATAACGTAAGTGTTTACACCGAACACACTTAACACACATTTATATAATCTGACTGACAGTCACAATCCCATTATAATACTTCACCCCGTCTTCCTCCAGCTGCAAGTTCACCTTCCCCAACTCCAAATGAGACTGATTTGAATGCCCACAACTCGGGTCTTATATACCAAACAATGATGGTGTAGGAACGAATCAGGAGGCGGGGGGTGATGCCTGCTCCAATCATAGCTCCTTGAGTCGCATAACAGGTGCCTGGTCCACTCACAGCTCCTGGCGTCGATCATACGTCATAGCATCGGTCATCGAGGTTGTTTGCAGGGTCCCCTATGACGCACGCAGGTGTGAAGGCTAGTTTGCTGGTATGGGGCGAGCTGGTTTGCCCCCTCGCTCGTTCGCTCGCTAGTCTGCTTCACCGTTTGGGTAGTTTGGCTCCTTCAACTCTAATTCTAACTCTTAAATTAACATACAGGGCTCTGTATGTCAGACCTCCCCCCTAGAAAAGAGTTTAAGGAGTATAGTACATAATATTAAACATAATACATAAATAGATTCACCACCAGATTGGCAACAGCAAGATTATAATGAGGATATAATAAGGATATCACCCAAAGTAGGCAACGTCTTCAGGTACCACATCAGAACATAGCCGGAACGTAGCTGGAGCGTTTATTCGAACTGCAAGGCATTATCTCACAGCTGAAGGCTTTGAAGCGCACTACAAAAGCATGATATTTACCTCGCTACAAGGAAGAGCTAATTGCCAAAATCCTCTCATTAAATTAAACTTACCGCTGCATGAGGCCAACCTGGTAAATGTAATCTTTAACAGATACGTGATAGGCAATCGGCTAGCACGTTCTGGACCCCCTTAATATGTTTGACATCCAGGGAGTATTCCTGCAGCAACAAACTCCACCTGGTCAGTCGTTGGTTTTTATTTTGGAACCTATGCAAAAATTTTAAGGGGTGATGGTCAGTATATACAGTGATGGCACCAGAGGCAGATTGCACATAGACAGCAAAGTATTGAAGGGATAAAATTAATGCTAACAGCTCCTTCTCAATGACTGAATAGTTACGTTGGGCAGAATTTAATTTTTTACTGAAATAGCACACAGGATGCATTACCTCACAGTCGTCTTCCTGGAGCAACACTGCACCAACCCCGGTATTGCTCGCATCCACTGCCAGGGAAAAAGATCTGTTAAAATCAGGAGCTCGGAGTACAGGATAATTAGATAATATATATTTGGTAGCAATAAAGGCCTCTTCACATTCAGAGGACCACACAAACTTCACATCCTTACGGAGAAGATCTGTCAGGGGATCTGTCAACTTTGAAAAATTTATAATGAAACGCCTATAATAGCCAATCATGCCTAGGTACCTTTGGATATGTTTCTTAGTGCTAGGAGTTGGGAATTCTAGAATAGACTCTACCTTTGCTTGAGGAGGTGCAACCCGCCCCTGACCTACCGTATATCCTAGATACTGGACCGTACTCATTACAAAGGTGCATTTCTTAAGATTAACCACCAGATTGGCATCAGCAAGATTTAAGAATAGCAATCTAAGTTGGTAAAGATGCTCCTCCCATGACTGTGAAAAGATAAGAATATCATCGATGTAGACAACGCACCCAGGTACCCCTTCAGTCACCAAATTCATGAGGCGCTGGAATGTAGCTTGGGCGTTTTTCAAGCCGTAGGGCATTACGTTACAGCAGAAGGCTTGATTGTTGACTACAAAGCATGATATTTCCCTCGCTCTAGGGGTGAGAGCTACTTGCCAATATCCCTTCATCAAGTCAATCTTGCTGATATAGGTGGCTGTACCAATCTGGTCAATGCAGTCGTCGATCCGCGGAAGTGGGTAGGTATCGTTCTTTGTGACAGCATTGACTTGCCTATAGTCCATACATAACCTATGGCTCCCGTCTGGCTTTGGCACAAGTATGACTGGACTACTCCACTGGCTTAAGGCCCTAGTGATCAGTTCATTAGATAACATAAAGTCAAGCTCGACCTGCAGTATACTCCTGCGTTGTGGCGAGACACGGTAGGGGGATAGTTTAATGGGAGTTGCATCCCCTACGTCGATGTCGTGCACGGCCAAAGAAGTGAGCCCTGGAGTATCACGGAACACACTGGGAGACTGAGATAAAACAGAGATTAGTTGGTTCGCTTGATCAGAGGGAAGATGACATAGTTTAGATGGTAATTCCCTCAAAGCCACTGAATTATACTGAAAGTTGGATAGGCTACATGACAAGTCAAAGTCTGCATGGATACCTTCAGGCTCTGGAACAGTCTGTTGCGGGTCAGTAAGAGAACTGAAGACTTCGTCCGCACCAGGCTGTTCACAGGTCCTGACATTCACTGCCACAGTGGGAGAATCTGGAGGAGAGGAATCAGGGGACCTATGGTAGGGTTTCAACATATTTATATGGAATACTTGCGTGGGCTTTCTCCTGTCTGGGGTAGTTACTAGATAATCGGTAATGCTCACCCTCCGAATGATCTTATATGGGCCCCTGAACTTGGCAGATAAAGGTTGGCCAAAAAGGGGGAGCAGGACCAAAACCTCATCACCGGGCTTAAACTCCCTCTCACGGGCTTTTCTGTCATACCATTTCTTCATGGAGCTTTTAGCCACTGTCAAGTTTTGAGCGGCAAACTCGCATGAGGATCTCAGCCGGGTTTTGAAACCTGAAACATACTTGAGGAGGTTATGGTTCCCCTCCTGGCCAACTAGGCTATCCTGCAATAGTTGCAAAGGACCTCTTACCTGGTGACCGAAAACTAGCTCATTAGGGGAAAAACCCAGGGATTCAGTTGGAACCTCACGAGTAGCAAATAAAAGAAAAGGTACCCCCTTATCCCACTCAACTCCGGTCTCTGTACAATACTTACGTAACATTCCCTTTAATGTCTGATGATATCGTTCGAGAACCCCTTGACTCTCTGGGTGGTAGGTACTAGACATAACATGCTCGATACCCAACTCCTTCAGGGACTGCTGGAAAATGTTAGAGGTAAAATTAGTTCCTTGATCACTTTGCACCTCATGGGGGAAACCCATTCTGGTGAAGAATTTGAGCAGTTCCTTGATAACAGTTGGAGCAGAGGTAGTCCTTAAGGGTATATCCTCTGGGTAGCGAGTTGCCATGTCCATGATAGTTAATAAATAAATGTTACCTTGGGAAGTCTTAGGCAATGGGCCTACAATGTCCACTACCACCCGAGTAAAAGGATTCTCGGGCAAGGGCACCAGAGGATGTACAGGCACCTTCTGATTGGGTTTTCCAGTCATCTGGCAAGTGTGACACACTCTACAAAACAATATTACATCTGCACGCATTCCTGGCCAGTAAAAGTGGGCTCTGATTCTGTCTAGAGTTTTTCTCACACCTAGGTGTCCTGCCAATGGTATACAATGTGCCATTTCCATGATATCTCTACGACAAGGTTTGGGGACTACTACTTGATGGACGTCCCAAGCCCCGTCATCGATTGGTCTGTGTGGCGGTCTCCATCTTCGCCACAATACTCCTCCTTTGAGGTAGAAACATTCACCACCCTCCTTCTCACATTCCTCTTCACTCACGGACCTGGCAGCTAACTCCTTGCATTCACTATCATCTCTCTGTAGCTCTACCAGGCCACTAGGACAATTTGGAGGGGTTTCATGGTCATCGTTAGGGTCAAGATGAGCCATAAAGGTGTCAGATAAATCCACCTCAGTCACATCATCAGGCACAGTTGGAGCGTCATTCACACTCTCATCATCCCTTTCATCAACTCTTACATTCGGTACATTTCTGTCTGAGGGAACTGCTACTTGAGACATTGAACGTGTGACAGCACACACAGGGAAAACTGTTGGCATCTCCTTTTCGAGCTCACCGGTTAGTGGCTCGTTAACAGGGAAAAGTGACAAAATGGGGTCTGGTCGGACCTTCTCACCTGCTACATCATTCCCCAAAAGGAGTGTTACCCCAGGCACAGGGATATCTTGGGACCTACACAAAGCTATGGTGGCCTCACCCTGTAGTAACTCACATTCAATTTCGCCTTTTACCAAGTATGCATAAAACTGGCCTCCAGCACCTCTCATTACAACTGGTTCGCCAGGTGGGCACTCAGTGTAAGGATTCACCATGAGGGTGCTAGTAGAACCTGTGTCTCTCAGAATTTTTACCTCATGCATACAACCATTTAATCTCACGTTGCCAGATGAAATAAAGGGACGGTAACTGTCCTGCACTAATGGTGAAATTATTATTGGCTTAACCCTAGTGGGTTGCACCACACATGCTACTACACCCCTGTCTAGATGATTTACGTTAGCTGCTAGGTACTCCTTCTGTCGAGAGTCCTGCATTAAAGGAACTTTTGGTGCTAGGTACTCCTTCTGTCGGGAGTCCTGCATTACAGGCACATATGGAGTTTGAGATACGGCGGCAACTGTCTGCCCCGATCTCTCGGTTCTCTCCTTGGCCCAGCACTGATAAGCTAGGTGGCCTCTCTTGCCACAAAAAGAACATACTTTAGGGGATACGGGAACGTTCCCTCTTGGAGCATTACTATTAGTTTGGGGCCCACCTCTGTTACCATTGCCCTGAGTCGCATTTTTAGTTGGGGGGAACAATTCTATTTTGGCTAGCTGGGGAAGACGTTATAGGCTTGTGACTGGGTCTGTCAGATTTGTGATTGGAATACTTAAAATTAGAACTAGAATTATCGTAGGGCTTCTTTCCACGAAATTTGTTGTTGAGCACGTATGTGTCAGCCATGTCAGCAGCGTCGGCAAGACAATCTACCTTTTTCCCCTTTAAATGATAGGATACAGAAGAATCAATTTTCCATAGGAAATTTTCTAACAGGACCAACTCCTTCAGATCGTTGTAGCTTGTGACTTTCTTACTCTTGACCCAATGATTGAAAGTTTTAGTCATGGTCCTGGCAAATACCTTATGGGTTTCTTCTACTTTCTTCTGGTTTTTACGGAAAGATTGCCTGTAAGCCTCAGGCTGCAATTGATAGGTTTTTAGGATAGCTTCTTTGAGATTGTCATATTCCTGCCTAACTTCTGCTACTTCTGACAAATACGTGGCTCGAGCCTGCCCTGTCAACACAGTTTGTAACATAAAAGGCCATTGATCTCTTGTCCACTTCATACCTCCAGCAACTTCCTCAAACAAAACAAAGAAATCCTGCACATTATCCTCAGTGAAAGGTGGAATGACACTAGTCCTAGTCAATCCCAGAGGGGGAGCAATTTCGGGAGCATTTGTATAGACATTTAGTTGAGCCGTACGATATTGATATTCACATTTTATGCTAGTTTCTTCGGTATTTGCTTTTATTCTGGCTAGTTCTATACTTGCGTTGGCTTGTTCGGTCGTTGCTTTTATTCTGGCTAGTTCTAGTTCGAATATTTGATCACCGGTCAAACCAGGTGGCAATTGTTCATCAAGTTGGCTAGGTTTACTAGGGATCCCACCAACTGCTCCGTCACCCTCCCCGCCTTCTACAGGGAACAGGTGGGTTTTTATGGTCTGAGCCACCTCTACTTTAGACATGTTTGAGACAGTTAATTGGAGATGTGAGGCAAGCACTTTCAGTTCGGATTTTGACAGACAGTCAATATCAGGGGCTGTGGGTTCTGATTCTATGAAAACTCGAGCATCTTCGTCATTAATTAGTTGAGGCATGATTAATATTTAATTTTTAAGTAGTGAAACGTTAATGAAACCGAGTGATACTGTATGAAACGAATCCTGGCAAGGTCGCCACTCTTCTGTTACGTATCTTGATCCTCAAGTGGTTAACTTGATGAATCTAGATAGCACAGAGATATATATTAAGGTATCAGTCAGCTGAAGGCAAAACAAAAGTAAAATCTAATAAAATAATTTCCTGTTGTTGCTTCCTTTCCTTTTGGATCTTAGGACTTAGTATCCTTTATTGACTGATACTCTTTAATTGTGAAAAATACTGAAACTAATTAAAGTCATGTAGTATTTATAAAGAATTATTATTTAACCGAAGCTTAGTAGGCTATGGTTATGAACCGAATAAGTTATAGCTAAAGAAGGACTATTAATTTTATAAATAGTCTTGAAAGATAAATATTAAAGTAAGAATATTTCTGTCTCTTACCTTTTTTTAAATGAATAGATAGTTTTCTTCTATGTCCTTTTATTTATATTGAATGTATTTATTCTTGGTTCTTGTCTTACGTTAATAGGATTATATTATTATTATCATCAGGGTTTATATCAAAGTCACATAAAAAGTTAGATATATATTTAATAATTAGTTAAATGTATTTCTTAACCACGTAACATTGAGGTTTGATTATGAGTAAATAAAGTTACAGGATCGTTTCATAGATTCGATTCAGGTCTCACTCAAATAATATGAAAAGCAAAATATAATATTTTGAAGCAAAACAAATTTCTTCAGCTTAGGAAATCACTAGAAGTAATATTAACACAGCCATGTTAGTCTAAGGCGATATTACTAATACGAGACAATAGCATCACCGTACTAAGCACCGTTAAGCAATGTAAGCTTAATTCAAAGAAAATGAAAGAACTCGTAAGTATTAATATAAAACAATAGTATTACTTTCATCATAACCCAATTACTTAAAGAGTTGTTTTAGTCCACAAGTTAGGCAACTAAAATAGTTAAGTACATAATAGTAGCGTTAACGTTAATTCGCAATCAAATAGTTAAACACATAATAGTAGCGTTAACATTAATTCCCAATCAAATAGTTAAGCACATAATAGTAGCGTTAACGTTAATTCGCAATCAAATAGTTAAGCACATAATAGTAGCGTTAACGTTAATTCGCAATCAAATAGTTAAGCACGTAATAGTAGCGTTCACGTTAATTCCCAATCACATATCTCACTAACCAACATAACGTAAGTGTTTACACCGAACACACTTAACACACATTTATATAATCTGACTGACAGTCACAATCCCATTATAATACTTCACCCCGTCTTCCTCCAGCTGCAAGTTCACCTTCCCCAACTCCAAATGAGACTGATTTGAATGCCCACAACTCGGGTCTTATATACCAAACAATGATGGTGTAGGAACGAATCAGGAGGCGGGGGGTGACGCCTGCTCCAATCATAGCTCCTCGAGTCGCATAACAGGTGCCTGGTCCACTCACAGCTCCTGGCGTCGATCATACGTCATAGCATCGGTCATCGAGGTTGTTTGCAGGGTCCCCTATGACGCACGCAGGTGTGAAGGCTAGTTTGCTGGTATGGGGCGAGCTGGTTTGCCCACTCGCTCGTTCGCTCGCTAGTCTGCTTCACCGTTTGGGTAGTTTGGCTCCTTCAACTCTAATTCTAACTCTTAAATTAACATACAGGGCTCCGTATGTCAGACTGTCTTCGGTCCTTATTGCGTCAAGGTGAATGGAGAAGGTCACATATTATGGTCAGTATTTCTTTTTTTTTATATTATATATTTGAATTACTGTACACCTTATCAAAATGCTACAAAATAGTGTTACGCTGACTAATTGTTAAGATTAAATGTGTACATGAAATTAATTATATACTGTATATATATAGGCTACTCCCAGGCGGACTCGAACCACCGACAATCGTACATATAATACAGTAAACACAAGTAAGAGAAGAAAAGCTGTCACTGCCTATTTTAAATGTGTGATAAGTAAATCCCGGCCTGTGATTGGCTAAACCCTGTGAGCCCGTCAGTCAGTCTTCACCTCTCACTTACTTCCTTCGTTTATCAAGTATTTATTTCGCTTGTGTTTACTTTATGATATATACGTTACTATTGTGTTTCATGGGATATTTAATAGTTCTTTAGATTCGGATAAGACTGTAATTTATTAAGTAATCATTAACATTACTTAAACATATCTAGTTTAATGAATAAATAATGAATAATAAAGATAATGATAAATATATTATCAGCTCTGCCGCTCATTTTGGCCAGTTAGCTAGGGTACTGATAAGATAGCCAATCATGAGCCACGATACAAACGCCAGTTAGAAGCCCGATGCAGAGGTCAACTGAATGGAGTATAGTGTATCATTGTTTCTGAACAAGATCTCGAACTCGTTTCTTATGTTACCTTCTTATTCAGCTTGGAAACTCTCTGGTATTATGAATCCATATAAATGAAACCCCTGAAACACTTTCGTAATATAACCATTTGAATTACGTATAGCGAATTTCTATTGAAGTAAATGAAGCTGTAATTGAATATCCATCACGAACATATATTGATAACTTTGTATTAGATAATATCTTAAATTACTCGATAACCCTAAACATTAACTGTAACTTTGAAATAAGTGCATTATATATCTTACACCCTATATCAACAATATAAGTGATCTGAATATCCATATTAATCCTGATATTATACAGTATTTACTGAATATTATATACTCAGCCCAGTTCTCCATCAAGCTTAATTATATAATGAATACAATCATACTCTCAAAAATAAAGATTAACTATTTTACTTTGTCAGTACTCTGACAATCAGTAGTATACAATATTTCTCAATTTTGTTCTTTACTATGAATGTCCTGGTGGAAAATTTCCTATTTTACTGGGTGGCCTTGCCGCTAGAACTCTCTCTCCCTCTCTCTCCATGCCATGTTCATCGACACTGAGCGGGGAAATTTCCTTTCAGGTGAGTTGTGAGATTAAGCCGACAGTATAATAATATCACTGATAATATTACTTCCCCTTGGCCACTTCTTCCTCGGCTCAATACAGGGAAATCCGTTGATGGAAGTTTGAAGGAGAGGGAGGTAGTGGGGAGGGGATAAAGGTTGAGAGCTAAACAGAATAACATAATAATACAACATTGGAAATATAAATGATAGTAAGAATATACAAATAAGAATCAACTAGCAAACATACAAAACTGTTCATCTTTATGTTGGAAGATCATATGGAAGGAGAAAGTTATTTAATATATGGAATTGAATAAACAAGTTTGAGCTTGGAAATCATTATTTAGAGAAAATGTATATCGAATCTATGTAAAATTTAATTATGACAGTAGAACAGTAAATTTAGTATGAATTAGCATCTGAATACATTGCAGAAATTGAAAGATGTGAAAACAATGCAATTAATACAACAAATAAATATACATAAGATAATATGAGCTAATCAAATAAGCAAAACAAAGAAGACATACTTCAAGTGGTAGAATTGATGAAGGGAATTGACATCAAATCGCTATAAAGTGAGTTTATAACAAAAGCACAAGAAACAGAGGGATTCCAAGAAAAACCTGGAAAGAAAACAGTAAAGGAGGAAAGCACCAGTGGAAGCAATGATCCTTTCTGTCTTTACAGGGACCAGTTTAGACAACTAGATCAAGAACCAAGGACAATTTCATAGTAGAGGATTGATTATATGAGTAACTTACAAATTGGTATAAGGTACTCACAATAAGGTAGCCAATTAGGGTTTTAGTGGACCTTTTAGTAAATGTACCATTGTGTGCAAGTAAATGCAGAGATAGCCCCTATAACGAAGTGAGGCCAAACAGTCCAGATACATTAAGACAGAACTGTAGATTTCTTTTAGTGTTTTTTTTTTTCTCTCTCTCTCTTATTTACTTTGTTATATTTGTATTCATTTTTGTAAAGACGTTACTGGTAAAAGTAAGATTTCCTTACGTGATGGTGAGCACAACTGCACATTTGAACCGGAAGGTAGTGTCTCAATGTCCTCTTTGTTAGTGCCATGTGAATATTATGAAATGTCATGCGCTGCTAAGTTGGTTCAAATGACATCCTAAATCCTTTGGAAATTCTTCTATATATATGCTTATTAGTTAATGTTTGATGAAGTAAGGTGTATGCTCGTTATTCATACGATCCAAAGCAGTACCATTTCATAACGATCCATCATTGCTGTTACAACCTCGAGGAGATAACGTTTATGAATGTTTATGGTTATGAGGTTCTATTAGCATTATTATCGTCAGGGAACAACATTCCCTTAGCTCTTTCCCTACACCTCACAAGTTGGTTTATTTTAATTTTATCATTTATTGTCATGCAAGTGGGTCAAAGTTCTCTAATGTGTTAATGTTTATAACCTTGTTAGTTGCGTGCTTTTGTATATATGGCTATATCTAAATGATCAACCTCTAGTTTGACTACGGTAATTATATGCTTTACAGTATAATATACTGTACATATACATATAGATATATATTGTGACGCACGTCAGCTCCCCAGCGACCACGAGGGGGCGGCGGTTGGCTCCCTATCCTCTTCTCCCCTCTCCCCAGGCAGTGAAATGGGCTACAGTTATCAGAGAATGTTGTTCTTTCTTTCATAGTGTTCGTGTTGTTCTTTCTTTCATAGTGTTCGTGTTGTTACAGACAGTCCCGTGGTGGTCTTTACTTTCGTCTGTGACAACGGGAAGTATTTTATATCGTTAGTAGAATGTAAGATGCATTGTGGAGGGAGAGAGAGAATAGCGCGAGCGTGGTGGTAATATGTGCGTGCGTAGGTATGAGTTGCCTTCCTCACTCGAGGAGTTTTCCCGCTCGCGCGATTTCCTGCGCCCTTGATTGGCTGGTGATTCCTGGCGCCTTCTGCAGCCCTGCTGCCTGGTGATGTAGTCGTCTGTGATTGGCGGCCGCGGTCCTGGGACGGTGGTGCGGGCCCCCGTCCTTGTGTCTCCCTCAGAGCTCCTCGTAGTGCTGTAACGCTAACATCCCTTTGCAATCTATCAGCCCACCTCACCGCCCTATTGCGAACTTTCACTACCACTGCTTACCTTCTTCTCTCTGTATATCCTACTAGTACTTAACTGCCCTTTCCCCTGACGTTGATTTCATATATCCGTCACTGTATTATACAGCGAGCTCCTCATAGCGCTGTAACGCTACCATCTCTTTGCAATCTATCAGCCTACCTCACCCCCCTATTGCGAACTTTCTCTACCACTGCTTACCTTCTTCTCTCTGTATATCCTACTATTAATTAACTGCCCTTCCCCTTGACGTTGATTTCATATATACGTCACTGTATTATACAGCGAGCTCTCAGAGATATTATATGTACTTTGATCCAAAATACCTAACTGAGGGATATCCATTTTGGCTTGAGGAGGTTTGACATACTCATCGTGTTGCCCCAACCTTATTTTCTTGGGTGTCTGCCAGGTCAGTCAATGCTAAACTGGGGAGAGGCTATCAGGTTGCAGTTTCCTATGAGCATAGACTTCGTTGAGCCTATGCAACTGTACCGGATACCTGCGGAGGCCTAGGTCATTTTCTTGTCTGTGTACCTTAGAGCCTAGCACTGTGTTTGCGTGAGGGCGTTGGCCTAGTCCACCCAGCACTGTGCTAGCTCGTTAGCTTTTGACTTAGGAGGGTCGCCAGGAGAGAACCAGGTACACAAGACCTGGATCTCTCAAGAGAGCACCCCGTCATTTAATGTAACTAGGCGCACAGACTTGAGAACGACACTAGGCTACCGAGCAGGTGGCTCGGCCCAGGTAGCTTAGCCTATGACTCCCCTGCTAGACTTCGTCCACCTGGCAGACCCCCGATTAAGGTTTATAATCTCATTGTGTATATGTGTGCAGCATTATTGCTCCTTATGTCTTCGTCCACCTGGCAGACCCCCGATTAAGGTTTATAATCTCATTGTGTATATGTGTGCAGCATTATTGCTCCTTATGTTTATAGTAAGTCGTGATTGTTGCGGAGAGACCCAGCCAGAGCAGGCTAGTGCCTGGTGGGAGAAAGCACATCTTTTTGTGGTTAGAGTTTAGACTGCCGACTGTTTTATAATTACACCTGTGCCAGATAACACCGTATGTCCCTACACTATATAATTATGTTCCCACAGTAATAATACACAGTTCAGAATCCGATACATACTCCTTAGTTGCATCTTACTTTTGCAGAAGATTCCGGCATGATGCTTTAGGACTTTCTTTGTTTCACTTTCCTTCAGACAGGAGTGACAGTTTACTGATTATTTAACGTAACGTTAATTATCCTTCTTCTAGTTTGCTATTAAATCGTTGCTGCAATTTAATTACGCTATCTATCTTTTTCCTTGTATACTTTAATAAAGTAATCGTATGTTGTATGAGTATAGGCTGCTTCAGTGATCATCAGCCTATAGTGTGCACCTTTTACCGAGTCATAGGATACCTCGTTGTCCAGGCACGACTCAGGGCAGTATAGGTGTTTTGTTCTCCAGTGGTTCAGGCAGGGGTTGGAACTAGTGTTACCGTTGTTGCATTTAGCCTTATCTAGTCCAATGAAGAAGAGCCCTGTGTCTTGTAGAACCTGGATCGTAACAAATGGCGACCTTGCTTAGGATTTTGTGAACTTAAGAAATACTGTGGGAGTATAGTGGTAATTTTTGTTTATTGAGGAATACAGTGGATACAGATTTTGTTTTGGCAAGCAGTGTAACACATAAAGAGGCTTCAGATAACTTTAGGTGAATAGGTGCTTGCATAAGAGATTATAGATACTTTTTTGTTATAAACTTGCACACTTCTCAGTATACACCATGTCTAGCAACAGCTCAGTTAACGGGGATAATCAGACAGTACAGCCTATGGGTGTTGAGCAGCAGCAGGAATTTAATGATGACATCAGAGTTATTAATTGTGAGGCTGATGCGAGGAAGTTTGTGGAGATACCAGTAACAGCGAGTCGGTTGGAGGGGATTGATTGCTATGGTCTGCGTTGTTTGGCCACGGTCCTGGGGCGTGTCGGCTTTGGCAGCATGTCTAAGAGTGACCTGGTGGCTTGTGTGTTGGGTGGTGGCAGTGGGTTGCAGGGTGGAGGGGGGCTTGGGAGCCTTTATCCAAGCCTCCCTTCCACTCTACTCCTATCGCGCCCCCTCGGTTACCAGACCTTGGCACGCTTCCGCAATCTGATAGTCGCTGGCAGCGTGGTTTGCCCCTGGGTGAGCCACTGGGTGGGTCTCCTATAATTGCTCCTCCCCCTCAGGGTTTGACTGCTGATATGTTGTTGCAACTGGAGTTGGCTAAGATCCAAATCCAGCGTGAAGTTGAGATGGCTCAGATCCAGCGTGAAGTTGAGATGGCTAAGATTCAGGCCGAGATGGCTAAGGTTCAGGCTGAGGAGAGGACAGCATGCCATGAGGCAGAGTTGCAGGTTGAAGCAACTAGGTACTGTGCTGAGATGGATGTTGAGAAATCTAGGGTGGAGACAACAGGGCGGCATCTCGGTTCTGGGAATCGTGGGTCTGAGTCTTTATCGCACTTGCTTAAATTAGTCCCTGTGTTCGATGAGTCTGGTGTGACTCAGTTCTTTGCACGGTTTGAGAAGAAGTGTCGGGAGCATGAGTGGCCGGAGATTAAGTGGGCAGCCCTTGTATCATCAAAACTTGTTGGGAAAGGTCTCAAGGCATATGACTCGCTGTCATTGGAGGACTGTACTAACTATGTTGTATTGAAGGAGGCTGTGCTCCGGGCCTATGAGTTGCAACCAGAAACCTACAGGTTGAAATTTCGGGGCATTGTAAAGAGCAAGGAGAGCTCTTTCCTTGAACATGCCCGGGAACTGACTGACACTATGGGGAACTGGCTCCGGTCTGAGAATGCAACAACAGGTGATCAGGTTAAGCAGTTATTTTTGTTGGAACAGTTCTTCCGGTGCACAGGCAGCGACCTGACATTAAACCTGAAGGAAAAATGCCGTAATACCGTAGAGGAGGCTGCTAAGCTTGCTGACCTCCGGCTTTCTTTGATTCGTGGGTGCGGGTCTGCTTATCGAAGTGAGACAGGTAACAAGGGGCATAACACTCCACCTCCCAAAGTCAATGAAGCACAAAATAACACTGTAAAAAGTAAGAGCAATGATACCCATGATAACTACAAACCGTCCCATTTTCAAAGGGGCAGGGCCCTTCCCCACCACCTCAAAGGGGGAAGTCTAGTGGTGAAGTGAAATGTTTTAAATGTCAGAAGGTGGGTCACTTTGCACGTACATGTCCGAGTAATATTCCTGCTAAGCCTGTGTCTTTGGTTCGCAACATGGGGGTGTCTCTGAGTTCTTCTGCATCTGCCCGGGGTAGGTCGTCAGTTGCGGGGACACAGCCTGTGAAGAAGGGTTTGGAAGGCTCGACACCTGTCCAAGACACTTTTTGCAGCCATCGAGGGCGCGGGCTTGTGAGCTGGGGGAATACTAAACATCAGGCCAAATTGTTGCGTGACACTGGGGCATCGCAGACACTTCTTAAAAATTTCACAGGCAAACCTATAAACGTGGCTCGGGTTGTTGTGGTACAGGGGATCAATGCTACCAGGTCATACCCGTTGATTAGGTTGGAGCTGGAGGTGGATGGTGTGTGTCGTGAACTTGATGTTGGGATCGTAGAGAGCTTGCCAGTTGAGGGCGTCGACCTCCTTCTGGGCAACGACTTTGCGGTACTCACTTCGGAGGTTTCACCCTTAGTTGTTGCCGAGAGGGCGGCTGACGTTAATAGGGAGAATCGGGAGTGGGTCGAGAGGTGTCAGCTTTAACAGATGGCCTGTGCAGTCACCCGTTCTCGCGCGTTAGTTCAGTCACAACCATTGTCTCAGTCTTCAGACCAGCGGAGGAACGGTCGGAAGGAGCAAGCTGAAGCTGGGAATTTTGTGAGTTTTGCTCCAGCGGCTCTCCTTAGCGGCTTAGTACTTGACCCAGAGGTGAGCTCCGGAGTGGCCCTAGAACCTGTCACCCCTAGTGACATGGTTGGGCGTGATGGCACTCCGCGACTTAGTAGTTCCCAGTTGGAGGAGAGTTGTGGGAACGGGGCTATCAAACACGAGGACTGGGAAACATGTCATGTGAACCTGTTGGGGGAGTTTGTGAGGCAACCACCTGAGCAGCCTACTGTCCCTGCGTTGGTCTGCAGCGGCCAAGGTGGAGAAGGAAAGGGGGGCAGTAGGGCACAGGCGGAGGAGAGTAGGGATTGTCATGTCTCGGCGGAGCAGTGGGCGGGGGACACGAGTCTGGTGGCTGTGGAAGCGCTAGAGCACCTGCCTGAGCAGCAGTGTGCAGCGCTCCAGCACCAGCTCGGTTCATACCCCACTGGTCGTGCCGAGCCCCTGAGCCTCACAACTCGGGCGGTGCAAGATGTTCCGCGGGCAGGTCACGTGAATGTTGAAAGACCGTTAGCTTCGTTTCAGTGGTTCAAGGTGGGCGACGAGGCTTGGACATGGTTGTCAGGTCAAGGTCGACCCATGGCTGCCAAGGGTGGTGGTCAGAAGGAGGACATTGAGCAGATTGGTGAGATTGGTTGTGGAGTGGATGTGCCCGGTCGTCGCATAGCCTCCCAATGCTGCTCTAGTCGAATGCAACAGCCCTACCATAGACCGACTGTACCTGGCCATGTCGCTAAAAGCGGTGATGCTGCGCAGGCAGATGTAGTCGTAAGGAATGCGGGGGTGCGCATGTACGGTATCGGCGGGGAAGTCTTAGCAATAATGAACTATGGGGGTGACTGCACAGGTGGTACTGATTGTCCCTCTCATGACCTGGCTGTTCTAGGGACGAAGGTGGAGAAGGAGGGAGACTACAGGTTAGAAGCTGCGGTCTCGGCTGGGTTGTGGGAGGGCACTAGGCATGTTGTTCTGCGGTATAAGTTGTTTACTAGGCTGTGGCAGTGCATCCGCATGTTTGTTGCTTCTCCAGGCCTGATGTACGGGGTAGAATCCGACATGAAGGCTGGAGACAGTGCGAGGCTCAGTTTAATTCCCTACCGTATAAATCCTGCTAAAAAGCCTGTCGTGAAAACAGAGCTAGACGACATGTGGAAAAAGGGTCTGAGGGATAAAGGATATTGTGAGTGGTCCTTGCCAGTGAGTTTTCAACCTGAGGTGAGTGGCAAGATCAGTGAGTGTGTTGATTGCGAGAGTGTGTGTGCATTATCCCTGACAGACGCCTATACCTTATCGAGAGTTGACGACACCATAGACCGCCTCGGGGCTGCATCGCCTATCACGAAGGTAGAACTAGTGAAAGGTTATTGGCAGGCCGCATTGCCGGAAAGAGCGAAGAGAAATGCCAGTCTTGTGATGAACTGGGCAGTTTATCAGTGCCAGGTGTTGTTTTGCTGCCGGGACACAAGTTGGATGTGTGGCATGCTAAGGGCACTGATAATGTTTTGGCTGATTGTTTGTCACAGGAGGGTTTGTTTGCAGGAGAACCCTCACCATTCAGTCAGTGTATGTTGACCGTGGAGGAAAATAGGCTACATATATTTAAAGCCGAACAAAAAAAAACAACAATAAAATTTAAAATCAACATAAAAAAACTCTTTCTGTTATAGTAAATTTAAGTATGTTTTGTTACAGCTGAAGCACTAGCTATTAGTGGGCTGAGTTTCGTAGAACTCGCTTTCGGAGCGTAACAATTTTAAGTTTTGCTATTGTGTTGAGGTAATATGTAAGTTTGTTTCATTTTATAAGTATGTTTTTTTGTGAAACCTATATGCTGTATTATTGTGCTGGGGTGGGGAGGTTAGGTGACGTGTGCCGATTTCAGATATCAGAACTTGCCTAATGTTAAATGTCTGATATCTTGGGGGGGGTGTGATGCACGTCAGCTCCCCAGCGACCACGAGGGGGCGGCGGTTGGCTCCCTATCCTCTTCTCCCCTCTCAGTGAAATGGGCTACAGTTATCAGAGAATGTTGTTCTTTCTTTCATAGTGTTCGTGTTGTTACAGACAGTCCCGTGGTGGTCTTTACTTTCGTCTGTGACAACGGGAAGTATTTTATATCGTTAGTAGAATGTAAGATGCATTGTGGAGGGAGAGAGAGAATAGCGCGAGGGTGGTGGTAATATGTGCATGCGTAGGTATGTGTTGCCTCCCTCACTCGAGGAGTTTTCCCGCTCGCGCGCTTTCCTGCGCCCTTGATTGGCTGGTGGTTCCTGGCGCCTTCTGCAGCCCTGCTGCCTGGTGACGTAGTCGTCTGTGATTGGTGGCCGCGGTCATGGGACGGTGGTGCGGGTTCCTGTCCTTGTGTCTCCCTCAGAGCTCCTCGTAGTGCTGTAACGCTAACATCCCTTTGCAATCTATCAGCCCACCTCACCCCCCTATTGCGTACTTTCTCTACCACTGCTTACCTTCTTCTCTCTGTATATCCTACTAGTAATTAACTGCCCTTCCCCTTGACGTTGATTTCATATATCCGTCACTGTATTATACAGCGAGCTCCTCGTAGTGCTGTAACGCTAACATCCCTTTGCAATCTATCAGCCCACCTCACCCCCCTATTGCGAACTTTCTCTACCACTGCTTACCTTCTTCTCTCTGTATATCCTACTATTAATTAACTGCCCTTCCCCTTGACGTTGATTTCATATATCCGTCACTGTATTATACAGTGAGCTCTCAGAGATGTTGTATGTACTTAGTTAGGCATTTTGGATCAGAGGGTTATCCATTTTGGCTTGAGGAGGTTTGACATACTCATCGTGTTGCCCCAACCTTATTTTCTTGGGTGTCTGCCAGGTCAGTCGATGCTAGACTGGGGAGAGGCTATCAGGTTGCAGTTTCCTAAGAGCATAGACTTCGTTGAGCCTATGCAACTGTACCGGATACCTGCGGAGGCCTAGGTCATTTTCTTGTCTGTGTACCTTAGAGCCTAGCACTGTGATGGTGTGAGGGCGTTGGCCTAGTCCACCCAGCACTGTGCTAGCTCGTTAGCTTTTGACTTAGGAGGGTCGCCAGGAGAGAACCAGGTACACGAGACCTGGATCTCTCAAGAGAGCACCCCGTCATTTAATGTAACTAGGCGCACAGACTTGAAAACGACACTAGGCTACCGAGCAGGTGGCTCGGCCCAGGTAGCTTAGCCTACGACTCCCCTGCTAGACTTCGTCCACCTGGCAGACCCCCGATTAGGGTTTATAATCTCATTGTGTATATGTGTGCAGCATTATTGCTCCTTATGTTTATAGTAAGTCGTGATTGTTGCTGAGAGACCCAACCAGAGCAGGCTAGTGCCTGGTGGGAGAAAGCACATCTTTTTGTGGTTAGAGTTTAGACTGCCGACTGTTTTATTATTACACCTGTGCCAGATAACACCGTATGTCCCTACACTATATATGTTCCCACAGTAATAATACACAGTTCAGAATCCGATACGTACTTCTTAGTTGCATCTGACTTTTGCAGAAGATTCCGGCATGATGCTTTAGGACTTTCTTTGTTTCACTTTCTTTCAGACAGGAGTGACAGTTTACTGATTATTTAACGTAACGTTAATTATCCTTCTTCTAGTTTGCTATTAAATCGTTGCTGCGATTTAATTACGCTATCTATCTTTTTCCTTGTATACTTTAATAAAGTAATCATATGTTGTATGAGTATAGGCTGCTTCAGTGATCATCAGCCTATAGTGTGCACCTTTTACCGAGTCATAGGGTACCTCGTTGTCCAGGCACGACTCAGGGCGGTATAGGTGTTTTGTTCTTCAGTGGTTCAGGCAGGGGTTGGAACTAGTGTTACCGTTGTTGCATTTAACCTTATCTAGTCCAATGAAGAAGAGCCCTGTGTCTTGTAGAACCTGGATCGTAACAATATATAAATATATTCCCCAGTCAGTCGATGCCCCTCCTCCTAACCAGCACCACCTTCATTCATATAATTCTTCACTCCATCCTTCCACCTCTCTCTCGGTTTACCTCTCCCTCTCTGTCCTTCCACCTCGCTCTCGTACACCCTCTTAAGTCATTCTCTTGCTTCCCATATGGTCCATATGGCCTAACCATCTTCACCCCTTTCGAAGATCATATCATTGCTCTTCCCCGCATTTACCTTCAGATTCTGCTTTTCGCACACTGTTCCAAACATATTTACCAGACCCTGCAACTCGCATTCATTATCGCTCATCAGAACAGTATCATCAGCAAACAGCAGTACAGGTAGCTTCCACTCGTTTCCCTCCCTTATCAGCGATGCATCAACATTCATTGCTCTTCCTTGTATTTCTTTTATGACTCCATCCATACAGTAAACAACCACTGGGGCATCACACACCCCTGTTTCAACCCAACATTCAGATCAAAGAACTCGCTCTGCTCATTCTCCACACGTACTGTCGCTTTGCACCTTCATACATGCTCTTCACTGTTCTCAGCAACTTCCCATCTACTCCGTATATTCTAAGTACTTTCTCTATCCACTCTGTCATAGGCCTTCTCCAAGTCCATAAAGGCAACATACAGCTTTTGTTGCTTCTCCAGATATTTCTCCACATCACATTTCGGTGTAAATATCTGATCTACACATCCTCTTCCCTTCCTAAACCCGCCCTGCTCATCACCTATCCATTTACCTGTTCTCTCTCTCAATCTCTCAATCACTACCCTGCTGTACACCTTCCCTACTATGCTTAGAAGACAAATTTTCTCGGTGGTTACCACACACTCCTCTTTCCCCTTTACCCTTTTATAGGGGGGCTATTATGCCTGTCTTCCTTCTCTCCTTCTCCTATGATAGTTTGCACATTTTCCATACCCATTCGACCACTATCTCACCACCATACCTAAGCATTTCCCCACACACTCCATCTATTCCTGGTGCTTTCCCCAACTTCACTCATTTCATGGTTTCACACACTTTTGACCTCATGATCCCCACCTCCTCCTCCACTACTTCTCCCTTCCATACCCCATCCTACTATGTTTGCTGGAGCTTCATTCCTTACATTCAGCAATTCGTTGAAGAGTTCCCTCCATCTTTCGACTCTCTTTTGCTTCTCGGCTAGCACTCGCCCATTCGTATCTATCACACCCTTACTGTTTCCCTTGCTATCTTCCCTAACTTTCTTGACTTCTTTCCAGAACAGTTTCTTACACTCCCTCCATTTTACACTCAGATTCCTTCCAAATTCCTCATCTACTCTTCTCTTACTTTCCTTCACTACTCTCTTCACCACTCTCTTTTTCTCCAAGTACCTCGGTCATTTCTGTCTCTCCAAATCTTCATTCCCTCTACTCACCAACCACTCTCTATACGCCTTCTTCTTGTCCTCCACAGCTATTTTTACCTCTTCTGTCCCCCATGCTGTATCCTTCACTCCCCTCCCTCTTCTCCTTAATCCACACACCACCTCACATGCTGCACAGATCTCTTCCTTAATTACTTTGCTCATCTCCTCCACTTCATCCAACCTTCCAGGTCAAACCTACCTAGTCGTCTTTCTACTGCTCTCCTGAACTCTTCCTCCTGCAACCTCTCCACCCTCCTCGCCATTCCACCTTCCTCTCGCCTCCCTTCAGCTCTCCTCACCCACTTCTTTTGTACCCTAATTATAGCTACTACTACATAATGGTCAGACAGACCCCCTCCAATACCCTTATACACCCTAGTATCCAGCACAGATTTCTTCATTCGTTCATGCACACATATATATATATATACATATATCATTATTCGTTCATACACACACATATATATATGTATATTATATATATATATATACTGTATATACTGCCACAAGTCGAAGAGCTAAATGAACCTTCAGAGGAGGAGGAGGAGAAAGACCAGCGGTCTCCTTCACCAGTCAATGATTTGTCAGAGGTTCGCCAACTGCTTAATGAAATACTGTATGGTGCCAAAGCAATTGATATAATCAGTAACAAAATAGATGAGGAGAAAAGGTCGATGAAAGACAAAAGAACAGCAACACTCTGGCTCCAATACATGATTGATATACTGAGGCAGTTTATTAAAGCAGAGCGTACAGGGAACTGGTTGCTCCACCTGCAGGCAGTGCAGAATATGTTACCCTTCTTTGCAGCTGCTGGCCATCATCATTACACAAAGTCTGCATACCTCTACCTTCAGATAATGGAGCAACTTAGAGACCAGCATACTGATGTTTATAACAAGTTCATGTACGGATACCATGTTATCTGAAGAAGTGATCGTTACTGGGCTGGGCTGTCAACAGACCTAGTCATTGAACAAGTGCTGATGAGGAGCCTAAAGACAAGTGGTGGGTTGACCAAGGGAAGAGGAATGACAGAGATGCAGCGATTAGTCTGGATCATGTCAATGCCAGCATGTGCGGACATAAATCAAGCGATGCAGGAGTTTACAGGAACCAACTTTGAAACTAGTGAACAACACAAAGACATGGGCACTGGGCAGTGCTAGACAATTAAGGGATGTCAAAGACACATTCGTGCTTCTTGAGACACTCAAGGAATGGAATCCCTTCGCACCTGATCCCTCTCTACGAAGCATTGCTAATGGAGTCCTTGCAACAACATATGTGAATGTAGACCAAGCAAAACAGGTTGGAAAGGGAATACTGAATGCAATAAAGGGCCAACCTGTGAAAGACTACATATTCCGTCAGAAGGATAAGGCTACAACCCTGGCATGCCAACATTCAATATCTGTTCATGGTGAAACAGTGCAAGTTGACCCACTGCTGCTCTTCCAGAGACTTACTGTGTTTGCCATTGACAAGCATGAAGTTCCGAAGTCTGTATTTGAGCATGAACTATGGAGTTATCCTCCAGCTCTATTTGATTCGTCAGCTATGCCAAGACAAGCCAACAAAGCAGTCCTTGCAGATGCTATGTGGGAACTATGCCATAACGATCGTCCTCACACAGATGGTCAGTCAGCAGAACATACAATTGATCCTCAACAGAAAGAGCAGTCTATGAACTATAGTAGAACATACATACTGGATGGTGGTGCACTACTGCAGTGTGTACCTTGGGAAAGTGGTTTAGATATCCAAAGTCTTTGTCAGCTATATGTTGACTATGTCACCAAGAGATACCAGGGTGCAACAGTTGTCTTTGATGGCTATGAATATGGACCCTCTATAAAGGATGCTACTCACCAGAGGAGAACTGGATCCAAAATTGGGTCAACAATAAATTTCACTTCCAGGACAGTAAATAACCTCAAGAAATATGAATTCCTTGCCAACAAGACAAACAAACACAGGTTCATTAACATCCTTAGTGAATCCCTTGTGAAAGCTGGATGCAAAACAGTTCATGCAAATGGTGATGCTGACGTTCTGATAGCACAAACTGCGGTTGAGTCAGCGAAGACAAGCAATACTGTGGTGGTGGGTGATGACGCCAACCTTCTTGTGCTCCTCTATTATCATTCAGATATGGCAGCACATGAATTGTACTTCATCCCAGAGCCAAAGAAGACCTCAACCAAACAACGTGCCTGGGACATCAAGAGTACTAAATCAGTGTTAGGCCTCGATATCTGCTCAAGACTCTTGTTCATACATGCAATACTTGGATGCGACACCACATCTCGGCCATTTGGTATCGGAAAAGGTACAGCACTGAAATTGGCCATAAAAAGTGTGTACTTTGCGGAACTTGCAGATGAATTTTGCAAGAAAGATCTATCCAAAGAGGACATCAGACAACTAGGAGACAAGGCACTTGTTGTCTTGTACAAGTGCTCTGAGGATGAAGGACTGTACAGCTTACGATATAGGCGATTTTAGAACATAAGAACATAAGAAAATGGGAGTCTGCAAAAAGCTGATCGGCCCACACAAGGCAGATCCCTGTTGCCAAGAGCTCAAAGTATGTTCAGCCTCAGTGTTTCCCACCGACATCAGCTTCATCACAGTACTACAGTCTTAGAGTCTACTTTCAGATTCAAGAACGGAAGGACAATTTTGGAACTCTGGAACCAGTTAGGTATGGATGGACAAAAATAGGAATCTTCTTCTTCCAATTACGACAGACCTGGACCCAGCCCCCAAAGAACTCCTGGAGATTGTGCATTGCAACTGCAAGGCTGAATGTAGTACGGTACCAGAAGATGCACTTGTCGGGCACATGGACTCAAATACACAATAGCATGGGGACAGTGCAAAGGTGAAAGCTGCACGAATTCCCCTAAACCAGACCTGGATGAGGATGATGAATCAGAAGGGTACTCTGCAGAACATGTGTAGATCTTCATGGCATGGTGAATCTAACTTTGTATGATCATCATACTGGTGTGACATACCTCTGTTAAACTCAAATCCTGTACATGTGGCGAGATGCTAACAGAACTTATATATTTCGAGGTGTAACAAGAATACTATTATTATTTATAATTTTGTTTCATAATTGCTGGTCCTAATTTGCATATTTCCCATATGCGAAGTGGTCTGATATAAAATATAATGGCCTAATAATGTTCCTTGGCCTTCAAAACATAGGGTTAGAAACTTGAATGAACTAATTTGGATAAGTAATAAGGAAGTTACAGCTACAAATGTGTTTTCCATCAATGGTGTAACCTAATTTGCATTATAATGCATTTCTGAGGCATTTCCCCCAGGTATAATAAGGTGTAATTTTTTTCTGGTATTGCTGGGGTGTATCTTAACATCATGCAAGTGAAACCATTACTTTTGCAATTTTTTCTGGGTTCGGCCACAATATGACTGGACTAAAATGCCAGTTAGAAGCCAGATGCACAGGTCAACTGAATGGAGTATAATTTTATAGTTAAATGCTTCAATCCCTCGTTTACGAGCGGAGGTGAAACAGTTGCGTGAGTGGGAGGGCAGTCAACCAACGCACCCTGAGCTGAGCACACCTGCTCTCCTCTCGCCTAACAGCCGACACCAGCCCGCCATATTGATCCAGCCAGGACTTCCTCTGCTTAAGGAGCCTCTATTGATGCTGGTACAGTGCCGGGGTATATAAGACGCCAGGGTGGACACCTCCTCGGGATACCAGAGTGGCCAGCACCGCAGAATACTTCAGTAGCCTCTTGCAAAACCCTGGTGGTGCGGTCAGTGGCGGAATTTGTTTGGACCGTCTATAGTGGGTGTATGGCAGTATGGAGAGCTAAGATTTGTTGTTGTTAGGGCCATGCTTATTGAAAATTGCTATTTCTCGGTTAATACTTAACCAAATTTATATATATTTCACATGCCTATACTCTGATCTATCCTCTAGGCCGTAATGGAGCCTTTTTGTTATATTTCGTCCTGTGCGACACGCCTCGGGAGTTAACACGGCCACGCGAACCTATAGAACCGCCCTTGGACTTTTTCTGATTAAGAGACCAAATTTTGCACGCCATATTCAAGATGGGGCCTAACTATGCTATTAAATAACGGTACTATAATGTTTCTCGTTTATTTAAGGTAAATTTTCGTAAGTACATCCCAGTGCTCTATTGAACTTTTATGCAGCTGCTGCACATTGATACAGGTTTTTTAGGTTTCAGATATTAGAACCCCCAGTGGCCTTACATTCTGTATTTCTATGTTTTGTGTTTATTGGCTATTCGTAAGACCTGACCTCTATCAACATTGATTGGCATCTGCCATTTTCTGACCACTTTGACTATTTTATTGAAGGGGGTAGATTTTTGTTTAGTTATTTATTCATGTAATTATTATATTTTCATTTCCTCACTACACCTTCACCCAGCTAAATAAATATTCTTCAAGATCCCCCTTCGAGATATATTTGTCCATGTTTTGGTAAATAAATGTCCGGGTCGAAGGCAGGTTCCTCCAAAATTACAGGCTCACTATTGCTAGCCAGGAAAATGTCAACACCTATTTTGTTTTTTCTATGTGGATGAGGGAGACAAAAGGCAATACTGCCTGTGATGAGTGCCTCCAATAAAGTTAAACACGTAACAGGGCCAAAATCAAGGTATGTTCGAGACAAAATGCCTCGGCTGTTGAATTGAAGCAAGATTGAGAAAATAGTTTCATTATTGGGTTGGAGAGTTGCACAGAGTAGGGGTTGGATTGTGTTACAAGACGAGTGCTACGTACTCTACGTAGAGGAGGTGGTATACACTGAGAGAGCTCTAAGGAACATCGATTATTGTAATAGCGGTAGAACAGCGAGAGATGCAACATTGCATCGAAGAGAGAGAGATTGCAGAGGATCGGTGAGTGGACATGACTTAATCAGACAAAATGCTGTCTTTTCTACTTTATCTAGAAGTGCTGTGTGAGAGAATGCTCACCACATATTATGCGAACAATACTCAATACATGGCCGAACTGTACCCCTCTACAGAGCAAGAAGCTGTGCAGGGGTAAAGAACCCCTTGAGGCGGTTGAGCACACCCAGCTTCAAA
>CM064504.1:1037938-1141653 GCA_032716605.1 Paralithodes platypus
TCTTCTCTCATCCTTTTGTAGTCATCTTTATTATTATCTCAATGAAATATGAAACATACCCCGACCATTATCTTTTTTTATTAATTCTCAGTAATAGGTGGCTTGTACCTTGTACTTCGCTGATTATAACTCCACTCCTTAGGTCCACGACTACTGTGTTGGTAAGGTCGCCAATTGTCCCGTGAGGTCCCACACACATGTCGGCTGATGGGTGAAACGCCTATATAAACTCCTATTCGGTACAAAACCCCCCAATTGTCATCCAACCTTTATGCGCTGGATCTGGTTAATAGTTGCTTGTAAATCTTGATTGCCAGCTTCATCTTGTTCTGATGACTCCAAAAATAGGGGCTAGCGTACCATGAAATTCGTTGTAGCCTGACCAGGCTGCCGGCGGTTTTCTGAAGGTAATGGCTATTAATAATTGTTTTTGTTTTAATAAATGAGGAAGACACAAGGCAGCACTGCCTTTAATGATTCCTCCCCCAAAGTGGAAATGGGAGTGACAGGTACCTAAATCGAGCGATGTTCGAGCCAAAATGCCTGTACACACGGATTGTGAAGCAATTTTAAGTCAGAATATGCAGCCATAATCTTCCAATTACCAATGAAATCCTTAGTTTATTTTAGAATTTTCAGGTATCACTATTTTACTATATCTTGGGTATATGTAAAATAATTGTTTTTTTACAGTTTGTATTTATTTAGTAAAATCTATTATTACAATATCATAAATTACATGGTTTCGTTTTGGAGCAGTGTACATTTAGTTGTCTGTTGGTTCTTGGTTGCATGATAGGTGTAGCTGTGGTTTGGGCCTGCTGGTATGATGGTCGAGTTTGTGCTGGTACGGAACCTACTGCTCGGGGTACTGGACCTCACCCTCGGACTATCGCGACTCCTACAGGAACGCCGTATCGCCGTTTTGTGACTGGTGTATCGGCTGACCCGCTGTAGGCGACCGTCGGGAGTGCCCATCTGCACGTAGTAGAGCCCTCGCGTGTTGTAGCCGTCAAGGGACGCTTGTTGACCGGTCGTTGCCTTCGGCGTCTTCCTTCCCGGCCCACTCAAAGTCTTACTGGGCAGGACCCTGGGTGGATAGAAAATGAAGATGTTAAGTATTTTTGCTGACATACTGGTGGGTAGTAGTTAGGCATAGAAATTTGAACAGACATATTTGATTTCATATCAAATTTGTGATCATCTAGTCTTATAACATTTTAATGACTAGTATATGGTATCTTACGGGCTCTGGCTGCGGTAGGATGGTCTGGAGGGCCTGTAGGACGGGTAGGACTGTAGGATGGCTGGGGAGGAGGTAGGAGGGAGCAGGGCGCTTGTCCAGCAGCCATGGCCACCAGGGCCACCACAACAATCTGAGTGAGAAAAATAGTATTTAAGCTTAATTCTACCATACTCAAGTATGAAATATCGAGAACAACCATTGTATCATATTAAATTGTAGGCCACTGGATGTTTTTGGAATCAGTTGAGTTGATGATAGAGAGCAGTGAATGAAGTAATTTTCATTCGTTATACTTTATTGTTCTCATGAAAGAAGAACGTTTACATACCTTGAAGAGCATGTTGGTAGTCTGAGGTGAAGTTCGAGACTGATGCCCTGTTCTGCTTGGGCCTGCCTTTTATAGCTGCCTCGTGATGCCACTATCCTAGGTTTTCTACCATGAGTGGTGATTGAGACTGTTCTTATAGAAGTGTAAGAGTATGGCCTTGACTTTCATATGAAGACGGCCTCTTTTTTACGTTTTTTTTTCTTAACTCAACTAGCATTACAAACAAAGTCGCGCTACTGGATTCTGAAGGAGGAAATGTTTGTTGCCGGTATTTTATATTCTACATCCAGAATGCCAGCAATAACTGAGTAACCTTTTTTAGTCGTGTTTAGAATATAACCTATTAGCATTCCAATTGTCATTGCTTATTCTGTCTGCAATTGTTAGATGTTGCCAAAAATGACATGATCTTATTATGTTTTTGGTTGTCCATGTAGTGTGTTGGTTATTTGCTTCACAGACATATACTTGAGACGGATTAATATTAAATTTGATCAACGATTATCAATTAATACCCATACCAAACAGTAAGAATTCAGATGAGCTATTAATTGCCCCATGCCCCCCCGTACCTCGCTCAATTACCCCACCCCAATATGACTGACCATGACATTGTTTTGCTCGACTTTCCTGATACTGTCGAGGAAGTGGTAACTCAAATATGTCATCCCAAAAATATGTTTGATTATTGCATTATAGATCATTTAGCCATCCTAATTTGATTGTCATTATATATATATATATATATATATATATATATATATATATATATATATTATATATTGGTTTTCTATGGCCAATTAATAATGTTGTTTCCAAACGCTGTACTGTATCTAGAATACCTTGAGTTGGCATTTACATAAAAAAAAATATTATAGTTAACTTTGATCCCCCCCCCCCCCTAAAATGGCTATTAAAATTATGTTTTCCTTGATTTTCACTTATACTCTTTGTGCTACTGCCTGGTTACTCGAGACTGTGTACACACAATTTCGTTTGCATTATTCGAACCTTTTCTGAAGTGGGAGCCTTGCCCCCTATGCAAGTATTTGTTTGGACATTTTCTAGCCCATTTGCTCTAGTCCATTGTGTGTTACAGAGGTTAGCGCTCATTTTTTGTTTAGTATACCATAATGAATAGACTAAATAATCTTACTAGTTCCCTAAAATCTCTTTCTACACGCCGCAATGTTGCATCTCTTTCTCTCTTCTATCGCTATTACAACAATCAGTGTTCTTCAAGCTCTCTCAATGCTGTTCTTCCTCTATTTACATATCTAGTGTCCTTCTCTCTTCCTTTGGCAGTTTCTATATTATTATCCCAACGAAAGATGCAACATACCCACGACCATTATCTTCTTATCTAATTTTTGATTCTAGTGATATTGGCTTGTGCTCTTAAACTTACTGGTGTTGGTAAGGTCGTCAGGGGTCCACAGTATTCAGCGGTTGGGTGAAATGCCTTTTCCGTACACCTCCCCAATGCGATCCAACCTTCAGTGCGCTGGTTCTGGTTAATAGTTGCTTGTATCTCGATTGTCAGCTTCATCGGTGTTCTGATGACCCCCAAACAGGATAGCTTCACCATGGAGGGCGTGGGAGCCTGACCAGGCTGCCGGAGGTGGCTATGAGTCATTAGTCAGTTGGGTGCTACACAACAACAACAATAACAACTCTTATCTGATCTATTATCCAAGCTTCACCTTTCTTTCTCCAAGTCATACCTATTGTACCTTTGTCCTATTCTCTCTTATCATAGCACTCCAAATCCACTTGATTCTAGTTTCTGGTCAATAAATTAGTATTGTCAAGACACTGGTTGTACACCTGTCATTATAAGAGAAGTATCTTTCATCATATTGATGCTTCGTTTATCAAAATGCCTTTTCTTTTGTATAAGCCCTTTCATTGCTGTATTTAACAATCATGATCTCGGGTTGTTTGTACTTCTAGTCTACAATAGGTTTGTCTATTTTTCAACTGCTTCTGTTGAATCACCATCTCTATATATTTGCAATTATTTGAAAGCAGACGATTACGCACGATTCATTGTTTCATTTCTGTAAATTTTCACTCCCGATTTTAGGTTTTCTCTGTTTAGGTTTTTCCATCATTTGCTGCAACTCCTCTCCTGGGTCACAAGAAAAATCCCCTACTGAATCTCTATCAGGAAGAGAATTGTTTTAGTAATCTCTATTTTATATATATATATTATTGTTTTGTGCATATTCTGTGTTTCTTCAGAGGCCTTTCAATCACACAGTAGTGAACAGCTTTCATGAACCTGTTTTTTTTTATTACCTACATGTGTAACTTTGTTTATTTTGTACGTCTCACTTTATATATTTAAACTACTAAATGGGAACCTTCAAATCCATGCTTATGAAGAACTCTCAACACGTTCAAATCTCTTCGTAAATGCTTTGTGAATTGGGCATTTTTCCATTTAATATTAATAGAACTTTCATGTTATATATATATTTTTTACTTCAACGAGAATGTGGTACATTGGTTATTATACCAACTTCAACATTCCTCCTCCAGGATATTTTACAAATACATGAAATCGTTAGGTTCTTTGAACTTTCAGCATTACCATTTTACTATTTTTAGGCATGTAAAATAATTGATTTAAGTATATATTTATTTATTAAAATATATTAAAACATCATAAATTACATGGTTCGTTGGATCAGTGTACATTTAATTGTATGATGGTCTTGGTGGCTGATAGGTGGGCTGTGGTTTGGGCTGCTGGTATGAGGGTCGAGGATTAGGCTGGTAGGACCTCTGCTCGGGGTACTGAGCCTCACCCTCGTACTCGACCTCAGCCATGTAGCCGGAGTCACCGTTGACGTAGTAGGTGACCCGTTGGAGGCGACCGTCGGGTAGCTGCACGTAGTAGGAGCCCTCGGTGTTGTAGCCGTCACGGGACTCCTGTTGACCGAAGTCGTTGCCCTCATAGTCCTTCACGGCCCAGTCAAAGTCATACTGGACAGGACCCTGGGTGGATAGAAAAATTGAGGTGTAGAGTATTATGGTGACATACTGGTGGGTAGAAGTAGTTTGGGCATTGAAACTTGGACAGACAAATTATATTTCATATATAATTCATGATCATCGTGTGTTATAACATTTTAAACAATAAGTACTTGTATCTTACGGGCTCTGGCTCGCGGTAGGATGGTCTGGAGGGCCTGTAGGAGGGGGTAGGAAAACTGTAGGATGGCTGGGGAGGATTGTAGGAACAGGGCGCCTGTCAGCAGCAGCCACGGCCACCAGGGCCACAAGAACAATCTGAGTGAGACAAATATATTATTAAAAGCTAAATTCTAACATATTAAGTATGACATAATTATCGAGAACAACTAATTGTATCGTATTGAATTGTAGGTCAATGCATGGTTTTGGTATCAATTCAGTTGATCATAGGGAGCAGTGAATGAAGTATCATTCGTTAAATATTCTTATAATCGTTCTCATGAAAGAGGACGTTTACATACCTTGAAGAGCATGTTGGTAGTCTGAGGTGAAGTTTGAGACTGATGCCCTGTTCTGCTTGGGCCTGCCTTTTATAGGCCAGTCCAGGTCTGCCTCATGATGCTATTATCCTAGTTTTTCTACCATGAATGAGTGGTGACTGTGACAGTTCTTGTAGAAGTGTAAGAGGATGGCCTTGACCTATATATGAGGACGGTCTAGGGTTGAACGTTTTTTCTATTCTCAATTAGCATTGCAAACAAATTCGCACTACTGGATTCTGAAGGAGGAAATGTTTGTTACCGTATCGTATGTTCTACATCAGAATACCAGCTATAACTGAGTATCCTTTTTTAATCGTGTTTAGAATATAACCTATTAGCATTCCAATTATCATTGTTTATTATGTCTGCAATTATTAGATGTTGCCAACAATGATACGATCATATAGTGCGTCTAATTGTCTATGTAGCTTGTTGTCTATGTGTTAGCTTTACTTCACAAGCAAATATTTTGAGACTAATTTATATAAATTTGATCAACGATCATGAATTAAAACCCATACCGGCACACTAAGAATTCAGATGAGATACCTCGCTCAATGACCCCCCCCCCCCTTCCAATATTATTGACCATGACATTGTTTAGCTCGATTTTCGTGATACTGTCGAGGAAATGGTAACTCAAACAAGTCATCCCAAAAGCATGTTTGATTATTGCTTTATAAATCCTTTGGCCATCCTAATTTGATTGTCAAAATACATACAGTATATATATATATATATATATATATATATATATATATATAAATATATATATATATATATATATATATATATATATATATATATATATATATATATATATATATATATATATATATATATATACTGTATATATAGTATATAATATATCGCATGGTTACTCCAGACTATACAGTACACACAATTTCGTTTGCATTATTCGAACCCATTCTGAAGTGGGAGCCTTGCCCCCTATGCAAGTATATGTTTAGAAATGTATAGCCCATAATATGCTCTAGCCCATTTTGAGTTACAGAGGTTAGGGCTCACTATTTTTAACTAAACTATAATGCATAGACTATGGATATCCATGAATCTTACCAAGATAGTAATCAGAAAGTAGTAAATAATCATATCATCATCATTATCATCATGAGTTAGTCTACTGGAGGACATAGGCCTGTAAAAAGAATCCTCTTACTAGTTCCCTACAATCTCTTTCTACACGCCGCAATGTTGCATCTATTTCTCTCTTCTAT
The DNA here is from genome assembly GCA_032716605.1 of Paralithodes platypus. NCBI lineage: Eukaryota > Metazoa > Arthropoda > Malacostraca > Decapoda > Lithodidae > Paralithodes > Paralithodes platypus. Next base: position 1,044,275 of record CM064504.1, read on the forward strand.
CGCTATTACAACAATCAGTGTCTTTCAAGCTCTCTCAGTGCACACCTACTCCCTTGTGGCGAGTGCGAGGCACCCGCCTTTCAGCACAGTCCGCCTCATATTCTGTCCAGCTCTCCAACCAAAGAATTAGCATACTTTCTGTCTTTCTTCTACTCAACAAGTGAACTCTGGAGCTCTCTCCCTCAATCAATCTTTCCTTCATCCTATGACTTGGACTGCTTTAACCTTTGTGTATCCAGTTGTTTTGGCCCCACCGTCCCTTGAATTTGGCTCTCAGTCACTCTTTTGGCTTTGAGGGAGACACTCGTTATATGCAACCTGCATTTTGTCTCCTTCAAACACATAGGAAAAAAAAAACCCACACACACACACACACACACACATATATATATATATATATATATATATAATTTCGTGTTAACCTGTGCCATCCTGTCTCAGCACATTTGTTTTATGTTGCATTTACTTTTTTAATTCTGTCTGTTCTTCCTCTATTTACGTCTCTTGGGTCCTTCTCTCTTCCTTTGGTAGTCTCTTTATTATTATCTCAACGTAAGAGGGAACATACCCACGAACATTATCTTATTTTTTATTCTAGTGATATTGCCTTGTGTTGTTTTACTTCCCAGTGTTGGTAAGGTCGTCAGGGGTCCACAGCATTCGGCTATTGGATGAAATGCCTTTTCAGTACACACCCCAATGCGGTCCAACCTTCAGTGCGCTGGTTCTGGTTAATAGTTGCTTGTATCTTGATTGCCAGCTTCATCGTTGTGCTGATGACTAAAAACAGGATAGCTTCACCATGAAAGGCGTGGGAGCCTTACCAAGCTGCCGGAGGTGTTATGAAGGACTGGCTATGAGTTTTTTTTTTTTTGTCTATGTGAATAAGGGTGACAAATGGCAGAACTGCCTGTAGCAAATGCCTCCCCCAGAGTTGAAAGAGTGTCGGGGACAAAATCGAGGGACGTTCGAGCCAAAATGCCTGGACACAGAGTTTGAAGCAATTTAAGTCATAATATGCCAGAATATTTTCCAATTACATTAAATTGTTAGTTTCTTTGGAATTTTCAGTATCAATATTTTGCTATTATTTAGGTATGTAAAATAATTTATTTAAGTTTGTATTTATTTATTAAAATATATTATTGCAACATCATAAATTACATGGTTCGTTGAATCAGTATACATTTAATTGTATGATGGTCTTGGGCGTTGATAGGTGGGCTGTGGTTTGGGCTGCTGATAGGTGGGCTGTGGCTTAGGCTGCTGGTATGAGGGTCGATGTTTGGGCTGGTAGGACCTCTGCTCGGGGTACTGAGCCTCACCCTCGTACTCGACCTCAGCCACGTAGCCGGAGTCGCCGTTGACGTAGTAGGTGACCTGCTGTAGGCGACCGTCGGGGAGCTGCACGTAGTAGGAGCCCTCGGTGTTGTAGCCGTCACGGGACTACTGCTGACCTAAGTCGTTGCCTTCGTAGTCTTTCACGGCCCAGTCAAAGTCGTACTGGGCAGGACCCTGGATGGATAGAAAATTAAGATGTAAAGTATTCTGGTGATATAGTGGTGGGTATAAATAGTTTAGGTATAGAAACTTGGACAGGCAAATTATATTTTATATTGAATTCATGACCATCTTGTGTTATAACATTGAATTCACGATCATTGTAATGACTAAATATTGGTATCTTACGGGCTCTGGCTCGCGGTAGGATGGTCTGGAGGGCCTATATGATGGGGTAGGAGGACTATAGGATGGCTGGGGAGGACTGTAGGAGGGAGAAGGGCGCCTGTCAGCAGCAGCCATGGCCACCAGGGCCACCACAACAATCTGAGTGACAAAAATATAGTATTTAAAGCTTAATTCTACCATATTAAGTATGAGATTTATCGAGAACAACGAATTGTATCGTATTAAATTGTAGGCCAATGGATGTTTTTGGTATCAGTTGAGTTGATCATAGGGAGCAGTGAATACTTTCATTCGTTATAATTATCGTTCTCATGAAAGAGGAACGTTGACATACCTTGAATAGCATGTTGGTAGTCTGAGGTGACGTTCGAGACTGATGCCCTGTTCTGCTTGGGCCTGCCTTTTATAGGCCAGTCCAGTTCTGCCTCATGATGCCATTATCCTAGTTTTTCTACCATGAGAGGTGTGATTGTGACAGTTCTTATAAAAGTGTAAGTGGATGGCCTTGACCTCTATATGAAGACGGCCTAGGGTTGAACGTTTTTTTCTATTTTCAATTAGCATTGCAAGCAAATTCGCACTACATGATTCTGAAGAAGGAAATGTTTGTTTCCGGTATTTTATATTCTACAACCAGAATGTCTGCAATAACTAAGTAACATTTTTGAGTCGTGTATAGAATATAACCTATTAGCATTCCAATGTTCATCGCTTATTATTTCTGCAATTGTTGGATGTTGCCAAAAGTGATTTGATCATATTTTTCGTCTGTTTGTCTATGTAGTTTGTTGTCTATGTGTTAGCTTTACTTCACAAGCATCCTAATTTGATTGTCATAATATATATATAAACAACGTTAATTCCGAAAACTGTACGGTACTATATCTAGAATAACCTGAGTTGGCATTTACATAGAAAAGAATGATTACTCGTATAGTTAAACTTTGATGACCCCCCAAAAAAAAACCCACACATACACCCATCCCTAGAATGGCCATAACAATTTTGTTTTCGTTGTTTTTCACTTACACTCTTTGTGCTACTGTCTGGTTACTCAAAACTTTGTACATAATTTAGTTTGCATTATTCGAACCCATTCTGGAGTGGGAGCCTTGCCCCCTATGCAAGTATTTATATGGAAATGTATAGCCCATTTACTCTAGTCCAATGTGAGTTACAGAGGGTAGGGGTCACTATTTATGACTAAACTTTAGTTTTATTTTGTTTTATCTATGTGAGTGAGGGAGACAAAAGGCAGACGTGCCTATAGCGAGTGCCTCCCCCATAGTTGAAAGAGTGACAGGGCCAAAATCAAGGGACGTTCGAGCCAAAATGCCTAGACACACAGAGTTTGAAGCAATTTAAATCATAGGAAGAGGGAAAGACTGATTCTGGGAGAGAGTTCCAAAGCTCAGCTGTTGAATAGAAGAATGACAGTAACGTTTCACTTCTGGGTTGGAGAGTTGCACAGAGTAGGGGTGGGATTGTGTTGCAAGACGGGTACTACGTACCCTACATAGAGGAGGTGGTATACACTGGGAGAGCTCTGAGGAACACTGGTTATTGTAGTAGCGATAGAATAGCGAGAAAGATGCAACATTGCGTTGAAGAGAGAGAGATTGCAGAGAGTTGGTGAGTGGACGGGAATTTATGGTACGAAAGGCCTTCCTTTCTACTTTGTATAGGAGTGCGGTGTGAGAGGATCCTCTTGCCAAGTTATTAGTCAGAAAGTAATAAATAGTCATATCATTATCATCATCATCATTCTCATCATGAGGTAGTCCACTGGAGAACAACATAGGCCTGTGAAAAAAAATAAAAAAATCTTACTAGTTCCCTACAATGTCATTCTACACGCCGCAATGTTGCATCCTTTCTCTCTTCTATCGCTATTACAACAATCTGTGTTCTTCAATCTCTCTCAATGCACACCTACTTCCTTCTGGCGAGTGTGAGGCACCCGCCTTTCAACACAGTCTCACTTTTATTCTGTCCATCAAATTTTCTGTCTTACTTCTACTCAACAAGTATAACTCTAGAACTCTCTCCCTCAATCAATCTTTCTTTCATCCTATGACTTAGACTGCTTTAAGCTTCGTGTATCCAGTTGTTTTGACCCCAACGCCCCTTGAATTTGGCTCTCTGTAACTCTTTTGGCTTTGCGGGGAGACACTCGTAACAGGCAACCTGCCTTTTATCCCTTTCATACACATAAAAAAAAAAGAAAAAAATATATATACCGGTATATATATATATATATATATATATATATATATATATATATATATATATATATATATATTCGTGTTAACCTGTACCATCCCGTTTGAGCACATTAATTTTGTTGATGTTGCATTTCCCTATTTATTCTGTCTGTTCTTCCTATATTTACGTGTCTAGGGTTCTTCTCTCATCCTTTTGTAGTCTCTTTATTATTATCTCAATGAAATATGAAACATACCCACGACCATTATCTTTTTATTTATTCCAGTAATATTTGCTTGTACTCTTGTACTTACTGGTGTTGGTAAGGTCGTCTGAGGTCCACAACATTCGGCTGAGGGGTGAAACGCCTATTCCGTACACCCCCCAATGCAGTCCAACCTTTAGTGCGCTGTATCTGGTTAATAGTTGCTTGTATCTTGATTGCCAGCTTCATCGGTGTTCTGATGACTCCAAAAATAGGGTAGCGTCACCATGAAAGGCGTGGGAGCCTGACCAGGCTGCCGGAGGTGTTATGAAGGGATGGCTATTAGTATTTTTTGTTTTATAAATGAGGAAGACAAAAGGCAGCACTGCCTTTAATGAGTGCCTCCCCCAAAGTTGAATGAGTGACAGGTCCTAAATCGAGCGATGTTCGAGCCAAAATGCCTGGACACACGGAGTTTGAAGCAATTTAAGTCATAATATGCCAGAATATGTTCCAATTACATGAAATCCTTAGTTTATTTAGAATTTTCAGTATCACTATTTTACTATTATTTAGGTATGTAAAATAATTGTTTTAAGTTTGTATTTATTTATTAAAATATATTATTACAATATCATAAATTACATGGTTCGTTGGAGCAGTGTACATTTAGTTGTATGTTGGTCTTGGTTGCTGATAGGTGGGCTGTGGTTTGGGCTGCTGGTATGATGGTCGAGGTTTGGGCTGGTAGGACCTCTGCTCGGGGTACTGAGCCTCACCCTCGTACTCGACCTCCGCCAGGAAGCCGGAGTGCGGTGTACGTGACCCGCTGGAGGCGACCGTCGGGCAGCTGCACGTAGTAGGAGCCCTCGGTGTTGTAGCCGTCACGGGACTCTTGTTGACCGAAGTCGTTGCCTTCGTAGTCCTTCACGGCCCACTCAAAGTCGTACTGGGCAGGACCCTGGGTGGATAGAAAATGAAGATGTTAAGTATTTTGCTGACATACTGGTGGGTAGTAGTTTAGGCATAGAAATTTGAACAGACATATTTGATTTCATATCAAATTTGTGATCATCTAGTCTTATAACATTTTAATGACTAGTATATGGTATCTTACGGGCTCTGGCTCGCGGTAGGATGGTCTGGAGGGCCTGTAGGACGGGGTAGGAGGACTGTAGGATGGCTGGGGAGGACTGTAGGAGGGAGCAGGGCGCTTGTCAGCAGCAGCCATGGCCACCAGGGCCACCACAACAATCTGAGTGAGAAAAATATAGTATTTAAAGCTTAATTCTACCATACTCAAGTATGAAATATATCGAGAACAACCAATTGTATCATATTAAATTGTAGGCCACTGGATGTTTTTGGAATCAGTTGAGTTGATGATAGAGAGCAGTGAATGAAGTATATTTTCATTCGTTATACTTTATTGTTCTCATGAAAGAAGAACGTTTACATACCTTGAAGAGCATGTTGGTAGTCTGAGGTGAAGTTCGAGACTGATGCCCTGTTCTGCTTGGGCCTGCCTTTTATAGCTGCCTCGTGATGCCACTATCCTAGTTTTTCTACCATGAGTGGTGATTGAGACTGTTCTTATAGAAGTGTAAGAGTATGGCCTTGACTTTCATATGAAGACGGCCTCTTTTTACGTTTTTTCTTTTCTTAACTCAACTAGCATTACAAACAAATTCGCGCTACTGGATTCTGAAGGAGGAAATGTTTGTTGCCGGTATTTTATATTCTACAACCAGAATGCCATCAATAACTGAGTAACCTTTTTTAGTCGTGTTTAGAATATAACCTATTAGCATTCCAATTGGCATTGCTTATTCTGTCTGCAATTGTTAGATGTTGCCAAAAATGACATGATCTTATTATGTTTTTGGTTGTCCATGTAGTGTGTTGGTTATTTGCTTCACAGACATATACTTGAGACGGATTAATATTAAATTTGATCAACGATTATCAATTAATACCCATACCAGAACAGTAAGAATTCAGATGAGCTATTAATTGCCCCATGCCCCCCCGTACCTCGCTCAATTACCCCCCCCCCCACCCCAATATGACTGACCATGACATTGTTTTGCTCGACTTTCCTGATACTGTCGAGGAAGTGGTAACTCAAATATGTCATCCCAAAAATATGTTTGATTATTGCATTATAGATCATTTAGCCATCCTAATTTGATTGTCATTATATATATACATATATATATATATATATATATATATATATATATATATATACAGTATATATACATATACAGTATATATATATATATATATATATACTTAATATTGGTTTTCTATGGCCAATTAATAATGTTGTTTCCAAACGCTGTACTGTATCTAGAATACCTTGAGTTGGCATTTACATAAAAAAAAATATTATAGTTAACTTTGATCCCCCCCCCCCCTAAAATGGCTATTAAAATTATGTTTTCCTTGATTTTCACTTATACTCTTTGTGCTACTGCCTGGTTACTCGAGACTGTGTACACACAATTTCGTTTGCATTATTCGAACCTTTTCTGAAGTGGGAGCCTTGCCCCCTATGCAAGTATTTGTTTGGACATTTTCTAGCCCATTTGCTCTAGTCCATTGTGTGTTACAGAGGTTAGCGCTCATTTTTTGTTTAGTATACCATAATGAATAGACTAAATAATCTTACTAGTTCCCTAAAATCTCTTTCTACACGCCGCAATGTTGCATCTCTTTCTCTCTTCTATCGCTATTACAACAATCAGTGTTCTTCAAGCTCTCTCAATGCTGTTCTTCCTCTATTTACATATCTAGTGTCCTTCTCTCTTCCTTTGGCAGTTTCTATATTATTATCCCAACGAAAGATGCAACATACCCACGACCATTATCTTCTTATCTAATTTTTGATTCTAGTGATATTGGCTTGTGCTCTTAAACTTACTGGTGTTGGTAAGGTCGTCAGGGGTCCACAGTATTCAGCGGTTGGGTGAAATGCCTTTTCCGTACACCTCCCCAATGCGATCCAACCTTCAGTGCGCTGGTTCTGGTTAATAGTTGCTTGTATCTCGATTGTCAGCTTCATCGGTGTTCTGATGACCCCCAAAACAGGATAGCTTCACCATGGAGGGCGTGGGAGCCTGACCAGGCTGCCGGAGGTGGCTATGAGTCATTAGTCAGTTGGGTGCTACACAACAACAACAATAACAACTCTTATCTGATCTATTATCCAAGCTTCACCTTTCTTTCTCCAAGTCATACCTATTGTACCTTTGTCCTATTCTCTCTTATCATAGCACTCCAAATCCACTTGATTCTAGTTTCTGGTCAATAAATTAGTATTGTCAAGACACTGGTTGTACACCTGTCATTATAAGAGAAGTATCTTTCATCATATTGATGCTTCGTTTATCAAAATGCCTTTTCTTTTGTATAAGCCCTTTCATTGCTGTATTTAACAATCATGATCTCGGGTTGTTTGTACTTCTAGTCTACAATAGGTTTGTCTATTTTTCAACTGCTTCTGTTGAATCACCATCTCTATATATTTGCAATTATTTGAAAGCAGACGATTACGCACGATTCATTGTTTCATTTCTGTAAATTTTCACTCCCGATTTTAGGTTTTCTCTGTTTAGGTTTTTCCATCATTTGCTGCAACTCCTCTCCTGGGTCACAAGAAAAATCCCCTACTGAATCTCTATCAGGAAGAGAATTGTTTTAGTAATCTCTATTTTATATATATATATTATTGTTTTGTGCATATTCTGTGTTTCTTCAGAGGCCTTTCAATCACACAGTAGTGAACAGCTTTCATGAAACTGTTTTTTTTTTTATTACCTACATGTGTGTAACTTTGTTTATTTTGTACGTCTCACTTTATATATTTAAACTACTAAATGGGAACCTTCAAATCCATGCTTATGAAGAACTCTCAACACGTTCAAATCTCTTCGTAAATGCTTTGTGAATTGGGCATTTTTCCATTTAATATTAATAGAACTTTCATGTTATATATATTTTTTACTTCAACGAGAATGTGGTACATTGGTTATTATACCAACTTCAACATTCCTCCTCCAGGATATTTTACAAATACATGAAATCGTTAGGTTCTTTGAACTTTCAGCATTACCATTTTACTATTTTTAGGCATGTAAAATAATTGATTTAAGTATATATTTATTTATTAAAATATATTAAAACATCATAAATTACATGGTTCGTTGGATCAGTGTACATTTAATTGTATGATGGTCTTGGTGGCTGATAGGTGGGCTGTGGTTTGGGCTGCTGGTATGAGGGTCGAGGATTAGGCTGGTAGGACCTCTGCTCGGGGTACTGAGCCTCACCCTCGTACTCGACCTCAGCCATGTAGCCGGAGTCACCGTTGACGTAGTAGGTGACCCGTTGGAGGCGACCGTCGGGTAGCTGCACGTAGTAGGAGCCCTCGGTGTTGTAGCCGTCACGGGACTCCTGTTGACCGAAGTCGTTGCCCTCATAGTCCTTCACGGCCCAGTCAAAGTCATACTGGACAGGACCCTGGGTGGATAGAAAAATTGAGGTGTAGAGTATTATGGTGACATACTGGTGGGTAGAAGTAGTTTGGGCATTGAAACTTGGACAGACAAATTATATTTCATATATAATTCATGATCATCGTGTGTTATAACATTTTAAACAATAAGTACTGGTATCTTACGGGCTCTGGCTCGCGGTAGGATGGTCTGGAGGGCCTGTAGGAGGGGGTAGGAGAACTGTAGGATGGCTGGGGAGGATTGTAGGAGGGAACAGGGCGCCTGTCAGCAGCAGCCACGGCCACCAGGGCCACAAGAACAATCTGAGTGAGACAAATATATTATTAAAAGCTTAATTCTAACATATTAAGTATGACATATCGAGAACAACTAATTGTATCGTATTGAATTGTAGGTCAATGCATTGTTTTGGTATCAATTGAGTTGATCATAGGGAGCAGTGAATGAAGTATCATTCGTTAAATATTCTTATAATCGTTCTCATGAAAGAGGAACGTTTACATACCTTGAAGAGCATGTTGGTAGTCTGAGGTGAAGTTTGAGACTGATGCCCTGTTCTGCTTGGGCCTGCCTTTTATAGGCCAGTCCAGGTCTGCCTCATGATGCTATTATCCTAGTTTTTCTACCATGAATGAGTGGTGACTGTGACAGTTCTTGTAGAAGTGTAAGAGGATGGCCTTGACCTATATATGAGGACGGCCTAGGGTTGACCGTTTTTTTTTCTATTCTCAATTAGCATTGCAAACAAATTCGCACTACTGGATTCTGAAGGAGGAAATGTTTGTTACCGTATTGTATATTCTACAATCAGAATGCCAGCTATAACTGAGTATCCTTTTTTAATCGTGTTTAGAATATAACCTATTAGCATTCCAATTATCATTGTTTATTATGTCTGCAATTATTAGATGTTGCCAACAATGATATGATCATATAGTGCGTCTGATTGTCTATGTAGCTTGTTGTCTATGTGTTAGCTTTACTTCACAAGCAAATATTTTGAGACTAATTTATATTAAATTTGATCAACGATTATGAATTAATACCCATACCGGCACAGTAAGAATTCAGATGAGATACCTCGCTCAATGACCCCCCGCCCCCCCCCCCTCCCAAATATTATTGACCATGACATTGTTTAGCTCGATTTTCGTGATACTGTCAAGGAAATGGTAACTCAAACATGTCATCCCAAAAGCATGTTTGATTATTGCTTCATAAATCCTTTAGCCATCCTAATTTGATTGTCAAAATACATACAGTATATATATATATATATATATATATATATATATATATATATATATATATATATACATATATATATAGTATATATATATATATATATATATATGTATATATTATATACAGTATGTGTATATATATATATATATATATATATATATATATATATATATATATCCTGTATATATAGTATATAATATATCGCATGGTTACTCCAGACTATACAGTACACACAATTTCGTTTGCATTATTCGAACCCATTCTGAAGTGGGAGCTTTGCCCCCTATGCAAGTATATGTTTAGAAATGTATAGCCCATAATATGCTCTAGCCCATTTTGAGTTACAGAGGTTAGGGCTCACTATTTTTAACTAAACTATAATGAATAGACTATGGATATCCATGAATCTTACCAAGATAGTAATCAGAAAGTAGTAAATAGTCATATCATCATCATTATCATCATTATCATCATGAGTTTGTCTACTGGAGGACATAGGCCTGTAAAAAGAATCCTCTTACTATATCCCTAAAATCTCTTTCTACACGCCGCAATGTTGCATCTCTTTCTCTCTTCTATCGCTATTACAACAATCAGTGTTCTTCAAGCTCTCTCAATGCTGTTCTTCCTCTATTTACATATCTAGTGTCCTTCTCTCTTCCTTTGGCAGTTTCTATATTATTATCCCAACGAAAGATGCAACATACCCACGACCATTATCTTCTTATCTAATTTTTGATTCTAGTGATATTGGCTTGTGCTCTTAAACTTACTGGTGTTGGTAAGGTCGTCAGGGGTCCACAGTATTCAGCGGTTGGGTGAAATGCCTTTTCCGTACACCTCCCCAATGCGATCCAACCTTCAGTGCGCTGGTTCTGGTTAATAGTTGCTTGTATCTCGATTGTCAGCTTCATCGGTGTTCTGATGACCCCCAAAACAGGATAGCTTCACCATGGAGGGCGTGGGAGCCTGACCAGGCTGCCGGAGGTGGCTATGAGTCATTAGTCAGTTGGGTGCTACACAACAACAACAATAACAACTCTTATCTGATCTATTATCCAAGCTTCACCTTTCTTTCTCCAAGTCATACCTATTGTACCTTTGTCCTATTCTCTCTTATCATAGCACTCCAAATCCACTTGATTCTAGTTTCTGGTCAATAAATTAGTATTGTCAAGACACTGGTTGTACACCTGTCATTATAAGAGAAGTATCTTTCATCATATTGATGCTTCGTTTATCAAAATGCCTTTTCTTTTGTATAAGCCCTTTCATTGCTGTATTTAACAATCATGATCTCGGGTTGTTTGTACTTCTAGTCTACAATAGGTTTGTCTATTTTTCAACTGCTTCTGTTGAATCACCATCTCTATATATTTGCAATTATTTGAAAGCAGACGATTACGCACGATTCATTGTTTCATTTCTGTAAATTTTCATTCCCGATTTTAGGTTTTCTCTGTTTAGGTTTTTCCATCATTTGCTGCAACTCCTCTCCTGGGTCACAAGAAAAATCCCCTACTGAATCTCTATCAGGAAGAGAATTGTTTTAGTAATCTCTATTTTATATATATATATTATTGTTTTGTGCATATTCTGTGTTTCTTCAGAGGCCTTTCAATCACACAGTAGTGAACAGCTTTCATGAACCTGTTTTTTTTTTATTACCTACATGTGTGTAACTTTGTTTATTTTGTACGTCTCACTTTATATATTTAAACTACTAAATGGGAACCTTCAAATCCATGCTTATGAAGAACTCTCAACACGTTCAAATCTCTTCGTAAATGCTTTGTGAATTGGGCATTTTTCCATTTAATATTAATAGAACTTTCATGTTATATATATATTTTTTACTTCAACGAGAATGTGGTACATTGGTTACTATACCAACTTCAACATTCCTCCTCCAGGATATTTTACAAATACATGAAATCGTTAGGTTCTTTGGACTTTCAGCATTACCATTTTACTATTTTTAGGCATGTAAAATAATTGATTTAAGTATATATTTATTTATTAAAATATATTAAAACATCATAAATTACATGGTTCGTTGGATCAGTGTACATTTAATTGTATGATGGTCTTGGTGGCTGATAGGTGGGCTGTGGTTTGGGCTGCTGGTATGAGGGTCGAGGATTAGGCTGGTAGGACCTCTGCTCGGGGTACTGAGCCTCACCCTCGTACTCGACCTCAGCCATGTAGCCGGAGTCACCGTTGACGTAGTAGGTGACCCGTTGGAGGCGACCGTCGGGTAGCTGCACGTAGTAGGAGCCCTCGGTGTTGTAGCCGTCACGGGACTCCTGTTGACCGAAGTCGTTGCCCTCATAGTCCTTCACGGCCCAGTCAAAGTCATACTGGACAGGACCCTGGGTGGATAGAAAAATTGAGGTGTAGAGTATTATGGTGACATACTGGTGGGTAGAAGTAGTTTGGGCATTGAAACTTGGACAGACAAATTATATTTCATATATAATTCATGATCATCGTGTGTTATAACATTTTAAACAATAAGTACTGGTATCTTACGGGCTCTGGCTCGCGGTAGGATGATCTGGAGGGCCTGTAGGAGGGGGTAGGAGAACTGTAGGATGGCTGGGGAGGATTGTAGGAGGGAACAGGGCGCCTGTCAGCAGCAGCCACGGCCACCAGGGCCACAAGAACAATCTGAGTGAGACAAATATATTATTAAAAGCTTAATTCTAACATATTAAGTATGACATATCGAGAACAACTAATTGTATCGTATTGAATTGTAGGTCAATGCATTGTTTTGGTATCAATTGAGTTGATCATAGGGAGCAGTGAATGAAGTATCATTCGTTAAATATTCTTATAATCGTTCTCATGAAAGAGGAACGTTTACATACCTTGAAGAGCATGTTGGTAGTCTGAGGTGAAGTTTGAGACTGATGCCCTGTTCTGCTTGGGCCTGCCTTTTATAGGCCAGTCCAGGTCTGCCTCATGATGCTATTATCCTAGTTTTTCTACCATGAATGAGTGGTGACTGTGACAGTTCTTGTAGAAGTGTAAGAGGATGGCCTTGACCTATATATGAGGACGGCCTAGGGTTGAACGTTTTTTCTATTCTCAATTAGCATTGCAAACAAATTCGCACTACTGGATTCTGAAGGAGGAAATGTTTGTTACCGTATTGTATATTCTACAATCAGAATGCCAGCTATAACTGAGTATCCTTTTTTAATCGTGTTTAGAATATAACCTATTAGCATTCCAATTATCATTGTTTATTATGTCTGCAATTATTAGATGTTGCCAACAATGATATGATCATATAGTGCGTCTGATTGTCTATGTAGCTTGTTGTCTATGTGTTAGCTTTACTTCACAAGCAAAAATTTTGAGACTAATTTATATTAAATTTGATCAACGATTATGAATTAATACCCATACCGGCACAGTAAGAATTCAGATGAGATACCTCGCTCAATGCCCCCCCCCCCCCCCCCCCTCCCAAATATTATTGACCATGACATTGTTTAGCTCGATTTTCGTGATACTGTCAAGGAAATGGTAACTCAAACATGTCATCCCAAAAGCATGTTTGATTATTGCTTCATAAATCCTTTAGCCATCCTAATTTGATTGTCAAAATACATACAGTATATATATATATATATATATATATATATATATATATATATATATATATATATATATATACATATATATATATATATATAGTATATATATATATATATGTATATATTATATATGTGTATATATATATATATATATATATATACTGTATATATAGTATATAATATATCGCATGGTTACTCCAGACTATACAGTACACACAATTTCGTTTGCATTATTCGAACCCATTCTGAAGTGGGAGCTTTGCCCCCTATGCAAGTATATGTTTAGAAATGTATAGCCCATAATATGCTCTAGCCCATTTTGAGTTACAGAGGTTAGGGCTCACTATTTTTAACTAAACTATAATGAATAGACTATGGATATCCATGAATCTTACCAAGATAGTAATCAGAAAGTAGTAAATAGTCATATCATCATCATTATCATCATTATCATCATGAGTTAGTCTACTGGAGGACATAGGCCTGTAAAAAGAATCCTCTTACTATATCCCTACAATCTCTTTCTACACGCCGCAATGTTGCATCTCTTTCTCTCTTCTATCGCTATTACAACAATCAGTTTCTTTCAAGCTCTCTCAGTGCATACCTACTCCCTTGTGGCGAGTGCGAGGCACCCGCCTTTCAGCACAGTCCGCCTCATATTCTGTCCAGCTCTCCAACCAAAGAATTAGCATACTTTCTGTCTTTCTTCTACTCAACAAGTGAACTCTGGAGCTCTCTCCCTCAATCAATCTTTCCTTCATCCTATGACTTAGACTGCTTTAATCTTTGTGTATCCAGTTGTTTTGGCCCCACCGTCCCTTGAATTTAGCTCTCAGTCACTCTTTTGGCTTTGAGGGAGACACTCGTTATATGCAACCTGCATTTTGTCTCCTTCAAACACATAGGGAAAAAACCCCACACACACACACACACACACACACACATATATATATATAATTTCGTGTTAACCTGTGCCATCCTGTCTCAGCACATTTTGTTTATGTTGCATTTACTTTTTTAATTCTGTCTGTTCTTCCTCTATTTACGTCTCTAGGGTCCTTCTCTCTTCCTTTGGTAGTCTCTTTATTATTATCTCAACGTAAGAGGGAACATACCCACGAACATTATCTTATTTTTTATTCTAGTGATATTGCCTTGTGTTGTTTTACTTCCCAGTGTTGGTAAGGTCGTCAGGGGTCCACAGCATTCGGCTATTGGGTGAAATGCCTTTTCAGTACACACCCCAATGCGGTCCAACCTTCAGTGCGCTGGTTCTGGTTAATAGTTGCTTGTATCTTGATTGCCAGCTTCATCGTTGTGCTAATGACTCTAAAAACAGGATAGCTTCACCATGAAAGGCGTGGGAGCCTTACCAAGCTGCCGGAGGTGTTATGAAGGACTGGCTATGATTTTTTTATTTTGTCTATGTGAATAAGGGTGACAAATTGCAGAACTGCCTGTAGCAAATGCCTCCCCCAGAGTTGAAAGAGTGTCGGGGACAAAATCGAGGGACGTTCGAGCCAAAATGCTTGGACACACAGAGGTTTAAGCAATTTAAGTCATACTATGCCAGAATATTTTCCAATTACATTAAATTGTTAGTTTCTTTGGAATTTTCAGTATCAATATTTTACTATTATTTAGGTATGTAAAATAATTGATTTAAGTTTGTATTTATTTATTAAAATATATTATTGCAACATCATAAATTACATGGTTCGTTGAATCAGTATACATTTAATTGTATGATGGTCTTGGGCGTTGATAGGTGGGCTGTGGTTTGGGCTGCTGATAGGTGGGCTGTGGCTTAGGCTGCTGGTATGAGGGTCGATGTTTGGGCTGGTAGGACCTCTGCTCGGGGTACTGAGCCTCACCCTCGTACTCGACCTCAGCCACGTAGCCGGAGTCGCCATTGACGTAGTAGGTGACCTGCTGTAGGCGACCGTCGGGGAGCTGCACGTAGTAGGAGCCCTCGGTGTTGTAGCCGTCACGGGACTCCTGCTGACCGAAGTCGTTGCCTTCGTAGTCCTTCACGGCCCAGTCAAAGTCGTAATGGGCAGGACCCTGGATGGATAGAAAATTAAGATGTAAAGTATTCTGGTGATATACTGGTGGGTATAAATAGTTTAGGTATAGAAACTTGGACAGGCAAATTATATTTTATATTGAATTCATGACCATCTTGTGTTATAACATTGAATTCACGATCATTGTAATGACTAAATATTGGTATCTTACGGGCTCTGGCTCGCGGTAGGATGGTCTGGAGGGCCTATATGATGGGGTAGGAGGTCTATAGGATGGCTGGGGAGGACTGTAGGAGGGAGAAGGGCGCCTGTCAGCAGCAGCCATGGTCACCAGGGCCACAACAACAATCTGAGTGACAAAAATATAGTATTTAAAGCTTAATTCTACCATATTAAGTATGAGATTTATCGAGAACAACGAATTGTATCGTATTCAATTGTAGGCCAATGGATGTTTTTGGTATCAGTTGAGTTGATCATAGGGAGCAGTGAATACTTTCATTCGTTATAATTATCGTTCTCATGAAAGAGGAACGTTGACATACCTTGAAGAGCATGTTGGTAGTCTGAGGTGAAGTTCGAGACTGATGCCCTGTTCTGCTTGGGCCTGCCTTTTATAGTCCAGTCCAGTTCTGCCTCATGATGCCATTATCCTAGTTTTTCTACCATGAGAGGTGTGATTGTGACAGTTCTTATAAAAGTGTAAGTGGATGGCCTTGACCTCTATATGAAGACGGCCTAGGGTTGAACGTTTTTTTCTATTTTCAATTAGCATTGCAAGCAAATTCGCACTACATGATTCTGAAGGAGGAAATGTTTGTTTCCGGTATTTTATATTCTACAACCAGAATGTCAGCAATAACTAAGTAACATTTTTGAGTCGTGTATAGAATATAACCTATTAGCATTCCAATGTTCATCGCTTATTATTTCTGCAATTGTTGGATGTTGCCAAAAGTGATTTGATCATATTTTTCGTCTGTTTGTCTATGTAGTTTGTTGTCTATGTGTTAGCTTTACTTCACAAGCATATATTTAGAGATGGATGTCCATGACATTGTTTAGCTCGATTTTCCTGATACTGTCGAGGAAATGGTAACTCAAACATGTCACCCCCAAAACCCATTTGATTATTGCTTTATAAATCCTTTAGCCATCCTAATTTGATTGTCATAATATATATATATATATTGGTTTTCTATGGCCAATAAACAACGTTAATTCCGAAAACTGTACGGTACTATATCTAGAATAACCTGAGTTGGCATTTACATAGAAAAGAATGATTACTCGTATAGTTAAACTTTGATGATACCCCCCCCCCCCAAACACACATACACCCATCCCTAGAATGGCCATAACAATTTTGTTTTCCTTGATTTTCACTTACACTCTTTGTGCTACTGTCTGGTTACTCAAAACTTTGTACATAATTTAGTTTGCATTATTCGAACCCATTCTGGAGTGGGAGCCTTGCCCCCTATGCAAGTATTTATATGGAAATGTATAGCCCATTTACTCTAGTCCAATGTGAGTTACTAACTCATAGGGGTCACTATTTCTGACTAAACTTTATTTTTATTTTGTTTTATCTATGTGAGTGAGGGAGACAAAAGGCAGACGTGCCTTTAGCGAGTGCCTCCCCCATAGTTGAAAGAGTGACAGGGCGGGACGTTCGAGCCAAAATGCCTGGACACACAGAGTTTGAAGCAATTTAAATCATAGGAAGAGGGAAAGACTGATTCTGGGAGAGAGTTCCAAATAAATAAATAATCAAACTCTCGACCTCCAAATACTCCCTTCAGCTAAACGTTTCTCTCAAACACCCCCTAACATTACTCCCCTTAGCACCCCGACTCTGCCCTTGCCCCCTCTCTCCTTCCCTCCCCTTCCCCCCCTTACCGTCCCCCCCACTACTTCATTTAACCAACGCACGCCGCCCCTCAACCCTACGCTTCAAACTGGACCAGAAACCCGAGATACAACTGGCCCGCCGCCCCTCACAAGGGCTCCGCCCCCCTCTCGCCCAGCAGACCCCCTACGACAACATCTAGCATCTACGAACCCTCCCAGCCAACCAGGAGGCAGGAAAAGCGCGCGCCTCATTGGTCGCCAACTAGCCAATCATAAGCTAGCCAACACCCAATAAACCTTACTATGATCTACCTAATATGTATAAATAAGCTGTTATGTTATATTCTATTCACTTACCTTCCATTCCCTGAAGATGATAGTTGTCTATCGAAACGTGTCGGATCATCATGAATTTTACTAACATTTTGCACAATCTCCCAGATCACCTGAGAATTGCTGTTCGTTCTATTGAAAGTCTTAATAATAAAATAATTAATGCTGATGCATGTATTTCCTTCAACCTCGCCTGCCTTAAAGAACATTTATTACCTGGCTACACCAACATATATACAGTATATATTATACTGTATATTGGTTTTCTATGGCCAATTAACAATGTTGTTTCCAACGCTGTAATGTATCGTATCTAGAATACCTTGAGTTGGCATTTACATATGACAAATTATTATAGTTAACTTTGATCCTCCCCCCCCCTAAAATGGCCATTAAAATTATGTTTTCCTTGATTTTCACTTATACTCTTTGTGCTACTGCCTGGTTACTCGAGTCTTTGTACACACAATTTCGTTTGCATTATTCGAACCTTTTCTGAAGTGGGAGCCTTGCCCCTATGCAAGTATTTGGTTGGACATTTTCTAGCCCATTTGCTCTAGTCCATTGTGTGTTACAGAGGTTAGCGCTCATTATTTTTTACTATACTATAATGAATAGACTAAATAATCTTACTAGTTCCCTACAATCTCTTTCTGCACGCCGCAATGTTGCATCTCTTTCTCTCTTCTATCGCTATTACAACAATCAGTGTTCTTAAAGCTCTCTCAATGCTGTTCTTCCTCTATTTACATATCTAGGGTCCTTCTCTCTTCCTTTGGCAGTTTCTATATTATTATCCCAACGAAAGATGCAACATACCCACGACCATTATCTTCTTATCTAATTTTTGATTCTAGTGATATTGGCTTGTGCTCTTAAACTTACTGGTGTTGGTAAGGTCGTCAGGGGTCCACAGTATTCAGCGTTTGGGTGAAATGCCTTTTCCGTACACCTCCCCAATGCGATCCAACCTTCAGTGCGCTGGTTCTGGTTAATAATTGCTTGTATCTCGATTGTCAGCTTCATCGGTGTTCTGATGACCCCCAAAACAGGATAGCTTCACCATGGAGGGCGTGGGAGCCTGACCAGGCTGCCGGAGGTGGCTATGAGTCATTAGTCAGTTGGGTGCTACACAACAACAACAATAACAACTCTTATCTGATCTATTATCCAAGCTTAACCTTTCTTTCTCCAAGTCATACCTACTGTACCTTTGTCCTATTCTCTCTTATCATAGCACTCCAAATCCACTTGATTCTAGTTTCTGGTCAATAATTAGTATTGTCAAGACACTGGTTGTACGCCTGTCATTATAAGAGAAGTACCTTTCATCATATTGATGCTTCGTTTATCAAAATGCCTTTTCTTTGGTATAAGCCCTTTCATTGCTGTATTTAACAATCATGATCTCGGGTTGTTTGTACTTCTAGTCTACAATAGGTTTGTCGATTTTTCAACTGCTTCTGTTGAATCACCATCTCTATATATTTGCAATTATTTGAAAGCAGACGATTGCGCACGATTTATTGTTTCATTTCTGTAAATTTTCACTCCCGATTTTAGGTTTTCTCTGTTTAGGTTTTTCCATCATTTGCTGCAACTCCTCTCCTGGGTCACAAGAAAAATCCCCTACTGAATCTCTATCAGGAAGAGAATTGTTTTTGTAATCTCTATTATATATACCGGTATATATATATATATATATATATATATATATATATATTATTGTTTTGTGCATATTCTGTGTTTCTTCAGAGGCCTTTCAATCACAATGTAGTGAACAGCTTTCATGATTTTTTTTTTTTTTTTTATTACCTACATGTGTGTAACTTTGTTTATTTTGTACGTCTCACTTTATATATTTAAACTCTACTAAATGGGAACCTTCAAATCCTTGCTTATGAAGAACTCTCAACACGTTCAAATCTCTTCGTAAATGCTTTGTGAATTGGGCATTTAATATTAATAGAACCTTCATGTTATATATATATGTTTTACTTCAACGAGAATGCGGTACATTGGTTACTATACCAACTTCAACATTCCTCCTCCAGGATATTTTACAAATACATGAAATCGTTAGTTTCTTTGGACTTTCAGCATTACCATTTTACTATTTTTAGGCATGTAAAATAATTGATTTAAGTATATATTTATTTATTAAAATATATTAAAACATCATAAATTACATGGTTCGTTGGATCAGTGTACATTTAATTGTATGATGGTCTTGGTCGCTGATAGGTGGGCTGTGGTTTGGGCTGCTGGTATGAGGGTCGAGGTTTGGGCTGGTAGGACCTCTGCTCGGGGTACTGAGCCTCACCCTCGTACTCGACCTCAGCCATGTAGCCGGAGTCACCGTTGACGTAGTAGGTGACCCGCTGGAGGCGACCGTCGGGTAGCTGCACGTAGTAGGAGCCCTCGGTGTTGTAGCCGTCACGGGACTCCTGTTGACCGAAGTCGTTGCCCTCATAGTCCTTCACGGCCCAGTCAAAGTCGTACTGGGCAGGACCCTGGGTGGATAGAAAAATTGAGGTGTAGAGTATTTTGGTGACATACTGGTGGGTAGAAGTAGTTTGGGCATTGAAACTTGGACAGGCATATTATATTTCATATATAATTCATGATCATCTTGTGTTATAACATTTTAAACAATAAGTACTGGTATCTTACGGGCTCTGGCTCGCGGTAGGATGGTCTGGAGGGCCTGTAGGAGGGGGTAGGAGAACTGTAGGATGGCTGGGGAGGATTGTAGGAGGGAACAGGGCGCCTGTCAGCAGCAGCCACGGCCACCAGGGCCACAAGAACAATCTGAGTGAGAAAAATATATTATTAAAAGCTTAATTCTAATATATTAAGTATGACATATCGAGAACAACTAATTGTATCGTATTGAATTGTAGGTCAATGCATGGTTTTGATATCAATTGAGTTGATCATAGGGAGCAGTGAATGAAGTATCATTCGTTAAATATTCTTATAATCGTTCTCATGAAAGAGGAACGTTTACATACCTTGAAGAGCATGTTGGTAGTCTGAGGTGAAGTTTGAGACTGATGCCCTGTTCTGCTTGGGCCTGCCTTTTATAGGCCAGTCCAGGTCTGCCTCATGATGCTATTATCCTAGTTTTTCTACCATGAATGAGTGGTGACTGTGACAGTTCTTGTAGAAGTGTAAGAGGATGGCCTTGACCTATATATGAGGACGGCCTAGGGTTGAACGTTTTTTCTATTCTCAATTAGCATTGCAAACAAATTCGCACTACTGGATTCTGAAGGAGGAAATGTTTGTTACCGTATTGTATATTCTACATCAGAATGCCAGCTATAACTGAGTATCCTTTTTTAATCGTGTTTAGAATATAACCTATTAGCATTCCAATTATCATTGTTTATTATGTCTGCAATTATTAGATGTTGCAAACAATGATATGATCATATAGTGCGTCTGATTGTCTATGTAGCTTGTTGTCTATGTGTTAGCTTTACTTCACAAACAAATATTTTGAGACTAATTTATATTAAATTTGATCAACGATCATGAATTAATACCCATACCGGCACAGTAAGAATTCAGATGAGATACCTCGCTCAATGACCCCCTCCCCCCCTCCCAATATTATTGACCATGACATTGTTTAGCTCGATTTTCGTGATACTGTCGAGGAAATGGTAACTCAAACATGTCATCCCAAAAGCATGTTTGATTATTGCTTTATAAATCCTTTAGCCATCCTAATTTGATTGTCAAAATACATACAGTATATATATATATTATATATATATATATATATATATATATATATATATATATATATATATATATATATATATATATATATATATATATATATATATATATATATATATATATATATATATATATATATATATATATATAGTATATATAATATATCGCATGGTTACTCCAGACTATACAGTACACACAATTTCGTTTGCATTATTCGAACCCATTCTGAAGTGGGAGCCTTGCCCCCTATGCAAGTATATGTTTAGAAATGTATAGCCCATAATATGCTCTAGCCCATTTTGAGTTACAGAGGTTAGGGCTCACTATTTTTAACTAAACTATAATGCATAGACTATGGATATCCATGAATCTTACCAAGATAGTAATCAGAAAGTAGTAAATAATCATATCATCATCATTATCATCATGAGTTAGTCTACTGGAGGACATAGGCCTGTAAAAAGAATCCTCTTACTAGTTCCCTACAATCTCTTTCTACACGCCGCAATGTTGCATCTATTTCTCTCTTCTATCGCTATTACAACAATCAGTGTCTTTCAAGCTCTCTCAGTGCACACCTACTCCCTTGTGGCGAGTGCGAGGCACCCGCCTTTCAGCACAGTCCGCCTCATATTCTGTCCAGCTCTCCAACCAAAGAATTAGCATACTTTCTGTCTTTCTTCTACTCAACAAGTGAACTCTGGAGCTCTCTCCCTCAATCAATCTTTCCTTCATCCTATGAATTAGACTGCTTTAACCTTTGTGTATCCAGTTGTTTTGGCCCCACCGTCCCTTGAATTTGGCTCTCAGTCACTCTTTTGGCTTTGAGGGAGACACTCGTTATATGCAACCTGCATTTTGTCTCCTTCAAACACATAGGAAAAAAAAACCCCACACACACACACATATATATATATATATATATATATATATATATATATATATATATATATATATATATATATATATATATATATATATATATATATATAATTTCGTGTTAACCTGTGCCATCCTGTCTCAGCACATTTGTTTTATGTTGCATTTACTTTTTTAATTCTGTCTGTTCTTCCTCTATTTACGTCTCTTGGGTCCTTCTCTCTTCCTTTGGTAGTCTCTTTATTATTATCTCAACGTAAGAGGGAACATACCCACGAACATTATCTTATTTTTTATTCTAGTGATATTGCCTTGTGTTGTTTTACTTCCCAGTGTTGGTAAGGTCGTCACGGGTCCACAGCATTCGGCTATTGGATGAAATGCCTTTTCAGTACACACCCCAATGCGGTCCAACCTTCAGTGCGCTGGTTCTGGTTAATAGTTGCTTGTATCTTGATTGCCAGCTTCATCGTTGTGCTGATGACTCTAAAAACAGGATAGCTTCACCATGAAAGGCGTGGGAGCCTTACCAAGCTGCCGGAGGTGTTATGAAGGACTGGCTATGAGTTTTTTTTTTTTTGTCTATGTGAATAAGGGTGACAAATGGCAGAACTGCCTGTAGCAAATGCCTCCCCCAGAGTTGAAAGAGTGTCGGGGACAAAATCGAGGGACGTTCGAGCCAAAATGCCTGGACACAGAGTTTGAAGCAATTTAAGTCATAATATGCCAGAATATTTTCCAATTACATTAAATTGTTAGTTTCTTTGGAATTTTCAGTATCAATATTTTACTATTATTTAGGTATGTAAAATAATTGATTTAAGTTTGTATTTATTTATTAAAATATATTATTGCAACATCATAAATTACATGGTTCGTTGAATCAGTATACATTTAATTGTATGATGGTCTTGGGCGTTGATAGGTGGGCTGTGGTTTGGGCTGCTGATAGGTGGGCTGTGGCTTAGGCTGCTGGTATGAGGGTCGATGTTTGGGCTGGTAGGACCTCTGCTCGGGGTACTGAGCCTCACCCTCGTACTCGACCTCAGCCACGTAGCCGGAGTCGCCGTTGACGTAGTAGGTGACCTGCTGTAGGCGACCGTCGGGGAGCTGCACGTAGTAGGAGCCCTCGGTGTTGTAGCCGTCACGGGACTCCTGCTGACCTAAGTCGTTGCCTTCGTAGTCTTTCACGGCCCAGTCAAAGTCGTACTGGGCAGGACCCTGGATGGATAGAAAATTAAGATGTAAAGTATTCTGGTGATATACTGGTGGGTATAAATAGTTTAGTTATAGAAACTTGGACAGGCAAATTATATTTTATATTGAATTCATGACCATCTTGTGTGATAACATTGAATTCACGATCATTGTAATGACTAAATATTGGTATCTTACGGGCTCTGGCTCGCGGTAGGATGGTCTGGAGGGCCTATATGATGGGGTAGGAGGACTATAGGATGGCTGGGGAGGACTGTAGGAGGGAGAAGGGCGCCTGTCAGCAGCAGCCATGGCCACCAGGGCCACAACAACAATCTGAGTGACAAAAATATAGTATTTAAATCTTAATTCTACCATATTAAGTATGAGATTTATCGAGAACAACGAATTGTATCGTATTAAATTGTAGGCCAATGGATGTTTTTGGTATCAGTTGAGTTGATCATAGGGAGCAGTGAATATTTTCATTCGTTATAATTATCGTTCTCATGAAAGAGGAACGTTGACATACCTTGAAGAGCATGTTGGTAGTCTGAGGTGACGTTCGAGACTGATGCCCTGTTCTGCTTGGGCCTGCCTTTTATAGGCCAGTCCAGTTCTGCCTCATGATGCCATTATCCTAGTTTTTCTACCATGAGAGGTGTGATTGTGACAGTTCTTATAAAAGTGTAAGTGGATGGCCTTGACCTCTATATGAAGACGGCCTAGGGTTGAACGTTTTTTTCTATTTTCAATTAGCATTGCAAACAAATTCGCACTACATGATTCTGAAGGAGGAAATGTTTGTTTCCGGTATTTTATATTCTACAACCAGAATGTCAGCAATAACTAAGTATCCTTTTTGAGTCGTGTATAGAATATAACCTATTAGCATTCCAATTTGCATTGCTTAATATGTCTGCAATTGTTGGATGTTGCCAAAAATGATATGATCATATTTTGTGTCTGTTTGTGTATGTAGTTTGTTGTCTATGTGTTAGCTTTACTTCACAAGCATATATTTAGAAACGGATGTCCATGCCATTGTTTAGCTCGATTTTCCTGATACTGTCGAGGAAATGGTAACTCAAACATGTCATCCCAATTTGATTATTGCTTTATAAATCCTTTAGCGATTCTAATTTGATTGTTATAATAGATGCAGCGTGTGTATATATATATATATATATATATATATATATATATATATATATTATACAGTATATATTGGTTTTCAATGGCCAATAAACAATGTTAATTCCGAACGCTGTACTATATCTAGAATAACCTGAGTTGGTATTTACATAGAAAACATTAATTACTCATATAGTTAAACGTTGATGGGGCCCCCCCCCCCCTAACCAAAATACAAAAAAATAAATAAAAATAAAATACAAATAAAAAACCACAAACACATCCATCCCTAGAATGGCCAGAACAATTTTGTACTCAATTTAGTTTGCAATATTCGAACCCATTCTGAAGTGGGAGCCTTGCCCCCTATGCAGGTATTTGTCTGGAAATGTATAACCCATTTGTTCTAGCCCATTGTGAGTTACAGAGGGTAGGGGTCACTATTTCTGACTAAACTATATATATATATTTTTTTTAATCTATGAGAGTGAGGGAGACAAAAGACAGAACTGCCTGTAGCGAGTGCCTCCCCCATAGTTGAAAGAGTGACAGGGCCCAAATCAAGGGACGTTCGAGCCAAAATGCCTGGACACATGGAGTTTGAAACAATTTAAATCATAGGAAGAGGGAAAGAATGATTCTGGGAGAGAGTTCCAGAGCTCAGCTGTTGAATAGAAGAAAGACAGAGTAACGTTTCACTCCTGGGTTGGAGAGTTGCACAGAGTAGGGGTGGGATTGTGTTGTAAGACGGGTACCACGTACCCTACGTAGAGGAGGTGGTATACACTGGGAGAGCTCTGAGGAACACTGGTTATTGTAGTAGCGATAGAATAGCGAGAAAGATGCAACATTGCGTTGAAGAGAGAAAGATTGCAGAGAGTTGGTGATTGGACGGGAATTTATGGTACGAAAGGCCTTCCTTTCTACTTTGTCTAGGAGTGAGGTGTGAGAGGATCCTCTTGCCAAGTTATTAGTCAGAAAGTAATAAATAGTCATATCATTATCATCATCATTCTCATCATGAGGTAGTCCACTGGAGAACAACATAGGCCTGTGAAAAAAAATAAAAAAATCTTACTAGTTCCCTACAATGTCATTCTACACGCCGCAATGTTGCATCCTTTCTCTCTTCTATCGCTATTACAACAATCTGTGTTCTTCAATCTCTCTCAATGCACACCTACTTCCTTCTGGCGAGTGTGAGGCACCCGCCTTTCAACACAGTCTCACTTTTATTCTGTCCATCAAATTTTCTGTCTTACTTCTACTCAACAAGTAAAACTCTGGAACTCTCTCCCTCAATCAATCTTTCTTTCATCCTATGACTTAGACTGGTTTAAGCTTCGTGTATCCAGTTGTTTTGACCCCAACGCCCCTTAAATTTGGCTCTCTGTAACTCTTTTGGCTTTGCGGGGAGACACTCGTAACAGGCAACCTGCCTTTTATCCCTTTCATACACATAAAAAAAAAAAAAAAAAAATATATACCGGTATATATATATATATATATATATATATATATATATATATATATATATATATATATATTCGTGTTAACCTGTACCATCCCGTTTGAGCACATTAATTTTGTTGATGTTGCATTTCCCTATTTATTCTGTCTGTTCTTCCTATATTTACGTCTCTAGGGTTCTTCTCTAATCCTTTTGTAGTCTCTTTATTATTATCTCAATGAAATATGAAACATACCCACGACCATTATCTTTTTATTTATTCCAGTAATATTTGCTTGTACTCTTGTACTTACTGGTGTTGGTAAGGTCGTCTGAGGTCCACAACATTCGGCTGAGGGGTGAAACGCCTATTCCGTACACCCCCCAATGCAGTCCAACCTTTAGTGCACTGGATCTGGTTAATAGTTGCTTGTATCTTGATTGCCATCTTCATCGGTGTTCTGATGACTCCAAAAATAGGGTAGCGTCACCATGAAAGGCGTGGGAGCCTGACCAGGCTGCCGGAGGTGTTATGAAGGGATGGCTATTAGTATTTTTTTTTTTATAAATGAGGAAGACAAAAGGCAGAACTGCCTTTAATGAGTGCCTCCCCCAAAGTTGAATGAGTGACAGGTCCTAAATCGAGCGACGTTGGAGCCAAAATGCCTGGACACACGGAGTTTGAAGCAATTTAAGTCATAATATGCCAGAATATGTTCCAATTACATGAAATCCTTAGTTTATTTGGAATTTTCAGTATCACTATTTTACTATTATTTAGGTATGTAAAATAATTGTTTTAAGTTTGTATTTATTTATTAAAATATATTATTACAATATCATAAATTACATGGTTCGTTGGAGCAGTGTACATTTAGTTGTATGTTGGTCTTGGTTGCTGATAGGTGGGCTGTGGTTTGGGCTGCTGGTATGATGGTCGAGGTTTGGGCTGGTAGGACCTCTGCTCGGGGTACTGAGCCTCACCCTCGTACTCGACCTCCGCCAGGAAGCCGGAGTCGCCATTGGCGGTGTAGGTGACCCGCTGGAGGCGACCGTCGGGGAGCTGCACGTAGTAGGAGCCCTCGGTGTTGTAGCCGTCATGGGACTCTTGTTGACCGAAGTCGTTGCCTTCGTAGTCCTTCACGGCCCACTCAAAGTCGTACTGGGCAGGACCCTGGGTGGATAGAAAATGAAGATGTTAAGTATTTTGCTGACATACTGGTGGGTAGTAGTTTAGGCATAGAAATTTGAACAGACATATTTGATTTCATATCAAATTTGTGATCATCTAGTCTTATAACATTTTAATGACTAGTATATGGTATCTTACGGGCTCTGGCTCGCGGTAGGATGGTCTGGAGGGCCTGTAGGATGGGGTAGGAGGACTGTAGGATGGCTGGGGAGGACTGTAGGAGGGAGCAGGGCGCTTGTCAGCAGCAGCCATGGCCACCAGGGCCACCACAACAATCTGAGTGAGAAAAATATAGTATTTAAAGCTTAATTCTACCATACTCAAGTATGAAATATATCGAGAACAACCAATTGTATCATATTAAATTGTAGGCCACTGGATGTTTTTGGAATCAGTTGAGTTGATGATAGAGAGCAGTGAATGAAGTATATTTTCATTCGTTATACTTTATTGTTCTCATGAAAGAAGAACGTTTACATACCTTGAAGAGCATGTTGGTAGTCTGAGGTGAAGTTCGAGACTGATGCCCTGTTCTGCTTGGGCCTGCCTTTTATAGCTGCCTCGTGATGCCACTATCCTAGTTTTTCTACCATGAGTGGTGATTGAGACAGTTCTTATAGAAGTGTAAGAGTATGGCCTTGACTTTCATATGAAGACGGCCTTTTTTTACTTTTTTTCTTTTCTTAACTCAACTAGCATTACAAACAAATTCGCGCTACTGGATTCTGAAGGAGGAAATGTTTGTTGCCGGTATTTTATATTCTACAACCAGAATGCCATCAATAACTGAGTAACCTTTTTTAGTCGTGTTTAGAATATAACCTATTAGCATTCCAATTGGCATTGCTTATTCTGTCTGCAATTGTTAGATGTTGCCAAAAATGACATGATCTTATTATGTTTTTGGTTGTCCTTGTAGTTTGTTGGTTATGTGCTAGCTTTGCTTCACAGACATATACTTGAGACGGATTAATATTAAATTTGATCAACGATTATGAATTAATACCCATACCGGAACAGTAAGAATTCAGATGAGCTATTAATTGCCCCATGCCCCCCCGTACCTCGCTCAATTACCCCCCCCACCCCAATATGACTGACCATGACATTGTTTTGCTCGACTTTCCTGATACTGTCGAGGAAGTGGTAACTCAAATATGTCATCCCAAAAATATGTTTGATTATTGCATTATAGATCATTTAGCCATCCTAATTTGATTGTCATTATATATATATATATATATATATATATATATATATATATATATATATATATATATATATATATATATATATATATATACTGAATATTGGTTTTCTATGGCCAATTAATAATGTTGTTTCCAAACGCTGTACTGTATCTAGAATACCTTGAGTTGGCATTTACATATACAAAAATATTATAGTTAACTTTGATCCCCCCCCCCCCTAAAATGGCTATTCATATTATGTTTTCCTTGATTTTCACTTATACTCTTTGTGCTACTGCCTGGTTACTCGAGACTGTGTACACACAATTTCGTTTGCATTATTCGAACCTTTTCTGAAGTGGGAGCCTTGCCTCCTATGCAAGTATTTGTTTGGACATTTTCTAGCCCATTTGCTCTAGTCCATTGTGTGTTACAGAGGTTAGCGCTCATTTTTTTTTTAGTATACCATAATGAATAGACTAAATAATCTTACTAGTTCCCTACAATCTCTTTCTACACGCCGCAATGTTGCATCTCTTTCTCTCTTCTATCGCTATTACAACAATCAGTGTTCTTCAAGCTCTCTCAATGCTGTTCTTCCTCTATTTACATATCTAGTGTCCTTCTCTCTTCCTTTGCAAGTTTCTATATTATTATCCCAACGAAAGATGCAACATACCCACGACCATTGTCTTCTTATCTAATTTTTGATTCTAGTGATATTGGCTTGTGCTCTTAAACTTACTGGTGTTGGTAAGGTCGTCAGGGGTCCACAGTATTCAGCGTTTGGGTGAAATGCCTTTTCCGTACACCTCCCCAATGCGATCCAACCTTCAGTGCGCTGGTTCTGGTTAATAATTGCTTGTATCTCGATTGTCAGCTTCATCGGTGTTCTGATGACCCCCAAAACAGGATAGCTTCACCATGGAGGGCGTGGGAGCCTGACCAGGCTGCCGGAGGTGGCTATGAGTCATTAGTCAGTTGGGTGCTACACAACAACAACAATAACAACTCTTATCTGATCTATTATCCAAGCTTAACCTTTCTTTCTCCAAGTCATACCTCCTGTACCTTTGTCCTATTCTCTCTTATCATAGCACTCCAAATCCACTTGATTCTAGTTTCTGGTCAATAAATTAGTATTGTCAAGACACTGGTTGTACGCCTGTCATTATAAGAGAAGTACCTTTCATCATATTGATGCTTCGTTTATCAAAATACCTTTTCTTTGGTATAAGCCCTTTCATTGCTGTATTTAACAATCATGATCTCGGGTTGTTTGTACTTCTAGTCTACAATAGGTTTGTCGATTTTTCAACTGCTTCTGTTGAATCACCATCTCTATATATTTGCAATTATTTGAAAGCAGACGATTGCGCACGATTTATTGTTTCATTTCTGTAAATTTTCACTCCCGATTTTAGGTTTTCTCTGTTTAGGTTTTTCCATCATTTGCTGCAACTCCTCTCCTGGGTCACAAGAAAAATCCCCTACTGAATCTCTATCAGGAAGAGAATTGTTTTTGTAATCTCTATTATATATACCGGTATATATATATATATATATATATATATATATATATATTATTGTTTTGTGCATATTCTGTGTTTCTTCAGAGGCCTTTCAATCACACTGTAGTGAACAGCTTTCATGATTTTTTTTTTTTTTTTATTACCTACATGTGTGTAACTTTGTTTATTTTGTACGTCTCACTTTATATATTTAAACTCTACTAAATGGGAACCTTCAAATCCTTGCTTATGAAGAACTCTCAACACGTTCAAATCTCTTCGTAAATGCTTTGTGAATTGGGCATTTTTCCATTTAATATTAATAGAACCTTCATGTTATATATATATGTTTTACTTCAACGAGAATGCGGTACATTGGTTACTATA
This sequence comes from Paralithodes platypus, assembly GCA_032716605.1. Taxonomy (NCBI): domain Eukaryota; kingdom Metazoa; phylum Arthropoda; class Malacostraca; order Decapoda; family Lithodidae; genus Paralithodes; species Paralithodes platypus. The sequence goes on from CM064504.1 coordinate 1,074,654, forward strand.
CCAACTTCAACATTCCTCCTCCAGGATATTTTACAAATACATGAAATCGTTAGTTTCTTTGGACTTTCAGCATTACCATTTTACTATTTTTAGGCATGTAAAATAATTGATTTAAGTATATATTTTATTAAAATATATTAAAACATCATAAATTACATGGTTCGTTGGATCAGTGTACATTTAATTGTATGATGGTCTTGGTCGCTGATAGGTGGGCTGTGGTTTGGGCTGCTGGTATGAGGGTCGAGGTTTGGGCTGGTAGGACCTCTGCTCGGGGTACTGAGCCTCACCCTCGTACTCGACCTCAGCCATGTAGCCGGAGTCACCGTTGACGTAGTAGGTGACCCGCTGGAGGCGACCGTCGGGTAGCTGCACGTAGTAGGAGCCCTCGGTGTTGTAGCCGTCACGGGACTCCTGTTGACCGAAGTCGTTGCCCTCATAGTCCTTCACAGCCCAGTCAAAGTCGTACTGGGCAGGACCCTGGGTGGATAGAAAAATTGAGGTGTAGAGTATTTTGGTGACATACTGGTGGGTAGAAGTAGTTTGGGCATTGAAACTTGGACAGGCATATTATATTTCATATATAATTCATGATCATCGTGTGTTATAACATTTTAAACAATAAGTACTGGTATCTTACGGGCTCTGGCTCGCGGTAGGATGGTCTGGAGGGCCTGTAGGAGGGGATAGGAGAACTGTAGGATGGCTGGGGAGGATTGTAGGAGGGAACAGGGCGCCTGTCAGCAGCAGCCACGGCCACCAGGGCCACAAGAACAATCTGAGTGAGAAAAATATATTATTAAAAGCTTAATTCTAACATATTAAGTATGACATATCGAGAACAACTAATTGTATCGTATTGAATTGTAGGTCAATGCATGGTTTTGATATCAATTGAGTTGATCATAGGGAGCAGTGAATGAAGTATCATTCGTTAAATATTCTTATAATCGTTCTCATGAAAGAGGAACGTTTACATACCTTGAAGAGCATGTTGGTAGTCTGAGGTGAAGTTTGAGACTGATGCCCTGTTCTGCTTGGGCCTGCCTTTTATAGGCCAGTCCAGGTCTGCCTCATGATGCTATTATCCTAGTTTTTCTACCATGAATGAGTGTTGACTGTGACAGTTCTTGTAGAAGTGTAAGAGGATGGCCTTGACCTATATATGAGGACGGCCTAGGGTTGAACGTTTTTTCTATTCTCAATTAGCATTGCAAACAAATTCGCACTACTGGATTCTGAAGGAGGAAATGTTTGTTACCGTATTGTATATTCTACATCAGAATGCCAGCTATAACTGAGTATCCTTTTTTAATCGTGTTTAGAATATAACCTATTAGCATTCCAATTATCATTGTTTATTATGTCTGCAATTATTAGATGTTGCCAACAATGATATGATCATATAGTGCGTCTGATTGTCTCTGTAGCTTGTTGTCTATGTGTTAGCTTTACTTCACAAACAAATATTTTGAGACTAATTTATATTAAATTTGATCAACGATCATGAATTAATACCCATACCGGCACAGTAAGAATTCAGATGAGATACCTCGCTCAATGACCCCCTCCCCCCCTCCCAATATTATTGACCATGACATTGTTTAGCTCGATTTTCGTGATACTGTCGAGGAAATGGTAACTCAAACATGTCATCCCAAAAGCATGTTTGATTATTGCTTTATAAATCCTTTAGCCATCCTAATTTGATTGTCAAAATACATACAGTATATATATATATATATATATATATATATATATATATATATATATATATATATATATATATATATATAGTATATATATATATATATATATATATATATATATATATATATATATATATATATAGTATATAATATATCGCATGGTTACTCCAGACTATACAGTACACACAATTTCGTTTGCATTATTCGAACCCATTCTGAAGTGGGAGCCTTGCCCCCTATGCAAGTATATGTTTAGAAATGTATAGCCCATAATATGCTCTAGCCCATTTTGAGTTACAGAGGTTAGGGCTCACTATTTTTAACTAAACTATAATGCATAGACTATGGATATCCATGAATCTTACCAAGATAGTAATCAGAAAGTAGTAAATAATCATATCATCATCATTATCATCATGAGTTAGTCTACTGGAGGACATAGGCCTGTAAAAAGAATCCTCTTACTAGTTCCCTACAATCTCTTTCTACACGCCGCAATGTTGCATCTATTTCTCTCTTCTATCGCTATTACAACAATCAGTGTCTTTCAAGCTCTCTCAGTGCACACCTACTCCCTTGTGGCGAGTGCGAGGCACCCGCCTTTCAGCACAGTCCGCCTCATATTCTGTCCAGCTCTCCAACCAAAGAATTAGCATACTTTCTGTCTTTCTTCTACTCAACAAGTGAACTCTGGAGCTCTCTCCCTCAATCAATCTTTCCTTCATCCTATGACTTAGACTGCTTTAACCTTTGTGTATCCAGTTGTTTTGGCCCCACCGTCCCTTGAATTTGGCTCTCAGTCACTCTTTTGGCTTTGAGGGAGACACTCGTTATATGCAACCTGCATTTTGTCTCCTTCAAACGCATAGGAAAAAAAAAACCCACACACACACACATATATATATATATATATATATATATATATATATATAAATATATATATATATAATTTCGTGTTAACCTGTGCCATCCTGTCTCAGCACATTTGTTTTATGTTGCATTTACTTTTTTAATTCTGTCTGTTCTTCCTCTATTTACGTCTCTTGGGTCCTTCTCTCTTCCTTTGGTAGTCTCTTTATTATTATCTCAACGTAAGAGGGAACATACCCACGAACATTATCTTATTTTTTATTCTAGTGATATTGCCTTGTGTTGTTTTACTTCCCAGTGTTGGTAAGGTCGTCACGGGTCCACAGCATTCGGCTATTGGATGAAATGCCTTTTCAGTACACACCCCAATGCGGTCCAACCTTCAGTGCGCTGGTTCTGGTTAATAGTTGCTTGTATCTTGATTGCCAGCTTCATCGTTGTGCTGATGACTCTAAAAACAGGATAGCTTCACCATGAAAGGCGTGGGAGCCTTACCAAGCTGCCGGAGGTGTTATGAAGGACTGGCTATGATTTTTTTTTTTTTTTTTGTCTATGTGAATAAGGGTGACAAATGGCAGAACTGCCTGTAGCAAATGCCTCCCCCAGAGTTGAAAGAGTGTCGGGGACAAAATCGAGGGACGTTCGAGCCAAAATGCCTGGACACACAGAGTTTGAAGCAATTTAAGTCATAATATGCCAGAATATTTTCCAATTACATTAAATTGTTAGTTTCTTTGGAATTTTCAGTATCAATATTTTACTATTATTTAGGTATGTAAAATAATTGATTTAAGTTTGTATTTATTTATTAAAATATATTATTGCAACATCATAAATTACATGGTTCGTTGAATCAGTATACATTTAATTGTATGATGGTCTTGGGCGTTGATAGGTGGGCTGTGGTTTGGGCTGCTGATAGGTGGGCTGTGGCTTAGGCTGCTGGTATGAGGGTCGATGTTTGGGCTGGTAGGACCTCTGCTCGGGGTACTGAGCCTCACCCTCGTACTCGACCTCAGCCACGTAGCCGGAGTCGCCGTTGACGTAGTAGGTGACCTGCTGTAGGCGACCGTCGGGGAGCTGCACGTAGTAGGAGCCCTCGGTGTTGTAGCCGTCACGGGACTCCTGCTGACCTAAGTCGTTGCCTTCGTAGTCTTTCACGGCCCAGTCAAAGTCGTACTGGGCAGGACCCTGGATGGATAGAAAATTAAGATGTAAAGTATTCTGGTGATATACTGGTGGGTATAAATAGTTTAGTTATAGAAACTTGGACAGGCAAATTATATTTTATATTGAATTCATGACCATCTTGTGTGATAACATTGAATTCACGATCATTGTAATGACTAAATATTGGTATCTTACGGGCTCTGGCTCGCGGTAGGATGGTCTGGAGGGCCTATATGATGGGGTAGGAGGACTATAGGATGGCTGGGGAGGACTGTAGGAGGGAGAAGGGCGCCTGTCAGCAGCAGCCATGGCCACCAGGGCCACAACAACAATCTGAGTGACAAAAATATAGTATTTAAATCTTAATTCTACCATATTAAGTATGAGATTTATCGAGAACAACGAATTGTATCGTATTAAATTGTAGGCCAATGGATGTTTTTGGTATCAGTTGAGTTGATCATAGGGAGCAGTGAATATTTTCATTCGTTATAATTATCGTTCTCATGAAAGAGGAACGTTGACATACCTTGAAGAGCATGTTGGTAGTCTGAGGTGACGTTCGAGACTGATGCCCTGTTCTGCTTGGGCCTGCCTTTTATAGGCCAGTCCAGTTCTGCCTCATGATGCCATTATCCTAGTTTTTCTACCATGAGAGGTGTGATTGTGTCAGTTCTTATAAAAGTGTAAGTGGATGGCCTTGACCTCTATATGAAGACGGCCTAGGGTTGAACGTTTTTTTCTATTTTCAATTAGCATTGCAAGCAAATTCGCACTACATGATTCTGAAGGAGGAAATGTTTGTTTCCGGTATTTTATATTCTACAACCAGAATGTCAGCAATAACTAAGTATCCTTTTTGAGTCGTGTATAGAATATAACCTATTAGCATTCCAATTTGCATTGCTTAATATGTCTGCAATTGTTGGATGTTGCCAAAAATGATATGATCATATTTTGCGTCTGTTTGTGTATGTAGTTTGTTGTCTATGTGTTAACTTTCCTTCACAAGCATATATTTAGAAACGGATGTCCATGCCATTGTTTAGCTCGATTTTTCTGATACTGTCGAGGAAATGGTAACTCAAACATGTCATCCCAATTTGATTATTGCTTTATAAATCCTTTAGCGATTCTAATTTGATTGTTATAATAGATGCAGCGTGTGTATATACATATATATATATATATATATATATATATATATATATATATATTATACAGTATATATTGGTTTTCAATGGCCAATAAACAATGTTAATTCCGAACGCTGTACTATATCTAGAATAACCTGAGTTGGTATTTACATAGAAAAGATTAATTACTCATATAGTTAAACGTTGATGAGGCCCCCCCCCCTAACAAAAATAAATAAAAATAAATAAAAATAAAATAAAAATAAAAAACACACACACACATCCATCCCTAGAATGGCCAGAACAATTTTGTACTCAATTTAGTTTGCAATATTCGAACCCATTCTGAAGTGGGAGCCTTGCCCCCTATGCAGGTATTTGTCTGGAAATGTATAACCCATTTGTTCTAGCCCATTGTGAGTTACAGAGGGTAGGGGTCACTATTTCTGACTAAACTATATATATATATTTTTTTTAATCTATGAGAGTGAGGGAGACAAAAGGCAGAACTGCCTGTAGCGAGTGCCTCCCCCATAGTTGAAAGAGTGACAGGGCCCAAATCAAGGGACGTTCGAGCCAAAATGCCTGGACACACGGAGTTTGAAACAATTTAAATCATAGGAAGAGGGAAAGAATGATTCTGGGAGAGAGTTCCAGAGCTCAGCTGTTGAATAGAAGAAAGACAGTAACGTTTCACTCCTGGGTTGGAGAGTTGCACAGAGTAGGGGTGGGATTGTGTTGTAAGACGGGTACCACGTACCCTACGTAGAGGAGGTGGTATACACTGGGAGAGCTTTGAGGAACACTGGTTATTGTAGTAGCGATAGAATAGCGAGAGAGATGCAACATTGCGTTGAAGAGAGAGAGATTGCAGAGAGTTGGTGAGTGGACGGGAATTTATGGTACGAAAGGCCTTCCTTTCTACTTTGTCTAGGAGTGCGGTGTGAGAGGCTCCTCTTGCCAAGGTATTAGTCAGAAAGTAAGAAATAGTCATATCATTATCATCATCATCATTCTCATCATGAGTTAGTCCACTGGAGCACAACATAGGCCTGTGAAAACAAAAACAATCTTACTAGTTCCCTACAATGTCATTCTACACGCCGCAATGTTGCATCCTTTCTCTCTTCTATCGCTATTACAACAATCTGTGTTCTTTAATCTCTCTCAGTGCACACCTACTTCATTCTGGCGAGTGTGAGGCACCCGCCTTTCAACACAGTCTCACATTTATTCTGTCCATCAAATTTTCTGTCTTACTTCTACTCAACAAGTAAAACTCTGGAACTCTCTCCCTCAATCAATCTTTCTTTCATCCTATGACTTAGACTGCTTTAAGCTTCGTGTATCCAGTTGTTTTGACCTCAACGCCCCTTGAATTTGGCTCTGTCACTCTTTTGGCTTTGCGGGGAGACACTCGTAACAGCCAACCTGTCTTTTATCCCTTTCATACACATAAACAAAAAATAAAAAAAATACATATATACCGGTATATACAGTATATATACTGTATATATATAATTCGTGTTAACCTGTACCATCCCGTTTGAGCACATTAAATTTGTTGATGTTGCATTTCCTTATTTATTCTGTCTGTTCTTCCTATATTTACGTCTCTAGGGTTCTTCTCTCATCCTTTTGTAGTCTCTTTATTATTATCCCAACGAAATATGAAACATACCCACGACCATTATCTTTATATTTATTCCAGTAATATTTGCTTGTACTCTTGTACTTACTGGTGTTGGTAAGGTCGTCTGAGGTCCACAACATTCGGCTGAGGGGTGAAACGCCTATTCCGTACATCCCCCAATGCAGTCCAACCTTTAGTGCGCTGGATCTGGTTAATAGTTGCTTGTATCTTGATTACCAGCTTTATCGGTGTTCTGATGACTCCAAAAATAGGATAGCTTCACCATGAAAGGCGTGGGAGCCTGACCAGGCTGCCGGAGGTGTTATGAAGGGCTGGCTATTAGTATTTTGTTTTTCTTTGAATGAGGAAGACAAAAGGCAGAACTGCCTTTAATGAGTGCTTCCCCCAAAGTTGAATGAGTGACAGGTCCTAAATCGAGCGACGTTCGAGCCAAAATGCCTGGACACACGGAGTTTGAAGCAATTTAATTCATAATATGCCAGAATATGTTCCAATTACATGAAATCGTTAGTTTATTTGGAATTTTAAGTATCACTATTTTACTATTATTTAGGTATGTAAAATAATTGTTTCAAGTTTGTATTTATTTATTAAAATATATTACTACAATATCATAAATTACATGGTTCGTTGGATCAGTGTACATTTAGTTGTATGTTGGTCTTGGTTGCTGATAGGTGGGCTGTGGTTTGGGCTGCTGGTATGAGGGTCGAGGTTTGGACTGGTAGGACCTCTGCTCGGGGTACTGAGCCTCACCCTCGTACTCGACCTCCGCCAGGAAGCCGGAGTTGCCGTTGACGGTGTAGGTGACCCGCTGGAGGCGACCGTCGGGGAGCTGCACGTAGTAGGAGCCCTCGGTGTTGTAGCCGTCACGGGACTCTTGTTGACCGAAGTCGTTGCCTTCGTAGTCCTTCACGGCCCACTCAAAGTCGTACTGGGCAGGACCCTGGGTGGATAGAAAATGAAGATGTTAAGTATTTTGCTGACATACTGGTGGGTAGTAGTTTAGGCATAGAAATTTGAACAGGCATATTTGATTTCATATCAAATTTGTGATCATCTAGTCTTATAACATTTTAATGACTAGTATATGGTATCTTACGGGCTCTGGCTCACGGTAGGATGGTCTGGAGGGCCTGTAGGATGGGGTAGGAGGACTGTAGGATGGCTGGGGAGGACTGTAGGAGGGAGCAGGGCGCCTGTCAGCAGCAGCCATGGCCACCAGGGCCACCACAACAATCTGAGTGAGAAAAATATAGTATTTAAAGCTTAATTCTACCATACTCAAGTATGAAATATAACGAGAACAACCAATTGTATCATATTAAATTGTAGGCCACTGGATGTTTTTGGAATCAGTTGAGTTGATCATAGAGAGTAGTGAATGAAGTATATTTTCATTCGTTATACTTTATCGTTCTCATGAAAGAAGAACGTTTACATACCTTGAAGAGCATGTTGGTAGTCTGAGGTGAAGTTCGAGACTGATGCCCTGTTCTGCTTGGGCCTGCCTTTTATAGCTGCCTCGTGATGCCACTATCCTAGTTTTTCTACCATGAGTGGTGATTGAGACAGTTCTTATAGAAGTGTCAGAGTATGGCCTTGACTTTCATATGAAGACGGCCTAGGGATAACCGTTTTTTTTCTTAACTCAACTAGCATTACAAACATATTCGCGCTACTGGATTCTGAAGGAGGAAATGTTTGTTGCCGGTATTTTATATTCTACAACCAGAATGCCAGCAATAACTGAGTAACCTTTTTTAGTCGTGTTTAGAATATAACCTATTAGCATTCCAATGGTCATTGCTTATTCTGTCTGCAATTGTTAGATGTTGCCAAAAATGACATGATCTTATTATGTTTCTGGTTGTCCATGTAGTTTGTTGGTTATGTGCTAGCTTTACTTCACATACATATACTTGAGACGGATTTATATTAAATTTGATCAACGATTATGAATTAATACCCATACCGGAACAGTAAGAATTCAGATGAGCTATTAATTGCCCCATGGCCCCCCCGTACCTCGCTCAATTTACCCCCCCCCCCCTCCACCCCAATATGACTGACCATGACATTGTTTTGCTCGACTTTCCTGGTACTGTCGAGGAAGTGGTAACTCAAATATGTCATCCCAAAAAACATGTTTGATTATTGCATTATAGATCATTTAGCTATCCTAATTTGATTGTCATTATATATATATATATATATATATATATATATATATATATATATATATATATATACTGTATATTGGTTTTCTATGGTCAATTAACAATGTTGTTTCCAAACGCTGTACTGTATCTAGAATACCTTGAGTTGGCATTTACATATAACAAATTATTATAGTTAACTTTGATCCCCCCCCCCTAAAATGGCCATTACAATTATGTTCTCCTTAATTTTCACTTATACTCTTTGTGCTACTGCCTGATTACTCGAGTCTTTGTACACACAATTTCGTTTGCATTATTCGAACCTTTTCTGAAGTGGGAGCCTTGCCCCCTATGCAAGTATTTGGTTGGACATTTTCTAGCCCATTTGCTCTAGTCCATTGTGTGTTACAGAGGTTAGCGCTCATTATTTTTTACTATACTATAATGAATAGACTAAATAATTTTTCTAGTTCCCTACAATCTCTTTCTACACGCCGCAATGTTGCATCTCTTTCTCTCTTCTATCGCTATTACAACAATCAGTGTTCTTCAAGCTCTCTCAATGCTGTTCTTCCTCTATTTACATATCTAGGGTCCTTCTCTCTTCCTTTGGCAGTTTCTATATTATTATCCCAACGAAAGATGCAACATACCCACGACCATTATCTTCTTATCTAATTTTTGATTCTAGTGATATTGGCTTGTGCTCTTAAACTTACTGGTGTTGGTAAGGTCGTCAGGGGTCCACAGTATTCAGCGTTTGGGTGAAATGCCTTTTCCGTACACCTCCCCAATGCGATCCAACCTTCAGTGCGCTGGTTCTGGTTAATAGTTGCTTGTATCTCGATTGTCAGCTTCATCGGTGTTCTGATGACCCCCAAAACAGGATAGCTTCACCATGGAGGGCGTGGGAGCCTGACCAGGCTGCCGGAGGTGGCTATGAGTCATTAGTCAGTTGGGTGCTACACAACAACAACAATAACAACTCTTATCTGATCTATTATCCAAGCTTCACCTTTCTTTCTCCAAGTCATACCTACTGTACCTTTGTATTATTCTCTCTTATCATAGTACTCCAAATCCACTTGATTCTAGTTTCTGGTCAATAAATTAGTATTGTCAAGACACTGGTTGTACACCTGTCATTATAAGAGAAGTACCTTTCATCATATTGATGCTTCGTTTATCAAAATGCCTTTTCTTTGGTATAAGCCCTTTCATTGCTGTATTTAACAATCATGATCTCGGGTTGTTTGTACTTCTAGCCTACAATAGGTTTGTCGATTGTTCAACTGCTTCTGTTGAATCACTATCTCTATAATTTGCAATTATTTGAAAGCAGACGATTACCCACGATTCATTGTTTCATTTCTGTAAATTTTCACTCCCGATTTTAGGTTTTCTCTGTTTAGGTTTTTCCATCATTTGCTGCAACTCCTCTCCTGGGTCACAAGAAAAATCCCCTACTGAATCTCTATCAGGAAGAGAATTGTTTTTAGTAATCTCTATTTTATATATATATATATATATATATATATATATATATATATATATATATATATATATATATATATATATATATATATATATATAAATTATTGTTTTGTGCATATTCTGTGTTTCTTCAGAGGCCTTTCAATCACACAGTAGTGAACAGCTTTCATGAAACTGTTTTTTTTTAAATACCTACATGCCTGTAACTTTGTTTATTTTGTACCTCTCACTTTATATATTTAAACTACTAAATGGGAACCTTCAAATCCTTGCTTATGAAGAACTCTCAACACGTTCAAATCTCTTCTTAAATGCTTTGTGAATTGGGCATTTTTCCATTTAATATTAATAGAACCTTCATGTTATATATATATTTTTTACTTCAACGAGAATGCGGTACATTGGTTACTATACCAACTTCAACATTTCTCCTCCAGGATATTTTACAAATACATGAAATCGTTAGGTTCTTTGGACTTTCAGCATTACCATTTTACTATTTTTAGGCATGTAAAATAATTGATTTAAGTATATATTTATTTATTAAAATATATTAAAACATCATAAATTACATGGTTCGTTGGATCAGTGTACATTTAATTGTATGATGGTCTTGGTCGCTGATAGGTGGGTTGTGGTTTGGGCTGCTGGTATGAGGGTCGAGGTTTGGGCTGGTAGGACCTCTGCTCGGGGTACTGAGCCTCACCCTCGTACTCGACCTCAGCCATGTAGCCGGAGTCACCGTTGACGTAGTAGGTGACCCGTTGGAGGCGACCGTCGGGTAGCTGCACGTAGTAGGAGCCCTCGGTGTTGTAGCCGTCACGGGACTCCTGTTGCCCGAAGTCGTTGCCCTCGTAGTCCTTCACGGCCCAGTCAAAGTCATACTGGACAGGACCCTGGGTGGATAGAAAAATTGAGGTGTAGAGTATTATGGTGACATACTGGTGGGTAGAAGTAGTTTGGGCATTGAAACTTGGACAGACAAATTATATTTCATATATAATTCATGATCATCGTGTGTTATAACATTTTAAACAATAAGTACTGGTATCTTACGGGCTCTGGCTCGCGGTAGGATGGTCTGGAGGGCCTGTAGGAGGGGGTAGGAGAACTGTAGGATGGCTGGGGAGGATTGTAGGAGGGAACAGGGCGCCTGTCAGCAGCAGCCACGGCCACCAGGGCCACAAGAACAATCTGAGTGAGACAAATATATTATTAAAAGCTTAATTCTAACATATTAAGTATGACATATCGAGAACAACTAATTGTATCGTATTGAATTGTAGGTCAATGCATGGTTTTGGTATCAATTGAGTTGATCATAGGGAGCAGTGAATGAAGTATCATTCGTTAAATATTCTTATAATCGTTCTCATGAAAGAGGGACGTTTACATACCTTGAAGAGCATGTTGGTAGTCTGAGGTGAAGTTTGAGACTGATGCCCTGTTCTGCTTGGGCCTGCCTTTTATAGGTCAGTCCAGGTCTGCCTCATGATGCTATTATCCTAGTTTTTCTACCATGAATGAGTGGTGACTGTGACAGTTCTTGTAGAAGTGTAAGAGGATGGCCTTGACCTATATATGAGGACGGCCTAGGGTTGAACGTTTTTTTTTCTATTCTCAATTAGCATTGCAAACAAATTCGCACTGCTGGATTCTGAAGGAGGAAATGTTTGTTACCGTATTGTATATTCTACATCAGAATGCCAGCTATAACTGAGTATCCTTTTTTAATCGTGTTTAGAATATAACCTATTAGCATTCCAATTATCATTGTTTATTATGTCTGCAATTATTAGATGTTGCCAACAATGATATGATCATATAGTGCGTCTGATTGTCTATGTAGCTTGTTGTCTATGTGTTAGCTTTACTTCACAAACAAATATTTTGAGACTAATTTATATTAAATTTGATCAACGGTCATGAATTAATACCCATACCGGCACAGTAAGAATTCAGATGAGATACCTCGCTCAATGACCCCCTCCCCCCCCCTCCCAATATTATTGACCATGACATTGTTTAGCTCGATTTTCGTGATACTGTCGAGGAAATGGTAACTCAAACATGTCATCCCAAAAGCATGTTTGATTATTGCTTTATAAATTCTTTAGCCATCCTAATTTGATTGTCAAAATACATACAGTATATATATATATATATATATATATATATATATATATATATATATATATATATATATATATATATATATATATAGTATATATATATATATATATATATATATATATATATATATATATATATATATATATATATATATATAGATATATATGTATATATATATATATGTATATATATATATATATATAATATATATAATATAGTATATAATATATCGCATGGTTACTCCAGACTATACAGTACACACAATTTCGTTTGCATTATTCGAACCCATTCTGAAGTGGGAGCCTTGCCCCCTATGCAAGTATATGTTTAGAAATGTATAGCCCATAATATGCTCTAGCCCATTTTGAGTTACAGAGGTTAGGGCTCACTATTTTTAACTAAACTATAATGAATAGACTATGGATATCCATGAATCTTACCAAGATAGTAATCAGAAAGTAGTAAATAGTCATATCATCATCATTATCATCATTATCATCATGAGTTAGTCTACTGGAGGGCATAGGCCTGTAAAAAGAATCCTCTTACTAGGCTAGTTCCCCACAATCTCTCTACACGCCGCAATGTTGCATCTCTTTCTCTCTTCTATCGCTATTACAACAATCAGTGTCTTTCAAGCTCTCTCAGTGCACACCTACTCCCTTGTGGCGAGTGCGAGGCACCCACCTTTCAGCACAGTCCGCCTCATATTCTGTCCAGCTCTCCAACCAAAGAATTAGCATACTTTCTGTCTTTCTTCTACTCAAGAAGTGAACTCTGGAGCTCTCTCCCTCAATCAATCTTTCCTTCATCCAATGACTTAGACTGCTTTAACCTTTGTGTATCTAGTTGTTTTGGCCCCACCGTCCCTTGAATTTGGCTCTCAGTCACTCTTTTGGCTTTGAGGGAGACACTCGTTATATGCAACCTGCATTTTGTCTCCTTCAAACACATAGGAAAAAAACCCCACACACACACACACACACATATATATATATATATATATATATATATATATATATATATATATATATATATATAATTTCGTGTTAACCTGTGCCATCCTGTCTCAGCACATTTGTTTTATGTTGCATTTACTTTTTTAATTCTGTCTGTTCTTCCTCTATTTACGTCTCTAGGGTCCTTCTCTCTTCCTTTGGTAGTCTCTTTATTATTATCTCAACGTAAGAGGGAACATACCCACGAACATTATCTTATTTTTTATTCTAGTGATATTGCCTTGCGTTGTTTTACTTCCCAGTGTTGGTAAGGTCGTCAGGGGTCCACAGCATTCGGCTATTGGATGAAATGCCTTTTCAGTACACACCCCAATGCTGTCCAACCTTCAGTGCGCTGGTTCTGGTTAATAGTTGCTTGTATCTAGATTGCCAGCTTCATCGTTGTGCTGATGACTCTAAAAACAGGATAGCTTCACCATGAAAGGCGTGGGAGCCTTACCAAGCTGCCGGAGGTGTTATGAAGGATTGGCTATGAGTTTTTTTTTTGTCTATGTGAATAAGGGTGACAAATGGCAGAACTGCCTGTAGCAAATGCCTCCCCCAGAGTTGAAAGAGTGTCGGGGACAAAATCGAGGGACGTTCGAGCCAAAATGCCTGGACACACAGAGTTTGAAGCAATTTAAGTCATAATATGCCAGAATATTTTCCAATTACATTAAATAGTTAGTTTCTTTGGAATTTTCAGTATCAATATTTTACTATTATTTAGGTATGTAAAATAATTTATTTAAGTTTGTATTTATTTATTAAAATATATTATTGCAACATCATAAATTACATGGTTCGTTGAATCAGTATACATTTAATTGTATGATGGTCTTGGGCGTTGATAGGTGGGCTGTGGTTTGGGCTGCTGATAGGTGGGCTGTGGCTTAGGCTGCTGGTATGAGGGTCGATGTTTGGGCTGGTAGGACCTCTGCTTGGGGTACTGAGCCTCACCCTCGTACTCGACCTCAGCCACGTAGCCGGAGTCGCCGTTGACGTAGTAGGTGACCTGCTGTAGGCGACCGTCGGGGAGCTGCACGTAGTAGGAGCCCTCGGTGTTGTAGCCGTCACGGGACTCCTGCTGACCGAAGTCGTTGCCTTCGTAGTCCTTCACGGCCCAGTCAAAGTCGTACTGGGCAGGACCCTGGATGGATAGAAAATTAAGATGTAAAGTATTCTGGTGATATACTGGTGGGTATAAATAGTTTAGGTATAGAAACTTGGACAGGCAAATTATATTTGATATTGAATTCATGACCATCTTGTGTGATAACATTGAATTCACGATCATTGTAATGACTAAATATTGGTATCTTACGGGCTCTGGCTCGCGGTAGGATGGTCTGGAGGGCCTATATGATGGGGTAGGAGGACTATAGGATGGCTGGGGAGGACTGTAGGAGGGAGAAGGGCGCCTGTCAGCAGCAGCCATGGCCACCAGGGCCACAACAACAATCTGAGTGACAAAAATATAGTATTTAAAGCTTAATTCTACCATATTAAGTATGAGATTTATCGAGAACAACGAATTGTATCGTATTAAATTGTAGGCCAATGGATGTTTTTGGTATCAGTTGAGTTGATCATAGGGAGCAATGAATATTTTCATTCGTTATAATTATCGTTCTCATGAAAGAGGAACGTTGACATACCTTGAAGAGCATGTTGGTAGTCTGAGGTGACGTTCGAGACTGATGCCCTGTTCTGCTTGGGCCTGCCTTTTATAGGCCAGTCCAGTTCTGCCTCATGATGCCATTATCCTAGTTTTTCTACCATGAGAGGTGTGATTGTGACAGTTCTTATAAAAGTGTAAGTGGATGGCCTTGACCTCTATATGAAGACGGCCTAGGGTTGAACGTTTTTTTCTATTTTCAATTAGCATTGCAAGCAAATTCGCACTACATGATTCTGAAGGAGGAAATGTTTGTTTCCGGTATTTTATATTCTACAACCAGAATGTCAGCAATAACTAAGTATCCTTTTTGAGTCGTGTATAGAATATAACCTATTAGCATTCCAATGTTCATCGCTTATTATTTCTGCAATTGTTGGATGTTGCCAAAAGTGATTTGATCATATTTTTCGTCTGTTTGTCTATGTAGTTTGTTGTCTATGTGTTAGCTTTACTTCACAAGCATATATTTAGAGATGGATGTCCATGACATTGTTTAGCTCGATTTTCCTGATACTGTCGAGGAAATGGTAACTCAAACATGTCACCCCCAAAACCCATTTGATTATTGCTTTATAAATCCTTTAGCCATCCTAATTTGATTGTCATAATATATATATATATATTGGTTTTATATGGCCAATAAACAACGTTAATTCCGAAAACTGTACGGTACTATATCTAGAATAACCTGAGTTGGCATTTACATAAAAAAGAATGATTACTCGTATAGTTAAACTTTGATGCCCCCCCCCCCCCCCCAAACACACACACACACCCATCCCTAGAATGGCCATAACAATTTTGTTTTCCTTGATTTTCACTTACACTCTTTGTGCTACTGTCTGGTTACTCAAAACTTTGTACATAATTTAGTTTGCATTATTCGAACCCATTCTGGAGTGGGAGCCTTGCCTCCTATGCAAGTATTTATATGGAAATGTATAGCCCATTTACTCTAGTCCAATGTGAGTTACAGAGGGTAGGGGTCACTATTTCTGACTAAACTTTATTTTTATTTTGTTTTATCTATGTGAGTGAGGGAGACAAAAGGCAGACGTGCCTATAGCGAGTGCCTCCCCCATAGTTGAAAGAGTGACAGGGCGGGACGTTCGAGCCAAAATGCCTGGACACACAGAGTTTGAAGCAATTTAAATCATAGGAAGAGGGAAAGACTGATTCTGGGAGAGAGTTCCAAAGCTCAGCTGTTGAATAGAAGAAAGACTGAGAGTAACGTTTCACTCCTGGGTTGGAGAGTTGCACAGAGTAGGGGTGGGATTGTGTTGCAAGACGGGTACCACGTACCCTACATAGAGGAGGTGGTATACACTGGGAGAGCTCTGAGGAACACTGGTTATTGTAGTAGCAATAGAATAGCGAGAAAGATGCAACATTGCGTTGAAGAGAGAGAGATTGCAGAGAGTTGGTGAGTGGACGGGAATTTATGGTACGAAAGGCCTTCCTTTCTACTTTGTCTAGGAGTGCGGTGTGAGAGGATTCTCTTGCCAAGGTATTAGTCAGAAAGTAAGAAATAGTCATATCATTATCATCATCATCATTCTCATCATGAGTTAGTCCACTGGAGAACAACATAGGCCTGTGAAAAAAAAAAAAATCTTACTAGTTACCTACAATGTCATTCTACACGCCGCAATGTTGCATCCTTTCTCTCTTCTATCGCTATTACAACAATCTGTGTTCTTCAATCTCTCTCAGTGCACACCTACTTCCTTCTGGCGAGTGTGAGGCACCCGCCTTTCAACACAGTCTCACTTTTATTCTGTCCATCAAATTTTCTGTCTTACTTCTACTCAACAAGTAAAACTCTGGAACTCTCTTCCTCAATCAATCTTTCTTTCATCCTATGACTTAGACTGCTTTAAGCTTCGTGTATCCAGTTGTTTTGACCTCAACGCCCCTTGAATTTGGCTCTGTCACTCTTTTGGCTTTGCGGGGAGACACTCGTAACAGGCAACCTGCCCTTTATCCCTTTCATACACATAAACAAAAAATAAAAAAATACATATATACCGGTATATATAATTATATACTGTATATATACAATTCGTGTTAACCTGTACCATCCTGTTTGAGCACATTAATTTTGTTGATGTTGCATTTCCTTATGTATTCTGTCTGTTCTTCCTACATTTACGTCTCTAGGGTTCTTCTCTCATCCTTTTGTAGTCTCTTTATTATTATCCCAACGAAATATGAAACATACCCACGACCATTATCTTTATATTTATTCCAGTAATATTTGCTTGTACTCTTGTACTTACTGGTGTTGGTAAGGTCGTCTGAGGTCCACAACATTCGGCTGAGGGGTGAAACGCCTATTCCGTACACCCCCCAATGCAGTCCAACCTTTAGTGCGCTGGATCTGGTTAATAGTTACTTGTATCTTGATTGCCAGCTTCATCGGTGTTCTGATGACTCCAAAAATAGGATAGCTTCACCATGAAAGGCGTGGGAGCCTGACCAGGCTGCCGGAGGTGTTATGAGGGGTTGGCTATTAGTATTTTGTTTTTCTTTGAATGAGGAAGACAAAAGGCAGAACTGCCTTTAATGAGTGCTTCCCCCAAAGTTGAATGAGTGACAGGTCCTAAATCGAGCGACGTTCGAGCCAAAAAGCCTGGACACACGGAGTTTGAAGCAATTTAAGTCATAATATGCCAGAATATGTTCCAATTACATGAAATCGTTAGTTTATTTGGAATTTTAAGTATCACTATTTTACTATTATTTAGGTATGTAAAATAATTGTTTTAAGTTTGTATTTATTTATTAAAATATATTATTACAATATCATAAATTACATGGTTCGTTGGATCAGTGTACATTTAGTTGTATGTTGGTCTTGGTTGCTGATAGGTGGGCTGTGGTTTGGGCTGCTGGTATGAGGGTCGAGGTTTGGACTGGTAGGACCTCTGCTCGGGGTACTGAGCCTCACCCTCGTACTCGACCTCCGCCAGGAAGCCGGAGTTGCCGTTGACGGTGTAGGTGACCCGCTGGAGGCGACCGTCGGGGAGCTGCACGTAGTAGGAGCCCTCGGTGTTGTAGCCGTCACGGGACTCTTGTTGACCGAAGTCGTTGCCTTCGTAGTCCTTCACGGCCCACTCAAAGTCGTACTGGGCAGGACCCTGGGTGGATAGAAAATGAAGATGTTAAGTATTTTGCTGACATACTGGTGGGTAGTAGTTTAGGCATAGAAATTTGAACAGGCATATTTGATTTCATATCAAATTTGTGATCATCTAGTCTTATAACATTTTAATGACTAGTATATGGTATCTTACGGGCTCTGGCTCACGGTAGGATGGTCTGGAGGGCCTGTAGGATGGGGTAGGAGGACTGTAGGATAGCTGGGGAGGACTGTAGGAGGGAGCAGGGCGCCTGTCAGCAGCAGCCATGGCCACCAGGGCCACCACAACAATCTGAGTGAGAAAAATATAGTATTTAAAGCTTAATTCTACCATACTCAAGTATGAAATATAACGAGAACAACCAATTGTATCATATTAAATTGTAGGCCACTGGATGTTTTTGGAATCAGTTGAGTTGATCATAGAGAGTAGTGAATGAAGTATATTTTCATCCGTTATACTTTATTGTTCTCATGAAAGAAGAACGTTTACATACCTTGAAGAGCATGTTGGTAGTCTGAGGTGAAGTTCGAGACTGATGCCCTGTTCTGCTTGGTCCTGCCTTTTATAGCTGCCTCGTGATGCCACTATCCTAGTTTTTCTACCATGAGTGGTGATTGAGACAGTTCTTATAGAAGTGTAAGAGTATGGCCTTGACTTTCATATGAAGACGGCCTAGGGATAACCTGTTTTTTTCTTAACTCAACTAGCATTACAAACATATTCGCGCTACTGGATTCTGAAGGAGGAAATGTTTGTTGCCGGTATTTTATATTCTACAACCAGAATGCCAGCAATAACTGAGTAACCTTTTTTAGTCGTGTTTAGAATATAACCTATTAGCATTCCCATTTTCATTGCTTATTCTGTCTGCAATTGTTAGATGTTGCCAAAAATGACATGATCTTATTATGTTTCTGGTTGTCCATGTAGTTTGTTGGTTATGTGCTAGCTTTACTTCACAGACATATACTTGAGACGGATTTATATTAAATTTTATCAACGATTATGAATTAATACCCATACCGGAACAGTAAGAATTCAGATGAGCTATTAATTGCCCCATGCCCTCCCGTACCTCGCTCAATTTACCCCCTCCCCCCACCCCACCCCAATATGACTGACCATGACATTGTTTTGCTCGACTTTCCTGATACTGTCGAGGAAGTGGTAACTCAAATATGTCATCCCAAAAAACATGTTTGATTATTGCATTATAGATCATTTAGCCATCCTAATTTGATTGTCATTATATATATACTGTATATTGGTTTTCTATGGCCAATTAACAATGTTGTTTCCAAACGCTGTACTGTATCTAGAATACCTTGAGTTGGCATTTACATATAACAAATGATTATAGTTAACTTTGATCCCCCCCCCCCTAAAATGGCCATTACAATTATGTTCTCCTTAATTTTCACTTATACTCTTTGTGCTACTGCCTGGTTACTCGAGTCTTTGTACACACAATTTCGTTTGCATTATTCGAACCTTTTCTGAAGTGGGAGCCTTGCCCCCTATGCAAGTATTTGGTTGGACATTTTCTAGCCCATTTGCTCTTGTCCATTGTGTGTTACAGAAGTTAGCGCTCATTATTTTTTACTATACTATAATGAATAGACTAAATATTTTTTTAGTTCCCTACAATCTCTTTCTACACGCCGCAATGTTGCATCTCTTTCTCTCTTCTATCGCTATTACAACAATCAGTGTTCTTCAAGCTCTCTCAATGCTGTTCTTCCTCTATTTACATATCTAGGGTCCTTCTCTCTTCCTTTGGCAGTTTCTATATTATTATCCCAACGAAAGATGCAACATACCCACGACCATTATCTTCTTATCTAATTTTTGATTCTAGTGATATTGGCTTGTGCTCTTAAACTTACTGGTGTTGGTAAGGTCGTCAGGGGTCCACAGTATTCAGCGTTTGGGTGAAATGCCTTTTCCGTACACCTCCCCAATGCGACCCAACCTTCAGTGCGCTGGTTCTGGTTAATAGTTGCTTGTATCTCGATTGTCAGCTTCATCGGTGTTCTGATGACCCCCAAACAGGATAGCTTCACCATGGAGGGCGTGGGAGCCTGACCAGGCTGCCGGAGGTGGCTATGAGTCATTAGTCAGTTGGGTGCTACACAACAACAACAATAACAACTCTTATCTGATCTATTATCCAAGCTTCACCTTTCTTTCTCCAAGTCATACCTACTGTACCTTTGTATTATTCTCTCTTATCATAGTACTCCAAATCCACTTGATTCTAGTTTCTGGTCAATAAATTAGTATTGTCAAGACACTGGTTGTACACCTGTCATTATAAGAGAAGTACCTTTCATCATATTGATGCTTCGTTTATCAAAATGCCTTTTCTTTGGTATAAGCCCTTTCATTGCTGTATTTAACAATCATGATCTCGGGTTGTTTGTACTTCTAGTCTACAATAGGTTTGTCGATTGTTCAACTGCTTCTGTTGAATCACTATCTCTATAATTTGCAATTATTTGAAAGCAGACGATTACGCACGATTCATTGTTTCATTTCTGTAAATTTTCACTCCCGATTTTAGGTTTTCTCTGTTTAGGTTTTTCCATCATTTGCTGCAACTCCTCTCCTGGGTCACAAGAAAAATCCCCTACTGAATCTCTATCAGGAAGAGAATTGTTTTAGTAATCTCTATTTTATATATATAAATATATATATATATATATATATATATATATATATATATACCCTCATATATATATATACCCTCACCTCACACGCAACGAGTTAGAGAAACACACCACCATACTCGATAAAGAAAGTGACCCAAGGAGATTACCTATACTCGAAGCTTTATATATCCAAGCCTTACATCCCAACATCAACAACCAAACTCTGGACCTTCAGATCCTTCCTTCTGCCAAAAGGCACTACCCTACAAGACCTAACACCCCTCCTCGCCCCCCGGTGCCCTTGACGCAGCCCCCCGCGCTACCTCCTTCAGCTTCGTCTTCTGCAGGCGCCACACAACTTAGGCCACGCCCCTCGACACGCAGCCAATCAGCTTCGCCCCCACCTACTGACCACCAT
Organism: Paralithodes platypus; assembly: GCA_032716605.1. Classification (NCBI taxonomy): domain Eukaryota; kingdom Metazoa; phylum Arthropoda; class Malacostraca; order Decapoda; family Lithodidae; genus Paralithodes; species Paralithodes platypus. The sequence goes on from CM064504.1 coordinate 1,095,876, forward strand.
CCCGCATCCAGTGCGCATGCGTGAAGCGGTTACCCCCTTTCTCTCTCCTAGTTTACCCTTCCACCAATAGCAGACTTTTGCCCCCTGTTTTCCGCCTCCTCTGATCCTCCACCCTCTATATATACCCTTCCTGTTTACCTTTTATATCATTCCTTCCTTACTTGATAATGCTGGTTGTCCAGTGAAACGCGTCGTATATCCTGTATCTTCATGTACTTTAATGTAACCCTGTACCACCATGAATTTGGCTCATCTCCTTCATCTACTTCCTGCCACCCAAAGAAAACTCATCAGAGACCTGGAAACTTTGAATAATAAAATTTCCAACGCAGAAATTGCCATTTCTTTCAACCTCGTATGTATTAAAGAAAATTTATTACCTGGCTTTACCAATATATATATATATATATATATATATATATATATATATATATATATATATATATATATATATATATAAATTATTGTTTTGTGCATATTCTGTGTTTCTTCAGAGGCCTTTCAATCACACAGTAGTGAACAGCTTTCATGAAACTGTTTTTTTTATTACCTACATGTGTGTAACTTTGTTTATTTTGTACGTCTCACTTTATATATTTAAACTACTAAATGGGAACCTTCAAATCCTTGCTTATGAAGAACTCTCAACACGTTCAAATCTCTTCGTAAATGCTTTGTGAATTGGGCATTTTTCCATTTAATATTAATAGAACCTTCATGTTATATATATATTTTTTACTTCAACGAGAATGCGGTACATAGGTTACTATACCAACTTCAACATTCCTCCTCCAGGATATTTTACAAATACATGAAATCGTTAGGTTCTTTGGACTTTCAGCATTACCATTTTACTATTTTTAGGCATGTAAAATAATTGATTTAAGTATATATTTATTTATTAAAATATATTAAAACATCATAAATTACATGGTTCGTTGGATCAGTGTACATTTAATTGTATGATGGTCTTGGTCGCTGATAGGTGGGCTGTGGTTTGGGCTGCTGGTATGAGGGTCGAGGTTTGGGCTGGTAGGACCTCTGCTCGGGGTACTGAGCCTCACCCTCGTACTCGACCTGGGCCACGTAGCCGGAGTCACCGTTGACGTAGTAGGTGACCCGTTGGAGGCGACCGTCGGGTAGCTGCACGTAGTAGGAGCCCTCGGTGTTGTAGCCGTCACGGGACTCCTGTTGCCCGAAGTCGTTGCCCTCGTAGTCCTTCACGGCCCAGTCAAAGTCATACTGGACAGGACCCTGGGTGGATAGAAAAATTGAGGTGTAGAGTATTATGGTGACATACTGGTGGGTAGAAGTAGTTTGGGCATTGAAACTTGGACAGACAAATTATATTTCATATATAATTCATGATCATCGTGTGTTATAACATTTTAAACAATAAGTACTGGTATCTTACGGGCTCTGGCTCGCGGTAGGATGGTCTGGAGGGCCTGTAGGAGGGGGTAGGAGAACTGTAGGATGGCTGGGGAGGATTGTAGGAGAGAACAGGGCGCCTGTCAGCAGCAGCCACGGCCACCAGGGCCACAAGAACAATCTGAGTGAGACAAATATATTATTAAAAGCTTAATTCTAACATATTAAGTATGACATATCGAGAACAACTAATTGTATCGTATTGAATTGTAGGTCAATGCATGGTTTTGGTATCAATTGAGTTGATCATAGGGAGCAGTGAATGAAGTATCATTCGTTAAATATTCTTATAATCGTTCTCATGAAAGAGGGACGTTTACATACCTTGAAGAGCATGTTGGTCGTCTGAGGTGAAGTTTGAGACTGATGCCCTGTTCTGCTTGGGCCTGCCTTTTATAGGCCAGTCCAGGTCTGCCTCATGATGCTATTATCCTAGTTTTTCTACCAAGAATGAGTGGTGACTGTGACAGTTCTTGTAGAAGTGTAAGAGGATGGCCTTGACCTATATATGAGGACGGCCTAGGGTTGAACGTTTTTTCTATTCTCAATTAGCATTGCAAACAAATTCGCACTACTGGATTCTGAAGGAGGAAATGTTTGTTACCGTATTGTATATTCTACATCAGAATGCCAGCTATAACTGAGTATCCTTTTTTAATCGTGTTTAGAATATAACCTATTAGCATTCCAATTATCATTGTTTATTATGTCTGCAATTATTAGATGTTGCCAACAATGATATGATCATATAGTGCGTCTGATTGTCTATGTAGCTTGTTGTCTATGTGTTAGCTTTACTTCACAAACAAATATTTTGAGACTAATTTATATTAAATTTGATCAACGATCATGAATTAATACCCATACCGGCACAGTAAGAATTCAGATGAGATACCTCGCTCAATGACCCCCTCCCCCCCTCCCAATATTATTGACCATGACATTGTTTAGCTCGATTTTCGTGATACTGTCGAGGAAATGGTAACTCAAACATGTCATCCCAAAAGCATGTTTGATTATTGCTTTATAAATCCTTTAGCCATCCTAATTTGATTGTCAAAATACATACAGTATATATATATATATATATATATATATATATATATATATATATATATATATATATATATATATATATATATGTATATATATGTGTGTATATATATATATATATATATATATACTGTATAATATAGTATATAATATATCGCATGGTTACTCCAGACTATACAGTACACACAATTTCGTTTGCATTATTCGAACCCATTCTGAAGTGGGAGCCTTGCCCCCTATGCAAGTATATGTTTAGAAATGTATAGCCCATAATATGCTCTAGCTCATTTTGAGTTACAGAGGTTAGGGCTCACTATTTTTAACTAAACTATAATGAATAGACTATGGATATCCATGAATCTTACCAAGATAGTAATCAGAAAGTAGTAAATAGTCATATCATCATCATTATCATCATTATCATCATGAGTTAGTCTACTGGAGGGCATAGGCCTGTAAAAAGAATCCTCTTACTAGTTCCCTACAATCTCTTTCTACACGCCGCAATGTTGCATCTCTTTCTCTCTTCTATCGCTATTACAACAATCAGTGTCTTTCAAGCTCTCTCAGTGCACACCTACTCCCTTGTGGCGAGTGCGAGGCACCCGCCTTTCAGCACAGTCCGCCTCATATTCTGTCCAGCTCTCCAACCAAAGAATTAGCATACTTTCTGTCTTTCTTCTACTCAACAAGTGAACTCTGGAGCTCTCTCCCTCAATCAATCTTTCCTTCATCCTATGACTTAGACTGCTTTAACCTTTGTGTATCCAGTTGTTTTGGCCCCACCGTCCCTTGAATTTGGCTCTCAGTCACTCTTTTGGCTTTGAGGGAGACACTCGTTATATGCAACCTGCATTTTGTCTCCTTCAAACACATAGGAAAAAAAACCCCACACACACACACACATATATATATATATATATATAATTTCGTGTTAACCTGTGCCATCCTGTCTCAGCACATTTGTTTTATGTTGCATTTACTTTTTTAATTCTGTCTGTTCTTCCTCTATTTACGTCTCTTGGGTCCTTCTCTCTTCCTTTGGTAGTCTCTTTATTATTATCTCAACGTAAGAGGGAACATACCCACGAACATTATCTTATTTTTTATTCTAGTGATATTGCCTTGTGTTGTTTTACTTCCCAGTGTTGGTAAGGTCGTCAGGGGTCCACAGCATTCGGCTATTGGATGAAATGCCTTTTCAGTACACACCCCAATGCGGTCCAACCTTCAGTGCGCTGGTTCTGGTTAATAGTTGCTTGTATCTTGATTGCCAGCTTAATCGTTGTGCTGATGACTCTAAAAACAGGATAGCTTCACCATGAAAGGCGTGGGAGCCTTACCAAGCTGCCGGAGGTGTTATGAAGGACTGGCTATGAGTTTTTTTTTTTTTGTCTATGTGAATAAGGGTGACAAATGGCAGAACTGCCTGTAGCAAATGCCTCCCCCAGAGTTGAAAGACTGTCGGGGACAAAATCGAGGGACGTTCGAGCCAAAATGCCTGGACACACAGAGTTTGAAGCAATTTAAGTCATAATATGCCAGAATATTTTCCAATTACATTAAATTGTTAGTTTCTTTGGAATTTTCAGTATCAATATTTTACTATTATTTAGGTATGTAAAATAATTGATTTAAGTTTGTATTTATTTATTAAAATATATTATTGCAACATCATAAATTACATGGTTCGTTGAATTAGTATACATTTAATTGTATGATGGTCTTGGGCGTTGATAGGTGGGCTGTGGTTTGGGCTGCTGATAGGTGGGCTGTGGCTTAGGCTGCTGGTATGAGGGTCGATGTTTGGGCTGGTAGGACCTCTGCTCGGGGTACTGAGCCTCACCCTCGTACTCGACCTCAGCCACGTAGCCGGAGTCGCCGTTGACGTAGTAGGTGACCTGCTGTAGGCGACCGTCGGGGAGCTGCACGTAGTAGGAGCCCTCGGTGTTGTAGCCGTCACGGGACTCCTGCTGACCTAAGTCGTTGCCTTCGTAGTCCTTCACGGCCCAGTCAAAGTCGTACTGGGTAGGACCCTGGATGGATAGAAAATTAAGATGTAAAGTATTCTGGTGATATACTGGTGGGTATAAATAGTTTAGGTATAGAAACTTGGACAGGCAAATTATATTTTATATTGAATTCATGACCATCTTGTGTTATAACATTGAATTCACGATCATTGTAATGACTAAATATTGGTATCTTACGGGCTCTGGCTCGCGGTAGGATGGTCTGGAGGGCCTATATGATGGGGTAGGAGGACTATAGGATGGCTGGGGAGGACTGTAGGAGGGAGAAGGGCGCCTGTCAGCAGCAGCCATGGCCACCAGGGCCACCACAACAATCTGAGTGACAAAAATATAGTATTTAAAGCTTAATTCTACCATATTAAGTATGAGATTTATCGAGAACAACGAATTGTATCGTATTAAATTGTAGGCCAATGGATGTTTTTGGTATCAGTTGAGTTGATCATAGGGAGCAGTGAATACTTTCATTCGTTATAATTATCGTTCTCATGAAAGAGGAACGTTGACATACCTTGAAGAGCATGTTGGTAGTCTGAGGTGACGTTCGAGACTGATGCCCTGTTCTGCTTGGGCCTGCCTTTTATAGTCCAGTCCAGTTCTGCCTCATGATGCCATTATCCTAGTTTTTCTACCATGAGAGGTGTGATTGTGACAGTTCTTATAAAAGTGTAAGTGGATGGCCTTGACCTCTATATGAAGACGGCCTAGGGTTGAACGTTTTTTTCTATTTTCAATTAGCATTGCAAGCAAATTCGCACTACATGATTCTGAAGAAGGAAATGTTTGTTTCCGGTATTTTATATTCTACAACCAGAATGTCTGCAATAACTAAGTAACATTTTTGAGTCGTGTATAGAATATAACCTATTAGCATTCCAATGTTCATCGCTTATTATTTCTGCAATTGTTGGATGTTGCCAAAAGTGATTTGATCATATTTTTCGTCTGTTTGTCTATGTAGTTTGTTGTCTATGTGTTAGCTTTACTTCACAAGCATCCTAATTTGATTGTCATAATATATATATATATAAACAACGTTAATTCCGAAAACTGTACGGTACTATATCTAGAATAACCTGAGTTGGCATTTACATAGAAAAGAATGATTACTCGTATAGTTAAACTTTGATGACCCCCCCCCCCCCAAACACACATACACCCATCCCTAGAATGGCCATAACAATTTTGTTTTCGTTGTTTTTCACTTACACTCTTTGTGCTACTGTCTGGTTACTCAAAACTTTGTACATAATTTAGTTTGCATTATTCGAACCCATTCTGGAGTGGGAGCCTTGCCCCCTATGCAAGTATTTATATGGAAATGTATAGCCCATTTACTCTAGTCCAATGTGAGTTACAGAGGGTAGGGGTCACTATTTATGACTAAACTTTAGTTTTATTTTGTTTTATCTATGTGAGTGAGGGAGACAAAAGGCAGACGTGCCTATAGCGAGTGCCTCCCCCATAGTTGAAAGAGTGACAGGGCCAAAATCAAGGGACGTTCGAGCCAAAATGCCTAGACACACAGAGTTTGAAGCAATTTAAATCATAGGAAGAGGGAAAGACTGATTCTGGGAGAGAGTTCCAAAGCTCAGCTGTTGAATAGAAGAATGACAGTAACGTTTCACTTCTGGGTTGGAGAGTTGCACAGAGTAGGGGTGGGATTGTGTTGCAAGACGGGTACTACGTACCCTACATAGAGGAGGTGGTATACACTGGGAGAGCTCTGAGGAACACTGGTTATTGTAGTAGCGATAGAATAGCGAGAAAGATGCAACATTGCGTTGAAGAGAGAGAGATTGCAGAGAGTAGGTGAGTGGACGGGAATTTATGGTACGAAAGGCCTTCCTTTCTACTTTGTCTAGGAGTGCGGTGTGAGAGGATCCTCTTGCCAAGTTATTAGTCAGAAAGTAATAAATAGTCATATCATTATCATCATCATCATTCTCATCATGAGGTAGTCCACTGGAGAACAACATAGGCCTGTGAAAAAAAATAAAAAAATCTTACTAGTTCCCTACAATGTCATTCTACACGCCGCAATGTTGCATCCTTTCTCTCTTCTATCGCTATTACAACAATCTGTGTTCTTCAATCTCTCTCAGTGCACACCTACTTCCTTCTGGCGAGTGTGAGGCACCCGCCTTTCAACACAGTCTCACTTTTATTCTGTCCATCAAATTTTCTGTCTTACTTCTACTCAACAAGTAAAACTCTAGAACTCTCTCCCTCAATCAATCTTTCTTTCATCCTATGACTTAGACTGCTTTAAGCTTCGTGTATCCAGTTGTTTTGACCCCAACGCCCCTTGAATTTGGCTCTCTGTAACTCTTTTGGCTTTGCGGGGAGACACTCGTAACAGGCAACCTGCCTTTTATCCCTTTCATACACATAAAAAAAAATAAAAAAAAATATATATACCGGTATATATATATATATATATATATATATATATATATATATATTCGTGTTAACCTGTACCATCCCGTTTGAGCACATTAATTTTGTTGATGTTGCATTTCCCTATTTATTCTGTCTGTTCTTCCTATATTTACGTCTCTAGGGTTCTTCTCTCATCCTTTTGTAGTCTCTTTATTATTATCTCAATGAAATATGAAACATACCCACGACCATTATCTTTTTATTTATTCCAGTAATATTTGCTTGTACTCTTGTACTTACTGGTGTTGGTAAGGTCGTCTGAGGTCCACAACATTCGGCTGAGGGGTGAAACGCCTATTCCGTACACCCCCCAATGCAGTCCAACCTTTAGTGCGCTGGATCTGGTTAATAGTTGCTTGTATCTTGATTGCCAGCTTCATCGGTGTTCTGATGACTCCAAAAATAGGGTAGCGTCACCATGAAAGGCGTGGGAGCCTGACCAGGCTGCCGGAGGTGTTATGAAGGGATGGCTATTAGTTTTTTTTTTTTTTATAAATGAGGAAGACAAAAGGCAGAACTGCCTTTAATGAGTGCCTCCCCCAAAGTTGAATGAGTGACAGGTCCTAAATCGAGCGACGTTCGAGCCAAAATGCCTGGACACACGGAGTTTGAAGCAATTTAAGTCATAATATGCCAGAATATGTTCCAATTACATGAAATCCTTAGTTTATTTAGAATTTTCAGTATCACTATTTTACTATTATTTAGGTATGTAAAATAATTGTTTTAAGTTTGTATTTATTTATTAAAATATATTATTACAATATCATAAATTACATGGTTCGTTGGAGCAGTGTACATTTAGTTGTATGTTGGTCTTGGTTGCTGATAGGTGGGCTGTGGTTTGGGCTGCTGGTATGATGGTCGAGGTTTGGGCTGGTAGGACCTCTGCTCGGGGTACTGAGCCTCACCCTCGTACTCGACCTCCGCCAGGAAGCCGGAGTCGCCATTGGCGGTGTAGGTGACCCGCTGGAGGCGACCGTCGGGGAGCTGCACGTAGTAGGAGCCCTCGGTGTTGTAGCCGTCACGGGACTCTTGTTGACCGAAGTCGTTGCCTTCGTAGTCCTTCACGGCCCACTCAAAGTCGTACTGGGCAGGACCCTGGGTGGATAGAAAATGAAGATGTTAAGTATTTTGCTGACATACTGGTGGTTAGTAGTTTAGGCATAGAAATTTGAACAGACATATTTGATTTCATATCAAATTTGTGATCATCTAGTCTTATAACATTTTAATGACTAGTATATGGTATCTTACGGGCTCTGGCTCGCGGTAGGATGGTCTGGAGGGCCTGTAGGATGGGGTAGGACTGTAGGATGGCTGGGGAGGACTGTAGGAGGGAGCAGGGCGCTTGTCAGCAGCAGCCATGGCCAGCAGGGCCACCACAACAATCTGAGTGAGAAAAATATAGTATTTAAAGCTTAATTCTACCATACTCAAGTATGAAATATATCGAGAACAACCAATTGTATCATATTAAATTGTAGGCCACTGGATGTTTTTGGAATCAGTTGAGTTGATGATAGAGAGCAGTGAATGAAGTATATTTTCATTCGTTATACTTTATTGTTCTCATGAAAGAAGAACGTTTACATACCTTGAAGAGCATGTTGGTAGTCTGAGGTGAAGTTCGAGACTGATGCCCTGTTCTGCTTGGGCCTGCCTTTTATAGCTGCCTCGTGATGCCACTATCCTAGTTTTTCTACCATGAGTGGTGATTGAGACAGTTCTTATAGAAGTGTAAGAGTATGGCCTTGACTTTCATATGAAGACGGCCTTTTTTTACGTTTTTTCTTTTCTTAACTCAACTAGCATTACAAACAAATTCGCGCTACTGGATTCTGAAGGAGGAAATGTTTGTTGCCGGTATTTTATATTCTACAACCAGAATGCCATCAATAACTGAGTAACCTTTTTTAGTCGTGTTTAGAATATAACCTATTAGCATTCCAATTGGCATTGCTTATTCTGTCTGCAATTGTTAGATGTTGCCAAAAATGACATGATCTTATTATGTTTTTGGTTGTCCTTGTAGTGTGTTGGTTATTTGCTTCACAGACATATACTTGAGACGGATTAATATTAAATTTGATCAACGATTATCAATTAATACCCATACCGGAACAGTAAGAATTCAGATGAGCTATTAATTGCCCCATGCCCCCCCGTACCTCGCTCAATTACCCCCCCCCCCCATCCCCCCCACCCCAATATGACTGACCATGACATTGTTTTGCTCGACTTTCCTGATACTGTCGAGGAAGTGGTAACTCAAATATGTCATCCCAAAAATATGTTTGATTATTGCATTATAGATCATTTAGCCATCCTAATTTGATTGTCATTATATATATACATATATATATATATATATATATATATATATATACAGTATATATATATATATATATATATATATATATATATATATACTGAATATTGGTTTTCTATGGCCAATTATTAATGTTGTTTCCAAACGCTGTACTGTATCTAGAATACCTTGAGTTGGCATTTACATATACAAAAATATTATAGTTAACTTTGATCCCCCCCCCCCTAAAATGGCTATTCATATTATGTTTTCCTTGATTTTCACTTATACTCTTTGTGCTACTGCCTGGTTACTCGAGACTGTGTACACACAATTTCGTTTGCATTATTCGAACCTTTTCTGAAGTGGGAGCCTTGCCCCCTATGCAAGTATTTGTTTGGACATTTTCTAGCCCATTTGCTCTAGTCCATTGTGTGTTACAGAGGTTAGCGCTCATTTTTTTTTAGTATACCATAATGAATAGACTAAATAATCTTACTAGTTCCCTACAATCTCTTTCTACACGCCGCAATGTTGCATCTCTTTCTCTCTTCTATCGCTATTACAACAATCAGTGTTCTTCAAGCTCTCTCAATGCTGTTCTTCCTCTATTTACATATCTAGTGTCCTTCTCTCTTCCTTTGCAAGTTTCTATATTATTATCCCAACGAAAGATGCAACATACCCACGACCATTGTCTTCTTATCTAATTTTTGATTCTAGTGATATTGGCTTGTGCTCTTAAACTTACTGGTGTTGGTAAGGTCGTCAGGGGTCCACAGTATTCAGCGTTTGGGTGAAATGCCTTTTCCGTACACCTCCCCAATGCGATCCAACCTTCAGTGCGCTGGTTCTGGTTAATAATTGCTTGTATCTCGATTGTCAGCTTCATCGGTGTTCTGATGACCCCCAAAACAGGATAGCTTCACCATGGAGGGCGTGGGAGCCTGACCAGGCTGCCGGAGGTGGCTATGAGTCATTAGTCAGTTGGGTGCTACACAACAACAACAGTAACAACTCTTATCTGATCTATTATCCAAGCTTAACCTTTCTTTCTCCAAGTCATACCTACTGTACCTTTGTCCTATTCTCTCTTATCATAGCACTCCAAATCCACTTGATTCTAGTTTCTGGTCAATAAATTAGTATTGTCAAGACACTGGTTGTACGCCTGTCATTATAAGAGAAGTACCTTTCATCATATTGATGCTTCGTTTATCAAAATGCCTTTTCTTTGGTATAAGCCCTTTCATTGCTGTATTTAACAATCATGATCTCGGGTTGTTTGTACTTCTAGTCTACAATAGGTTTGTCGATTTTTCAACTGCTTCTGTTGAATCACCATCTCTATATATTTGCAATTATTTGAAAGCAGACGATTGCGCACGATTTATTGTTTCATTTCTGTAAATTTTCACTCCCGATTTTAGGTTTTCTCTGTTTAGGTTTTTCCATCATTTGCTGCAACTCCTCTCCTGGGTCACAAGAAAAATCCCCTACTGAATCTCTATCAGGAAGAGAATTGTTTTTGTAATCTCTATTATATATATATATATATTATTGTTTTGTGCATATTCTGTGTTTCTTCAGAGGCCTTTCAATCACACTGTAGTGAACAGCTTTCATGATTTTTTTTTTTTTGTATTACCTACATGTGTGTAACTTTGTTTATTTTGTACGTCTCACTTTATATATTTAAACTCTACTAAATGGGAACCTTCAAATCCTTGCTTATGAAGAACTCTCAACACGTTCAAATCTCTTCGTAAATGCTTTGTGAATTGGGCATTTTTCCATTTAATATTAATAGAACCTTCATGTTATATATATATGTTTTACTTCAACGAGAATGCGGTACATTGGTTACTATACCAACTTCAACATTCCTCCTCCAGGATATTTTACAAATACATGAAATCGTTAGTTTCTTTGGACTTTCAGCATTACCATTTTACTATTTTTAGGCATGTAAAATAATTGATTTAAGTATATATTTATTTATTAAAATATATTAAAACATCATAAATTACATGGTTCGTTGGATCAGTGTACATTTAATTGTATGATGGTCTTGGTCGCTGATAGGTGGGCTGTGGTTTGGGCTGCTGGTATGAGGGTCGAGGTTTGGGCTGGTAGGACCTCTGCTCGGGGTACTGAGCCTCACCCTCGTACTCGACCTCAGCCATGTAGCCGGAGTCACCGTTGACATAGTAGGTGACCTGCTGGAGGCGACCGTCGGGTAGCTGCACGTAGTAGGAGCCCTCGGTGTTGTAGCCGTCACGGGACTCCTGTTGACCGAAGTCGTTGCCCTCATAGTCCTTCACGGCCCAGTCAAAGTCGTACTGGGCAGGACCCTGGGTGGATAGAAAAATTGAGGTGTAGAGTATTTTGGTGACATACTGGTGGGTAGAAGTAGTTTGGGCATTGAAACTTGGACAGGCATATTATATTTCATATATAATTCATGATCATCGTGTGTTATAACATTTTAAACAATAAGTACTGGTATCTTACGGGCTCTGGCTCGCGGTAGGATGGTCTGGAGGGCCTGTAGGAGGGGGTAGGAGAACTGTAGGATGGCTGGGGAGGATTGTAGGAGGGAACAGGGCGCCTGTCAGCAGCAGCCACGGCCACCAGGGCCACAAGAACAATCTGAGTGAGAAAAATATATTATTAAAAGCTTAATTCTAACATATTAAGTATGACATATCGAGAACAACTAATTGTATCGTATTGAATTGTAGGTCAATGCATGATTTTGATATCAATTGAGTTGATCATAGGGAGCAGTGAATGAAGTATCATTCGTTAAATATTCTTATAATCGTTCTCATGAAAGAGGAACGTTTACATACCTTGAAGAGCATGTTGGTAGTCTGAGGTGAAGTTTGAGACTGATGCCCTGTTCTGCTTGGGCCTGCCTTTTATAGGCCAGTCCAGGTCTGCCTCATGATGCTATTATCCTAGTTTTTCTACCATGAATGAGTGGTGACTGTGACAGTTCTTGTAGAAGTGTAAGAGGATGGCCTTGACCTATATATGAGGACGGCCTAGGGTTGAACCTTTTTTCTATTCTCAATTAGCATTGCAAACAAATTCGCACTACTGGATTCTGAAGGAGGAAATGTTTGTTACCGTATTGTATATTCTACATCAGAATGCCAGCTATAACTGAGTATCCTTTTTTAATCGTGTTTAGAATATAACCTATTAGCATTCCAATTATCATTGTTTATTATGTCTGCAATTATTAGATGTTGCCAACAATGATATGATCATATAGTGCGTCTGATTGTCTATGTAGCTTGTTGTCTATGTGTTAGCTTTACTTCACAAACAAATATTTTGAGACTAATTTATATTAAATTTGATCAACGATCATGAATTAATACCCATACTGGCACAGTAAGAATTCAGATGAGATACCTCGCTCAATGACCCCCTCCCCCCCTCCCAATATTATTGACCATGACATTGTTTAGCTCGATTTTCGTGATACTGTCGAGGAAATGGTAACTCAAACATGTCATCCCAAAAGCATGTTTGATTATTGCTTTATAAATCCTTTAGCTATCCTAATTTGATTGTCAAAATACATACAGTATATATATATATATATATATATATATATATATATATATATATATATATATATATATATATATATATATACTGTATATATAGTATATAATATATCGCATGGTTACTCCAGAGTATACAGTACACACAATTTCGTTTGCATTATTCGAACCCATTCTGAAGTGGGAGCCTTGCCCCCTATGCAAGTATATGTTTAGAAATGTATAGCCCATAATATGCTCTAGCCCATTTTGAGTTACAGAGGTTAGGGCTCACTATTTTTAACTAAACTATAATGCATAGACTATGGATATCCATGAATCTTACCAAGATAGTAATCAGAAAGTAGTAAATAATCATATCATCATCATTATCATCATGAGTTAGTCTACTGGAGGACATAGGCCTGTAAAAAGAATCCTCTTACTAGTTCCCTACAATCTCTTTCTACACGCCGCAATGTTGCATCTATTTCTCTCTTCTATCGCTATTACAACAATCAGTGTCTTTCAAGCTCTCTCAGTGCACACCTACTCCCTTGTGGCGAGTGCGAGGCACCCGCCTTTCAGCACAGTCCGCCTCATATTCTGTCCAGCTCTCCAACCAAAGAATTAGCATACTTTCTGTCTTTCTTCTACTCAACAAGTGAACTCTGGAGCTCTCTCCCTCAATCAATCTTTCCTTCATCCTATGACTTAGACTGCTTTAACCTTTGTGTATCCAGTTGTTTTGGCCCCACCGTCCCTTGAATTTGGCTCTCAGTCACTCTTTTGGCTTTGAGGGAGACACTCGTTATATGCAACCTGCATTTTGTCTCCTTCAAACACATAGGAAAAAAAAAACCCACACACACACACACACACACACACACATATATATATATATATATATATAATTTCGTGTTAACCTGTGCCATCCTGTCTCAGCACATTTGTTTTATGTTGCATTTACTTTTTTAATTCTGTCTGTTCTTCCTCTATTTACGTCTCTTGGGTCCTTCTCTCTTCCTTTGGTAGTCTCTTTATTATTATCTCAACGTAAGAGGGAACATACCCACGAACATTATCTTATTTTTTATTCTAGTGATATTGCCTTGTGTTGTTTTACTTCCCAGTGTTGGTAAGGTCGTCACGGGTCCACAGCATTCGGCTATTGGATGAAATGCCTTTTCAGTACACACCCCAATGCGGTCCAACCTTCAGTGCGCTGGTTCTGGTTAATAGTTGCTTGTATCTTGATTGCCAGCTTAATCGTTGTGCTGATGACTCTAAAAACAGGATAGCTTCACCATGAAAGGCGTGGGAGCCTTACCAAGCTGCCGGAGGTGTTATGAAGGACTGGCTATGATTTTTTTTTTTTGTCTATATGAATAAGGGTGACAAATTGCAGAACTGCCTGTAGCAAATGCCTCCCCCAGAGTTGAAAGAGTGTCGGGGACAAAATCGAGGGACGTTCGAGCCAAAATGCCTGGACACACAGAGTTTGAAGCAATTTAAGTCATAATATGCCAGAATATTTTCCAATTACATTAAATTGTTAGTTTCTTTGGAATTTTCAGTATCAATATTTTACTATTATTTAGGTATGTAAAATAATTGATTTAAGTTTGTATTTATTTATTAAAATATATTATTACAACATCATAAATTACATGGTTCGTTGAATCAGTATACATTTAATTGTATGATGGTCTTGGGCGTTGATAGGTGGGCTGTGGTTTGGGCTGCTGATAGGTGGGCTGTGGCTTAGGCTGCTGGTATGAGGGTCGATGTTTGGGCTGGTAGGACCTCTGCTCGGGGTACTGAGCCTCACCCTCGTACTCGACCTCAGCCACGTAGCCGGAGTCGCCGTTGACGTAGTAGGTGACCTGCTGTAGGCGACCGTCGGGGAGCTGCACGTAGTAGGAGCCCTCGGTGTTGTAGCCGTCACGGGACTCCTGCTGACCTAAGTCGTTGCCTTCGTAGTCTTTCACGGCCCAGTCAAAGTCGTACTGGGCAGGACCCTGGATGGATAGAAAATTAAGATGTAAAGTATTCTGGTGATATACTGGTGGGTATAAATAGTTTAGTTATAGAAACTTGGACAGGCAAATTATATTTTATATTGAATTCATGACCATCTTGTGTGATAACATTGAATTCACGATCATTGTAATGACTAAATATTGGTATCTTACGGGCTCTGGCTCGCGGTAGGATGGTCTGGAGGGCCTGTAGGAGGGAGTAGGAGGCCCGTATGATGGCTTGGGAGGACTGTAAGAGGGAGCAGGGCGCCTGTCAGCAGCAGCCATGGCCACCAGGGCCACAACAACAATCTGAGTGACAAAAATATAGTATTTAAAGCTTAATTCTACTATATTAAGTATGAAATATATCGAGAACATAGAATTGTATCGTATTTAAATGTAGGCCAATGAATGTTTTTGGTATCAATTGAGTTTATCATAGTGAGCAGTGAAAATTTTCTTTCGTTATAATTTATCGTTCTCATGAAAGAGAAAGGTTGACATACTTTGAAGAGCATGTTGGTAGTCTGAGGTGAAGTTCGAGATTGATGTCCTGTTCTGCTTGGGCCTGCCTTTTATAGGCCAGTCCAGTTCTGCCTCATGATGCTATTATCCTAGTTTTTCTACCATGAGAGGTGTGATTGTGTCAGTTCTTATAAAAGTGTAAGTGGATGGCCTTGACCTCTATATGAAGACGGCCTAGGGTTGAACGTTTTTTTCTATTTTCAATTAGCATTGCAAGCAAATTCGCACTACATGATTCTGAAGGAGGAAATGTTTGTTTCCGGTATTTTATATTCTACAACCAGAATGTCAGCAATAACTAAGTATCCTTTTTGAGTCGTGTATAGAATATAACCTATTAGCATTCCAATTTGCATAGCTTAATATGTCTGCATTTGTTGGATGTTGCCAAAAATGATATGATCATATTTTGCGTCTGTTTGTGTATGTAGTTTTTTGTCTATGTGTTAGCTTTACTTCACAAGCATATATTTAGAAACGGATGTCCATGCCATTGTTTAGCTCGATTTTCCTGATACTGTCGAGGAAATGGTAACTCAAACATGTCATCCCAATTTGATTATTGCTTTATAAATCCTTTAGCGATTCTAATTTGATTGTTATAATAGATGCAGCGTGTGTATATATATATATATATATATATATATATATATATATATATATATATATATATTATACAGTATATATTGGTTTTCAATGGCCAATAAACAATGTTAATTCCGAACGCTGTATTATATCTAGAATAACCTGAGTTGGTATTTACATAGAAAAGATTAATTACTCATATAGTTAAACGTTGATGAGGCCCCCCCCCCCCTAACAAAAATAAATAAAAATAAATAAAAATAAAATAAAAATAAAAAACACACACACACATCCATCCCTAGAATGGCCAGAACAATTTTGTACTCAATTTAGTTTGCATTATTCGAACCCATTCTGAAGTGGGAGCCTTGCCCCCTATGCAGGTATTTGTCTGGAAATGTATAACCCATTTGTTCTAGCCCATTGTGAGTTACAAAGGGTAGGGGTCACTATTTCTGACTAAACTATATATATATATTTTTATTTTTAATCTATGAGAGTGAGGGAGACAAAAGGCAGAACTGCCTGTAGCGAGTGCCTCCCCCATAGTTGAAAGAGTGACAGGGCCCAAATCAAGGGACGTTCGAGCCAAAATGCCTGGACACACGGAGTTTGAAACAATTTAAATCGTAGGAAGAGGGAAAGAATGATTCTGGGAGAGAGTTCCAGAGCTCAGCTGTTGAATAGAAGAAAGACAGAGTAACATTTCACTCCTGGGTTGGAGAGTTGTACAGAGTAGGGGTGGGATTGTGTTGCAAGACGGGTACCACGTACCCTACGTAGAGGAGGTGGTATACACTGGGAGAGCTCTGAGGAACACTGGTTATTGTAGTAGCGATAGAATAGCGAGAGAGATTCAACATTGCGGCGAAGAGAGAAAAATTGCAGAGAGTTGGTGAGTGGACGGGAATTTATGGTACGAAAGGCCTTCCTTTCTACTTTGTCTAGGAGTGCGGTGTGAGAGGATCCTCTTGCCAAGGTAGTAGTCAGAAAGTAATAAATAGTCATATAATTATCATCATCATTCTCATCATGAGTTAGTCCACTGGAGGACATGGGCCTGTATAAAAAATCCTCTTACTAGTTCCCTACAATCTCTTTCTACACGCCGCAATGTTGCATCTCTTTTTCTCTTCTATCGCTATTACAACAATCAGTGTTCTTCAATCTCTCTTAGTGCACACCTACTCCCTTGTGGCGAGTGTGAGGCACCCGCCTTTCATCACAGTCCCACTTCTATTCTGTCCAGCTCTCCAACCCAAGACTTAGCAAATGTTCTGTCTTACTTCTACACAACAAGTAAACTCTGGAACTCTCTCCCTCAATTAATCTTTCTTTCATCCTATGACTTAGACTGCTTTAAGCTTCGTGTATCCAGTTTTTTTACCCCAACGCCCCTTGAAATTGCCTCTCTGTCACTCTTTTGGCTTTACGGGGAGACACTCGTAACCGGCAACCTGCCTTTTATATCTTTCATACACATAAACAAAAATAAAAAACAATATTATATATATATATTTATATATACAGTATATATATATATATATATATATATATATATACCGTATATATATATATATATATATATATATATTTATATATATATATTCGTGTTAACCTGTACCATCCCGTTTGAGCACATTTGTTGATGTTGCATTTCCTTAATTATTCTGTCTGTTCTTCCTCTATTTACACCTCTTGGGTCCTTCTCTCTTCCCTTTGTAGTCTCTTTATTATTATCCCAACGAAATATGGAACATACCCACAACCATTATATACTGTATGTATTTATTCTAGTAAATTGGCTTGTAGGCTACTCTTGTTATTACTGGTGTTGGTTAGGTCGTCAGAGGTCCACAGCATTCGGCTGTGGGGAGAAATGTCTTATCCGTAGACCCCACCTCCCTCCCCACAATGTGGTCCAACCTTCAGTGTGCTGGTTCTGGTTAATAGTTGCTTGTATCTTGATTGTCAGCTTCATCGGTGTTCTAATGACTCCAAAAACAGGATAGCTTCACCATGAAAGGCGTGGGAGCCTGACCAGGCTGCCGGAGGTGTTATGAAGGGCTGGCTATTAGTATTTTTTTTTTCTATGAATGAGGAAGACAAATGGCAGAACTGCCTGTAGCGAGTGCCTCCCCCAGAGTTGAAAGAGTGACGGGGCCAAAATCGAGCAACGTTCGAGCGAAAATGCCTGGACACACAGAGTTTGAAGCAATTTAAGTCATAATATACCAGAATATTTTCCAATTACATGAAATTGTTAGTTTCTTTGGAATTTTCAGTACCAATATTTTACTATTATTTAGGTATGTAAAATAATTGATTTAAGTTTGTATTTATTTATTAAAATATGTTATTGCAACATCATAAATGACATGGTTCGTTGAATCAGTATACATTTAATTGTATGATGGTCTTGGTCGTTGATAGGTGGGCTGTGGTTTGGGCTGCTGGTATGAGGGTCGTGGTCTGGGCTGGTAGGACCTCTGCTCAGGGTACTGAGCCTCACCCTCGTACTCGACCTCAACCATGTAGCCGGAGTCGCCGTTGACGTAGTAGGTGACCCGCTGGAGGCGACCGTCGGGGAGCTGCACGTAGTAGGAGCCCTCGGTGTTGTAGCCGTCACGGGACTCCTGTTGACCGAAGTCGTTACCTTCGTAGTCCTTCACGGCCCAGTCAAAGTCGTACTGGGCAGGACCCTGGGTGGATAGAAAATGAAGGTTTAGAGTATTCTGGTGATATACTGGTGGGTAGAAGTAGTTTAGGCATAGTAACTTGGACAGGCAAATTATATTTTATATTGAATTCATTATCATCTTGTGTTATAACATTTTAATGAATAAATATTGGTATCTTACGGGCTCTGGCTCGCGGTAGGATGGTCTGGATGGCCTATAGGATGGGGTAAGAGGACTATAGGATGGCTGGGGAGGACTGTAGGAGGGAGAAGGGCGCCTGTCAGCAGCAGCCACGGCCACCAGGGCCACAACAACAATCTGAGTGACAAAAATATAGTATTTAAAGCTTAATTATACCATATTAAGTATGAAATATATCGAGATCAACGAATTGTATCGTATTAAAATGTAGGTCAATGGATGTTTTTGGTATCAGTTGAGTTGATAATAGGGAACATTGAATGAAGTGTATTCTCATTCGTTAAATATACTTTACCGTTCTCATGAAAGAGGAAGGTTGACATACCTTGAAGAGCATGTTGGTAGTCTGAGGTGAAGTTCGAGACTGATGCCCTGTTCTGCTTGGGCCTGCCTTTTATAGGCCAGTCCAGTTCTGCCTCATGATGCTATTATCCTAGTTTTTCTACCATGATTGGTGATTGTGACAGTTCTTATAGAAGTGTAAGAGGATGGCCTTGATCTCTATATGAAAACGGCGTAGGGTTGAACGTTTTTTTCTATTCTCAATTAGCATTGCAAGCAAATTTGCACTACACGATTCTGAAGGAGGAAATGTTTGTTTCCGGTATTTCATATTCTACAGCCAGAATGCTAGCAATCATTGAGTAACCTTTTTTAGTCGTGTTTAGAATAAAACCTATTAGTATTCCAATTGTCATTGCTTATTTTTTCTGCAATTGTTAGATGTTGCCAAACATCTGTTTGTCCATGTAGTTTGTTGTCTATGTGCTAGCTTTACTTCACAGGCATATGCTTGAGACGGATATATATTTAATTTGATCAACGGATCAACGATCATTAATAAATACCTATACCGGAACAGTGATAATTCAGATGAGATATTAATTGCCCCATGACCCCCGTACCTCGCTCAATGACCCCCCCCCCCCCCTCCCCCCTCCCCTCATTACTGGCCATAACATCGTCTAGCTCGATTTCCCTGATACTGTCCAAGTTACTGGTAACTCAAACTAGTCATCCCAAAAACGTGTTTGATTATTGCTCTATGAATCCTTTCGCCATCTAAATTTGATTGGCATCATATAATAGTATATAATATTTATACAGTATATATATATATATATATATATATATATATATATATATATATATATATATACAGTATATATATATATATATATATACTGAATATTGGTTTTCTATGGCCAATTAATAATGTTGTTTCCAAACGCTGTACTGTATCTAGAATACCTTGAGTTGGCATTTACATAAAAAAAATATTATAGTTAACTTTGATCCCCCCCCCCCTAAAATGGCTATTAAAATTATGTTTTCCTTGATTTTCACTTATACTCTTTGTGCTACTGCCTGGTTACTCGAGACTGTGTACACACAATTTCGTTTGCATTATTCGAACCTTTTCTGAAGTGGGAGCCTTGCCCCCTATGCAAGTATTTGTTTGGAATTTTCTAGCCCATTTGCTCTAGTCCATTGTGTGTTACAGAGGTTAGCGCTCATTTTTTGTTTAGTATACCATAATAGACTAAATAATCTTACTAGTTCCCTACAATCTCTTTCTACACGCCGCTATGTTGCATCTCTTTCTCTCTTCTATCGCTATTACAACAATCAGCTGTTCTTCAAGCTCTCTCAATGCTGTTCTTCCTCTATTTACATATCTAGTGTCCTTCTCTCTTCCTTTGGCAGTTTCTATATTATTATCCCAACGAAAGATGCAACATACCCACGACCATTATCTTCTTATCTAATTTTTGATTCTAGTGATATTGGCTTGTGCTCTTAAACTTACTGGTGTTGGTAAGGTCGTCAGGGGTCCACAGTATTCAGCGGTTGGGTGAAATGCCTTTTCCGTACACCTCCCCAATGCGATCCAACCTTCAGTGCGCTGGTTCTGGTTAATAGGGCTTGTATCTCGATTGTCAGCTTCATCGGTGTTCTGATGACCCCCAAAACAGGATAGCTTCACCATGGAGGGCGTGGGAGCCTGACCAGGCTGCCGGAGGTGGCTATGAGTCATTAGTCAGTTGGGTGCTACACAACAACAACAATAACAACTCTTATCTGATCTATTATCCAAGCTCACCTTTCTTTCTCCAAGTCATACCTACTGTACCTTTGTCCTATTCTCTCTTATCATAGCACTCCAAATCCACTTGATTCTAGTTTCTGGTCAATAAATTAGTATTGTCAAGACACTGGTTGTACACCTGTCATTATAAGAGAAGTATCTTTCATCATATTGATGCTTCGTTTATCAAAATGCCTTTTCTTTGGTATAAGCCCTTTCATTGCTGTATTTAACAATCATGATCTCGGGTTGTTTGTACTTCTAGTCTACAATAGGTTTGTCTATTTTTCAACTGCTTCTGTTGAATCACCATCTCTATATATTTGCAATTATTGAAAGCAGACGATTACGCACGATTCATTGTTTCATTTCTGTAAATTTTCACTCCCGATTTTAGGTTTTCTCTGTTTAGGTTTTTCCATCATTTGCTGCAACTCCTCTCCTGGGTCACAAGAAAAATCCCCTACTGAATCTCTATCAGGAAGAGAATTGTTTTAGTAATCTCTATGATTTTATATATATATATATTTATGTTTTGTGCATATTCTGTGTTTCTTCAGAGGCCTTTCAATCACACAGTAGTGAACAGCTTTCATGAACCTGTTTTTTTTTTATTACCTACATGTGTGTAACTTTGTTTATTTTGTACGTCTCACTTTATATATTTAAACTACTAAATGGGAACCTTCAAATCCATGCTATGAAGAACTCTCAACACGTTCAAATCTCTTCGTAAATGCTTTGTGAATTGGGCATTTTTCCATTTAATATTAATAGAACTTTCATGTTATATATATATTTTTTACTTCAACGAGAATGTGGTACATTGGTTACTATACCAACTTCAACATTCCTCCTCCAGGATATTTTACAAATACATGAAATCGTTAGGTTCTTTGGACTTTCAGCATTACCATTTTACTATTTTTAGGCATGTAAAATAATTGATTTAAGTATATATTTATTTATTAAAATATATTAAAACATCATAAATTACATGGTTCGTTGGATCAGTGTACATTTAATTGTATGATGGTCTTGGTCGCTGATAGGTGGGCTGTGGTTTGGGCTGCTGGTATGAGGGTCGAGGTTTGGGCTGGTAGGACCTCTGCTCGGGGTACTGAGCCTCACCCTCGTACTCGACCTCAGCCATGTAGCCGGAGTCACCGTTGACGTAGTAGGTGACCCGTTGGAGGCGACCGTCGGGTAGCTGCACGTAGTAGGAGCCCTCGGTGTTGTAGCCGTCACGGGACTCCTGTTGACCGAAGTCGTTGCCCTCATAGTCCTTCACGGCCCAGTCAAAGTCATACTGGGCAGGACCCTGGGTGGATAGAAAAATTGAGGTGTAGAGTATTATGGTGACATACTGGGGGTAGAAGTAGTTTGGGCATTGAAACTTGGACAGGACAAATTATATTTCATATATAATTCATGATCATCGTGTGTTATAACATTTTAAACAATAAGTACTGGTATCTTACGGGCTCTGGCTCGCGGTAGGATGGTCTGGAGGGCCTGTAGGAGGGGGTAGGAGAACTGTAGGATGGCTGGGGAGGATTGTAGGAGGGAACAGGGCGCCTGTCAGCAGCAGCCACGGCCACCAGGGCCACAAGAACAATCTGAGTGAGACAAATATATTATTAAAAGCTTAATTCTAACATATTAAGTATGACATATCGAGAACAACTAATTGTATCGTATTGAATTGTAGGTCAATGCATGGTTTTGGTATCAATTGAGTTGATCATAGGGAGCAGTGAATGAAGTATCATTCGTTAAATATTCTTATAATCGTTCTCATGAAAGAGGAACGTTTACATACCTTGAAGAGCATGTTGGTAGTCTGAGGTGAAGTTTGAGACTGATGCCCTGTTCTGCTTGGGCCTGCCTTTTATAGGCCAGTCCAGGTCTGCCTCATGATGCTATTATCCTAGTTTTTCTACCATGAATGAGTGGTGACTGTGACAGTTCTTGTAGAAGTGTAAGAGGATGGCCTTGACCTATATATGAGGACGGCCTAGGGTTGAACGTTTTTTCTATTCTCAATTAGCATTGCAAACAAATTCGCACTACTGGATTCTGAAGGAGGAAATGTTTGTTACCGTATTGTATATTCTACAATCAGAATGCCAGCTATAACTGAGTATCCTTTTTTAATCGTGTTTAGAATATAACCTATTAGCATTCCAATTATCATTGTTTATTATGTCTGCAATTATTAGATGTTGCCAACAATGATATGATGTAATAGTGCTTGTGATTGTCTATGTAGCTTGTTGTCTATGTGTTAGCTTTACTTCACAAGCAAACATTTTGAGACTAATTTATATTAAATTTGATCAACGATTATGAATTAAATACCCATACCGGCACAGTAAGAATTCAGATGAGATACCTCGCTCAATGACCCCCCCCCCCCCCCCCCTCCCAAATATTATTGACCATGACATTGTTTAGCTCGATTTTCGTGATACTGTCAAGGAAATGGTAACTCAAACATGTCATCCCAAAAGCATGTTTGATTATTGCTTCATAAATCCTTTAGCCATCCTAATTTGATTGTCAAAATACATACAGTATATATATATATATATATATATATATATATATATATATATATATATATATACATATATATATAGTATATATATATATATATATATATATGTATATATTATATACAGTATGTGTATATATATATATATATATATATATATATATATATATATACTGTATATATAGTATATAATATATCGCATGGTTACTCCAGACTATACAGTACACACAATTTCGTTTGCATTATTCGAACCCATTCTGAAGTGGGAGCTTTGCCCCCTATGCAAGTATATGTTTAGAAATGTATAGCCCATAATATGCTCTAGCCCATTTTGAGTTACAGAGGTTAGGGCTCACTATTTTTAACTAAACTATAATGAATAGACTATGGATATCCATGAATCTTACCAAGATAGTAATCAGAAAGTAGTAAATAGTCATATCATCATCATTATCATCATTATCATCATGAGTTGTCTACTGGAGGACATAGGCCTGTAAAAAGAATCCTCTTACTATATCCCTAAAATCTCTTTCTACACGCCGCAATGTTGCATCTCTTTCTCTCTTCTATCGCTATTACAACAATCAGTGTTCTTCAAGCTCTCTCAATGCTGTTCTTCCTCTATTTACATATCTAGTGTCCTTCTCTCTTCCTTTGGCAGTTTCTATATTATTATCCCAACGAAAGATGCAACATACCCACGACCATTATCTTCTTATCTAATTTTTGATTCTAGTGATATTGGCTTGTGCTCTTAAACTTACTGGTGTTGGTAAGGTCGTCAGGGGTCCACAGTATTCAGCGGTTGGGTGAAATGCCTTTTCCGTACACCTCCCCAATGCGATCCAACCTTCAGTGCGCTGGTTCTGGTTAATAGTTGCTTGTATCTCGATTGTCAGCTTCATCGGTGTTCTGATGACCCCCAAAACAGGATAGCTTCACCATGGAGGGCGTGGGAGCCTGACCAGGCTGCCGGAGGTGGCTATGAGTCATTAGTCAGTTGGGTGCTACACAACAACAACAATAACAACTCTTATCTGAATCTATTATCCAAGCTTCACCTTTCTTTCTCCAAGTCATACCTATTGTACCTTTGTCCTATTCTCTCTTATCATAGCACTCCAAATCCACTTGATTCTAGTTTCTGGTCAATAATTAGTATTGTCAAGACACTGGTTGTACACCTGTCATTATAAGAGAAGTATCTTTCATCATATTGATGCTTCGTTTATCAAAATGCCTTTTCTTTGGTATAAGCCCTTTCATTGCTGTATTTAACAATCATGATCTCGGGTTGTTTGTACTTCTAGTCTACAATAGGTTTGTCTATTTTTCAACTGCTTCTGTTGAATCACCATCTCTATATATTTGCAATTATTTGAAAGCAGACGATTACGCACGATTCATTGTTTCATTTCTGTAAATTTTCATTCCCGATTTTAGGTTTTCTCTGTTTAGGTTTTTCCATCATTTGCTGCAACTCCTCTCCTGGGTCACAAGAAAAATCCCCTACTGAATCTCTATCAGGAAGAGAATTGTTTTAGTAATCTCTATTTTATATATATATTATTGTTTTGTGCATATTCTGTGTTTCTTCAGAGGCCTTTCAATCACACAGTAGTGAACAGCTTTCATGAAACTGTTTTTTTTTTTATTACCTACATGTGTGTAACTTTGTTTATTTTGTACGTCTCACTTTATATATTTAAACTACTAAATGGGAACCTTCAAATCCATGCTTATGAAGAACTCTCAACACGTTCAAATCTCTTCGTAAATGCTTTGTGAATTGGGCATTTTTCCATTTAATATTAATAGAACTTTCATGTTATATATATATTTTTTACTTCAACGAGAATGTGGTACATTGGTTACTATACCAACTTCAACATTCCTCCTCCAGGATATTTTACAAATACATGAAATCGTTAGGTTCTTTGGACTTTCAGCATTACCATTTTACTATTTTTAGGCATGTAAAATAATTGATTTAAGTATATATTTATTTATTAAAATATATTAAAACATCATAAATTACATGGTTCGTTGGATCAGTGTACATTTAATTGTATGATGGTCTTGGTGGCTGATAGGTGGGCTGTGGTTTGGGCTGCTGGTATGAGGGTCGAGGATTAGGCTGGTAGGACCTCTGCTCGGGGTACTGAGCCTCACCCTCGTACTCGACCTCAGCCATGTAGCCGGAGTCACCGTTGACGTAGTAGGTGACCCGTTGGAGGCGACCGTCGGGTAGCTGCACGTAGTAGGAGCCCTCGGTGTTGTAGCCGTCACGGGACTCCTGTTGACCGAAGTCGTTGCCCTCATAGTCCTTCACGGCCCAGTCAAAGTCATACTGGACAGGACCCTGGGTGGATAGAAAAATTGAGGTGTAGAGTATTATGGTGACATACTGGTGGGTAGAAGTAGTTTGGGCATTGAAACTTGGACAGACAAATTATATTTCATATATAATTCATGATCATCGTGTGTTATAACATTTTTAAACAATAAGTACTGGTATCTTACGGGCTCTGGCTCGCGGTAGGATGATCTGGAGGGCCTGTAGGAGGGGGTAGGAGAACTGTAGGATGGCTGGGGAGGATTGTAGGAGGGAACAGGGCGCCTGTCAGCAGCAGCCACGGCCACCAGGGCCACAAGAACAATCTGAGTGAGACAAATATATTATTAAAAGCTTAATTCTAACATATTAAGTATGACATATCGAGAACAACTAATTGTATCGTATTGAATTGTAGGTCAATGCATTGTTTTGGTATCAATTGAGTTGATCATAGGGAGCAGTGAATGAAGTATCATTCGTTAAATATTCTTATAATCGTTCTCATGAAAGAGGAACGTTTACATACCTTGAAGAGCATGTTGGTAGTCTGAGGTGAAGTTTGAGACTGATGCCCTGTTCTGCTTGGGCCTGCCTTTTATAGGCCAGTCCAGGTCTGCCTCATGATGCTATTATCCTAGTTTTTCTACCATGAATGAGTGGTGACTGTGACAGTTCTTGTAGAAGTGTAAGAGGATGGCCTTGACCTATATATGAGGACGGCCTAGGGTTGAACGTTTTTTCTATTCTCAATTAGCATTGCAAACAAATTCGCACTACTGGATTCTGAAGGAGGAAATGTTTGTTACCGTATTGTATATTCTACAATCAGAATGCCAGCTATAACTGAGTATCCTTTTTTAATCGTGTTTAGAATATAACCTATTAGCATTCCAATTATCATTGTTTATTATGTCTGCAATTATTAGATGTTGCCAACAATGATATGATCATATAGTGCGTCTGATTGTCTATGTAGCTTGTTGTCTATGTGTTAGCTTTACTTCACAAGCAAAAATTTTGAGACTAATTTATATTAAATTTGATCAACGATTATGAATTAATACCCATACCGGCACAGTAAGAATTCAGATGAGATACCTCGCTCAATGACCCCCCCCCCCCCCCCCCCAACTATTATTGACCATGACATTGTTTAGCTCGATTTTCGTGATACTGTCAAGGAAATGGTAACTCAAACATGTCATCCCAAAAGCATGTTTGATTATTGCTTCATAAATCCTTTAGCCATCCTAATTTGATTGTCAAAATACATACAGTATATATATATATATATATATATATATATATATATATATATATATATATATATATACATATATATATAGTATATATATATATATATATATATATGTATATATTATATACAGTATGTGTATATATATATATATATATATATATATATACTGTATATATAGTATATAATATATCGCATGGTTACTCCAGACTATACAGTACACACAATTTCGTTTGCATTATTCGAACCCATTCTGAAGTGGGAGCTTTGCCCCCTATGCAAGTATATGTTTAGAAATGTATAGCCCATAATATGCTCTAGCCCATTTTGAGTTACAGAGGTTAGGGCTCACTATTTTTAACTAAACTATAATGAATAGACTATGGATATCCATGAATCTTACCAAGATAGTAATCAGAAAGTAGTAAATAGTCATATCATCATCATTATCATCATTATCATCATGAGTTAGTCTACTGGAGGACATAGGCCTGTAAAAAGAATCCTCTTACTATATCCCTACAATCTCTTTCTACACGCCGCAATGTTGCATCTCTTTCTCTCTTCTATCGCTATTACAACAATCAGTTTCTTTCAAGCTCTCTCAGTGCATACCTACTCCCTTGTGGCGAGTGCGAGGCACCCGCCTTTCAGCACAGTCCGCCTCATATTCTGTCCAGCTCTCCAACCAAAGAATTAGCATACTTTCTGTCTTTCTTCTACTCAACAAGTGAACTCTGGAGCTCTCTCCCTCAATCAATCTTTCCTTCATCCTATGACTTAGACTGCTTTAATCTTTGTGTATCCAGTTGTTTTGGCCCCACCGTCCCTTGAATTTAGCTCTCAGTCACTCTTTTGGCTTTGAGGGAGACACTCGTTATATGCAACCTGCATTTTGTCTCCTTCAAACACATAGGAAAAAAACCCCACACACACACACACACACACACACACACACATATATATATATAATTTCGTGTTAACCTGTGCCATCCTGTCTCAGCACATTTTGTTTATGTTGCATTTACTTTTTTAATTCTGTCTGTTCTTCCTCTATTTACGTCTCTAGGGTCCTTCTCTCTTCCTTTGGTAGTCTCTTTATTATTATCTCAACGTAAGAGGGAACATACCCACGAACATTATCTTATTTTTTATTCTAGTGATATTGCCTTGTGTTGTTTTACTTCCCAGTGTTGGTAAGGTCGTCAGGGGTCCACAGCATTCGGCTATTGGGTGAAATGCCTTTTCAGTACACACCCCAATGCGGTCCAACCTTCAGTGCGCTGGTTCTGGTTAATAGTTGCTTGTATCTTGATTGCCAGCTTCATCGTTGTGCTAATGACTCTAAAAACAGGATAGCTTCACCATGAAAGGCGTGGGAGCCTTACCAAGCTGCCGGAGGTGTTATGAAGGACTGGCTATGATTTTTTTATTTTGTCTATGTGAATAAGGGTGACAAATTGCAGAACTGCCTGTAGCAAATGCCTCCCCCAGAGTTGAAAGAGTGTCGGGGACAAAATCGAGGGACGTTCGAGCCAAAATGCTTGGACACACAGAGGTTTAAGCAATTTAAGTCATACTATGCCAGAATATTTTCCAATTACATTAAATTGTTAGTTTCTTTGGAATTTTCAGTATCAATATTTTACTATTATTTAGGTATGTAAAATAATTGATTTAAGTTTGTATTTATTTATTAAAATATATTATTGCAACATCATAAATTACATGGTTCGTTGAATCAGTATACATTTAATTGTATGATGGTCTTGGGCGTTGATAGGTGGGCTGTGGTTTGGGCTGCTGATAGGTGGGCTGTGGCTTAGGCTGCTGGTATGAGGGTCGATGTTTGGGCTGGTAGGACCTCTGCTCGGGGTACTGAGCCTCACCCTCGTACTCGACCTCAGCCACGTAGCCGGAGTCGCCATTGACGTAGTAGGTGACCTGCTGTAGGCGACCGTCGGGGAGCTGCACGTAGTAGGAGCCCTCGGTGTTGTAGCCGTCACGGGACTCCTGCTGACCGAAGTCGTTGCCTTCGTAGTCCTTCACGGCCCAGTCAAAGTCGTACTGGGCAGGACCCTGGATGGATAGAAAATTAAGATGTAAAGTATTCTGGTGATATACTGGTGGGTATAAATAGTTTAGGTATAGAAACTTGGACAGGCAAATTATATTTTATATTGAATTCATGACCATCTTGTGTTATAACATTGAATTCACGATCATTGTAATGACTAAATATTGGTATCTTACGGGCTCTGGCTCGCGGTAGGATGGTCTGGAGGGCCTATATGATGGGGTAGGAGGTCTATAGGATGGCTGGGGAGGACTGTAGGAGGGAGAAGGGCGCCTGTCAGCAGCAGCCATGGTCACCAGGGCCACAACAACAATCTGAGTGACAAAAATATAGTATTTAAAGCTTAATTCTACCATATTAAGTATGAGATTTATCGAGAACAACGAATTGTATCGTATTCAATTGTAGGCCAATGGATGTTTTTGGTATCAGTTGAGTTGATCATAGGGAGCAGTGAATACTTTCATTCGTTATAATTATCGTTCTCATGAAAGAGGAACGTTGACATACCTTGAAGAGCATGTTGGTAGTCTGAGGTGAAGTTCGAGACTGATGCCCTGTTCTGCTTGGGCCTGCCTTTTATAGTCCAGTCCAGTTCTGCCTCATGATGCCATTATCCTAGTTTTTCTACCATGAGAGGTGTGATTGTGACAGTTCTTATAAAAGTGTAAGTGGATGGCCTTGACCTCTATATGAAGACGGCCTAGGGTTGAACGTTTTTTTCTATTTTCAATTAGCATTGCAAGCAAATTCGCACTACATGATTCTGAAGGAGGAAATGTTTGTTTCCGGTATTTTATATTCTACAACCAGAATGTCAGCAATAACTAAGTAACATTTTTGAGTCGTGTATAGAATATAACCTATTAGCATTCCAATGTTCATCGCTTATTATTTCTGCAATTGTTGGATGTTGCCAAAAGTGATTTGATCATATTTTTCGTCTGTTTGTCTATGTAGTTTGTTGTCTATGTGTTAGCTTTACTTCACAAGCATATATTTAGAGATGGATGTCCATGACATTGTTTAGCTCGATTTTCCTGATACTGTCGAGGAAATGGTAACTCAAACATGTCACCCCCAAAACCCATTTGATTATTGCTTTATAAATCCTTTAGCCATCCTAATTTGATTGTCATAATATATATATATATATTGGTTTTCTATGGCCAATAAACAACGTTAATTCCGAAAACTGTACGGTACTATATCTAGAATAACCTGAGTTGGCATTTACATAGAAAAGAATGATTACTCGTATAGTTAAACTTTGATGATACCCCCCCCCCCCCAAACACACATACACCCATCCCTAGAATGGCCATAACAATTTTGTTTTCCTTGATTTTCACTTACACTCTTTGTGCTACTGTCTGGTTACTCAAAACTTTGTACATAATTTAGTTTGCATTATTCGAACCCATTCTGGAGTGGGAGCCTTGCCCCCTATGCAAGTATTTATATGGAAATGTATAGCCCATTTACTCTAGTCCAATGTGAGTTACTAACTCATAGGGGTCACTATTTCTGACTAAACTTTATTTTTATTTTGTTTTATCTATGTGAGTGAGGGAGACAAAAGGCAGACGTGCCTTTAGCGAGTGCCTCCCCCATAGTTTGAAAGAGTGACAGGGCGGGACGTTCGAGCCAAAATGCCTGGACACACAGAGTTTGAAGCAATTTAAATCATAGGAAGAGGGAAAGACTGATTCTGGGAGAGAGTTCCAAATAAATAAATAATCAAACTCTCGACCTCCAAATACTCCCTTCAGCTAAACGTTTCTCTCAAACACCCCCTAACATTACTCCCCTTAGCACCCCGACTCTGCCCTTGCCCCCTCTCTCCTTCCCTCCCCTTCCCCCCCTTACCGTCCCCCCCACTACTTCATTTAACCAACGCACGCCGCCCCTCAACCCTACGCTTCAAACTGGACCAGAAACCCGAGATACAACTGGCCCGCCGCCCCTCACAAGGGCTCCGCCCCCCTCTCGCCCAGCAGACCCCCTACGACAACATCTAGCATCTACGAACCCTCCCAGCCAACCAGGAGGCAGGAAAAGCGCGCGCCTCATTGGTCGCCAACTAGCCAATCATAAGCTAGCCAACACCCAATAAACCTTACTATGATCTACCTAATATGTATAAATAAGCTGTTATGTTATATTCTATTCACTTACCTTCCATTCCCTGAAGATGATAGTTGTCTATCGAAACGTGTCGGATCATCATGAATTTTACTAACATTTTGCACAATCTCCCAGATCACCTGAGAATTGCTGTTCGTTCTATTGAAAGTCTTAATAATAAAATAATTAATGCTGATGCATGTATTTCCTTCAACCTCGCCTGCCTTAAAGAACATTTATTACCTGGCTACACCAACATATATACAGTATATATTATACTGTATATTGGTTTTCTATGGCCAATTAACAATGTTGTTTCCAAACGCTGTAATGTATCGTATCTAGAATACCTTGAGTTGGCATTTACATATGACAAATTATTATAGTTAACTTTGATCCTCCCCCCCCCTAAAATGGCCATTAAAATTATGTTTTCCTTGATTTTCACTTATACTCTTTGTGCTACTGCCTGGTTACTCGAGTCTTTGTACACACAATTTCGTTTGCATTATTCGAACCTTTTCTGAAGTGGGAGCCTTGCCCCTATGCAAGTATTTGGTTGGACATTTTCTAGCCCATTTGCTCTAGTCCATTGTGTGTTACAGAGGTTAGCGCTCATTATTTTTTACTATACTATAATGAATAGACTAAATAATCTTACTAGTTCCCTACAATCTCTTTCTGCACGCCGCAATGTTGCATCTCTTTCTCTCTTCTATCGCTATTACAACAATCAGTGTTCTTAAAGCTCTCTCAATGCTGTTTCTTCCTCTATTTACATATCTAGGGTCCTTCTCTCTTCCTTTGGCAGTTTCTATATTATTATCCCAACGAAAGATGCAACATACCCACGACCATTATCTTCTTATCTAATTTTTGATTCTAGTGATATTGGCTTGTGCTCTTAAACTTACTGGTGTTGGTAAGGTCGTCAGGGGTCCACAGTATTCAGCGTTTGGGTGAAATGCCTTTTCCGTACACCTCCCCAATGCGATCCAACCTTCAGTGCGCTGGTTCTGGTTAATAATTGCTTGTATCTCGATTGTCAGCTTCATCGGTGTTCTGATGACCCCCAAAACAGGATAGCTTCACCATGGAGGGCGTGGGAGCCTGACCAGGCTGCCGGAGGTGGCTATGAGTCATTAGTCAGTTGGGTGCTACACAACAACAACAATAACAACTCTTATCTGATCTATTATCCAAGCTTAACCTTTCTTTCTCCAAGTCATACCTACTGTACCTTTGTCCTATTCTCTCTTATCATAGCACTCCAAATCCACTTGATTCTAGTTTCTGGTCAATAAATTAGTATTGTCAAGACACTGGTTGTACGCCTGTCATTATAAGAGAAGTACCTTTCATCATATTGATGCTTCGTTTATCAAAATGCCTTTTCTTTGGTATAAGCCCTTTCATTGCTGTATTTAACAATCATGATCTCGGGTTGTTTGTACTTCTAGTCTACAATAGGTTTGTCGATTTTTCAACTGCTTCTGTTGAATCACCATCTCTATATATTTGCAATTATTTGAAAGCAGACGATTGCGCACGATTTATTGTTTCATTTCTGTAAATTTTCACTCCCGATTTTAGGTTTTCTCTGTTTAGGTTTTTCCATCATTTGCTGCAACTCCTCTCCTGGGTCACAAGAAAAATCCCCTACTGAATCTCTATCAGGAAGAGAATTGTTTTTGTAATCTCTATTATATATACCGGTATATATATATATATATATATATATATATATATTATTGTTTTGTGCATATTCTGTGTTTCTTCAGAGGCCTTTCAATCACAATGTAGTGAACAGCTTTCATGATTTTTTTTTTTTTTTTTATTACCTACATGTGTGTAACTTTGTTTATTTTGTACGTCTCACTTTATATATTTAAACTCTACTAAATGGGAACCTTCAAATCCTTGCTTATGAAGAACTCTCAACACGTTCAAATCTCTTCGTAAATGCTTTGTGAATTGGGCATTTAATATTAATAGAACCTTCATGTTATATATATATGTTTTACTTCAACGAGAATGCGGTACATTGGTTACTATACCAACTTCAACATTCCTCCTCCAGGATATTTTACAAATACATGAAATCGTTAGTTTCTTTGGACTTTCAGCATTACCATTTTACTATTTTTAGGCATGTAAAATAATTGATTTAAGTATATATTTATTTATTAAAATATATTAAAACATCATAAATTACATGGTTCGTTGGATCAGTGTACATTTAATTGTATGATGGTCTTGGTCGCTGATAGGTGGGCTGTGGTTTGGGCTGCTGGTATGAGGGTCGAGGTTTGGGCTGGTAGGACCTCTGCTCGGGGTACTGAGCCTCACCCTCGTACTCGACCTCAGCCATGTAGCCGGAGTCACCGTTGACGTAGTAGGTGACCCGCTGGAGGCGACCGTCGGGTAGCTGCACGTAGTAGGAGCCCTCGGTGTTGTAGCCGTCACGGGACTCCTGTTGACCGAAGTCGTTGCCCTCATAGTCCTTCACGGCCCAGTCAAAGTCGTACTGGGCAGGACCCTGGGTGGATAGAAAAATTGAGGTGTAGAGTATTTTGGTGACATACTGGTGGGTAGAAGTGGTTTGGGCATTGAAACTTGGACAGGCATATTATATTTCATATATAATTCATGATCATCTTGTGTTATAACATTTTAAACAATAAGTACTGGTATCTTACGGGCTCTGGCTCGCGGTAGGATGGTCTGGAGGGCCTGTAGGAGGGGGTAGGAGAACTGTAGGATGGCTGGGAGGATTGTAGGAGGGAACAGGGCGCCTGTCAGCAGCAGCCACGGCCACCAGGGCCACAAGAACAATCTGAGTGAGAAAAATATATTATTAAAAGCTTAATTCTAATATATTAAGTATGACATATCGAGAACAACTAATTGTATCGTATTGAATTGTAGGTCAATGCATGGTTTTGATATCAATTGAGTTGATCATAGGGAGCAGTGAATGAAGTATCATTCGTTAAATATTCTTATAATCGTTCTCATGAAAGAGGAACGTTTACATACCTTGAAGAAGCATGTTGGTAGTCTGAGGTGAAGTGTTGAGACTGATGCCCTGTTCTGCTTGGGCCTGCCTTTTATAGGCCATTCCAGGTCTGCCTCATGATGCTATTATCCTAGTTTTTCTACCATGAATGAGTGGTGACTGTGACAGTTTCTTGTAGAAGTGTAAGAGGATGGCCTTGACCTATATATGAGGACGGCCTAGGGTTGAACGTTTTTTTTTCTATTCTCAATTAGCATTGCAAACAAATTCGCACTACTGGATTCTGAAGGAGGAAATGTTTGTTACCGTATTGTATATTCTACATCAGAATGCCAGCTATAACTGAGTATCCTTTTTTAATCGTGTTTAGAATATAACCTCATAGACATTCCAATTATCATTGTTTATTATGTCTGCAATTATTAGATGTTGCCAAACAATGATATGATCATATAGTGCGTCTGATTGTCTATGTAGCTTGTTGTCTATGTGTTAGCTTTTACTTCACAAACAAATATTTTGAGACTAATTTATATTAAATTTGATCAACGATCATGAATTAATACCCATACCGGCACAGTAAGAATTCAGATGGAGATACCTCGCTCAATGACCCCCTCCCCCCCTCCCAATATTATTGACCATGACATTGTTTAGCTCGATTTTCGTGATACTGTCGAGGAAATGGTAACTCAAACATGTCATCCCAAAAGCATGTTTGATTATTGCTGTTATAAATCCTTTAGCCATCCTAATTTGATTGTCAAAATACATACAGTATATATATATATATATATATATATATATCTATATATATATATAATATATATATAATATATATATGTAGAGTATATATATATATATATATATATATATATATATATATATATATATATATATATATATATATATATATATATATATATATAGTATATAATATATCGCATGGTTACTCCAGAGTATACAGTACACACAATTTCGTTTGCATTATTCGAACCCATTCTGAAGTGGGAGCCTTGCCCCCTATGCAAGTATATGTTTATAAATGTATAGCCCATAATATGCTCTAGCCCATTTTGAGTTACAGAGGTTAGGGCTCACTATTTTTAACTAAACTATAATGCATAGACTATGGATATCCATGAATCTTACCAAGATAGTAATCAGAAAGTAGTAAATAATCATATCATCATCATTATCATCATGAGTTAGTCTACTGGAGGACATAGGCCTGTAAAAAGAATCCTCTTACTAGTTCCCTACAATCTCTTTCTACACGCCGCAATGTTGCATCTATTTCTCTCTTCTATCGCTATTACAACAATCAGTGTCTTTCAAGCTCTCTCAGTGCACACCTACTCCCTTGTGGCGAGTGCGAGGCACCCGCCTTTCAGCACAGTCCGCCTCATATTCTGTCCAGCTCTCCAACCAAAGAATTAGCATACTTTCTGTCTTTCTTCTACTCAACAAGTGAACTCTGGAGCTCTCTCCCTCAATCAATCTTTCCTTCATCCTATGAATTAGACTGCTTTAAACTTTGTGTATCCAGTTGTTTTGGCCCCACCGTCCCTTGAATTTGGCTCTCAGTCACTCTTTTGGCTTTGAGGGAGACACTCGTTATATGCAACCTGCATTTTGTCTCCTTCACTCACATAGAAAAAAAAAACCCCACACACACACACGCATATATATATATATATATATATATATATATATATATATGTATGTATCTATATATATATATATATATATATATATATATAATTTCGTGTTAACCTGTGCCATCCTGTCTCAGCACATTTGTTTTATGTTGCATTTACTTTTTTAATTCTGTCTGTTCTTCCTCTATTTACGTCTCTTGGGTCCTTCTCTCTTCCTTTGGTAGTCTCTTTTATTATTATCTCAACGTAAGAGGGAACATACCCACGAACATTATCTTATTTTTTATTTCTAGTGATATTGCCTTGTGTTGTTTTACTTCCCAGTGTTGGTAAGGTCGTCACGGGTCCACAGCATTCGGCTATTGGATGAAATGCCTTTTCAGTACACACCCCAATGCGGTCCAACCTTCAGTGCGCTGGTTCTGGTTAATAGTTGCTTGTATCTTGATTGTCAGCTTCATCGTTGTGCTGATGACTCTAAAAACAGGATAGCTTCACCATGAAAGGCGTGGGAGCCTTACCAAGCTGCCGGAGGTGTTATGAAGGACTGGCTATGATTTTTGTTTTTGTTTTTGTCTATGTGAATAAGGGTGACAAATGGCAGAACTGCCTGTAGCAAATGCCTCCCCCAGAGTTGAAAGAGTGTCGGGGACAAAATCGAGGGACGTTCGAGCCAAAATGCCTGGACACAGAGTTTGAAGCAATTTAAGTCATAATATGCCAGAATATTTTCCAATTACATTAAATTGTTAGTTTCTTTGGAATTTTCAGTATCAATATTTTACTATTATTTAGGTATGTAAAATAATTGATTTAAGTTTGTATTTATTTATTAAAATATATTATTGCAACATCATAAATTACATGGTTCGTTGAATCAGTATACATTTAATTGTATGATGGTCTTGGGCGTGGATAGGTGGGCTGTGGTTTGGGCTGCTGATAGGTGGGCTGTGGCTTAGGCTGCTGGTATGAGGGTCGATGTTTGGGCTGGTAGGACCTCTGCTCGGGGTACTGAGCCTCACCCTCGTACTCGACCTCAGCCACGTAGCCGGAGTCGCCGTTGACGTAGTAGGTGACCTGCTGTAGGCGACCGTCGGGGAGCTGCACGTAGTAGGAGCCCTCGGTGTTGTAGCCGTAATGGGACTACTGCGGACCTAAGTCGTTGCCTTCGTAGTCTTTCACGGCCCAGTCAAAGTCGTACTGGGCAGGACCCTGGATGGATAGAAAATTAAGATGTAAAGTATTCTGGTGATATACTGGTGGGTATAAATAGTTTAGTTATAGAAACTTGGACAGGCAAATTATATTTTATATTGAATTCATGACCATCTTGTGTGATAACATTGAATTCACGATCATTGTAATGACTAAATATTGGTATCTTACGGGCTCTGGCTCGCGGTAGGATGGTCTGGAGGGCCTATATGATGGGGTAGGAGGACTATAGGATGGCTGGGAGGACTGTAGGAGGGAGAAGGGTCCCAGTCAGCAGCAGCCATGGCCACCAGGGCCACAACAACAATTTGAGTGACAAAATATAGTATTTAAATCTTAATTCTACCATATTAAGTATGAGATTTATCGAGAACAACGAATTGTATCGTATTAAATTGTAGGCCAATGGATGTTTTTGGTATCAGTTGAGTTGATCATAGGGAGCAGTGAATATTTTCATTCGTTATAATTATCGTTCTCATGAAAGAGGAACGTTGACATACCTTGAAGAGCATGTTGGTAGTCTGAGGTGACGTTCGAGACTGATGCCCTGTTCTGCTTGGGCCTGCCTTTTATAGGCCAGTCCAGTTCTGCCTCATGATGCCATTATCCTAGTTTTTCTACCATGAGAGGTGTGATTGTGACAGTTCTTATAAAAGTGTAAGTGGATGGCCTTGACCTCTATATGAAGACGGCCTAGGGTTGAACGTTTTTTTCTATTTTCAATTAGCATTGCAAACAAATTCGCACTACATGATTCTGAAGGAGGAAATGTTTGTTTCCGGTATTTTATATTCTACAACCAGAATGTCAGCAATAACTAAGTATCCTTTTTGAGTCGTGTATAGAATATAACCTATTAGCATTCCAATTTGCATTGCTTAATATGTCTGCAATTGTTGGATGTTGCCAAAAATGATATGATCATATTTTGTGTCTGTTTGTGTATGTAGTTTGTTGTCTATGTGTTAGCTTTACTTCACAAGCATATATTTAGAAACGGATGTCCATGCCATTGTTTAGCTCGATTTTCCTGATACTGTCGAGGAAATGGTAACTCAAACATGTCATCCCAATTTGATTATTGCTTTATAAATCCTTTAGCGATTCTAATTTGATTGTTATAATAGATGCAGCGTGTGTATATATATATATATATATATATATATATATATATATATATATATATATATATATATATTATACAGTATATATTGGTTTTCAATGGCCAATAAACAATGTTAATTCCGAACGCTGTACTATATCTAGAATAACCTGAGTTGGTATTTACATAGAAAACATTAATTACTCATATAGTTAAACGTTGATGAGGCCCCCCCCCCCCTAACAAAAATAAATAAAAATAAATAAAAATAAAATACAAATAAAAAACACACACACACATCCATCCCTAGAATGGCCAGAACAATTTTGTACTCAATTTAGTTTGCAATATTCGAACCCATTCTGAAGTGGGAGCCTTGCCCCCTATGCAGGTATTTGTCTGGAAATGTATAACCCATTTGTTCTAGCCCATTGTGAGTTACAGAGGGTAGGGGTCACTATTTCTGACTAAACTATATATATATATTTTTTTTAATCTATGAGAGTGAGGGAGACAAAAGACAGAACTGCCTGTAGCGAGTGCCTCCCCCATAGTTGAAAGAGTGACAGGGCCCAAATCAAGGGACGTTCGAGCCAAAATGCCTGGACACATGGAGTTTGAAACAATTTAAATCATAGGAAGAGGGAAAGAATGATTCTGGGAGAGAGTTCCAGAGCTCAGCTGTTGAATAGAAGAAAGACAGAGTAACGTTTCACTCCTGGGTTGGAGAGTTGCACAGAGTAGGGGTGGGATTGTGTTGTAAGACGGGTACCACGTACCCTACGTAGAGGAGGTGGTATACACTGGGAGAGCTCTGAGGAACACTGGTTATTGTAGTAGCGATAGAATAGCGAGAAAGATGCAACATTGCGTTGAAGAGAGAAAGATTGCAGAGAGTTGGTGATTGGACGGGAATTTATGGTACGAAAGGCCTTCCTTTCTACTTTGTCTAGGAGTGAGGTGTGAGAGGATCCTCTTGCCAAGTTATTAGTCAGAAAGTAATAAATAGTCATATCATTATCATCATCATCATTCTCATCATGAGGTAGTCCACTGGAGAACAACATAGGCCTGTGAAAAAAAATAAAAAAATCTTACTAGTTCCCTACAATGTCATTCTACACGCCGCAATGTTGCATCCTTTCTCTCTTCTATCGCTATTACAACAATCTGTGTTCTTCAATCTCTCTCAATGCACACCTACTTCCTTCTGGCGAGTGTGAGGCACCCGCCTTTCAACACAGTCTCACTTTTATTCTGTCCATCAAATTTTCTGTCTTACTTCTACTCAACAAGTAAAACTCTGGAACTCTCTCCCTCAATCAATCTTTCTTTCATCCTATGACTTAGACTGGTTTAAGCTTCGTGTATCCAGTTGTTTTGACCCCAACGCCCCTTAAATTTGGCTCTCTGTAACTCTTTTGGCTTTGCGGGGAGACACTCGTAACAGGCAACCTGCCTTTTATCCCTTTCATACACATAAAAAAAAAAAAAAAAAAATATATACCGGTATATATATATATATATATATATATATATATATATATATATATATATATATATATATATATATATATTCGTGTTAACCTGTACCATCCCGTTTTGAGCACATTAATTTTGTTGATGTTGCATTTCCCTATTTATTCTGTCTGTTCTTCCTATATTTACGTCTCTAGGGTTCTTCTCTAATCCTTTTGTAGTCTCTTTATTATTATCTCAATGAAATATGAAACATACCCACGACCATTATCTTTTTATTTATTCCAGTAATATTTGCTTGTACTCTTGTACTTACTGGTGTTGGTAAGGTCGTCTGAGGTCCACAACATTCGGCTGAGGGGTGAAACGGCTATTCCGTACACCCCCCAATGCAGTCCAACCTTTAGTGCACTGGATCTGGTTAATAGTTGCTTGTATCTTGATTGCCATCTTCATCGGTGTTCTGATGACTCCAAAAATAGGGTAGCGTCACCATGAAAGGCGTGGGAGCCTGACCAGGCTGCGGAGGTGTTATGAAGGGATGGCTATTAGTATTTTTTTTTTTATAAATGAGGAAGACAAAAGGCAGAACTGCCTTTAATGAGTGCCTCCCCCAAAGTTGAATGAGTGACAGGTCCTAAATCGAGCGACGTTGGAGCCAAAATGCCTGGACACACGGAGTTTGAAGCAATTTAAGTCATAATATGCCAGAATATGTTCCAATTACATGAAATCCTTAGTTTATTTGGAATTTTCAGTATCACTATTTTACTATTATTTAGGTATGTAAAATAATTGTTTTAAGTTTGTATTTATTTATTAAAATATATTATTACAATATCATAAATTACATGGTTCGTTGGAGCAGTGTACATTTAGTTGTATGTTGGTCTTGGTTGCTGATAGGTGGGCTGTGGTTTGGGCTGCTGGTATGATGGTCGAGGTTTGGGCTGGTAGGACCTCTGCTCGGGGTACTGAGCCTCACCCTCGTACTCGACCTCCGCCAGGAAGCCGGAGTCGCCATTGGCGGTGTAGGTGACCCGCTGGAGGCGACCGTCGGGGAGCTGCACGTAGTAGGAGCCCTCGGTGTTGTAGCCGTCATGGGACTCTTGTTGACCGAAGTCGTTGCCTTCGTAGTCCTTCACGGCCCACTCAAAGTCGTACTGGGCAGGACCCTGGGTGGATAGAAAATGAAGATGTTAAGTATTTTGCTGACATACTGGTGGGTAGTAGTTTAGGCATAGAAATTTGAACAGACATATTTGATTTCATATCAAATTTGTGATCATCTAGTCTTATAACATTTTAATGACTAGTATATGGTATCTTACGGGCTCTGGCTCGCACACACGGTAGGATGGAGTCTGGAGGGACCTGGGGTTTGGTGGGCCTGTAGGATGGGGTAGGAGGACTGTAGGATGGCTGGGGAGGACTGTAGGAGGGAGCAGGGCGCTTGTCAGCAGCAGCCATGGCCACCAGGGCCACCACAACAATCTGAGTGAGAAAAATATAGTATTTAAAGCTTAATTCTACCATACTCCAAGTATGAAATATATCGAGAACAACCAATTGTATCATATTAAATTGTAGGCCACTGGATGTTTTTGGAATCAGTTGAGTTGATGATAGAGAGCAGTGAATGAAGTATATTTTCATTCGTTATACTTTATTGTTCTCATGAAAGAACGTTTACATACCTTGAAGAGCATGTTGGTAGTCTGAGGTGAAGTTCGAGACTGATGCCCTGTTCTGCTTGGGCCTTGCCTTTTATAGCTGCCTCGTGATGCCACTATCCTAGTTTTTCTACCATGAGTGGTGATTGAGACAGTTCTTATAGAAGTGTAAGAGTATGGCCTTGACTTTCATATGAAGACGGCCTTTTTTTACTTTTTTTCTTTTCTTAACTCAACTAGCATTACAAACAAATTCGCGCTACTGGATTCTGAAGGAGGAAATGTTTGTTGCCGGTATTTTATATTCTACAACCAGAATGCCATCAATAACTGAGTAACCTTTTTTAGTCGTGTTTAGAATATAACCTATTAGCATTCCAATTGGCATTGCTTATTCTGTCTGCAATTGTTAGATGTTGCCAAAAATGACATGATCTTATTATGTTTTTGGTTGTCCTTGTAGTTTGTTGGTTATGTGCTTAGCTTTGCTTCACAGACATATACTTGAGACGGATTAATATTAAATTTGATCAACGATTATGAATTAATACCCATACCGGAACAGTAAGAATTCAGATGAGCTATTAATTGCCCCATGCCCCCCCGTACCTCGCCCAATTACCCCACCCCAATACGACTGACCATGGACATTGTTTTGCTCGACTTTCCTGATACTGTCGAGGAAGTGGTAACTCAAATATGTCATCCCAAAAATATGTTTGATTATTGCATTATAGATCATTTAGCCATCCTAATTTGATTGTCATTATATATATATATATATATATATTATATATATATATATATATATATATATATATATATATATATATATATATATATATATACTGAATATTGGTTTTCTATGGCCAATTAATAATGTTGTTTCCAAACGCTGTACTGTATCTAGAATACCTTGAGTTGGCATTTACATATACAAAAATATTATAGTTAACTTTGGTCCCCCCCCCCCCCAAAATCGCTATTCATATTATGTTTTCCTTGATTTTCACTTATACTCTTTGTGCTACTGCCTGGTTACTCGAGACTGTGTACACACAATTTCGTTTGCATTATTCGAACCTTTTCTGAAGTGGGAGCCTTGCCTCCTATGCAAGTATATGTTTGGACATTTTCTAGCCCATTTGCTCTAGTCCATTGTGTGTTACAGAGGTTAGCGCTCATTTTTTTTTTAGTATACCATAATGAATAGACTAAATAATCTTACTAGTTCCCTACAATCTCTTTCTACACGCCGCTATGTTGCATCTCTTTCTCTCTTCTATCGCTATTACAACAATCAGTGTTCTTCAAGCTCTCTCAATGCTGTTCTTCCTCTATTTACATATCTAGTGTCCTTCTCTCTTCCTTTGCAAGTTTCTATATTATTATCCCAACGAAAGATGCAACATACCCACGACCATTGTCTTCTTATCTAATTTTTGATTCTAGTGATATTGGCTTGTGCTCTTAAACTTACTGGTGTTGGTAAGGTCCGTCAGGGGTCCACAGTATTCAGCGTTTGGGTGACAATGCCTTTTCCCGTACACCTCCCCAATGCGATCCAACCTTCAGTGCGCTGGTTCTGGTTAATAATTGCTTGTATCTCGATTGTCAGCTTCATCGGTGTTCTGATGACCCCCAAAACAGGATAGCTTCACCATGGAGGGCGTGGGAGCCTGACCAGGCTGCCGGAGGTGGCTATGAGTCATTAGTCAGTTGGGTGCTACACAACAACAACAATAACAACTCTTATCTGATCTATTATCCAAGCTTAACCTTTCTTTCTCCAAGTCATACCTCCTGTACCTTTGTCCTATTCTCTCTTATCAATAGCACTCCAAATCCACCTTGATTTCTAGTTTCTGGTCAATAAATTAGTATTGTCAAGACACTGGTTGTACGCCTGTCATTATAAGAGAAGTACCTTTCATCATATTGATGCTTCGTTTATCAAAATACCTTTTCTTTGGTATAAGCCCTTTCATTGCTGTATTTAACAATCATGATCTCGGGTTGTTTGTACTTCTAGTCTACAATAGGTTTGTCGATTTTTCAACTGCTTCTGTTGAATCACCATCTCTATATATTTGCAATTATTTGAAAGCAGACGATTGCGCACGATTTATTGTTTCATTTCTGTAAATTTTCACTCCC
Source organism: Paralithodes platypus (assembly GCA_032716605.1). Taxonomy (NCBI): domain Eukaryota; kingdom Metazoa; phylum Arthropoda; class Malacostraca; order Decapoda; family Lithodidae; genus Paralithodes; species Paralithodes platypus. Next base: position 1,139,480 of record CM064504.1, read on the forward strand.
GATTTTAGGTTTTCTCTGTTTAGGTTTTTCCATCATTTGCTGCAACTCCTCTCCTGGGTCACAAGAAAAATCCCCTACTGAATCTCTATCAGGAAGAGAATTGTTTTTGTAATCTCTATTATATATACCGGTATATATATATACTGTGTATATATATATTATTGTTTTGTGCATATTCTGTGTTTCTTCAGAGGCCTTTCAATCACACTGTAGTGAACAGCTTTCATGATTTTTTTTTTTTTTTTTATTACCTACATGTGTGTAACTTTGTTTATTTTGTACGTCTCACTTTATATATTTAAACTCTACTAAATGGGAACCTTCAAATCCTTGCTTATGAAGAACTCTCAACACGTTCAAATCTCTTCGTAAATGCTTTGTGAATTGGGCATTTTTCCATTTAATATTAATAGAACCTTCATGTTATATATATGTTTTACTTCAACGAGAATGCGGTACATTGGTTACTATACCAACTTCAACATTCCTCCTCCAGGATATTTTACAAATACATGAAATCGTTAGTTTCTTTGGACTTTCAGCATTACCATTTTACTATTTTTAGGCATGTAAAATAATTGATTTAAGTATATATTTATTTATTAAAATATATTAAAACATCATAATTACATGGTTCGTTGGATCAGTGTACATTTAATTGTATGATGGTCTTGGTCGCTGATAGGTGGGCTGTGGTTTGGGCTGCTGGTATGAGGGTCGAGGTTTGGGCTGGTAGGACCTCTGCTCTGGGTACTGAGCCTCACCCTCGTACTCGACCTCAGCCATGTAGCCGGCTTCACCGTTGACGTAGTAGGTGACCCGCTGGAGGCGACCGTCGGGTAGCTGCACGTAGTAGGAGCCCTCGGTGTTGTAGCCGTCACGGGAATCCTGTTGACCGAAGTCGTTTGCCTCATAGTCCTTCACAGGCCAGTCAAAGTCGTATGGGCAGGACCCTGGGTGGATAGAAAAATTGAGGTGTAGAGTATTGTGGTGACATACTGGTGGGTAGAAGTAGTTTGGGCATTGAAACTTGGACAGGCATATATATTTCATATATAATTCATGATCATCGTGTGTTATAAAATTTTAAACAATAAGTACTGGAATCTTACGGGCTCTGGCTCGCGTAGGATGGTCTGGAGGGCCTGTAGGAGGGGTAGGAGAACTGTAGGATGGCTGGGGAGGATTGTAGGAGGGAACAGGGCGCCTGTCAGCAGCCGCCACGGCCACCAGGCCACAAGAACAATCTGAGTGAGAAAAATCTATTATTAAAAGCTTAATTCTAACATATTAAGTATGACATATCGAGAACAACTAATTGTATCGTATTGGATTGTAGGTCAATGCATGGTTTTGATATCAATTGAGTTGATCATAGGGAGCAGTGAATGAAGTATCATTCGTTAAATATTCTTATAATCGTTCTCATGAAAGAGGAACGGTTACATACCTTGAAGAGCATGTTGGTAGTCTGAGGTGAAGTTTGAGACTGATGCCCTGTTCTGCTTGGGCCTGCCTTTATAGGGCCAGTCCAGGTCTGCCTCATGATGTTTGCTATTTATCATAGTTTTTCTACCATGAATGAAGTGGTTGACTGTGTACAGTTATGTTAGAAGTGTAAGAGGATTTGGCCTCTGTACCTATATATGAGGGGGGGACGGCCCCTAGGGGTTTGAACGTTTTTTTCTATGCTCAATTAGCATTGCAAACAAGATGTCGCACTACTGGATTCTGAAGGAGGAAAATGTTTGTTACCGTATTGTAATTCTACATACAGAATGCCAGCTATAACGGAGTTATCCTTTTTTAATCGTGTGTTTAGAATATAACTATTAGCATTCCAATTATCATAGTTTATTATGTCTGCAAATTTATTTAGATGTTGCCAACACTGATTTGTATTCATATAGTGCCGGTTATGATTGTCTCTGTAGCTTGTTGTCTATGTGTTAGCTTTACTTCACCAAATTCAAATACTTTTTGAGACTAATTTATATGAAATTTGATCACACGATACATGAATTAATATCCACTACCGGCACATGTAAGAAGTAAGATGAAGATACCTCGCTCAAATGGCCCCCTCCCCCCCTCCCAATATATTGACCAATGACATTGTTTAGCTCGATTTTCGTGATACTGTCGAGGGAACATGGTAACTCCAAACATGTCAT
>CM064504.1:1141753-1186753 GCA_032716605.1 Paralithodes platypus
ATAGGGAAGATGGAAAGAGCCATAATGGATGTTTACATTGATGTAGCCTTTAGGAGAGAGAGAGAGTGTGTGAGAGAGTGAGAAAGAATGTGTGTGTGTGTGGGTGTGTGGGTTTAATGTGTGGATATAGACTATTTCATATAGACAGGTGGACTTACATATGGATTACTTTAATTGATAATTAAGTTTAGAAAAGAAAAAAAACACCCCTAGACCCCCATTCGAGATAAATTCACAAATATTTTGATAGAAATGACTGAAATGTGTCCTGGTTGAAGGCGGCTTACTCTTATATTACATCTAATCGACACCTACTGTATATGGCACGAAAGGTCTTAGTATTGGCAAAGAAATGGAGCGGAAGGTCCTAAAATCGCCAAACTAATGGGGCTAACGGCATACAATCTCTAAACTATATGGGGCAAAACATGAAAGTGAAGGGGGTCCAGAAAAAAGTGAAGGGGGGTCCAGAAAAAAGAAATTCTCACTTTAAGGGGGGTGACCTGTTTTTGTTCTGTCCTTTTCTATCTTTCTCTGCCTTGTACCCATTTGGCCCCATTCAGCCTACTGTTTTAAGACGTTTATCCCCATCCAGGTGTCAATTGTTTACTAGTGAGCGGTAGCGAGCCAGCATATTTTTTATTTTTGTTTAACAGCAGGCTAAATTTGTACATTTTTCGATAGAAAAATTTCTCCGGCGAAGCCGGATTTCTTCATAAAATACTGGCTCGCTATCGCTCGCCAGGAAGAAATCGACACCTAGATGGGGATAAACGTCTTAAAATAGTTGGCTGAATGGGGCCGGATGGATACAAGCCAGAGAAAGAGAGAAAAGGACAGAAATAACAAAAAGCAGGTCACCCCCCTTAATGCACATCTAGATAATTGTAACGCCTGATGTTGTGCCACATTTAGGTTACTTTAAGTTTATACCACATTTCCATATCGGGGTCCTGATCACCTCTCTGGGGCCGTAAGATCTGTGTTGGCATTGTATCTGTGCAACTATTTTAATCCTCACCTCTGTCTCACTTCCCACTAACCTACCTACTAACCAACTTGTCCAGCTCTCTCTCTCTCTCTCTCTCTCTCTCTCTCTCTCTCTCTCTCTCTCTCTCTCTCTCTCTCTCTCTCTCTCTCTCTCCCCTCTCTCTCCCTCTCTCTCTCTCTCTCTCTCTCTCTCTATCTTCTCTCTCTTCTCTCTCTCTCTCTCTCTCTCTCTCTCTCCGCTCTCTCTCTCTCTCCTCCTCTAATTCCACTCCCTCTCCCCCTCTCTCTCTCTCTCTCTCTCTCTCTCTCTCTCTCAGATCCCCACCCACCACCAACCCCCCCCCGCCCCCCCTCCCCCTCCCCCCCCCCACCCCTTTCTATAATTATTAGCCCCGGCACCGCAAGGATAGAGGGGGCGTGGTGGGGTGTCCTATCCATTATCTGTCTGTCTACCCTCTGCTTAATCTATCCCGCCGACCCTCCTGAAGATGCAGTGGCCTAGGAGAGGGGATAGTGGAGCGAGAGAAAAGGATAGAGAGAGAGAGGTAGGGGGGTGAGGGCGAGAGAGAGAGAGAGAGAGAGAGAGAGATAGATAGATGGTTTTAGTAGAGGAGTGAGAGAGAGAGAGAGAGAGAGAGAGAGAGAGAGAGAGAGAGAGAGAAGAGGAGGAACAAAAAGAACAGACAGACAGACAGACAAGTGGAAAACAGATATAATGACAGACAGAATAAGTGGATAATAAATAATCTACGAAAAACCTATTATTATAAAAAACAACTCCAAAGGTTACGGGGGGGGGGGGCGGGGGGGGGGTGAAAGCTCTTACACATTAACCCTTTCAAGATCCGATTACGCATTTATTTTCTGCTGTCTGACTATTATTAAACGATTTTATTCTGATTGGGAAGGGTACATGGAAGTCAGAGGGTTAATTGCGACGGTCTTCACCCCTATGATTCCCACATATCCCTCCTGAACTGTCCTAAAATCGTCTAATGATAGCCGGAATAAACTGTCAAAGTGCGTCATAATCTTCAAAGGATCATCAAACTCGGAATAAACTCATGGGAACTCAAACCTGTACTATTATGTTGGACTTTCCCATGACATAATATTTTGTTAATGTTGTTCCGGTTATTTATACGTGAAACTAAACTGGTTTTGTCTTTTACAGGTACGTTTGGGAATGTTAGCCATCCTGTTGAAAGGTAAATGGGATTTATATTGATAGTACTGACTCTAATGTCTATGTTTAGTGTATTTATTTAGTGTATTTGTTCTATTTAGGTTTGCTAATTTATGTATATTTAGTAAGTTTACATATGTGTATTATGCACAATCACTTTAATATATTCCTAAGCCTGCTATATGGGGGTTTATACCAGTGACGCTATATTTGGATGCCTTGTTCTTGACATTAAATTATAGCATAGATTAATTCAAACATTACAAAATTACATTCATAAATCAGTCTCCATTTATATTCTGGCATAATGAAAATGTGATTCTGGGTCCATGATTTGCTTTGAGTGATTGCAAAGATTGCAGAAGGTAATATATCTAGCTTTATTTATTTATGCATTATATTTTTATTTGTATGTATTTATTTATTTATGTATTAATGTATATATTTATCTTTTTATTTATTTATTTATATAATTATTTATGTATTATTTTATTTCCTTTATCCATTTTCCCCAGCTCCCTCTTTCTCTTCCCCCATGACATAGGAGGTGAGGATGTCCAAAGATTTCACTGAGCTGCCTCCTCACACGGGCGTGGGTCGTAATTCTATAAACACTCACGAATATCGGAGTGTAACGGGTGTTAGTACAAGCTATCAAACCACCTTGTATATATATATATATATATATATCTATATATATATATATATATATATATATATATATATATATATATATATATATAATTCACGATACCGTACCATAGCGAAATTGAGTGTACAGTAATAACAATGTTTTTAATTTCGTATGTTTTATGTAGATATAATTTCGTAGGGCTTTCAGTCATCAACTAATTATTTTTTCGTGTATTTTGTTAATTATATTTAGGTTCAAATGAGCTAACAGAAGTAGCCATTAGTGTCTGGAAGAATGTATTCGATTGCTTAGTTGTGCAGAAGTATTAATAGAAAGTAATTGGAGAGAGAGAGAGGGGGAGGGAGAGGGAGAGGGAGAGGGAGAGGGAGAGAGAGAGAGAGAGGGAGAGGGAGAGGGAGAAAGAAAATCTGAACTGAATACCTTTAACCTTTTCCCAGGTATTTACTCAATGCTTGCAGTCAGGGAGAATGAGCAAGAGGATGAGATAGATAGATAGCTGCTTAGGGTATAGATAGATATATTGATAGATAGATAGATAGATAGATAGCTGAATAGGGAGATATAGGTTCTTAGATAGATAGATCGCTGAATAGATATAGATATAGGTTTAGAAGTACAGTAGATGAATAGACAGATATATTGACAGACAGACAAAATAAAAACAAATATCGCCTATATTTCTAAAAACTACACCCCTCCCCCCCAAAAAAAAAATAATAAGAAAGCAAAATATATAGAAAACGTGAAGGAAATTTGTGTTGAATGAAGAAAGAACAGGAAAGCATATAGCGAAAAAGCGATTTTATATAAAAAACGAGACCAGTATATATAAGAGATAAGCCTTAATATAATAATACCCCCCCCCACCCCAACACCCACCCCAGTTATTTTTTACCACCCCAAACCCCCCAACCAGGCCACACGAAGCAGAGGAGTCGTGAGTTGTAAATAGTTTGGCGAGAGTTACGTAGAGTCACATAGATATATTGACCACACAGGCCTTGCGAGTCCCAGAGAGGTGGTCCGGACACTTCTTACTTCTCCTGTACAGTTAAAAGACGGAGGCGATGACCGTGTAATACATAGCTAAGTCCCGAAGTATATTTTTTAGAATATTAGAAATGATTGCTATACTGTACGTTTTTTTATGGGAGAGTCCGCCTTAACCTGGAGAACGTTTAATGATGTGTGTGTGTGTGTGTGTGTGGGTGGGTGTGGGTGTGTGTGGGTGTGTGTGTGTGTGTTTGTGTGGGTGTGGGTGTTAAAGAGAGATGCATTAAAATAAATAAATATATAGAGTGTTAATGTGCTTGTATGTGTGTGTGTGTGTTAAAGAGAGATGCATTTAAATAAATGAATATATAGTGTTAATGTGCTTGTATGTGTGTGTGTGTGTGTTTGTGTGTGTGTGCGTGTGCGTGTGTGTAATGAGTTAGCACCTCCCTCTCACTTTCCCTCACGCAGCTGTGTCACATAGTGTGACCTTTATCTCTTCTCCCCACTCTTATCTATCTATATCTCTATTCTCCTCTCTCTCTCTCTCTCGATTAGAATCATCTCTACGCATCTCTCTCTCTCTATCTCATCTCTATCTTCTCTCTATCTCGCAATCTCTCGCACATCCTCTTCTATCGCATCTATCGCTCAACATCCCCAATCTCCTCTTCTCTCTCATCCCCTCTCTCATCTCTCATCTCTCGCTCTCTCTCTCTCTCTCTCTCTCTCTCTCTCCTAGCATCTCTCTATCTACTCTCGCATCTGTTCTTCTCTCTCTCGAATCTCTCTTCTTGCGACACTCTCTCTATCATCTCTCTGCTCGACATCTCTCTTCCTCTATATTCTCGCCATCTCTCTCTCTCTCATCTCTCTCCTCTCTGCATCTCTCTCTTCTCTGCATCTCTCTCTCTCTCGCATCTCTCTTCTCTCTCTCTCTCTCTCTCTCTCTCTCTCTCTCTCTCTCTCTCTCTTTTTACTACGAGTCTATAATCAATAATTTCTGCGATATCTTTACTCGGGGTTAAGGGGAGATCTCCAGTCGAGGGATTTTTTGTTTCTTGACCCCTTTCTCCCTCATGTCTAGCCCCATTGCTTTTGGGATTTTTTTTTTGGATTTAAGACGTTTGCCCCATTAGTTTGGTGATTTTTAAGAATTTCCGCCCCATTCTGTCAATTTTAAGACCTTTCGTGCCATTTAGGTGTCGTTTTTATCCTGGCGAGCGATAGCGAGCCTGTACATTTTAAGACTGTAATCGGCCTTCGGCCGCGGACATTTTTTCTACGGAAAAATGTACAAATTTATCTTGAAAGGGGGTCAAGGGGGTCAAATTTTAAGATTGCTGGAGGAGTAGGAAACAAACTAGAAACCCTCCCCTTAAAGGACTATTCTCGGGACCCTGTTTTTACTATAAGCTTCCCGGGTATACGTTTGCTTTCCTTTCAATGGGGCACTTCTGTCCGCCTATGACTGTGTTTCATAATGGACCAACACTCGGAGGTAGCCCTCTGCTTTAGTCGGGTGGTCTCTCATATTCAGTAAGATAGTTAAGATTGAAGGCCGGACCAACTAGTAGAGCCCACAAGGTCAATGCGGTCTGTGTACCTATGTTGTAACTCTTTCCGTTTGTAACTCTAACCTCCTCCCCCCCCCCCCCCAACCCCCCCCCCCCTCCTCTCTCTCTCTCGTTAAGGGGAGGTTTCTAGTTTGTTTCCTACTCCTCCAGCAATCTTAAAATATTCCCCCCTTTTTTGACTCCCCTTTTCAAGATTAAATTTGTACATTTTCGGTAGAAAAAAAAAAAAATGTCCCGGCCGAAGGCCGATTACTCTTACAATTACAGGCTCGCTATCGCTAGCCAGCGTAAAATCGACACCCCTAAATGGCACGGAACAGCGTCTTGATAAAAATTGACAGAATGGGGGGGAAATTCTTAAAAATCACCAAACTAATGGGGCAAACGTCTTAAAATCTCAAAAGCAATGGGGCTAAACATGAGGGAGAAAAGGGGTCAAGAAAAAAAGTGGAAATCTCCCCTTAATGAACTGTGGAATATTCAATACTGTTCTGCTCTTTTTTTGCCCCCATCCCAAAGTCAGCTTTTCTTATTTCTGACAGGGGGATTAAGAGATAGAGTTACACGGAAGAGTTAGTATCGCGCAAAGCTCGCGGTCCATTCCAGTGAAATACTTAGACACGTAAGATGTATAGTGATTGGATATATGTAGATTGGTATTTCAATTAACCATTAATAGGCTTCCATCTATTTAACTTAACCCTTTTTACTACCTCGACAGATCCTTCTTAATAAAGGCACAAAACCGTCTAAATATAGCAAGAATATATTCATAAAGACGCCGTCGGTACAGAAGGGGTTAACCTCTTGAGATAAGGACGCATTTTATCCTTTCATTCTGGCTATCATTAGACGATATTAATCAGCCTAGGAAGGGCCTTAAGGGGAGGTTTTTCAACATTTTTATTTTTGTTTGATGGGGTTTCCTACTCCTCCAGAACAAATCTAAAAATGTCACCCCCTTGACCCCTTTCAAGATAAAATTTGTACATTTTTCGGTAGAAAAATGGCCCGGCCCGAAGGCCGGTTCCTCTTAAATTACAGGCCTCGCATATCGCTCGCCAAGAAAACCACAACAGTTCGACACACTAAATGGCACGAAACGTCTTAAAAAATTGACAGAAATGGGTGTCGGTTGAAAGTGAAGTGATTAAAATCAGCCCCAACTAATTTTTTTTGGGCGAACGTTCTTAAAATCTCACAAAAGCATAAGGGGGCTAGGACATGAGGGAGAAGGGGGAGAAAGGAGTTCCAAGAAAAAAAATCCCTCAAGTGGATACCTCCCCTTAATGACCTAACGTGGGACAGACTATCCTAATACAGATTTTGACTCTTATGGATTCCTAAGTATTTTGTTATGGCCCCCTTCCCCCCTCGTGTTTAGCCCCAATAGTTTGGCGATTTTAGACCTTTCGCTCCATTGTTTTGTCAATTGTTGAGATCATTGAGGTGTCGTTATATTCCTAGCGAACTATGGCAACCCTGTAATTTAGGAGGAACGATCCTTCGGCCGGAACGCTATTCTACCGAAAAATATACAAATTTTTCAAGAAGGGGGTTCTGCATTTTCACTTTTTCAGGCTAAGGTTAGGCTATACGACTTTACTTAGCCTTTGACAGGCCTCTAAGAATGTATTAACCCTCTGACTTCAAAGCACTTACAAATATTTATAGTTCAGTCTTTAGGTTTAAGGGGAGATTTCCACTGGAGGGATTATTTTGTTGACCCCTTTCTCCCTCATGTTTAGCCCCATTGCTTTTGTTATTATAAAACGTTCGCCCCATTAGTTTGGCGATTTTAAGAACTTTCAACCCATTTCTGTCAATGTTAAGACCTTTCGTGCCATTTATGTGTCGATTTTATCCTGGCGAGCGATAGCGAGCCTGTAATTTAAGAGGAACCGGCTTTCAGCCGGGACATTTTTCTACCGAAAAATGTACAAATTTATCTTGAAAGGGGCTCAACGGGGTGTAATCTTAAGCTTGAAGGATATCTAGGGACCAAACTAAATACCTCCCCTTAATATCTTATGTACCGGCGAGTTCTGTCAAATGTTACGCTTGCCCCTGTTAGACGAGTGTGTGCAGTTCAAGCAGCATCTGGGTTAACGGAGATAGTTGGACACCTTATAATAATTGCTATAGACATCCTTCCTAAAGTAAATACAATCGATTAATAGTACCCATAATAAAATAGAGTGGATGTCGACGGTACAAAAGGGGTTAAGGAATAATGCTGATTTGGCTTGGGATTTGTGCGAAGTCTGGAGGTCTACGTGAGCAGTCTGGCATATGATTATCTTAGCCCGATATGCATCTTCTTAAGGGCCCATGTTTATTGTTAGAGAGAGAGAGAGAGAGAGAGAGAGAGAGAGAGAGAGAGAGAGAGACAGAGAGAGAGAGAGAGAGAGAGAGAACAAAAAATATATAAGAGAGACTGTGTGTGTGTGTGTGTGTAATATTATAATTATAGATAACAGGTGTTGAAATATAGGATTACCAATTATATTTATTTATTCGTATTTACACAGATTACTCTTTAAGTATTAACGAAAAAAAATTATCTCTCTCTCTCTCTCTCTCTCTCTCTCTCTCTCTCTCTCTCTCTCTCTCTCTCTCTCTCTCTCTCTCTCTCTCTCTCTCTCTCTCTCTCTCTCTCTCTCTCTCTCTCTCTCTCCTGTAATCCCCACGCGAGACATTCCTTATCTTCCCTACATTCCTCTTAGTGGTAAAGACATGAGGGAGGGATTACTGAGAGAGAGAGAGAGAGTCTGAGAGTGTGTGTGTGTGTGTGTGTGGGTGTGGGGGGGGGGGGAATACACAAACCATTTGGCTCCGACAAGATGTTCCGGTCTAGAGTATAATTGAATTGATATTGAGTTCCCTATACATACACAAATATACAAGCTATCCGTAAAGATGAGATATGCAGACAATGAGAGAGAGAGAGAGAGAGAGAGAGAGAGAGAGAGAGAAAGAGTTGGAGAGAGTTAAAATAATAAAGTATATGTGAATGAGAATCATGAGTGACATCCCTGCCTTTTCTCTCTCCCCCTACTGTCACTCAAGAGGTGTGTGTGTGTGTGTGTAGGTGAGAGAGAGAGAGAGAGAGAGAGAGAGAGAGAGAGAGTGTGTGAGTGTGTATAAGAGAACCTGTCTGTGAGTGTGTGTTAGTTCGACTCTTAGTGTGTGACATTGAATAGCAGTACACTGTGTTTAATAGGAGTACACTGTGTTTAATAGCAGTACACTGTGTTTAATAGGAGTACACTGTGTTTAATAGCAGTACACTGTGTTTAATAGCAGTACACTGTGTTTAATAGGAGTACACTGTGTTTAATAGGAGTACACTGTGTTTAATAGTAGTACACTGTGTTTAATAGCAGTACACTGTGTTTAATAGGAGTACACGTCTGTAATAGGAGTACACTGTGTTTGAATAGCAGTACACTGTGTTAATAGGAGTAGTGTTTAATAGCAGTACACTGTTTTAATAGCATGTACACTGTGTTAATAGGAGTACACTGTGTTAATAGGAGTACACTGTGTTAATAGCAGTACACTGTGTTAATAGCAGACACTGTGAATAGCATACACTGTGTTTATAGGAGTACACTGTGTTTAATAGGAGTACACTGTGTTTAATAGCAGTACACTGTGTTTAATAGCATACACTGTGTTTAATAGGGAGTACACTGTGTTTAATAGGAGTACACTGTGTTAATAGCAGTACACTGTGTTTAATAGCATACAGTGTTTACTATACACTGTGTTTAATAGGAGTACACTGTTTATAGGAGTACACTGTTTAATAGCAGTTACACTGTGTTTAATAGGAGTACACTGTGTTTAATAGCAGTACACTGTGTTTAATAGGAGTACACTGTGTTAATAGGGCACTGTTTAATAGAGTACACTGCTTTTAATAGCAGTACACTGTGTTTATAGCAGTACACTGTGTTATAGGGAGTACACTGTGTTTAATAGCAGTACACTGTGTTTAATAGCAGTACACTGTGTTTAATAGGAGTACACTGTGTTTAATAGGAGTACACTGTTTAATAGCAGTACACTGTGTTTAATAGGAGTACACTGTGTTTAATAGCAGTACACTGTGTTTAATAGGAGTACACTGTGTTTAATAGCAGTACACTGTGTTTAATAGCAGTACACTGTAATAGGAGTACACTGTGTTTAATAGGAGTACACTGTGTTAATAGCAGTACACTGTGTTTAAGCAGTACACTGTGTTTAATAGCAGTACACTGTGTTTAATAGGAGTTACACTGTTTTAATAGGAGTACACTGTGTTTAATAGCAGTACACTGTGTTTAATAGCAGTACACTGTGTTTAATAGGAGTACACTGTGTTTAATAGGAGTACACTGTGTTTAATAGCAGTACACTGTGTTTAATAGCAGTACACTGTGTTTAATAGGAGTACACTGTGTTTAATAGGAGTACACTGTGTTTAATAGGAGTACACTGTGTTTAAATAGATACACTGTGTTTAATAGGAGTACACTGTGTTTAATAGGAGTACACTGTGTTTAATAGCAGTACACTGTGTTTAATAGGAGTACACTGTGTTTAATAGGAGTACACTGTGTTTAATAGGAGTACACTGTGTTTAATAGCAGTACACTGTGTTTAATAGGAGTACACTGTGTTTAATAGGAGTACACTGTGTTTAATAGGAGTACACTGTGTTTAATAGGAGTACACTGTGTTTAATAGGAGTACACTGTGTTTAATAGCAGTACACTGTGTTTAATAGCAGTACACTGTGTTTAATAGGAGTACACTGTGTTTAATAGGAGTACACTGTGTTTAATAGCAGTACACTGTGTTTAATAGCAGTACACTGTGTTTAATAGTACACTGTGTTTAATAGGAGTACACTGTGTTTAATAGGAGTACACTGTTTAATAGCAGTACACTGTGTTTAATAGGAGTACACTGTGTTTAATAGCAGTACACTGTGTTTAATAGGAGTACACTGTGTTTAATAGGAGTACACTGTGTTTAATAGCAGTACACTGTGTTTAATAGCAGTACACTGTGTTTAATAGCAGTACACTGTGTTTAATAGGAGTACACTGTGTTTAATAGCAGTACACTGTGTTTAATAGCAGTACACTGTGTTTAATAGGAGTACACTGTGTTTAATAGGAGTACACTGTGTTTAATAGCAGTACACTGTGTTTAATAGGAGTACACTGTTTAATAGCAGTACACTGTGTTTAATAGGAGTACACTGTGTTTAATAGCAGTACACTGTGTTTAATAGCAGTACACTGTGTTTAATAGGAGTACACTGTGTTTAATAGGAGTACACTGTGTTTAATAGCAGTACACTGTGTGTAATAGCAGTACACTGTGTTTAATAGCAGTACACTGTGTTTAATAGGAGTACACTGTGTTTAATAGGAGTACACTGTGTTTAATAGCAGTACACTGTTTTTAATAGCAGTACACTGTGTTTAATAGGAGTACACTGTGTTTAATAGGAGTACACTGTGTTTAATAGCAGTACACTGTGTTTAATAGCAGTACACTGTTTAATAGGAGTACACTGTGTTTAATAGGAGTACACTGTGTTTAATAGGAGTACACTGTGTTTAATAGGAGTACACTGTGTTTAATACACTGTGTTTAATAGCAGTACACTGTGTTTAATAGCAGTACACTGTGTTAATAGTACTGTAAGAGGAGTACACTGTGTTTAATTTATCTAATCATTTGATTGTTGATAAGTGTATATTCTGTGTATTCAACATTCATATTTAATTTTCTGTATTTTCATTCCTCAACAGTTTATCAGACTTGGGAATACATAATGGATAATAGGTTTCCCAGGCCCAACGAGCTGGGTATAAAGAAGTTGTGGAAAGGGTATGTAAACTTTTCAAAATAATATATCCTTATAAAGGTATAATGGTAGTATAATACCCATCGGATATCTGATAAGGTAACTCGCTATCAATATACCCAAGTATTTTATGTAGCTTTTTGAAAATTAATATCAATATACCCAATTAATTTATTTATATATATATTTTAATCAATAACAATATACCCAATAAATTTATATATTTTTAAAAAAGCACTCTCAATATACCCGATGATTTAATATACCTAAATATAATAACCATTGATATACCCAATAATAACCATCGATATACCCAATAATAACCATCGATATACCCAATAATAACCATCGATATACCCAATAATAACCATCGATATACCCAATAATAACCATCGATATACCCAATAATTTTTTATTCTTTTTATATAATCACTATTAAGGGAAGGTATTTAGTTTGTTCCCTAGACCTCCATCAACCTTAAAATTACACCCCCTCGAGTCCCTTTCAAGATAAATTTGTACATTTTTCGGTAGAAAAATGTCCCGGCCAAAGGCCGGTTCCTCTTAAATTACAGGCTCGCTATCGCTCGCCAGGATAAAATAGACACCTGAATTGCACGAAAGGTCTTAATATGGGGTGAAAGTTCTTAAAATCGCTAAACTAATGGGGCAAACGTTTTATAATATCAAAAGCAATGGGGCTAAACATGAGGGAGAAAGGGGTCAAGAAAACAATCCCTCAAGTGGAGACCTCCCCTTAATATACCCAATGAATATAATTATGTACCTTTGTTAATCGCTATCAATATAATTATGTACCTTTGTTAATCGCTATCAATATGCCCAACGATTTTATATACCGGTACCTTATTTAACACTTTCTCTGCGGGCTTATTTGCGCTATTTAGGGCATATTCAGGCACTCCTGAATGATTAATCAAGTATCTGCATTAAATTAACTGTATTCTGCTGAAAACTAGGCTAAAATAGCTTCAAAATGACACCAGAACGAGCTTCGTAGGTGGCGGGGTTCACCCGCAGCGTTGCCATAGAGTCGGACATTCGGGAAAACTCGCTAATTATTAGCTCTCGCTCGCTCGGCAACACTGTCGAGACAGCCGCGCGAGACCTCAGTCTCCCTCAGTGAGCTGGCTGAGAGTCGGACGGAGGTCCCTCACGCTCTCGCCCACTGACACTCGATTTCTACGGCTTTTACAGGCTTCTTAAGCCTGGAAATTGCTGTAAATTGCCTATGCGTTCCAGAACGTCACCCGCAGGGAAAGGGTTAATTATTTATATTTTGCTATTTTTTTGCAGTACATACAAATAATATTCAGTACGAGAGAGAGAGAGAAAAACACCAGCAATATAATTTACTACTGTGTGACACCTAAAGTAAAGAGCAATGCAAAGCACTTGAATGATAGTGTTCTTGGAGACTAATAATTTACATATTGATTACTCATGCAACTAACACAATCCGAACCATATTACATTAATCAAATAATCTCCAGGGGGGGAGGGGTCATTTTTATTGGCTCATTTATGCATATTTGTATTATTTTATAAGTTTCCTCCCTAAATCTCCATCAAGCTTAAAAAACACCCTCCCAAGACCCTCCTTGAAGATAAATTTGTACATTTTTCGATAGAAAAATGTACCGGCCGAAGTCCGGTTTCTCTTAAATTACAGGCTCGCTTTTGCTCGCCAGGAAAAAAATCGACTCCTAAATGACACGAAAAGTCTTAATATTGACAAAGAAATGGGGCGAAAGGTCTTCAAATCGCCAAACTAATGGGCCGAAGGTCTTATAATCTGAAAACCAAAGGGGCTAAACATGAGGAAGAAGGGGGATAAACAAAGCGACCCATCTCTCCTTAAGGGTTGTGATTAAACAAATAAATTTATGTGTGTGCCAGCCTGCAGCCTAAATCGCTTGAATGTAAACAAAACAAGTGGATTTACATAAACATGCATTATCTAACAAACACTATAAGGCTATAGTAATAACACATATATTAAGCAAGGGAGAGAGAGAGAGAGAGAGAGAGAGAGAGAGAGAGAGAGAGAGAGAGAGAGAGAGAGAGAGAGAGAGAACACACAACACAACACACATACATATACCACTTGCAACACACACACACACACACACACACACACACACACACACACACACACACACAATAATTTACCTGTGCCCACTTTGCATATCACCAGGCAACCCATCCCTGCAACCTACCCTCTCATAGACCCTGCGATATACAGAGACTGGACACCATTCATTTATGCATCTAATAGTATAGACCGCTATAGACTATATATATTCAGTTAAGAGGAGAACTTGTTGTAAATAGTATTATTAATTTGTTATATATTTTTTCCTCCCTAGACTTTCCATCAATCTTTAAAACAAAAAAAAACCCAAGACTCTCCTTCGAAATTAGTTGTATTTTGTTTTTCATTAGAATACTATACAAGCCGAAGGCCGATTTCTCCCACATTACAGGCTCGCTATCGCTCGCCAGGAAAATAATGACACTTAAATTGTATGAAAGGTCTTAAAATGGATGTAGTAATACGGCGAAAGGTCTTGATATAGCCAACTTAATGGAGCGAACGTCTTGAGTTTGCATACAACCCTTGGGCCTTGGCCTATTTGTCTGTCTGTCTGCCACGGACATTAGTTCGAGGGCAGTAGTTCCCCTTCCAATGTTCCCTTAAACCACTGTTAGGACACTTGATCCTCAGTGTTTTGGAGGACAAGCAGCCTAGAAGGGTCACTAGACCTGTTGTTGCTTGATTTCCTTTGTACTCCTTTGTACTCTGTATGTCTGTTGGCTAGCTTGACTGCCTGCCTGTATCACTGTTTATTAATAATGTTCTTGTCTGTCTGTCTGTCTTGTGTTTATCAGCCTCTGTATCTCTGTCCCCTGCTATTTTCATCACTCATCTCTCTCTCTCTCCCCCCCCCCCCCCCCTGCTACTCCTCTCACTCATCGCTTCACAACAGAGGAAGGGGAGTCACCGTGGGAGCTTGTACTTTGCTTGTCAATCCGATATGCCCGTGTTTACAACTTACACACATTAACGAGGTGGTAGGTGTGTGGGTGGTAGGTGTGTGGGTGGTAGGTGTGTGGGTGGTAGGTGTGTGTGTGTGTGTGTGTGTGTGTGTGTGGGTGGTAGGTGTGTGGGTGGTAGGTGTGTGGGTGGTAGGTGTGTGTGCGTGGTAGGTGTGTGTGGGTGGTAGGTGTGTGGGTGGTAGGTGTGTGGGTGGTAGGTGTGTGTGGGTGGTAGGTGTGTGTGGGTGGTAGGTGTGTGTGTGTGTGTGGGTGGTAGGTGTGTGGGTGGGGGGGATGTCCTCTATAACGCCCAAGCCCCTGCCTGTGAATACTATTAATATTACCTCTCCTTCCAAGAATGGCCTCCTTTGATGATTTAGCCGTCTCATCAGGTGTTTAACCCTTTCTGTACCGGCAACGTCTTTTATATTTTATTGTAGCTATATTTAGACGATTTTGTGCAGTTTAAGAAGGATCTGTGGTAGTAAAAAGGGTTAAGTGTGATAGTTCGAAGCTTGTTAATTGCTGGAGGCCCTTTTAAACTGAATACAATCGTCTAACAGTAGCCAGAATAAAGTACAAAGAGACGTCCCCGGTACAGAAGGGGTTAATATTGCCTCTCCTCCCCAGAATGGCCTCCTTTGATTTAACCGTCTCATCAGGTGTTTATATGAATCATTAACCGTCTCATCAGGTGTTTATATGAATCATTTAACCGTCTCATCAGGTGTTTATATGAATCATTTAACCGTCTCATCAGGTGTTATATGAATCATTTAACCGTCTCATCAGGTGTTTATATGAATCATTTAACCGTCTCATCAGGTGTTTATATGAATCATTTAACCGTCTCATCAGGTGTTCATATGAATCATTTAACCGTCTCATCAGGTGTTCATATGAATCATTTAACCGTCTCATCAGGTGTTTATATGAATCATTTAACCGTCTCATCAGGTGTTTATATGAATCATTTAACCGTCTCATCAGGTGTTTATATGAATCATTTAACCGTCTCATCAGGTGTTCATATGAATCATTTAACCGTCTCATCAGGTGTTTATATGAATCATTTAACCGTCTCATCAGGTGTTCATATGAATCATTTAACTGTCTCATCAGGTGTTCATATGAATCATTTAACTGTCTCATCAGGTGTTCATATGAATCATTTAACCGTCTCATCAGGTGTTCATATGAAGCATTTGGTTGTTATTTACTGTATCTTAAACTTGTCTATCCTATCTATATGTCTGTCTGTTTGTTTGTCTCTGAATGTCTGTCTATCCATCTCTATGTAGCCTATATGTGCATTTCTGTGATTGCCTTTTTATCTATCAAGTCTGTCTGTCTGTTTCATATGTACATTTTGTATGTAGTGTTGCATATATATCTATTTACCTATTTATCTATCTATAACTGTTTTTATATCCTATCTAAAATAATACCTCCATAATTGTATGTTATATATATATATATATATATATATATATATATATATATATATATATATATATATATATATATATATATATATATACCTTCCTATTTAATGCTAGTGTCCTATAATTATCTATGCTCTATTAAGTTACCGTTAGGCCAAATAATAAATGCCTTGCCTGAACATTGCTACCATTAGCGACCGACCGCTAGACTGATAGCACCTTTATTACACACAGTCCGGGGCTACTCCATTGTACTGTAAATAATAGGCTATCTGATACACCGCAAATATGGCTATAGTGTAGATGGGGTGATCATTGTGTGGGGCAAACAAACCATATTGTAGCTTGTTTTGGCTTCTAGTATACCCAAAAGTACTGTGTTTACTAATATATGTAAATGATCAATGATATATTGAATATCTAATTCAATTTACAGTGTTTTTCGAGTTGCTCAGAGTTTAAAAGCTGACATATATATTGGCATAGTATATATTCCTTTCGAATTGTATTGTTTGTTTTGTCTTCACAATATGTATGATAGCACAAGTAAATCAAACATGTCTTGCAACATTAACTCACTCTACTTTATAATTGATTCATTCTATAAGATATGACTACAGCAAACACAACCCTACATAAACACCACCACCATATGCTGTAGTTCAGTGAAAGTCAGGTAGGAATGTGTAGATACTAGAGCCGCCACAAATATAGTACAATAATATCGTTTATCGTGTAAGCTGAGGAGGTGTCTGGTGGGGGTCTTATCGGGAGACATCGGGGCGGGAAGCCAGGGTACTTTGTGCAACCCAGTCCGTACTGTGGCCTAAATATTCACCTGGTACAGCGATACTCTTAGTTATTATACTAGTCTTACTCTTTAGCTACTGTATATGAAACTACAAAATATAAATCTTTGTATATTTGTTAGATCAAAAGTGTGTTGCATATTAACATTCACACTTTGGTTAGGGAGGGTTGGCGCCATGGATGCCAGCTTATTTGACTGCCTTACTATTAAATTTTAGAACTCAATATAAAACCTATTTAAGCCTACCTTCTTGATCTAAACTAACTACCACAAATGGGTATGTTTTGTTAGTTAGGGGTTCTTATAGCCGTTATATATATTGTGTGTGTATACAGTATATATATATATATCTATCTATCTATCTATCTATCTATCTATTGCCTGACGCCGTGATCCCCGAAGGGGTGGCCACGAACGAACCGCCCCCATGCACCTCTGTCCCCAGTCAGTCGACGCCCCTCCCCCCAACCAGCACCGCCTTCGTTCATGTACTTCCTCACTCCATCCTTCCACCTCTCATTCGGTCTACCTCTCCCTCTCTGTCCCTCCACCTCGCTCTCGTACACCCTCTTAGTCATTCTCTCGCTTTCCATACGTTCCATATATGGCCGAACCATCTCAAGTTGTTCCTTTTCACACTTTCCAGCACATCTACCTCCACACCACACCTCCTTCTTACTTCCTCATTAGTATGTCTATCCCTCCATGTAACTCCGCACGCACTCCTTAAGTAATTCATTTCCACTGCTCTCACTCTTGGTCTGAGTCTCTCAACCAACCATGCTTCGCTTCCGTAAGTCAATGTCGGGATTACCACACTGTCATGCAAGGACTTCTTCACTTCCATACTGACCACCCTATTTCTTGTTACTGCTTTTAGCGTTCCTACAACCCTCTTCCCCTGTTGTACCCTCTCCCGCACTTCTTCATCCATATTCCCATCTTTACTCAACACACTGCCCAGATACTTAAAAGAGTTGACGATCTCCTTAGCCTGACCGTTCAGTTTCACCTCACACTCTGTGACTTCACCCCTTTCGAAGACCATAACCTTGCTCTTCCCCGTATTTACCTTCAAATTCCGTTTTTCGCACACTGTTCCAAACTCATTTACCAGACCCTGCAACTCCCATTCATTATCACTCATCAGAACTGTATCATCCGCAAACAGCAGTATAGGTAGCTTCCACTCAATTCCCTCCCTTTTCAGCGAAACACATACAGTATATATACTGTATATATATATATATATATATATATATATATATATATATTATATATATATATATATATATTAAATATATATATATGTATACCGGTATATATATATATATATATATATACTGTATATATATGAGAGAGAGAGAGTGTCAATAATCCGCAGAGATGCATACCGCCCATACTAAATTGTTTATGAATATGCATAATTTTAATGATAGACTTATAAATAATTATATAAATTTTAAGCCACGTAAAATAATATCGCTCAATGATTAAGAAAACAAATGTTAATTACATCAAAATTAGTCGAATTCAATGCGATAACCTGCGTAAATATATGGTATTCACTTGGTCATCCAGGCGGTGGGAGTTCAAGAGGAGGTCAAAACGTGAGAGATCAGAAGGTGAAGATGGTGCTTATGATGATAGTGAGGCTTAGTATAGCAGCTGTTAATTAATTAGTTGAAAGTGGTGCTGTTGATGATAGTGAGGCTTAGTGTGTACCAGTTAATTGAATGTTTAACTTGGAATGATAATGAGTATTGTTATTAGTTGATGGTAAACAGTAATAGCTGATTGTGTAATGACTTAGGTATCACCGAGGAATGTTAGTATACACTTGTATGTGTAATTTGTGGGTCTTTTTCTGCCAATAAATGTAAACAATTAATTTGGGGGTATTATATGAACCTTGGTAGAGGTCTAGGGAACAGACTAAAAACAAATTTCCCTTTAAAATCCTGATTGTTTCTCCCTATTGATCTTGGATGGCTTGGTTGAACAAATGTAAGTTGTTTTATGGGCTCGTCAAACGCCTTTGCCTCGTGTCAAGCCATTTAACACAGGACTCGAACACAGTGTCCACATCTTTATATCACCTATTCTCAGAGGTTGCTGGAGGATAGCTTCGATGATTAAGGGAGCCCACCTCGCTTTTTGTTTCTCTTTCTCTCCCTCTCTTTTTGGCTTGTATCCATTCGGCCCCATTCAGCCTACTGTTTTAAGACGTTTACCCCCATTCAGGTGTCAATATTTTCCTGGCGAGCGGTAGCGAGCCAGCATATATATATTTTTTGTTTTGACAGCAAGCTAAATTTGTACATTTTTCGATAGAAAAATGTCTTCGGCGAAGCCGGATTTCTCCATACAATGCTGGCTCGCTATCGCTCGCCAGGAAGAAATCGACACCTGGATGGGGATAAACGTCTGAAAACAGTTGGCTGAATGGGGCCGAATGGATACAAGCCAGGGAAAGAGAGAAAAGGAGAGAAAGATACAAAATAAAGCCGGTGACCCCCCTTAAATTACGATGCTGCATCCAATCAGAGAATCGATCAAATTTACGCCCGACAATAATTTTTTAGATACCTATGAATTGCGATAGGCTGTTTATTGGTATTTATATAATTTGATCGTTTATTATTTACGCGTATACCCTTACGCGCTTGCCTACAAATGGCGTATATTACTTTGTTTATTGTTTTATCATTCTAGTTTGGCAGCTTCTTCTTTTAAAGTCTTACATGAATTCAACCACCTCCTAAGACCATCTGCCTTCAGTTTTATAGCTGATGTGAACTTAAGGGGTGTGACCTGCTTTTTGTTATTTCTGTCCTTTTCTCTCTTTCTCTGGCATGTATCCATTCGGCCCCATTCAGCCAACTATTTTAAGACGTTTATCCCCATCTAGGTGTCGATTTCATCCTGGCGAGCGATAGCGAACCAGCATTATATGAAGAAAGCCGGCTTCGCCGGAGACATTTTTCTATCTAAAAATGTACAAATTTAGCCTGCTGTCAAACAACAATAACAAATATGCTGGCTCGCTACCGCTCACCAGTAAAAAATTGACACCTGGATGGGGATAAACGTCTTAAAACAGTAGGCTGAATTGGGCCAAATGGATACAAGCCAGAGAAAGATAGAAAAGGACAGAAAAAAACAGGTCACCCCCCTTAAACTAACCCCGAAATGATCACACAAAATAGTGAATTAAATATTGAACGAAGAAAAGGCTCGTTCGTCTCTGCCTTAATGTAATGTTTTATATATTTATCAGGATAGAATAGCCCCGTGCTGTGGAAGTGAATAGGACTTTAGCAGCCACTGAGTGACTTTGCAAATTCTGCCTTAGTCGAAGTCGCTTTTTATGGACCTCCTTCGCCCTCGTGTTTAACATATTAGTTTTGAGATTTTGAGACGTTCCACTTCCGTTAGTTTGGCGATTTTAATACCTTTCGCCCCATTTCGTTGTCAAGTTCAAGACCTTTCGTGCCATTTAGGTGTCAATTTTTTCCTGGCGAGTGATAGCGAGCCTGTAATTTTAAGAGGAATCGGCCTTCGGCCGGGACATTTTTCTATCGAAAAATGTACAAATTTATCTTGAAGGGGGTGTTATTTTAAGCTTGATGGAGGTCTAGCGAGGACACTAAAAAACTAAATGAATAAATAAATTAATAGCCCAAAAAACCGGCCACTATCCCCTTAAACGAAAGATATAATATGCTAGATTATAGCAGAAAGGTCAACAATATTTAGCAAGGTATCTGGTTTGCATTCGTACGTCGCTATCAAGGGATTATTAAACT
Source organism: Paralithodes platypus (assembly GCA_032716605.1). Taxonomy (NCBI): domain Eukaryota; kingdom Metazoa; phylum Arthropoda; class Malacostraca; order Decapoda; family Lithodidae; genus Paralithodes; species Paralithodes platypus. The sequence continues at coordinate 1,162,152 of CM064504.1, forward strand.
TCTGAGTCCAAGAGGCTGCTGGTCCCACTAAAAGTATTGATTATTTAAGCAATGGCAATCTTAACTTGTACTTGCATTGACATTTGTCCGCTGGTTTAGTGTTCATGATTATCAGTTAAGTCTATATATTTTATAAAGCTTGTCTGTCTTTAAACAATTCATGCTTTGTATAACTGTAGTCCATTCATCATATGTAGGCCAGAAATTGTAAACCCTAACCTCTATCAATAAAAAAAAGGACTGGAGTGATCGAGCCTATATATCTACCATTTGGGAAGAGTCGGTCAGGGAATAGGTATGGCATTTAATAGTATTTAATAGCCCACCTTTTTGAGCTACCGAGGTTAGAGTTCTCGATTTCTGCCGCCTACGGTGCCTATATTGAATGAGTTTTAGTCATGATATACAACATTCTGGAGTAACTTTATATTATACACACACACACACACACACACACACATATATATAAACTTGGATTTTGTGAATGTGTGGGAATCTCGCAATGAAGACACTCGTAGGGGTGCGGTTTACCTGAATAGACTCTTCAGGGCAAGTGGGTGAAATCGGTCCTGACTTACCCAAACCCCGACCCCCCATATACGGAGAGCGTACGTCACCACCGGGGCTCAACAATTACGGGATCCCGGAGGTGGGTTGGTTTATGGCGTATACACCGGCGTTGCTTCTATACCATTACATCCTCAACACCGGAGATTTGTGGAGGGGTGTTTGTGCGTTTGTTTGGCAGGGTTGTCAGGGTGGTTGGTTGTTTTTTCTTGTTTGTATTCTTCGTTTGTTTATATATTATTATATTTGTTTTAGTGTGTACCCTATACGCCCTTCACACTGGTAAAAAAAAAAAAAAAAAAAAAAAAAAAAAAAAAAAAACGCCCTCCCCCTTCCCCCCCCCCCGTATGGGGCAGGAGGTTAGGAATCCTCATCCCCTTGTAAATTTATCCTACTGAACGAGATAGAGAAAGGGGCGAGGGAACGCGAAAGTGTTCCCAGACCCTAAGAATTGGAACGTTAAAGGTTTCTGTTCGGGCTCTGTCTCGAGTCGGCCACCCTCAGCAATGGGGTATGTGCCTGAGAATATACATATATATATATATACACACTTCGTAATTTATGAAACAAATAAATAATATGAAGCAGTGATGTATTGGGTAGTCTTCAATTAAAGGTCGGGAAATCAGCTGTTTAGGGATGCCATTTCTCGCTCGAAGGACCCTCCCAATTCTCGAAGACGCTCTTTTCTTTTCATTCTGGCTAGACGATTTTGATAGGTTTAGGAAGGACCTGTGTTAACTGAGATAGCTGGCACATTTTGTTATATATATTCTCTCTCTCTCTCTCTCTCTCTCTCTCTCTCTGTCTCTCTCTCTCTCTCTCTCTCTCTCTCTCTCTCTCTCTCTTATCTCTCTCTCTCTCTCTCTCTCTGTCTCTCTCTCTCTCTCTCTCTCTCTCTCTCTCTCTCTCTCTCTCTCTCTCTCTCTCTCTCTCTCTCTCTCTCTCTCTCTCTCTCTCTCTCTCTCTCTCTCTCTCTCTCTCTCTCTCTAATTATATTGACCAGGCTCCGTTAGCATTAGTGTACCTTTGGATCAGTCGTCCTTAACCTTTGCCGCGCTGTCCATTTGTCTGTCCGTCCATCCATCTGTCTGTCTGTCCATGTCGTGGGCAATTTGGCGATCTGACAGGAAGGGGACGGGAGGGAGGTGGGGGGGGGGGGGGTGATGGGATTGACAGCAGGAGGCGAGAAACAGACGGGGAAATAGATAGCAACACGAGACGGGTATGAGAGTGAGTGAGTGAGTGAGTGAGTGAGTGAGAGAGAGAGAGAGGATGGATTAGACGGGCCGTTTGTCGAAGTTTATGAAGTTAGACAGAAGCTTATGGAAACAGTAGATTGATCTGGACGGTGACTGACAGGACGAGGTAAGAAACAGACAGACAGGGAGATAGCAAGATAGACAGGAGAGCGGAGAGAATAGACGGTACGCTCCTTGAAATCTATGGAGGTGGACAGAAGTTTAATTTTTTTTTTTTTTTTTGCTCCCTAGACCTCCATCAAGCTTAAATAATGCCCCCATGACCCCTCTTCGATATATATTTGTCCTTTATTCGGTAGGAAATATTGACAAGGAAATGGGGCGAAGGGTTTTTAGTTCGCCAAATTTAATGGGACGATCATCTTAAAATGCCAAAACTTATGGGGCTAAACATGAGGGAGAAGGGGTCCATAAGAATATAACCTTAAGGAGAACTTTGATCAAACTGACAGGAGGAGGTGAGAAAGAGACAGGCAAATCGCTACAGAAGAGACAGGTATTAGGTGATAAAACGGAAGGGTACGTTTCTTGAGGCTTACGGATTTAGACAGGAGGTCGAGGATAATTTGACAGATAAAGAGTGGAGGAGGCGAGAAAGAGACAGGCGGACTGAAGGGACAGGTACTAGGTGATAAAACAAACAGAAGGGTACGTTTCTTGAGGATTACGGATTTAAACAGGAGGTAAAGGATAATTTGTTAGATAAAGACAGGAGGAGGTGAGAAAGAGACAGACTGACAGATCGCTACGTAAGAGACAGGTACGAGGTGATTAAACAGAAGGGTACGTTTCATGAAGTTTACGGATTTAGACAGGAGCTAAAGGCTAATTTGCTAGATAAAGACAGGAGACTGGCAGGAGGAGGATGGAAAGAGACAGCCAGATCGTAACATAGAAGACAACGACTCTCTTTCTCTCCCTTTCTCTCACACTCATTCACTCACTCTGTTACTCTCACACACACACACACACACACACTCACACTCACACTCACACTCTCTCTCTCTCTCTCTCTCTCTCTCTCTCTCTCTCTCTCTCTCTCTCTCTCTCTCTCTCACTCTCTCTCTCTTTATTTGTTTTATGTTTTTAGTTTCCTCCTTACACCTCCATTAAGCGTTAACAACTACCGCCAAGACCCCGGAAGCTCTATCACGCATCAGAGCTATTATACCTTATCTCGTGATTGTACAGCTATTTCTGAAACTTACCTATCACGAGTGGGTATGTAAGGGAATCCATATAATAAAGAGACCTAAGTATCCTCTAGGGTTCAGTGAGAGAGAGAGAGAGAGAGAGAGAGAGAGAGAGAGAGAGAGAGAGAGAGAGAGAGCCTTGAATTATAATGAAAGTGTGTAGTCCCACCAGCACTTACACCACAATAAATATCAAGCACAATTAAACCAAGCTATATAAATCAGAACCTTGAATTTCACTACACAATTATAGCCCCCAAGAGTACTACCAACAAACAACTACTCACAAAAACTATATCTCGCGTTAGGGTACAAATCCAGCTTTAATCCTCCTTTAATTCCACCACTACCTTGATAAAAACCAACTATACACATGCAGATTAAACCAAGACATATATACTGGATACATCAGAGCTTTGAATTATAATGAAAGCGGTAGTTCCAGCAGCACTTACACCACCATTAATTACAATACATGTCCAACACAATTAAGGGGGGGGATGCTTCACTTTTTGCTTGACTTTGTTTCATTTATTTATTGTGTGTCTAGTTTCCTCCCTAGAATTCCATCAAACTTAAAACAAAAACATTAATTAGATTCCCCTTCTAGATTTATTTGTACATTTTTCGGTAGAAAAATGTTCCGGCCGAAGGCCGATTCTTCCAAAATTGCAGGCTCACTATCGTTCGCCAGGGAAAAAAATCGACACCTAAATAGCACGAAAGGTCTTAATATTGACAAAGAAATTGGGTGGAAGGTCTTAAAATCGACAAACTAATGGGGCAAACATCTTAAAATCTGAAAAGTAATGGGGCTAAGCATGAGGGAGAAGGGGATGTAGAAAAACGACCCATCTCCCCTTAAACCCAGCTATATATATATAAATCAGACCCTTGAATTAGACTACCAAAATGATAGCCCCCAACAGTACTGACAAACAACTAATTACAAAAACTACCTTGTTACGTGTTAGGGTACAGACTCAAACTATCACAACAAATCTTCCTCCGTTTTCACCACTCTTTCAGGGCCGGCTATTATATTTCTTTCAGGGCCGGCTATTATATTTCTTTCAGGGCCGGCTATTATATTTCTTTCAGGGCCGGCTATTATATTTCTTTCAGGGCCGGCTATTATATTTCTTTCAGGGCCGGCTATTATATTTCTTTCAGGGCCGGCTATTATATTTCTTTCAGGGCCGGCTATTATATTTCTTTCAGGGCCGGCTATTATATTTCTTTCAGGGCCGGCTATTATATTTCTTTCAGGGCCGGCTATTATATTTCTTTCAGGGCCGGCTATTATATTTCTTTCAGGGCCGGCTATTATATTTTGCGTAATATATGTTGGTCTTTTGTTCTATTATATTTTTTGCGTAATATATTCTGGCGTTTTGTTTTATTATTTTTCTTGCGTAATATATTCTGGCCTTTTGTTCTGTCAATTCAATTTTGTCTGCTTCTGAATTGTAACCTTGTTAAATAATTCCAGTAACTATAATTTATAACACTTCTCCCTGCCGTCCATTTAGTGAACTGGGAAGACATTATAAGGCACCGTGTTGGCGTAGTTGGGTGCTTGTACTGGGGGAGGGGTACTGAGGGGCTGTACTGGGAAGGGGGGGGGGGGTTGAACTGTAGTGGTAGGGAGGGGTACTTGGGTGGGTGGGGGGGGGGGGTTGAACTGGGGGAGGGGTACTGGGGGCCCTCCCCCATTAAAAAAAAAAAACTGGGAGGGGGATGCTTGTACTGGGGGAGGGATGCTGGTGGATGTGTACTGGTGGTGGTGGTACTGAGGAAGGGGTACTGGGGGAGTGCTTGTACTGGAGGAGGTGTACGGAGAAAGGAGTACTGAGGAAGGTGTACTGAGGGAGGGGTACTGGGTGGAAGATGTACTGGGGGAGGGGTACTGTACGGAACATTAGTCTTTAAAGTCAGTGCCCTCCATTAATCTATTATAATTAGATATACGATTATGAGAATATGATATTATGGACACTTTAATTAACCTTTGCATGCCTTCTTTACACTCCCATTGCTTTTAACGTGTACGAAAATACCAACTTTAAATTCATACTCGCTATTATTCTCTTTAATTTCCTGGTTAACCCTTTGACCATACGTACAAGACGCACCCACACGCCCACACGCCCACACGCGAGGTACACATGGCCACAGATGATCGTTTCAGGAGTCCTAAAAATATTCTTGGTTGGCTTCAAGATGAGGTACAGCTGGGTCTTCCAAACGGATTACATTGCCTGCTTAATAACCCCCGCACATCTTCTTGCCCGAGACTACCCCAGTGAGAGTTCTACAGTGAAGTATAGTGGCCTGAAGCAGAACAACATCGTCTGGTAAATCACAGACTTGAATGTACATATGTCAAAGTAGTTACATAGTTAGGGTTGTCCCCAATGAATGATAGAATGAGTCCATAAAATGCACCTGTACACATCGGAAAATGTACCGATAGTGTAAACTCTAAAATTAGTTCCCTCTTGTAACAATTAACCCATCCGAGAGTGAAATGAGCGAGAGGTGAGGGCGAGGTTAATCCCTGCTGCAGGGTCGTAAAATAGTCTTAGTGTCACAAGCTCTTCACCCACCTGCCTCACCCCAGACGCAGTAAGGGGATGGAGGTGGGGGTTTTCTGGACCCCTCTCTCCCTCATGTTTAGCCCCATTACTTGTAAGATTTTAAGACGTTTGCCCCATTACTTTGTTAATATTAAGACCTTTCGTGCCATTTCGGTATCGATATTTTCCTGGCGAGCAATAGCGAGCCTGTAATTTTGAAGGTATCGGCCATCGGCCGGGAAAATTTTCCAACGAAAAACGGAAAAATTTGTCTTGGAAGGGGGATCGTGAGGATGTTCTTTTATGCCTGATTGGGGTGTAGGGTGGAAGCTAAAATAATAATAAATATATCACACATGGAGGTGCAGGGAGGAAAGTGAAATAATACTAAATAAACCCATAAATGACCCCCCCCCCCCCCCACACTCCCCATAAATAGACAGCAGAGACGACACGGATCACACAAGGTCAGATGGGGTCAGGTGGAAGTAACAAGCGGGCGTACTTAAGAGATTATAATTGTAAGTTAATCTTCCTCTTATTATCCATGTACATTATGGAGAAATATACCTACATGGCAGAACACGGGTTTATTGTTCAATCTGGAGACGCATAATAATTGTTGTAGATCATGTGAGTATAATTTAATTTATTCATTTCACTCCCAACACCAAACACCTCCCAATACAATTAATGGAAGCATGTGATCCTACCGGGATTCGAACCTGGCAACCACATACATATAAGAACATAAGAACATAAGAAAATGGGAGTCTGTAAAAAGCCGATCGGCCCATACAAGGCAGATCCCTAATAAGGAATTATAACCTTCTGACTTCCACCCACACTTCTTAATCTGAATAGATGCGTTCAATAATAGCCAACAAACAGTCAAGAAATGCGTATATCGGATCTTGAAAGGGTTAAGTGTAGGGGCTCGTATTATAAAGGTAAATACAGACTAAATTACAAATATATGCACCCGTACACACATTAGCTCGAGGTGTACTTTGGGAGAACAGGTAAAGTTCCAAAATATTTAGTTTCACAATATTCCTTCTAGATAATTTAAACCATTGTCTCGTACCAGGTATTACTTGCTAAGGTTTATGCTATGATACTCGCTGCAACATTTGTCTATGTCTATTTTTGTTCCTTCAGATTACTTCTTGGAAAGCTGGGTTCGATCCTCCCCCCCCCCCCACCTCCCTCACCCCCCTTAAAAGTGTATGCAATAAATCTCAAGCTTCCTACAAATCATCTTGACTCATCTGCATAATAATAATAATAATAATAATTCAAATAATAAGAATTTGTATTAGGTTTTGGTATATTATTAGTTAAGGTGTGACTAATAATTGATAATGCAGCCACCTAACATGATCTACCTTCAGTCTAGTTGCAGATACCAATGCAATGGATCCCAATATGGTTAAAAACAAATATTAAAGTTCTCTATCCAAAATGGCCTCCTCGTATCTGCCTGGTTATTTGAGGTCTCCCCCCCCCCCCCCTCCCCCATGTGTATCCTGTTAAGGGGAGATTTCCACTTGAGGGATTTTTTTCTGGACCCCTTTCTCCCTCATGTTTAGCCCCATTGCTTTTGAGATTTTAAGACCTCCGCCCTAGTACTTTGGATATTTTAAGACATTTTGCCCCATTTCTGTCAATTTTAAGACCTTTCGTGCCGTTAAGGTGTCGATTTTTTCCTGGCGAGCGATAGCGAGCCTGTAATTTAAGAGCAACCGGCCTCCGGCCGGGACATTTTTCTACCGAAAAATGTAAACATTTATCTTGAAAGGGAGTCTAGGGGGTGTAATTTTAAGCTTGATGAAAAAGTAGGGAACAAACTAAATACCTCCCCTTAATGTCTTCTTTAGTGAGTTTATTGAGGGTGTAGCTTAAGCCTGGTCAATTTCATGGCTGACCCCTTAGCCCTGACCCTCTCCCTGTCTGTCTGTTTCGTCTTGCTTGTACAGTGCATGGGATGTGTGTGTGTGTGTGTGTGGGTAGGTGGGTGGGGTGGAAGGAATGGGATGTTTGGGAGGAGTTAGAATCATGTGTGTGTGTGTGTGTGTGTGTGTGTGTGTGTGTGTGTGTGTGTTTTGGTAGACGGGGAGAGGGGTGAATGTTTGGGGGTATTGGGGTCAATACATTATCTAGATAGATTTATATAATGTATGTGTAAGGATGGGTGATGATGCGAGTGAGTGTTTAATACATTATATACAGTAGATAGTGTAAGGTATGCGTGTTCTTTGGTATGTGTGTGTCCTATGAATGTATGAAAGAGAGAGAGGGAGAGGGGTGTGTGTGTGTGTGTGTGAGAGTGAGTGAGTGATTGAGTGAGTGAGTGAGTGAGTGAGTGAGTGAGTGAGTGAGTGAGTGTGTACATTAGTGTCCCTGTCCTGGGCGCGTGCAAATCATGTACGTCATGGTTTATGTGTGTATATGTACGCACATGTATGTATGACCGTATATGTAGAACAACAAGTGTGTCTGTTTTCCCTTAGACTTGTCTCATTTGCATTTCAGTCTGCCTGGCTGTCTGCATGAGCGCCATTTATCCATTAGAGTCTCGGTAAAATAAATATAAGTTTGTATTTTGTTGATGATTTTACATACAGTAGAACTTTATTCAAACTTGAAGTATTTGAATATTTTATGTTTTATGATGACCTAGATGTTTGTGAATTTGCATTTTATTTGTGTGTGTTCATTGTTTTCTGTTATGTTTTCCTTTTTCGGGCTCTGTCTTGAGTTGGCCACCAAAGAAATGAAAATAAATAAATATATAAATAAATAAAAATGGAAAAGTGGGGATTGGGCCTGAGTACATACATACATACATATATACATACATACATACATACATACATACACACGCATAATTGTTTACATGCCTACATACTTGACCACACACACACATGCTCTAAAAACTCACACAGGTATGCACACTAGCTTGAGGCATGGGTGTACACTGTCCAAAAACGTACACGGATGCACATTCCTCCACGTACATGAGGCCCTGCCGCACATACACTTACATGTTTAGGCAAATACGTCTCATACCGGCACGTACACTGTGTATACCTGAAACACACACACACACACACACACACACACACACACACACACACACACACACACACACACACACACACACACACACAAGCGTACACGTATATACATACGTGTATATGTTCTTATGTTCTTATACATACATAAATGCAACTACCCATAGACATTTTCGTGTTCATTAATTCAGTCTCAATATATTACTCTCTCTCTCTCTCTCTCTCTCTCTCTCTCTCTCTCTCTCTCTCTCTCTCTCTCTCTCACCCAAATATGTGGATGTAATTATGAGCAGGAAGGAGTTACGAGGGCCATACTAGTCACCTGTATCTCTAGATATACTGACAGGCGGTATATTCACGGGTATATCCTCATTATGGAGAGAGAGATATGTGAGTGAGATATAATTTGTTTTGAGTGTAGATTCTGGTAGTCACTATATTCATGGTTGTATCCTCATTATGGTGGAGAGAGAGAGAGAGAGAGAGGAGAGAGAGAGAGAGAGAGAGAGAGAGAGAGAGAGAGAGTAGAGAGAGAGAGAGTAGAGAGAGAGAGAGAGAGTAGAGAGAGAGAGAGAGAGAGAGCGAAGAGAGAGAGAGAGAGAGAGAGAGAGAGAGAGAGAGAGAGAGAGAGAGAGAGAGAGAGAGAGAGAGAGAGAGAGAGAGAGAGAGAGAGAGAGAGAGAGAGAGAGATAGAGAGGGAGAGAGAGAGAGAGAGAAGAGAGAGAGAGAGAGAGAGAGAGAGAGAGAGAGAGAGAGAGAGAGAGAGAGAGAGAGAGAGAGAGATCGTCTAAGGTTATCCAAAATATAGTGCCCAACACGACTTAGTTCCGTAAGGGGGAAAGGGTTTATAATAATTATATTGTTTGAGATATACTGTATATATACCGGGTATATATTGTTTGAGATATACTGTATATATACCGGGTATATATTTATTTATTCATTATTTTTTATTATCCTCCTTAGACCTCCATCAAGCAGAAATAACATCCCCCGAGAGTCCGTTCTGGATAAATTTGTATATTTTTCGGTAGAGAAATGTCCCGGCCGAATGTGGTTCCTTCTAAATTATAGGCTCGCTATCGCTCGTCAGGAAAATATCAATACCTAAAATGGCACTAAAGGTCTTAATATTGACAAAGGAATGGGTGACAGGTCTTAAAATCACCAAACTAATGGCCCAAACGTCATATAATGTGAAAACTAATGGGGCTAAACATGAAGGAGAAGGGGCAACCAGAAAAAGTAGCTCCCCCCCCTTAAGATAAACAAAGACGACGCAACGAGAAGTAACAAACAGGTCTCATCAAAAAAACAATCAAGCAAGTAATTGTTCACATTAGGAGAGCGAAGCAAATCATCACACCTGCAGAAAAAATCATTTGTTTATAAATAAGTTCAGTGCTCATATGAAGTGTAAATACAAAACTAGCAATTGTTTTCATATTAGGAGAGCGAAGCAAATCATCACACCTGCAGAAAAAATCCTTTGTATATAAATAAGTTCAGTGTTCATGTGAAGTATAAATATAAAGCCAGCAATTGTTCATACTAGAAGACCGAAACATATTATCACACCTGGGTTAAACAAAGTGCTTAGTATGTAAATAAGTTCAGTGTTTACATTTAATATATACTGTACAGTATAGGCCATACATAGACAATGGAATTCGTGATTTCACAAAACCAATTTAATGTTCTCAAAAAAAAAAAAAAAAACAAAAAAAAAAACACCACTACTACTAATAATAATAACAATAATAATAATAATCATAATAATAATAATAATAATAAAGTGTCTTCACCAAGCCAAAAGAAGCCACTGAGCATGTCTATAAGAACAGGGTTAAGGGGAGATATCCACTTGAGGGATTTTTTTTTCTTGACCCCTTTCTCTCTCATGTTTAGCCCCATTGCTTTTGAAATGTTAAGACGTTCGCCCCATTCGTTTGGCGATTTTTAGAACTTTGGCCCCTTTTCCGTCAATTTTAAGACCTTTCATGCCATTTATGTGTCTATTTTTTTCCTGGCGAGCGATAGCGAGCCTGTATTTTAAGAGAAACCGACATTTTTCTACCGAAAAATGTACAAATTTATCTTGAAAGGGGGTCTAGGGGGTGTAATTTTAAGCTTGATGGAAATCTAGGGAACAAACTAAACACCTCCCCTTAAGTGTGGGCACAAAGTAAATACAAGCCAAATGTATCCACGCCAAGAATCAAGTAATGCCACGCCACGCAAAAGCAAGCAAGTCTTAACAATAATAAGACGTAAAGTATTTTAACCCTTTCACGTTTTTATGACGCAGAGGTTGCCAGATTAGCAATAATAAATAAGAGTTCTCTCACTCTTATAATTACCTCTCCAAAATTAGTTTTCTGCCCACAGCTAACTCAAATCCAACTGCAGAGGTTGAAGTCACTAAACTAAAGGTTTCTAAATATCCCTAATAGGCTCAAAATTGCGTCAAAAATGTGAGAGGGTTAAGTGTTCCTGGTAAGAATACTGAACAGAAGTATCTACACCAACAGAAGTATCCACACCAACAGAAGTATCCACACCAACAGAAGTATCCACACCAACAGAAGTATCCACACCAACAGAAGTATCCACACCAACAGTAGAAATCGTGTTTATATACAAGCAATATATGGAGATTTGTGATTACATACATATCTAGAAATAATACTGTAGTTATTGGTGGTGTAAGTGTATAGGATTAATTAGGGTTAAATGAGAGTAAAACGGTGGTGTGTGATTTTTGGTCCCTGGTCAGGCTCTGTCTCGAGTCGGCCACCCCCAGTTAAAAAAAACAAAAAAAACAAAAAAACAAAAAAATAACAAATAAATATATAGATAACAAAAATGGGGTATGTGCCTGAGTAGATAGATAGATAGATATATAGATAGATATATAGATAGATAGATAGAAGACTGAGGGTTATAATACTTTGTCAGCAATACAGACAAACAGAAACCAATATCTGCGCCACCCCCGTCAACTACGAACAGACTACTAAAGTGTTCATGCCAACAATAAAGTAATGCCAGTGGCCACATCAAGATAAGCCAAGCGTGTGTGCCCGATGTAAAGCTAAACAAGTAACTGTCCACATAAACATTTTGTATGCAGAAATTGCAAACAGTAACTACATAAATAGAAATATAAAATATAAAATGTCTAAAAGAGAAGATGAAGTTGTGTCCATTGCGAGAAGCAAGTGTTTACTGTATAACGAGGCAATTGGAGATGTCAGACTTCGTTCCAGCCGTGCTATCGCAGACTATAATATATATATACAGTATAAATATATATATATATATATATATATAAGTAAGTAACTAAAGACTTGCTCCTGACCACGTAGCAAGGAGGTGTGTTAATTTACCTGCATGTAAACAGGTACTGGGAGATTGAGTTGTTGTGGTGTGTGTGTGTGTGTGTGTGTGTGTGTGTGTGTGTGTGTGTGTGTGTGTGTGTGTGTGTGTGTGTGTGTGTGTGTGTGTGATGGGAGAGGGGGGGGTGGAGCAGTTCTGTAGGCCTCTGTGTGTGGGGTGGGGAAGAGGAGGGGGGGGGGGGGGGTTCTGTCTGATTGTGTTGTAGGTGGAGGATGGTTATGTCTGGCTGTTTATGTGTGTCTGTCTGTTGGCGTCTGTGGAGAGAGAGAGAGAGAGAGAGAGAGAGAGAGAGAGAGAGAGAGAGAGAGAGAGAGAGAGAGAGAGAGAGAATAAGTCACATTACTCTTCAACACAACTTGAATAGAAAGGCCTTGTTCACGCATGTCACCTATCCACATTTTTACCACTAGACAGAAGAGTCGGGAGGTAGAGCCCGCCTTCTGCGCGTGACTGTACACTCGCGCACACTAATTCTCTCGCCCCTTGTGCCAGCCCTCGAACTACTTTAAAAGCGAGCCTCCGAAATGTAAGTAGCGGGTAGAGAATTAGTGAGGAGGCGGGCCTTTCTTTGGTCTATTAATGCAATTATTCCCATATTTCTTAGTTTCTTCGCTAGACCTCCATCAAGCTTAGAAAAATACCGCCTAAACCCCCCTTCAAGATCAATTTGTACATTTTTCGGTAGCAAAATGTCCCTGCCGAGAGCCGGTTCCTCTTGAATTACAGGCTCGCTATCGCTCGCCAGGAAAAAATCGACACTTAAATGACACGAAAAGTCTAATATTGAAAACGAAATGGGGTGAAAGGTCTTAAAATCGCCAAACTAATGAGCTGAACGTCATAAAATATGAAAACGAATGGGGCTAAACATGAAGAAGAAGAAGAAGAAGACGAGGGCCCAGAAAAACGAGCCGTCTCCCCTTAAAAGCGAGCCTCCGACATGTAAATATCGGGTAGAGAATTAAGGAGAAGCCGCTACTGGTACTTGTTATGGGGAGATTTCCACTTGAGGGATGTTTTTCTGGACCCCCCCCTTCTCCCTCATGTTTAGCCCCATTGCTTTTGATATTATAAAACGTTCGCCCCATTAGTTTAGCGATTTTAAGAACTTTCACCCCATATTAAGACCTTTCGTGCCATTCAGGTGTCGATTTTATCCTGGCGAGCGATAGCGAACCTGTAATTTAAGAGGAACCGGCCTTCGGCCGGGACATTTTTCTACCGAAAAATGTACAAATTTATCTTGAAAGGGACTCGAGGGGGTGTAATTTTAAGCTTGATGGAAGTCTAGGGAACAAAGTAAATACCTCCCCTTAAGGGGAGGTTTTTAGGTTGTTCCCTAGACCTCAATCAAGCTTAAAAATACATCCTCTAGACCCTCTTTCAAGATAAATTTGTACATTTTTCGATAGAAAAATGTCCAGGCCGATGGCCGGTTCCTCTTAAATTACAAGCTCGCTATCGCTCGCTAGGAAAAAATCGACACCTGAATTGCACGAAAGGTCTTAATATGGGGTGAAAGTTCTTAAAATCGCTAAACTAATGGGGCAAACGTCTTAAAGTCTCAAAAAGCAATAGGGCTAAACATGAGGGAGAAAGGGGTTCAGAAAAAAAATCCCTCAGGTGGACATCTCCCCTTAAGGAAAAGCTGCGGAAGTTTGTGACCCTTGCCGTACGTTTAGGCATTCCTTCGTATCATTCTGGCTATCATTAGACAACTTTATTCATAATGATAATAAGGAAGTAATGGAGTCCGAGGGATAATTTAGTTAGCTTGCATCCCGTTGATCCACAGGTGTCCTTCCTAAACTGAATACAGTCTTCGTGCGTCAGCAAGGATACAATTATAATTACTGCCTCATATTACAGGAGTTAAGGGCAGCACCATACCAGTCCAACCCCTAATATAGATATTGTGTGTAGGTATTGTTGTTGTTGTTGTTGTTGTTAGAGGGGTTGAGTAAGGACAATGTACACTCTAGGACGCTAATTAAAGCCGTCTCTAACTTCTCAAACTCTTAAATGAACCCCTGAAATGCATATACTGACATACTAGGTACAATTCAGAATTATTAAGAGATTCGATTCAATTCAGGATGGGTTAAGGGGGATCACCGGCTTTTTTTGTTTATCTTTCTCTCCTTTTCTCTCTTTCCCTGGCTTGTATCCATTCGGCCCCATTCAGCCAACTGTTATAAGACGTTTATCCCCATCCATGTATCGATTTCTTCCTAGCGAGCGATAGCGAGCCAGCATTGTATGAAGAAATCCGGCTTCGCCGGAGAAATTGTTCTATCGAAAAATGTACAAATTTAGCTTGCTGTGAAAACAAAAATATATATATATGCTGGCTCGCTACCGCTTGCCAGGAATATATTGAAACCTGGATGGCGGTAAAAGTCTTAAAACAGTAGGCTGAATGGGGCCGAATGGATACAAGCCAAAGAGAGAGGGAGAGAAAGAGACAAAACGCGAGGTGGGCTCCCTTAAACAACTTAAGGCCACAATGAATGTCCTCGAATATACAGTCGTGAACACCAATATAGTTACACCCATTTAATCAGTATCGAACATAAACAAAAAAGTGCAATGCTTTATTATATTTCAGATGCTTCAGTGCTTATAGATTAAAGGTATAGCAATTGATATGGATGTACACTTATTAGCGACCAAGAAGAGTGTACAACGCTCTTTATCCATTCAGCCACGAGTCACCCCTGGGAGGAATGCATCTCAATCTAGCCCCCATCCCCCCCCCCCCCCCCCTTCACCCTAGATCCCCCTGTCAACCCCTCCCTGCCCCCCCCCCGCACCCCCCTAAACTACATCCACCTGTAAACCCCTCTTCCTGCCCCCCCCCTACATCCCCCCCCCCCCACGGGCTGCCGGTTGTAAGTGTCATAATAACCTTGTTGTATCCTCTGTCTACCACACCCCCCCCCCCCCACCCCCCCCCCCCCCCGGTCTGCCTCTATGTCATAATAACCTCTCTCTCTCTCTCTCTCTCTCCTGTCAACCTCTCTCTCTCTCCCGCTCCTCTCTCTCTCTCTCTATCTCTCTCTCTCTCTCTCTCTCTCTCTCTCTCTCTCTCTCTCTCTCTCTCTCTCTCTCTCTCTCTCTCTCTCTCATTGAAACATAGTGAACTACCTGATGTTAGACGAAATGAAAACTAGCATTATATATCTCAAGACCAGCTAATAATTCAGTTCGCATTCTATAAACTATTTACAACTATTTAAAAGTGTTGTATTTATCTATATAATATTAAGAGGGGAGAGTTGATTTACTGTTAACTTGAAAAAAATATCAAAATTACAGCCGTCTTTTAATTTTTGTATATAAAATAGAAATCCCTAATCGCATATATCTACACGTTTTATTGCATTTTTATAGAGCCTCACACACAGTTACGTGATTAAGGAAATACGTCCCATACCAACACGTACACACCTAACGACACACACACACACACACACACACACACACACACACACACACACACACACACACACACACACTAGTTGAGATATAGATAGACATTCGGTTAAAAGAGTCTGAGCTTAACGATTGGTATGAACAGTAAATAATTGCATTTATATACAATACAGAGGTTAAGAGAGAGAGAGAGGGAGAGAGGGAGAGAGAGGGAGAGAGAGAGAGAGAGAGAGACATAGACAAGGCGCTCTATGCCTACTTAGGAATGTAGATATATGTCCTAAAACACCTACTCCTACATATCACCCCTCCCCCACCCATATGAAGGTGGCTGACTAATTGGTGATGTCTGGTTACCTGACAGATGGACACCACACCTTATGTCTTCACCAACATCACCACTTTCATCACTACCACCACTAGGCTACCATTATTAGGGGGATATATTTTCTTAGCTACCACCGTCTTCACTCCCACTATCACCACTAACATTATTTTCTTAGCTACCACCATCTTTACGACCACTATTACTACTATCACTAACGCTACCGTACTACCGTCACTCGCAATTTTAGGGAGCTTATGTTTTCTTCGCTACCATTTGTTTTCACTACTGCTATCACTATCACCACTATCATAATTATCACTATCACCAATATTACTACCACAACTACCACTATCACTACCATCACTACACCATAATTCGCATTTTTAGGGAACATATACTTTCTTAGCTACCACCATCTTCACTATCACCACTATCACTATCACCACTACTTGCCAGCTGTATAATTATTATCACCACTATCATCACCACAACAACAACAATCACCACCAACACTACTAGGATCAATATTAGTGGTAGTAAAAAGTCAATTATTATCCTACTATCAGAGCTACCACCATCATTACCATATTACAGATGTCTTGTCAGTAGCATATTTGGGAGCCATTAATTTTCTCTACCACTGCTACTATTGCAACACTGCTGCCACTAATATCATAATCATCATCATCAGCATCATCCTAACCATCACTGCCACTAATACCTTCATCATCATCACCACCACTAACACCACCAAGCCTCTCTAAATCACCACAATTATCACCATTACTCCTACTTTCACCACCATTTACTACTACTACTACTACTACTACTACTACTACTACTACTACTACTAAGGAAACTACTACAACCTCAACTACCAACACCTCCCACCCCCTACCGCTACTACCTCTACTAACCCCCCACCTCTCTCTCTCTCTCTCTCTCTCTCTCTCTCTCTCTCTCTCTCTCTCTCTCTCTCTCTCTCTCTCTCTCTCTCTCTCTCTCTCTCTCTCTCTCTCTCTCTCTCTCTCTCTCTCTCTCTCTCTCTCTCTCTCTCTCTCTCTCTCTCTCATTTCACTCACTCACTCACTCATTTCAGTCCCTCACTCACTCACTCACTCTCTATCTCTCTCGCTCTCTCACTATCAAGGGCTACAAAAAAAAAAATCCCTTTATTAAACCCCCAACCATTTTATATTATCGCCAACCCGGTACGAAAATTATATGGCTGCCTTTGACGGACATTTTATAATTATTAGGAGAGGTGGCCATGGAAAATATTAACTTCTTAGGAGAGCCCACTTCGTTTTTTGTTTTCTCTTTCTCTCCCTCTCTCTGTGGCTTGTATCCATTCGGCCCCATTCAGCCTACTGTTTTAAAACGTTTACCCCCATCCAGGTGTCAATATTTTCCTGGCGAGCGCTAGCGAGCCAGCATATATATATTTTTGTTTTGACAGCAAGCTAAATTTGTACATTTTTCGATAGAAAAATTTCTCCGGCGAAGCCGGATTTCTCCATGCAATGCTAGCTCGCTATCGCTCGCCAGGAAAAAATCGACACCTGGATGGGGATAAACGTCTTAAATCAGTTGGCTGAATGGGGCCGAATGGATACAAGCCAGAGAAACGGAGAGATAGATAAAACAAGCCGGTGACCCCCCCTTAATATATATATACCTTTATATTTTAGAGGGTCTAGTTTCACCAGTGTTGTAGAAGTGGTTGGGGAGTATGAGAAGGGTGGGTAGGTTTTTATGTGACAGTACATTCGGTAAGATGTGGGTGTCTTGTATCAGTTTCATTGATTATTTGTTGAAGTTTCTATATAATTTGCTAGCCTGTTTTAATCAAGGTTTACTTATAGCTTCCATTGTCTGTGTGTGTGTGTGTGTGTATCGGAAAGTGTTGTTGCATTTTCTCTTGTGTTTTCTATAATTTAGCGTTTTGTAATTTTATATAATAATATTAAATTTGCTTTCACTCACTTCCCTCGTCGTTACTCTTGTATACCTGCTCTCTCTCTCTCTCTCTCGCTCGCTCTCTCTCTCGCTCGCTCGCTCGCTCTCTCTCTCTCTCTCTCTCTCTCTCTCTCTGTCTCTCTCTCGCTCTCTCTCTCTCTCTCGCTCTCTCTCTCGCTCTCGCTCTCGCTCTCTCTCTCTCTCTCTCTCTCTCTCTCTCTCTCTCTCTCTCATCTCCAACCTTTTCAAATTGCATACACCCTTTACAACAGGCTTTACACTCTCACCCTATTCTCCCATCAACATACCCCATCACTCCCGCTCACCCCAAATCCCCCTGGACAGTGGGGGTAAATCCTATTGGGGGGGGGGGGGGGCTTTCAAAGGAGACGGGGTTAAGGGAGCCCACCTCGCTTTTTTTTCTCTTTCTCTCTCTCTCTCTCTTTGGCTTGTATCTAATCGGCCCCATTCAGCCTACTGTTTTAAGACGTTTACCTCCATCCAGGTGTCAATACCGCTCGCCAGCATATATTTTTTTTTGTTTTGACAGCAAGCTAAATGTGTACATTTTTCGATAGAAAAAAATTCCGGCGAAACCGGATTTCTCCATACAATGCTGGCTCGCTATTACTCGCCAGGAAGAAATCGACACCTGGATGGGGATAAACGTCTTAAAACAGTTGGTTGAATGGGGCCGAATGGATACAAGCCAGAAAAAGAGAGAAAAGGAGAGAAATATAAACAAAAGATGGTGACACCCCCCTTAATCCTGTTCGCGTGCGCCCCCAAACTTAATCTGGCTTGACTTGTGGCGCGAGTTGACTTGAACATGATTGACTTTGGTGCCGTTTGTGGTTGGTTAAATAAGGTTGATGGAGGAGGTATTTGTGTGTGTGTGTAATAATAATAATAATAATAATAATAAACGGTTTATTAAAGAATGGCAGCCTCATTAGCTGAAAATACACATTTTACAATTTAGTGGATGAACATGAGATGTACAGATATGAAGATGGTAAGCTCAGTTTACAAAAAAAAATAAAAATAAATACAATAATGATGCAGGTGCAAAATACAAATTATCATAAATTAACCATGAGAGTAAGTGATAATTATACAGTACATATACAAATTTATTTTACTTACTCACATACAGAACATACATATATACACGTATGTACACAAATACATACGCATACATAATACATACATATATAAGAACATAAGAACATGCAGTAAGTGTGCACATGCCCGTATACACAAACGCTCACGTATGCACACAAACATACATACATACAAAAACTGTTTTGGTAGGGTCAGGTGAGGAGTTGAAAAGGGTAAAGAGGGAGCGGCCTACAAGTCCGTACAGGTAGGGTCAGGTAAAGCTTACTACAATGGGAGTTTAATCCTCGGTAGAGAACAAAACAAGGATATAAAAAACAGTAGAGACAGCTTGGGGGAATTGTAGTATATAGGACATTCTTTAGTGTAGGTGTGTGTGTGTGTGTTTGTTCGTGTGTGTGTTTGTTCGTGTGTGTGTGTGTGTGTGTGTGTGTGTGTGTGTGTGTGAGATAATAAAAGAGAGAGAATGAACGCATGTAGATTGGTGTGTGGGATAGAAGAAGTAAATGAGCAACTTTATGTGTGTGTGTGTGTGTGGGGGTGGGTGGGTGGGTGGGGGTGGGTGGGTGGGTGTGGTCAGCATTTATATCCTACACCCACCCACTTACCACCACCTCACACAAACATTCCACACACTGATATCCTACTTCAAACACACATACAGTACATCACACACCCACTTCCCACCACATATATCTAGCTACACACAAACACACACACCCACGTACACTACATATATCTAGCTACACACATACATCACACCCACACCTAGTTACACACAAACATCACACACACAGTATATCTAGCTACACACAAGCACAAACACACACACACCACAGACAGTATATCTAGCTATACACAAACACACAAGCACACACACAAACACACACTAACATCACACACACCACAGACAGTATATCTAGCTACACACAAACACACACTAACATCACACACACCACAGACAGTATATCTAACTACACACAAACACACACACAAACACACACTAACATCACACACACCACAGACAGTATATCTAACTACACACAAGCACACACACAAACACACACTAACATCACACACACCACAGACAGTATATCTAGCTACACACAAACACACAAACACAAACACACACTAACATCACACACACCACAGACAGTATATCTAGCTATACACAAACACACAAGCACACACAAACACACACTAACATCACACACACCACAGACAGTATATCTAGCTATACACAAACACACAAGCACACACACAAACACACACTAACATCACACACACCACAGACAGTATATCTAGCTACACACAAACACACAAACACACACTAACATCACACAGACCACAGACAGTATATCTAGCTACACACAAACACACAAACACAAACACACAAACACACACTAACATCACACACACCACAGACAGTATATCTAGCTACACACAAACACACAAACACACACTAACATCACACACACCACAGACAGTATATCTAACTACACACAAACACACACAAACACTTAGCACCCCCTCTCACAAACCTTCCACAAACTGATATCCTAATATCTTTCCACTTTCACATCCATTACCCACCTAGAATTCCACCGAGCATAAGGGAGAGCCGCACGAGCTTTATTTTTGGCAATTTTCGACAAGCAATTTACGCGAGGTATTTCCCGGTCGAGGATATATATCGACACGTAAATGGCACACAAGGTCTTAAAATTGACAAAGACATGGGGCGAACGTCTTAAAATCTCATAACACAAGGGGGAAAAATACTTAGCAACGTGGCCTTCTATCCCCCTATACATTTAGAAACACCACTTTACTCTTCCATTTGACTTTCACCTCCATTTTACCTTTTGAAGTCTTACATCCGCCATTATCAGACTGTTCACTAATATACCTTATCTCTACCTTGCACTTACTGAGTCGCAGGTTTAAAGGTGGTGGTGCATGGGTTGAGATAAACATGGAATAATAATCGCCAACCTACACATAATTATCTTGCAAAATACAATGGCACTGAAATAATTATTAACAATGGTATAAAGGATTTTGTGGATCGTCTAAACCGGACCTGTGACGTCATAGCAGTGTAAATCCACCATCCAGTCCACGATGAGGATACTGGTGTGACGTCACTATGATGTCACAGGTCTGTTTATCTCAACCCATGCACCCCCACCTTTAAGGATTCACTATATAGGTTTAAGGATTCACTATATAGGTTTAAGGATTCACTATATAGGTTTAAGGATTCACTATATAGGTTTAAGGATTCACTATATAGGTTTAATATAGGTTTAAGGATTCACTATATAGGTTTAAGGATTCACTATATAGGTTTAAGGATTCACTATACAGGTTTAAGGATTCACTATATAGGTTTAAGGATTCACTATACAGGTTTAAGGATTCACTATATAGGTTTAAGGATTCACTATACAGGTTTAAGGATTCACTATATAGGTTTAAGGATTCACTATATAGGTTTAAGGATATACAGGTTTAAGGATTCACTATATAGGTTTAAGGATTCACTATATAGGTTTAAGGATTCACTATATAGGTTTAAGGATTCACTATATAGGTTTAAGGATTCACTATATAGGTTTAAGGATTCACTATATATAGGTTTGGCCACAATAACAATAGCTTACATGTATACTTCTTATTTTTGTTTATCCTTCAATCCTTCTCTGTTTATCCTCCTTCTCTTTCCAAACTCATTCGTACAAACTCATACATTCCGAAAACGCACTCTAACCTACCCAAATCTATCCAGACATTCACTTACGGTACTCAAAATTACCCTAACTTCCCAAATTTACTTAAACTTACCCAAACCCATTTCAAAAATTCCCAAATCTACCCAGTTTACCAAAACTCAATCGCAAGCTTTCCCAAACCTACCAACACTTACCTAAAACTACCCATATCTACCCAGCTTACCCAAACCTACTAAAAGTCACCCACAACTACCATAATCTACCCAGCTTACCCAGACTCACTCAAACTTACACAAACCTACCATATATCACCCACAACTACTCAAATCTATTCTACCCAGCTTACCAAAACTCACTCAAGCTTCACAAACTTGCGAAAACTCCCCCAAAGCTTCCCAAATCTACCCAGCATAACCCAAACCCACTCAAGCTTACCCAAACCTACCCGAATCTACCCAAAATCACCCAAATCTACCCCGACATTCCGAGACCTACCCAAGCTTATCGAAAACTAGCCTAACATACTCATTTCGCTATCTGATCTCCCTCTTTAGCATCTGCCCTCCCTGCTCAATGCAAATATACCTATCTATTCTCTCCTACCCCCTACCCTTCTCTCTCTCTATCTCTCTGTCTATATATGTGTCACTCTATGCATCTATCTATATCTAACCCTCTATTCCGTCGAACTATCTATCTATAATCTATATGTATGTTTGTCTCTGTGTGTGTGGACACGGACACACACACACACACACACACACACACACATACATGCATACAGAGAGAGAGAGAGAGAGAGAGAGAGAGAGAGAGAGAGAGAGAGAGAGAGAGAGAGAGAGAGAGAGAGAGAGAGAGAGAGAGAGAGAGAGAGAGAGAGAGAGAGAGAGAGAGAGGAGTAGAGTAGAATAACAAAAAATAAGCTAGATCCAAAATTAAAACAAAACTAGGCAACACAACCCTTCTAATTATACACAAAAATAACCGAAAAAGTAAGCTAACCAGATGGGAGGTCCGCCCCCCCCCCCCCCCCCCCCCTACACCTAGCCATTAACCGCCATCTATCCCCCAATCCCGCCCATCTACACTATCCACCCGTGCCCACCTGATGATGCCCGGGAAGGAGGCTGATAGGGGTAGAGATAGTGGGAGGGATTTGCATTGAGTAGAGAGAGAGAGAGAGAGAGAGAGAGACAGAGAAAGAGTGTGAGTGAGAGTGAGTGTGAGAGAGAGAGAGTGAGTGTGTGGTACAAGGAGTTAGAAAGAATAGTTAGTATCTGAGAGACCTTGTGGTCTATTCCGAGGAGATACTCGAAGTGGGAGGAGAAAGACTGTTTAGTGCATTTCACTCTTTACAGAGTGTGCAAAATACTATCTACTCTCCTCTTGAACTGCTCTACTGCAGAACTATTTACAACTTCGGAGGGAAGTTTGTTCCAGGTAGAACATATCTTATAATGTGAAAAAGTTTCCACAGATACTAGTGCTGAACCTTTTCAGAGAGAGAGAGAGAGAGATAGAGAGTGAGAGGGAGAGAGAAAGAGAGAGAGTGTGTGTGTGTGTGTGTGAGAGAGTGAGAGTAAGTTTATCTATGCATCTCCCAGCCTTCTATATAATATTATGCAACTACAACACTATAATATCCCCCTGCCTCCCTACCTTCCACATCACAGCACACCCATGCCTTCCATCCCTCCATATGTTAACAGTCTCATCCCCCCACCCCACCCCACCCCACCCCACACACACATACACTTTACCCCAAACTCCCCTCCACACCGAACTAACCAGCACAAAAAACGGCCCACCACTGCCACCGCCACTACTACTATCCCGCGAGAAGTCAGTTCCTCTTATAAGGTGGCTTCACACGAACACACATATTCTGCCCACTTCCCCACCGCCTCTTGATTGTTGGTCAGCATGTGTGAGGCTTTACTTCATCTACACCGGATTCTTTACTGGCGTCAGATGGTTAGAGCTGGTTGAAATGTGACCGAACTTGAATTACGAAGCCTCCAAACCAAAGATACCTTCCAACAAACTTTAATTCTGAAGCCTCCAAACCAGAGATGCCCTTCATAATTGTTGAGGGGCACAGGGCCTAGGGTGGAGCTTTGGTGTCCAGGGCGTTTCCGCGGCCTCCTAAGCTCCTCGCCTGGGAGAGGCTTCGGTCACCTAGGCTTTCTTAGTGGTAAGCAGAGAAGGTTCTGTGGGGCCGCTCAGTTATGGCCTTGGCCTTGTACAGCCTTGGGAACACTACCACCAACAACAACAAACTTTAATTCAGAAGCCTCCAAACCACACAGATCCTCCTTCAAAAAGATGCTCCGAAAAAGCTCTCTCGTGTGAACCGGGCTCTTATTTGCCTCTTATTTGCATACGCGGGGCTTGCTGACAGAGCGGGACTTGATAAGCAGCCAGTCAAACACACAACAGGGACTGGCCATTGTGTCGGTGCTAGGGGAGGAGGGAGAGGAGGCTTTTAGCGAGAGAACTGAAGGGCGGTTTATTGTGAGTTTGGGTTATTTTGTGCACCGGAGTTCGAGTTGTTCATCCAGTGACTCCTTTTAAATTTGGGGATCTCTCATACTTTATATGTTTGGTTATTTCTTTAAAAGCTGATTTGTGAATTCAATCTTACATGCATTGATAGCAAAACCATATTATGTTTTTTTGAGTGTAAAGCAAAATACATCTACTATTTAATCCCTATGGTTGTATTTTCATGAATGTAAATAAGAGGACCTCCAATTCTTCTAATAGACTTTTCTTATGGCACACTTTATATTAGTAGTATAATCTTCTAACTGACTGTAACTTAAGCTATTCTAATTTACCCTAACCTCAAATATCTTTAATAATACAACAGACCAATACATATGTGGAATATCAGCCAATTAGTCAGTCGATGTGAGGAGTTAAGGGGGGATGGGCTGGTTTTTC
>CM064504.1:1191753-1194253 GCA_032716605.1 Paralithodes platypus
GTGAGAGAGAGAGAGACCCGAAGATGAGGAGAGAGTGAAGAGGAGAGGAGAGAGAGAGAGAGAGAGAGATATGTGTGGTGTTGTAAAGACCGTCGTAAGTTAGTATATACAGTAGAGATGTGACAGCCATTTGAGATAACAGGTGTCTATAAGCACAGGCCCACGAGTTATGATACCTCGGTGGCTTAAACTGGGGGGGGGAGTGGTGGAGATGGTGGAGAAGATGGAGGGATTGTTGGAGATGATGGTGTGATTGATGAGGTGATTGTTGGAGATGATGGGAATTATTTGAGTTGATTGAGAGTTTGTTGGAGATGATGGAGAAGGGGAGAGATATATGGAGATGAGGGGATTTTTGGAGATGGTGGAGATATAGATGGATATGATGGGGGTGGGATTATCTCTCGCTCTCGCTCTCTCTCTCACACACACACACACACACACACACACACACACACACACACACACACACACACACACACACACACACACACACACACACACACACACTTACAAGAACCGCTAGGGCTTGTTGTGGTGATTGTTATGAGTTGGTATATTGAGATGTGACGCCTACTTTAGATAAAAGAGAGAGAGAGAGAGAGAGAGAGAGAGAGCGAGCGAGCATGTTGTGTGTGTGTGTGTGTGTGTGTGTGTGTGTGAGAGAAAGAGAGAGAGAAAGATTTACATGGAATAACTTTGAAACACTGACCACACAGGCTGCGCGATCCAAGCGAGTTGGTCATAACTTATTCTAGTGAAGATAGCAGAACACCAAATAAAGGAGATAGAAAATGAACGATGAGACAGTGTAAGAAGAGAGAGAGAGAGAGAGAGAGAGAGAGAGAGAGAAAGAGTGTGTGTGTGTGTGTGTGAGTGACTGAATGACTGAGTGAGTACAAAGGAGTACAAAGGAAATCAAGCAACAACAGATCTAGTGACCCTTCTAGGTTGCTTGTCCTCCAAAACACTGAGGATCAAGTGTCCAAACAGTGGTTTAGAGTGGGTAAGGGAACATTGGAAAGGGAACTACTGCCCTGCCACTAACGTGGCAGGACTAGGAAGTTAGTAGGGGACATATGGGTTAGTAACTGAGGGGAGGATAAAGTTATTCATTTACAAACGCAGTCAGTCGCGGGTTTGATGCGAGATATCAAGTGAGTGAGTGAGTTAGTTAAGAGAGAGAGAGACAGCTAAGAATAGTAGAAACTGTGTGTGTGTGTGTGTGAGAGAGAGAGAGAGTAAGAGTGAGAGAGAGAGAGATTTACATAGATAGACTTAGATACACTAACCACACAGGCCTCGTGATCCGAACGAGGTGGGCAGAACATAATTCAAGTGAAGATAAGCAGAATCCCAAATAAAGGAGATAGAAAAAGAACGATGAGACAGAGTAAGGAGAGAGAGAGAGTGTGTGTGTGTGTGAGTGAGTGAGTGAGTTAGTTATGAGAGAGAGACAGCTAACAATAGTAGAAACTGTGTGTGTGTGTGAGAGAGAGAGAGAGAGAGAGAGAGAGAGAGAGAGAGAGAGAGAATGAGAGTGAGAGAGAGCAAAGAGTGTAGTAGAGATGTTATTGGGAGGGAAGCATAGCAGACGTCCCATAAATCTAAACACAAACTCCAGTTCATTATCTGCAACAAAACATAACACCTCTTCAGCCTTGCAACTTCATACTCGCACTAGGTTTCTTTTAATTTTTAATTTTTTTTTTTTCCTTCTACAAGTCTTCATCATTATCATCATTACTCAAACTCTTCCTACTCCTCTCTTTACAATGATCTGTATGAATGTGTTAATTTTATTTTGGCAGATGTTAGACACTTTTATTCAGGTTAGGATGTATCTCTCTTATATATATACTGTAGTTCGTTAATTATAAGAAGGGCAATCATTCGTGACCTCTAACCTCGTTAACTCAAAAAGGGCTAGAGCAAATGGGCTGTACACCTCCACGCCTATTCCCTGTCTGACTCTTCCCAAATGGTAGAAATATTAGCTCTACCTATAATGAACAGTGTAGTTTGTTGTTTTGTGTTCAGCTGGCGGATAATCTTCGTAATAGCTGAGTTAACAAGAGGGCCATGGAAATGTACCGTATATATATATATACCGGTATATATATATATATATTTATTTTTGTATTACGTGTGTTGTAGATATAATTGTTTTCTGGATAACACGAGGATATCATGTTTTTCATAATAGAGAGAGAGAGAGAGAGAGAGAGAGAGATAGATAGAGAGAGAGATACAATGAATTCAGAAGACCAGCTGGGGTATGGTTGGAAATTTATATATAAAAAATAAGAACCAGGAAAAAATGTTAGGGATGAGAACTGGTTTGAGGTGAACTAGATGAGGAACCAAGTATTTATGAAGTCCCGGGTTTAGCTTGGTTAGATATCATTGTGTGTGTGTGTGTGTGTGTGTGTGTGTGTGTGTGTGTGTGTGTGTGTGTGTGTGTGTGTGATCGTTTGTGAGATTTGGCTGGTGGAGAGAG
>CM064504.1:1199782-1225756 GCA_032716605.1 Paralithodes platypus
AACAACCTGGTCTGTTATAAATGGCAGAGTATAGAGTACTTGTGATGTTGGGTTGGGAATCTGGAAGAGTCTATTTTGGAGGTAGAGGAAAGGTAAACGAAGTCACAAACCTGTGGCAGCTTATGAAAACAAGTTGATATAATTATAATATAATTATGTTAAGGTAGTAAAGAGATAATGTAAAGGGGGTAAGGCTAGAGGGCTGAAGTGTGATAACAGGCTTGAAGATCAAGTTCAGGGAATCAATTTGAAAACTTACGGGAATAGAAGGTAGAATGCGTGATTGTGTGTTGATTACATGCAGTATTGATGTGAAGGTAGAATAAATCAAAATACATATATTAGTGTAAAATGGTATATACGCCTGCTGACCTTTGACCAGTGAAGACGTCCAGAGTGACTGCTAGTGACATACCTTTTTACCCCTAAGTGAGGTGCTAGTGAACATTCTTAGTGATGGCTTGTGCTGATGAGATTGCTACCTCTTCCCATATTCTCCCGCTTTGTCTTGCCTTGCAAGAAAGGCTGAAGAATGTGGAGCTTGAGGTCCAATCTCTCAAGGACGTGAACTTAGCATTGAAGATGGCATTAGAGGAAACTAAAAATGCCACTTGTGTAGGAAAACCGGACTTTTCCAGGAAAGTGGTAGCTTCAAGTGAAACGAAGTGTACCTTGAAGAAGCAGTGTGTACCTACAAAGGAGTACAAAGGAGTACAAAGGAAATAAAGCAACAACAGTTCTAGTGACCCTTCTAGGCTGCTTGTCCTCCAAAACACTGAGGATCAAGTGTCCAAACAGTGGTTTAGAGTGGGTAAGGGAACATTGGAAAGGGAACTAATACCCTGCCGCTAATGTGGCGGACTAGGAAGTTAGTAGGGGACATATGGGTTAGTAACTGAGGGGAGGATAAAATAAAGTTATTCATTTACAAACGCAGTCAGTCGCGGGTTTGATGCAAGATATTTGTCTAGGCGGAATTTAAATGAATCAACGGTGCTGCAGTCTATAACGTCTCGGGGAAGCCCATTCCACAAGTTGACAACTCGATTGAAGAAGAAATTCTTAGATTCGTGTGAGTTAAAAGATTTACCAATAATTTTGCAACCGTTTCCCCGCGTGTAATTAGATTGGTCGATAGTGAAGTACTTACTACAGTTCATATTGTCGAGGTCTTTGATGATTTTGAACACTTGAATTAAGTCACCTCTTAATCTGCGCTGGGTTAAAGGAAATAGATTTAATTCTCTAAGACGCTCTTTGTATGGTTTGTTCTTTAGGCTAGGTA
Source organism: Paralithodes platypus (assembly GCA_032716605.1). Lineage (NCBI taxonomy): Eukaryota > Metazoa > Arthropoda > Malacostraca > Decapoda > Lithodidae > Paralithodes > Paralithodes platypus. Next base: position 1,201,068 of record CM064504.1, read on the forward strand.
TAATTTTGGTAACTCTACATTGAACTCGTTCTAGCTTGTTTATGTCTTTTTGGTAATAAGGGCACCAGCATTGAACGCAGTATTCCAGAAGAGGGCGGACTAAGGAATTGTAAAGGGTTAGGATAACGTCTTTGGATTTATGCTCAAATGATCTGCCTATAAAGCCAATTATTTTGTTTGCCTTCTTAACAACTTCTGAACATTGTTGACTCGGTTTTAGGTTACTCGATATTGTTACTCCCAGATCGGTTTCTCTGTTTACATTCTTAAGCTGAGTGCCATTCATCGAATAGTTTGCTTTCTCATTTAGGTATCCGATATGTAGTACTTTACATTTATCCCCATTGAAACTCATTTGCCAAATTTGGGCCCAATGTGACAATTTATCTAGATTGTGTTGCATATCGTCAACTTGATCTTTTGAGAGTACGCTATTTGCAATTTTTGTATCGTCAGCAAATTTTGAGATTGTACAGGTGAGACCCTCATCTATGTTGTTGATGTAAATTAGAAAGAGAATTGGTCCTAGTACCGATCCCTGGGGTACCCCGCTACTTACATTGGTCTATTTAGATGCCTTACCGTTTATGACTACTCTTTGCTTTCTGTCGCTGAGCCAATTTTCTATCCATTTCAACACACTGTCTTGTATTCCATGCGCTTTTAGTTTTAGCAGTAAACGTTTGTGGGGAACTTTGTCAAGGCCTTTTGAAAATCAAGGTATATAATATCTACAGCTTTACTCTCATCGTAGAGGTTGAGGATATCGTGGAAGAAGTCTAAGAGGTTTGTTAAACAGGAACGTTTTTTACGAAAGCCGTGTTGAGTATCTTTAAGTATGTTATTTTCCTCTAAGTGATTTCCGAGTCTGTCTCTTATGACCGTTTCTAGCATTTTACATACAACTGAGGTTAAGCTAATTGGACGATAGTTACTGGGTAGGGATTTGCTGCCTTTTTTTAATATCGGTGTTACGTTGGCTATCTTCCACTGATCAGGCATAGTTCCAGACTGCAAGGATTTATTGAATAGTAATGTCAGTGGTTTGGAGAGCTCATCCTTAGCTTCCTTTAGAACTCTAGGCGAGATTGTATCAGGTCCAGGCGTTTTATTTACCTTGAGTTTATCTAAACATTTCAATACTTCTCTCTCTGTAACGGTGATATTGCTTAGAACATCTGAATTATCAATCTGAATCGGCGATGGTGTAGGGATATCACTGAGGTCTTCTGTTGTAAAAACTGATGCAAAGAAGGTATTGAGGGCATTACTCATTTGTACTTCGTCTTTGGTGTATTCTCCATTTTCATCGACTAACGGTCCAACAGTTGAAGTAACTACTTTTTCTTTCTGATATAACTATAGAATTCTTACCTGTAAACAAGTACAGCATCCTGGAGGACGAGTATGATAGAAGTGAAGACGGAGTGGGGGAAGGAGATGACCCGTCTTACAGCGAGGCAGTGAGAGGGGAGGGGAGGAAGTCTGCTGCTGCTGCTACAACTGCTGCTACACGCCGACAAAAGGAAAAAGCTAAGTCTGTTTTCATTGTCGGTGATTCATTGGTTAGATACCTTTGCAGGGCAACAAACACTCACGTTGGTAAAGTTGTCTGCGTGCCTGGTGCCGGAGTCGGGAGGGTGGCTGAGAAGATAGATGCTGTCCTGGAAGTAAGTGGGGAGGACCCCATCATCTTCCTCAATGCAGGGAACAACGATATATGGAGATGCAGGTCTGAGGAGTTGCTCTCCAAGTATCAGGAATTGTTGGAGAGGATCAAGGAAAAGGGTGGAGTTCCTGTGGTACACAGTATCCTGCCAAGAAGAGGGGTAAGGAAGGAATGGTCCTCCAGGGCTATTGGTGTAAATAGCCGGCTGGAGAAGTATTGCAAGGCAAATACTATTCCATTCCTGGATAACTGGTCCCTCTTTTATGGTAAGGATGAACTGTATGCCCAGGATGAAGTACATCTCTCTCGACTAGGAGTTCGACCTTGGCCAACTCACTCGACAAGATTGTTGCGGGGTTTTGTTAATAAACCATTAGAGGAAACTAAAAATGCCAATAGAATCCCAGCCACATGTAATTGTTAGTAATGAGGAAAATTCTGATAGAGTAGATTTTCCGTCTAGGTCTAGTAGTTCAACAGGTAATAATAAACTAGTTAAAGACAATACAACATTATTTGCAAATAAAAGTAATAGGTTGAGGGTATATTATGCAAATTGTAGGAGTTTGTGTAACAAAATGAATGAACTTAGAGCACTTGTGAGCAAAGAAAATATAGACCTAATAGCACTAACTGAAACATGGATTAATACAGAAACCAGGCATTTTTTAGCAGAATTTGATATACCGGGATATAGTTTGTTTAAATATGACCGAACAAGTAGGAGGGGAGGTGGTATAGCAGTATTTGTCAGGAGTACATTAAAAAGCTGTATTAAAGCAGGAATAAGACTAAATAATGATAATGAAAGTGTTTGGGTAGAGGTTAACGAAGGTAGTGAGACCAAAGTTATTGGAGTTATGTATAGACCGCCAAATATGAGTAGAAATGACGGAACATCTTTATTGGAGGAAATTAAAATAGTATCAAGGTTTAGCAATGTGTGCATTATGGGGGATTTTAATTTTCCGAATATAGATTGGCAGCATCAAATAGGCGACTCTGACTCAAAGGAGTTTATTGAGGTAGTACAAGATAGTTTTTTATTTCAATTCATAGATACGCCGACTAGAGGTAATAATATTCTCGATTTAGTTTTCAGTAATAATGAACATATGATAAATAATGTAGAAATCGGGGACCACCTAGGAAATAGTGATCACAATTCTGTGTATTTTAATATACAATGGAGAGGTAATCCCAGAGAGAATACGACATTAATACCCGACTTTAGAAAAGCCAATTATGGTGGGTTAAGAAGAGCCCTATTAACGGACCCTATGGTCAAAAAATTAAGTCTATCCAGGTGTCCAAATGCGTGTACCCCATACCCCTTACCCCTAGCTTAAGTCAGGAAGAAACATCAAATTTGTTAGATAAATACGATAATTTTATCAAGTCGGTATTCAATGCGCAAAATAAATATATCCCCAAAAGAAAATTTAGATCAGCACAGAACCAACCCAAATGGATGAATAATAGACTATTAGACCTTCTCGGAAAAAAGATAGGAATATATAGAAAAATTAAGAAAGGCGAAATTCACCTACTTGCTTACTATCACAATTTATCAAGACAGGTCAAAAAGGATATTAGGAAAGAGAAAAGAAATTATGAAATCAAGGTTGCAAATGACTCAAAAAATAATCCTAAAGCTTTTTACCAACTATATAAATTCAAGGTTAGAGCTGTAATTGGTCCCCTTAAACTTCGATAGGAGAAATTACAGAAATTATTTAGAAATGTGAAGTACATTAAATAATCAATTTCTTTCCATTTTCACAAATGAAAATTTGGCACAGTTTCCAGAAGTCCGTAAGGTATATAGCGATTGTATAGAAAATAGCTTAAGTGCGGTCACTATAAGTAGAAATGATGTGCTTAAGGAAATTGACAGACTGAAATCTCAGAAATCGCCTGGTCCGGATGAGGTATATGCTAGAGTATTAAAAGAATGCAGAGATGAGTTAAGTTACCCATTAACATTTCTATTTAACACGTCATTAGAAACCGGTTTAGTTTCAGAAGCTTGGAAGATTGCAAATGTAGTTCCGATCTTCAAAAAAGGTGATAAATCAATAGCATCCAATTACCGTCCCATTAGTCTCACATCAATCATAGGAAAGCTACTAGAGTCAATTATTGCTAGTAAAATTAGAAACCACTTAGAAACATTTAATTAATAAATTCTTCTCAGCATGGATTCACTCAGGGACGTTCTTGCCTTACAAATTTGGTTAGGTTTTTCTCAGAGGTGTATGAAGCAGTAGATAATGACAAGTCATATGATATAATATATTTAGATTTCAGTAAAGCTTTCGACAGAGTCCCTCATGAGAGATTGATGAGAAAAGTTAAGGCGCATGGAATAGGTGGGTCGTTGTTGGGATGGATTAGGTCATGGCTAATTGGTAGGAAGCAGAGAGTCAGCATAAATGGTACTAAGTCAGAGTGGGGATCAGTCAAGAGTGGTGTCCCCCAGGGATCTGTATTGGGTCCTCTGTTATTTATTATATACATAAATGACCTTGATTTAGGTATAACTAGTAGGATAAGTAAATTCGCAGACGATACCAAAATAGGGAGACCAATAGATTCAGATAGCGACATAGAGTGCCTCCAAAGGGATCAAGATACCGTACACGAATGGTCAGTAAAATGGCAGATGAATTTTAACATTGACAAATGCATGGTATTAACACCTAACGAGTGGCCTAGGCGGTAATTAATATGTACCGCCCAGCGGGGTGTTTTTACCCAAAATAGGGTTGTTTACGTGATCATTTTCATGCCTAAATAAGACCCAGAGCGTAAAACAAGTATCTATCCCTGAAAGGGCATAAACAGAGGTTTCCAATGACACCCCAATGATCCTTGTATGACCGCTAGTTTTCTTGCAACAATCGCGCAACACGAGTGCAAAAACCATGTAATTCGGTACTTTCCCTACATAATTCACTGTGTAGCGAGTGTGAGAGGGTGGAGGAGGGTGGGATTCATGTTAGTTGGTCCACCGCGGTGGTCTGGAGCAGTCATAGACTCGCTACTCTCCTGCCACCACTTATCTCTCTCTCTCAGCAACATTACGTGCTGAAAATGGCACACGACTTATGTTGTGAGCCGCCAGATAGTCCAAATTTCTTTCACTCGACATATGTTGCGCGCCGCCAGTTAAGGGTTAAAGATAGGGAAGACAAATACTAATGCAAAATATAAACTAGCTAATGCTGAATTAGAAAACTCAGACTGCGAGAAAGATTTGGGTGTGTTTGTTAGCAACGATTTGAAACCTAGAAAACAGTGTATAAGCGTACGTAACAAGGCAAACAGGATTCTAGGGTTCATCTCAAGGAGTGTGAGTAACAGAACTGCCGATGTTATCTTGAAACTTTACTTGTCATTAGTGAGACCTCATATGGATTATGCTGTCCAATTTTGGTGTCCTAATTACAGAATGGACATAGATTCGTTGGAGAGAGTACTGCGAAGAATGACAAAAATGATTCATAATATTAGAAATCTACCATTATTAAGAAAGGTTGACAAAATTTGGCTTACATTCGTTAGAAAAATGCATAGTTAGAGGGGATATGATAGAAGTGTTCAAGTGGGTTAGTGGGACATATAAAGGACACATGCAAAATGTACTGAAGCTCAGTGATAGCGAAAGAACTCGAACAAATGGTTTCAAATTAGATCAATTTCGTTTCAGAAAAGATATAAGCAAATAGTGGTTTGGTAACAGAGTTGTAGATGGGTGGAATAGGCTACCGAGTGATATAGTGGGATCAAGAACGATAGGGAGCTTTAAGATAAAATTAGATAGGCATATGGACGAGATGGGTTGGGTGTGAGGGGGATCTACCAGGTGTGGGCCAATCGGCGCTCAGCAGACCCCAATAATCTTGTGTTAATCTGACCGTTTTGGTGGGGTCAGTACTCAAGGTATTAGTGAGTTGGGCCTATAATTTGGCCTAGTAATTGGGGTTGGGTGTGACAGGGATCTGCCTTGTGTGGGCTGATCGGCTTTTTGCAGACTCCCATTTCTTATGTTCTTATGTTCTTATAAACGAGTTATATATGAGGGCTAAACAAGATAGTCAGAAACAAGAGTAGGAGGTGGAGAGAGAGCATGGAAAATATTGAAAATGGTTATAAATCATTGCGGTGCTTGGGGGGGAGGGGGGGGGGGGGGGGGAGGGGGGGGGGGGGATCTGGGGAAAGGAAATGACCCTTCACATAGATAGCTGGTGAGACTCTGATAATGTGAAGGTGTGTGTGTGTGTGTGTGTGCGTGAGTGTGTGTAGGAGGAGGGGGAGAGTAACAGATAAATTTGACAACTTAAAGATAGATAAAGTTATAGTAGAGGTAGATATGTCAATGGGAAGATATTATTGGGATGAAATTTGTGCTGTACCTAGTATCAGTGCATTACCACAAATCCCACCGAAACGCCCAACAAAACTACCATCATTGTTCCCTGATTAAATGGCAATGTATGAATTTTCCCATATTCAAAATATGCTACAGGGGGGCAGTGCCTAGCGAGTTCACTGCTCAATAGGTGGCGTTCTGGGATTGAGGGCCCGAGCCTAGGCGGTGAGACAGTGAAGCACAAAGGAAAGTGGCTTCAGAGATGGGGCTGCTTCGGGCGGTGAATGGGTGCTTCACATGTCTAATTCCCTAGACTGGAGCGAGACCTCACAGGCTTCACCATATTCAGCGGTAGAATGAACAGGCTCTCAGCCTATGGCCGAGAGGGAGTAGTTGGAATATAAAAACAAAAGTGTGTTAAGAAGGCAAGGTTGGTAGGCATATGCTAAATTGAAGATATCTGGATACATAATTATATAGAGAGCCAGACAGGTAGTTTGACAGACACACAAACCAACTCTCATCATCAATCTTTCTCCTACTCAGTAGTTTCAATTAATTTACGAATTAAGTACAATCCCGGCTGTCTCTCATTAAGCATAGAGTCTGTTCAGCCTGGGTATCTAGGTAACTCATTTAGCTTCTTGGTTACCATTACCATTATCAACCAACATAATGTTTACTGATTTATTCACCATCATCACCAAAAACTTCTTGTCTTCTTTCGAAATTATTACCGCTTTATCAAAACCATTGTGAAAGTAGTTATATGGGAAAATCTTTATTACCGTATTATTTTTAATCCACATCAAATAAAATTAATATCATAACAGACACCTTTTTGCACATAGTTAACCCTTTCCCTGTGGGTGACGTATTGGAACGCATAGGTAATTTACAGCGATTTCCAGGCTTTAAAAGCCTGTAAAAGCCGTAGAAATCAAGTGTCAGGGGGCGGGAGCGTGATGGACCTCCTTCCGACCCTCAGAGTAGCCAGCTGCTCACTCAGGGAGACTGTGGTCTCGCGCGGGTGTCTCGACAGTGTTGCCGAGCGAGCGAATAGCAATAATTAGCGAGTTTTCCCGAATGTCTATGGCAACGCTGTGGGTGAACCCCGCCACCTACGAAGCTCGTTCTGGTGTCATTTTGAAGCTATTTTCGCCAAGTTTTCAGCAGCATACAGTTTATTTAATGCAGATACTTGATTAATCATTCAGGAGTGCCTGAATATGCCCTAAACAGCGCAAATAAGCAGAGATTTAATATAATTCATATCAGCCCGTTTTATAAAAATATATGCCAATGCAAATAATCTATGAGCTACTACTCAAAGCTGTTGTCACTAAACCAAAAACAAAAAATAAAAAATAAAAAAATAAAAATAATACGAAAGGCTCGAAATGAATTGGCAATCAACAACTGCTTTGCCAGCTCACTCAAGTATCTCCAGCTTTATGGACCACACTGACACACCACAATATCATGGTGGAAATGAATTTGGGAAAGTTCCAAATATATAACATTTAACCTGGGATTGACAATAACATACAATTATACATATTGCACAGACAGACTCGCACACATACCGTAATCCATTTTGCACAAGCATGTATATCTATGATTCTATATGCATGTATCTCTCCGAGTGCAATGTTTTTGTGTGGTTGTGTGTAATGAGCGAAAAGGAACATTTGAATAATCTATACAGCAACGAGTCAACATGCCCGGACACAAGTTGTTTGAAGGGTTTCGGGGGATTGATAAATATAAATATCGTCTGAGGAAGAAAGATGGCATGGACTTCACATGAAACCATAACAATAATGCACAGTACACTGACCTCCATGTAGTGAAGTGTAGATGTGATATTGGTGATCTCTAACCCAGGAGTTGACCATCACGAGGTCCCTGACGAAGGATGGTACCATACACCGCAATACACCAGTATTTTCCCCGATCACGTACTCGTCATACACACGGACCTCAAACTCTTGGACAACCACTGGAAAACAAGACAAGAGAGGTGTTGGTTATAAGCAAATGCTGGTACATATATTTACAAAAATATGTATGTATGCTTAGATTGCATTATATCATAATGTAGTAGCAATGGCAACCAAAATTCATACTCATAAATCTTATATTAGAGACCAGCTACTTAACCCACGAAGTACAGGTGTTCTTTCTAAAGGACAATCAGAACTGCACCACACAGCCCGGGTGTCAATTCTAAAGTAAGCAGCTTTATTTGTGCTTTAAACCATTTGTGAGGGTGGGTGGGTGGTATGGCCATCACACATCAACCATACCCCAGGCACAGTCTTTATTCTGTCACGGTAATGCAAATATGGCTGTCCACAATGTTTGTGGCATCTGAACCCATGCATGCAAGCCCTGTATAGTGAATTAAGAATGGTTACAATGGTGAAATAAATCCACTATACATAACATTAAAATAACAATGATAACACCTGTAATTAGTAACTAAAATCGCCTACTATTAAGCAATGGGAATAGCAAGAGAATTAATGCTTACAAAGCCAAAATCGTAGTACGGGCAAACTCCGACATGGATGATTCGGGCGGAAAAGTTACTTCTATTTACATTATCATTGAAGAATCACTTGATGTAGTCATGTACAGGAATTTAGTCTTCAAAATTCTCATGAAGAAGGTTTGTGCTATATTTAGACATACTATTAAGCCAGTTACGCCACTCCATTTCAGAGATATTAAGCATTGAATGTGGGTGACTGTATGGTGTGTGGTGGAAGTTGCATGTGGGTTACTGTATGGTGTGTGGTGGTAGTTGAATGTGGGTGACTGTATGGTATGTGGTGGTAGTTGAATGTGGGTGACTGTATGGTGTGTGGTGGTAGTTAAATGTGGGTGACTGTATGGTGTGCGGTGGTAGTTGAATGTGGGTGACTATATGGTGTGTGGTGGTAGTTGAATGTGGGTGACTATTTGGTGTGTGGTGGTAGTTGCATGTGGGTTACTGTATGGTGTGTGGTGGTAGTTGAATGTGGGTGACTGTATGGTGTGTGGTGGTAGTTGCATGTGGGTTACTGTATGGTGTGTGGTGGTAGTTGAATGTGGGTGACTGTATGGTGTGGTGGTAGTTGAATGTGGGTGACTGTATGGTGTGTGGTGGTAGTTGCATGTGGGTTACTGTATGGTGTGTGGTGGTAGTTCAATGTGGGTGACTGTATGGTGTGTGGTGGTAGTTGCATGTGGGTTACTGTATGGTGTGTGGTGGTAGTTGAATGTGGGTGACTGTATGGTGTGTAGTGGTAGTTGAATGTGGGTGACTGTATGGTGTGTGGTGGTAGCTAAATGTGGGTGACTGTATGGTGTGCGGTGGTAGTTGAATGTGGGTGACTGTATGGTGTGTGGTGGTAGTTGAATGTGGGTGACTATGGTGTGTGGTGGTAGTTGCATGTGGGTAACTGTATGGTGTGTGGTGGTAGTTGAATGTGGGTGACTGTATGGTGTGTGGTGGTAGTTGAATGTGGGTGACTGTATGGTGTGTGGTGGTAGTTGCATGTGGGTGACTGTATGGTGTGTGGTGGTAGTTGAATGTGGGTGACTGTATGGTGTGTGGTGGTAGTTGAATGTGGGTGACTGTATGGTGTGTGGTGTAGTTGAAGGTGGGTGACTGTATGGTAGTTGAATGTAGGTGCCTGTGTGGGGTGTGGTGGTAGTTGAATGTAGGTGACTGTATGATGTGTGGTGTTAGTTCAATGTGAGTGACTGTATGGTGTGTGGTGGTAGTTGAATGTGGGTGACTGTATGGTATGTGGTGGTAGTTGAAAGTGGGTGAATGTATGGTAGTTGAATGTAGGTGACTGTGTGGTGTGTGGTGGTAGTTGAATGTAGGTGACTGTATGATGTGTGGTGTTAGTTCAATGTGAGTGACTGTATGGTGTGTGGTGGTAGTTGAATGTAGGTGACTGTATGATGTGTGGTGTTAGTTGAATGAGGGTGACTGTATGGTGTGTAGTGGTAGTTGAATGTGGGTGACTGTATGGTGTGTGGTGTAGTTGAATGTGGGTGACTGTATGGTGTGTGGTTGTAGTTGAATGTGGTGACTGTATGGTGTGTGGTGGTAGTTGAATGTGGGTGACTGTATGGTGTGTGGTGGTAGTTGAATGTGGGTGACTGTATGGTGTGTGGTGTAATTGAATGTGGGTGACTGTACGGTGTGTGGTGGTAGTTGAATGTGGGTGACTGTATGGTGTGTGGTGTAGTTGAATGTGGGTGACTGTATGGTGTGTGGTTGTAGTTGAATGTAGGTGACTGTATGGTGTGTGGTGGTAGTTGAATGTGGGTGACTATGGTGTGTGGTGGTAGTTGAATGTGGGTGACTGTGTGGTCTGTGGTGGTAGTTGAATGTGGGTGACTGTATGGTGTGTGGTGGTAGTTGAATGTGGGTGACTGTGTGGTGTGTGGTGGTAGTTGCATGTGGGTGACTGTATGGTGTGTGGTGTAGTTGAATGTGGGTCACTGTATGGTGTGTGGTGGTAGTTGAATGTGGGTGAATGTATGGTGTGTGGTGGTAGTTGAATATAGATGGGTGTATAGGGCTAGGTAGAGGATTGGTGATGGTAGTGTGAAATGGGTGGGGGGTGGAGGGTTTATAGGTGTGGAATGCACAGATACTTAATAGTTATCCTACTGATCCTGGTTCAATTCCTGGTTTATCTGAGGAAGATAATATTGGGAGTCAATTTTTACTTAGTTTGAATACCTCACTGATAGCCTACAGAGATGCCATACACAAATCTGTAAGCATACTGTAATACATGGGTGCCCCCAACACTGAAATACCTAAATACAGCTGACAGCAGTATTAGTCCTCCCTGTTACTTGTAATATGAATGTAAACATGAAGGCACTGAATTAATGGGTGTTTGTATGAGTGTGAGGGATGGTGGTGTGTATAATTATATGAATGTATCAACTAATATTTCTATCTATCTATCTATTGCCTGACGCCGTGATCCCCGAAGGGGTGGCCACGAACGAACCGCCCCCATGCACCTCTGTCCCCAGTCAGTCGACGCCCCTCCCCCCAACCAGCACCGCCTTCGTTCATGTAGTTCCTCACTCCATCCTTCCACCTCATATTCGGTCTACCTCTCCCCCTCTGTCCCTCCACCTCACTCTCGTACACCCTCTTAGTCATTCTCTCGCTTTCCATACGTTCCATATGGCCGAACCATCTCAAGTTGTTCCTTTTCACACTTTCCAGCACATCTACCTCCACACCACACCTCCTTCTTACTTCCTCATTAGTCTGTCTATCCCTCCATGTAACTCCGCACGCACTCCTTAAGTAATTCATTTCCACTGCTCTCACTCTTGGTCTGAGTCTCTCAACCAACGTCCATGCTTCGCTTCCGTAAGTCAGTGTCGGATTACCACACTGTCATGCAAGGACTTCTTCACTTCCATACTGACCACCCTATTTCTTGTTACTGCTTTTAGCGTTCCTACAACCCTCTTCCCCTGTTGTACCCTCTCCCGTACCTCTTCATCCATAGTCCCATCTTTACTCAACACACTGCCCAGATACTTAAAAGAGTTGACGATCTCCATAGCCTGACCGTTCAGCTTCACCTCACACTCTGTGACTTCACCCCTTTCGAAGACCATAACCTTGCTCTTCCCTGTATTTACCTTCAAATTCCGTTTTTCGCACACTGTTCCAAACTCATTTACCAGACCCTGCAACTCCCATTCATTATCACTCATCAGAACTGTATCATCCGCAAACAGCAGTATAGGTAGCTTCCACTCAATTCCCTCCCTTTTCAGCGATACACCAACATCCACTGCTCTTGATATTATTTCTTTCATAACTCCATCCATATATATACAGTAAACAACCACGGGGACATCACACACCCCTGTTTCAAACCAACATTCAGGTCAAAGAACTCGCTCTGCTCACTCTCCACACGTACTGCCGCCTTTGCACCCTCATACATGCTCTTCACTGCTTTCAGCAACTTGCCCTCTACTCCGTATATTCTAAGTACTTTCCACAAACCTTCTCTATCCACTCTGTCATAGGCCTTCTCCAAGTCCATAAAGGCAACATACACCTTTTGTTTCTTCTCCAGATACTTCTCCACAACACAATTCAGGGTAAAAATCTGATCTACACATCCTCTTCCCTTCCTAAAACCTCCCTGCTGGTCGCCTATCCATTTCTCCGTTCTCACTCTCACTCTCTCAATCACTACCCTACTGTATACCTTCCCTACTACGCTTAGAAGACATATTCCTCGGTGGTTACCACACACTCCTCTTTCCCCTTTGCCATTATATAGGGGGACTATTATGCCAGTCTTCCAGTCATCGGGTGCACTCCCCTTCTCCCATGCTAGTTTGCACATTTTCCATACCCATTCTATCACTATCTCACCACCATACCTCAACATTTCCCCACACACTCCATCTGTTCCTGGTGCTTTCCCCAACTTCACTCTTTTCATGGCTTCCCACACTTCTGACCTCCTGATCCCCACCTCCTCCTCCACTACTTCTCTTCTTCTCCCTCCCATACCACATCCAGCTATGTTTGCTGGCTCTTCATTCCTTTCATTTAGCAACTCACTGAAGTACTCCCTCCATCTTTCGACTCTCTCTTGCTTCTCGGCTAGCATTCTCCCATTCTTATCTTTCACACCCTTACTGTTTCCCTTGCTACCTTCCCTAACTTTCTTGACTTCTTTCCAGAACAGTTTCTTACTCTCCCTCCATTTTACACTCAGATTCCTTCCAAATTCCTCATCTACTCTTCTCTTACTTTCCTTCACTACTCTCTTCACCACCCTCTTACTCTCCACGTACCTCGCTCGTTTTTGTCTCTCGGAATCTTCATTCCCTCTACTACCCAACCACTCTCTATATGCTTTTCTTTTCTTCCACAGCTATTCTTACCTCTTCTGTCCACCATGCTGTACCTTTCACTCCCCTCCCTCTTCTCCTCACTCCACACACCTCCTCACATGCTGCACAGATCTCATCCTTAAACACCTTGCTCATCTCCTCCACTTCCTCCATAACTTCCAGGTCGAACCCACCTAGTCGTCTTTCCACTGCTCTCCTGTACTCCTCCCTGACTTCCTCCTCCTGCAACCTCTCCACCCTCCTCACCATTCCACCCTCCTCTCGCCTCCCTCCCGCTCTCCTCACCCACTTCTTTTGTATCCTAACCTTAGCTACCACTACATAATGATCAGACAGACCCCCTCCAATACCCCTATACACCCTAGCATCCATCACAGATTTCTTCATTCGTTCATCCACACATACATAATCAATCAATGACTTTCGTTCCACCACTGTCTTATCCTTCATCGTCAACATCCGTTTCCACGTGTACCTGTGGATCATTCTGTGTCGGAAGAAGGTGTTGGCTATCCACAGCCTCCTCCCCACACATACGTCCACAAGTGCACTACCATTCCCATTCACCTCTGATGGTACCCCCCACCCTCCCACCACTCCCTCAACTTTCCTATCACCCACCTTTCCATTCATATCCCCAATCAGAAATATTCTTTCGTTCTTGTCAAACTTCTCCAGGCACGCCTCCACATTCATCCAGAACTCCTCTTTCTTTCTTTCAAGTATATCCTCTGTCGGGGCATACACGCATACAATCACCCATGTTTGTATTCCTACTTTCATTCTCACCCACACAATCCTTGAACCCACAGACCCATACTCTCTTACACATTCCTTCCATTTGCTACTTACAAACAAACATGCACCTTCTCTCGCTGTTCCTTCACTCACTCCAGCACACACACCCATTCCACACTCCCACTCTCTCACATCTGAACCTTTCCATTTGGTCTCTGTCATTCCACATACATCCAGCCTGGCATTCACTAACACTTCCAGAACCTCTCTCTCTTTTGTGCCATCATTCATGCCACTAACATCCCACGTAGCCATTCTCAGAATGTCCGAAGGCATGTCCTTAGTCGGTCGTGGTTCGTCAACGTTGGTTCCGTCCGCATCCGAGGCTGTTCGTTCGTTTTTCTTTGCTTAGATATTTTTTCCGGGTGGGGGTCGCAAGCCCACCGACCCAACCTCTTTAGTCGCCTCTTACGACACGCAGAAGGCACGTGGGGCATATTTTATTCCCTAACCCCCAGGGGGGGTTACTAATATTTACATTAAGTAATACAAAAGGAAAAATAAATATCATGACATGAGGTGTGGTGGAGTGGTCATGCCACTGGATTGGTAATCCAATGGACCCGGGTTCAAATCCCGATATGTCAATGGGAAGATATTATTGGGATTGAATTTGTGCTGTACCTAGTATCAGTGCATTACCACAAAGCCCACCGAAATGCCAAAAAAAAATACCCTCATTGTTCCCTGATTAAATAACACTGTATGAATATTCCCACATTCAAAATATGTTACAGGGGGACAATGCCTAGTGAGTTCACTGCTCAATAGGTGGCGTTGTGAGAGTGAGGGTCTGAGTCTGGAGGGTGAGACGGTGAAGCACTTGAGCGAAGCAACCAGCCGCTTCAGAGATGGAGCTGCTTCGAGCCATGATGGATGCTTCACATGTCTCACTCCCCAGACTGGAACAAGACCTCACGGGCTTCACCGTGTTGAGCGGTGGAATGTACAGGCTCTCAGCCTATGCCCGCGAGGGAGTAGTTGGAATATAGAAAAAAAAAAAAAAAAAAAAATCCATTCACCTAATGGTGTTATCCATTCAAGATATACTAAGATCAACTGGATGCTTAATGTTGTGGAGTGAAACCTGGTGTGAATATAATCCAAGAAAGTGAGTTCCAGAGATATATAGTTCGGATTATAAATACATTGTGAAAATCCAAAGTTTTGCCTGTAAATTCTTTCTCTCTCTCTCTCTCTTCTCTCTCTCTCTCCTCTCTCTCCTCTCTCTCTCTCTCTCTTATCTCTCTCTCTCTCTTATCCCTTCACAGTTTACACTTATTCCTCGTGTAATCTCTCTTAATCTCTTAATTCTGCTTTCATTGATTACTATCATAACCATTCATTTTGTTCTATCTATAATCTAATAGATAGAACAATACTAAACTAACCATTCAGTTGTATTGACCACCTCCACCATAATCTACTTTATTCACCAGTAAGTTCATTTTCACCCACTAGCTTCTGTTATGACCTCCATCACCAATCACTTTCATAATAGGCCACGCAACACACTCTCTTCCACATTTGTTGTATTAACACTTCGACTGAAAACCCTTTCGTTGCCAAAATGTTATAATGTAATAATATGTATTCCAAACTTGTAATCAATCACTTGATCAGCAACATCTTTTGTTAATATTGCTGTAAATATAATTATGCATCACCCTCCTACGTACACAATCAACTGTCCTCAACTTACCAGTCACTATCTCTTTGGCTTACACAATCATTAAACTTTGGCTAATCCTTAACATTCACCATTGTCTACTAATACAAGTATGAAGTCATTAACAAACGGAGTGATATATTTGTTTTCATAGATAGGTAACCGTTTTCCTATGTTTCGTTCGATGTGGGGTTGGCAACACTTCTTCACATATCCAGTAATAATGTTGTAGGTGTTCTCTGATATTAAATAGGAAATCACCGCCTAATCCCCATCACTAACAACATGTCATTTCCCAAGCCATTCTCCATATTTCTCCTTGGCATGCAAACTTTTCCATATAACCACCACTTTCTTTAACTTTGAGCTATATCCATCAATACTTCACCAATCTTCATCACTCCACAACCCTTTCATCTTCACCGGCTGCCACGATGTTAAAAGCCTCTTCATCTTTTATCAATCACGTATTACCATTTGTGAACATAGCCACACCTAAACTGACTTAAATCGTTTGGTGGTAGATGAAATAAATGAACAATTATACAGTATATCGATGACACTGTAAGTATATCTGTTCAAATAAGCAAACATACACAAACTTATCATAACATTCCTTGTCTACCGACCATGCCAAGTGGGTGGTTGGTAACGTGTCAGACTGCTGGTCGAAGGGTCTGCAGTTCGATCCCAGGCAGTGCCACTGGTAGACGGTTAGAGTTTGGGCAGCTCGGTCTAACGATTTTATGTAAATGTCCTGTCAAGTCACTGTAACAAGGGCACGCCATAATACTGTCAACGAAGAGAATGCACGGTGTCATAGACTACAGTAGATCTAGACTGGACACGAAAATTTAGCTTTGCAGTACGGGACCCAAAATCAGAGAACGAACCCCCAAGTTCGAACACCGCTAAAATATCAAATTTTCGCGGTTTCGAGGTTCGGACTTGGGAGTTTGTTTTTCGATTTTGGGTCCCTTACTGCAAAGTTCCATTTTCGTGTCAAGTCCAGGGACCGGATACACAAACATTTCATGGGCGATCTATGGCGCCATATCTCCCAACTGCCGCCTTCGTATCCCCATGTGTCCTTCTGAGGTCATACTCAAAGCTTAAGGGACGCCATTGCTTTTCACTATTTGTGCTTAAGTCTGGTGACACGTCCGAAAAAGCGCCGTAATGTAACAGGGTGTGTCCGGGAGAACGACATTCAGATCCCATTCTCCCCATACTGGGCCTGGGATTGAGAGATCATTTTGGAAGGAGAGATTTAGAATGTGAGTTGGTCAACGTCAGCGGGAGGCTGAGGGGGTTACCTACTAGTAAAACCTCTATATTACTGTATATATTGGTCCTGGTAACATAGGTTTTACTAGTAGGTAACACCCTCTATATTACTGTATATATTGGTCCTGGTAACATAGGTTTTACTAGTAGGTAACACCCTCTATATTACTGTATATATTGGTCCTGGTAACATAGGTTTTACTAGTAGGTAACACCCTCTATATTACTGTATATATTGGTCCTGGTAACATAGGTTTTACTAGTAGGTAACACCCTCTATATTACTGTATATATTGGTCCTGGTAACATAGGTTTTACTAGTAGGTAACTCCCTCTATATTACTGTATACCTCCCCGGGTGTCCGTGTGGAAGGACACCACGAAATAAGGGCAGATGCCCGGGTGTCCTGTTACTAGGCAGCAAGCTTTCAAGCCTATTCAGCTTGGTCTGAACGCTGTGCATCCGACGCATGTAAACAAAGCCGATCGTTGCGTCACCGCACCTTCGAAAACAATAAGGAGACGTCGGATCAATGTTATTGTTGTGACATCAGACGAAATTAGTGTGTGAAAAGCTCCGATATTGTCAACATCGCGGAAAAATTAGCTCCACTGAAATCGTCATCACAACTGAACCAGTTGACTTAGAGAGGTCTACTAAACGCCAGTCTACAGATTGGAAACGCACTACATTTATAGATGCGTGGGAAATTTCTAGCAGTTAAAATTAACAAAAATACGGTAGCCTAGGCCTAGACGTTTTTCGGCCTGATCGCCCGGGTAGCCCACCCTGTCCTTTGGAGATACAGCCCGGGCCCGGAGGGTTAAAGATCGGGGGCGGACTTAAGTCCGCCTCCGATTTGCAGCAAGTTAGGAGCATTATTAAGGCTTTTAAAGGGTTAAAATCGAGTGCAAATGGCCGGGAGCGCAGCGGGCCAGACAGCCGACTCCCAGGGCTTACCGACGCCCATTAACTCATGTTCCCTGTGTTCTCGAGAGGCCGGCAGTGTAGCCAGTAGTGAGCATAGCTGGGAAAAATATGCCGCTATACGCTAAACTCCCATGTTACTGGTATCACTGTATGAGAACCACGAGTGCTACGTAGCTCATTCTGATCTCATTTTGAAGCTTTTAGTGCCTAGTTTTTTGCTGAATACATTTCTTTTCATGCAGATACTTGATTTATCATTCAGGAGGGCCTGAATATGCCCAAATAAGCCCAAAACCCCCCACTAGACAAGGGTTAATAAAATCATTTATTTTTAGGACCGGTATCCAAGCCTGATGATGGACCAAGATAGTCCGAAATATTGAATAAAGCTACCAAGATGAACACGGTCGTTGCCCTTATCCTCCTGTTTCTCCTCTATATATATATATATATATATTAGATAGATATTTTTATACATAATATATTGTCTCCGGGGGTGGAGGGGTGTATATCTGTAAAGCAGTACCACATTGATCCCTCCCTTAATTCTTATCTCTTCCACTTCACCAGACAGAGAGAGAGAGAGAGAGAGAGAGTTACATAGAGTTACATAAATACACAGACTACACAGACCTTGCGGTCCCTACTAGGTAGTCCGGGCTTAATGCTAAAATATAATTTGCTACAAAGTGGTTGGCAAGGATAGCAAAGCAGAAGTCTCTCTCCCCACCCACCTCTCCCTCCGACCGTTCGTCGGCATGAAATTAAGTTGGGGAAATAAGTCCCCCAGCAGAATGAGAAAAATTCTACTCGGAAATTTATTTATATTAACCCGCTGAGTACCAGCTAAATATTTTTAAATGTACCACCCAGGACCGGCTGATTCTGAATTTTTTTTTCCAGAAACAATAGCGAATGGGTTAGGAATGAAGGGAAAACCACGAAAAAACTATCAAAAAGCTCAAAAAATGGTCCTACGGAGCCCCCGAAAAACGGATTTTATAAGAGTAAAATTTAAGGCAATTTCCCCCAAAAAACAGGTTTTTGCGTGCTCACACGCACGCGGTTGGACTTTGAGAGTGTTCAACCATCGGCATGGGTGCGTGGGATACTTACACAGTTCCCATACAAATCTGAGCCCTCTAGGTGCCATGGGACCGGAATTACACTGACGCAGACGTCTGCGTCGCTGGGGTTTAGCGTTACATACATTGCCGACGCACTGTTTGCGTCGCTGGGCTCAGTGGGTTAAGGAACGAAGTTGAGAAATATTATATACTACTAATGCTTAACCAATTTTTTTGTTTTTGACCTATATAATTCTCATCTCAAAATGAATGCCTAGACTTCTTGTGAATGTGTCAATTGTTTTACATTGTACCACTTCCTCTGGCAATTTGTTCCACTCAATGACTACGCTGTAGGTGAAGAAGTGCTTTGTGACATCGAGATTCGCCCTAATGGTTTTAATTTAATTTCATGTCCCCGAGTTAATGAACTATTATCTTTTTTGCAAAGTGAATCTACATTAATTTCATAAAATCCCTTTATTATCTTGAAACACTTGATTTATTTACCTCACAATCGTCTTTTCTGAAGTGAAAACATATATAATTTGTTTTGTCTTTCATGATAAGATAAGAGAGAGAGAGAGAGAGAGAGAGAGAGAGAGAGATCCACTAGAATTAATAATATTCAGACTAATTGATGTCAATGATCAGGGCATAGTAAGTTGTGGATGCTACCGCCCTCCATCACAAGGATCCTTAAGCTTTGATTTTGTAATGGACAATCTTGATCAACTCTTAGCGAACTACCAGTGTGAGCATATATTATTGTTTGGGGATCATAATCAACAGAGTTCAGATATATTTTGATCATCTCATGTCAGCATATGATCTAAGAAATCACGTTGACTTTCATACTCATAGATCTGGCTTGACCCCGTGGTAACTGAAATACCAAGCAATATGATCAAATGCTCACCTTTCGGCTATTTCGGAACATCAGACCATCTCGCAGTTCTTACCAACATACAATTCAAGATGACAAAAGAAGAGAGTCACCATCGTAAAATATGGAAGTGGGAGAATGCTGATTGGGATAGTATTAGATATACCCTATCCAAGTTAAATTGGGATATAATTCTACAAGGAGATGTCAACAGCCAAACAGACAATATCATCTATGAATTCTTAAAATGTCAACATAAACTTTAGCCACATATAATATCCACAGAATCTGACCAGCCCTGGTTTGGAACTCAGTGCAAGGCTACATCTGATAGTAATTACCGAACTTGGCAACTCTACAAACGTCACTCTACATCCAACAACAAACACCAGACACTCCAGAGAGAGAGAGAGAGCTCGCCAGCTCCAGCCACGCCTGTCTCGTCGCCTGATTATTTGACAATAAATTGAGTATTATATTGCTCATCCCCTTATTTTTTGTGCATGGTCTTTAGTTAAGTGCTCGCTAAACTGCCCAGTATTTGCATTGCACGATATTTTGCTGTATTTCTTATTAGTAAAGGTTTGTCAAACAGACCCCTGTTTTGCATCTAACGACGCCAACGATTCACCCACCGGCTTGTAAACAAACTTGTTTTGCTTTTGCGTTTTTCATATTACATTTCAGCCTTAATTGTATTTAGTGTTGTATATGCTTCACTAGTTGTATTTGCTTCCATGGTAGTGTGGTAGTGTAGTATTTCTTACTGATAAACTTCTGTTTATTTCAAAAAAACTCCTATAGTTTGTGAGGCAGCAGACGACAACAACACTTGTAAACATACCTTATTTTGTATAATATATATTAACTCCAATAGTTATTGTATTCAGTATCTTACTCTAGCTATTTATATCTGTAATTTTAGTTGTTGCTTGCATGATCTTGTAGTAACCTTTGACTGATTAACTTTGTTTATCTAAAAAGTGTCCTGCTTGGCCAGGCCTAGCCTACAACGAAACCAGCGCCATCTGTTGATACATATAGTATATTAACTCCTTGTGTGCAGTTAAACTTTTTATTTCATATAATCTCTATTTGGTTAATTGTATATTTTAGTTACATATTCTGTTATATATGTTATGCCCTGATTTTAGGCAGGATTAACAATTGGATATGGTGAGTTCTATTCCACTGGCACTTCTAAGTTCAAATACGTACATATAAAATGAAAGGAAAACAGAGGATAAGTATACCACGATATATGGTTTAATAATACATATTTTTTTCTCTTGCACTATATTGGAGAAATAATCTGTAAATGAACATATAATAACATGTATCACTGTCAGTGAATAGTACTTAATTGTATCACTGAATCTTAGCACAGTCGCGGAGCTAGATAGGGAGCACTTGTTACTGACCAACTTCACTAAATCTTCGAGATAGTTTTAAAGACACTGGGTAGACGATGGAGAAGTGTTTCTAGTAGTGGGGGGGACCACTCGGTTTCTTTCAGGAATATCACAGTGTTTAAAGTTCAAGGTCAAGTACCCCTATGGGCATGCAGCTGGGTCGTATAGAAAATGGGGAGTCACGGGTAGACTCCGAAATATTTTTTCACACTTTTGTAAATTTCGGCAGAGTCGCTGAGGTCTCAAAAATAGGTTAAAAGGTGTTAATTCAAAATGGATTTACTGGTGGATGGCAAAATATTGATCCGTATCCCTTGTACTGTATGGGAGTACAACTCATAGCTTTAGGACCCGCTTATTAACACTGGTACGGATTTATACGTATTTAAGCCACTTTTGCGAGGACTCTGTTGATTTTATACACTCGACACTTTTCCCACTTGTCACTCTATCTTCTTCTCTTGGTCTCCCGGCGTGGTAACTTCTCGATGGGTGTCTCCAGTGGACACTTCTGGAGGTGATTGATTCTTGTTGGCTGCTTCCCTGTAGGCATTCTAGGTGGGCCGGCTGTGTGAAGTAGTTACAGATGGGTTGATTGGGCTTGAGATCTTAAGTGTGGCGGTCTCAGAGGCGTGAGACTACCTGTGCCGATTGGCAGTGTCCACGTAACAATAGAAAATAAAAGAGAGGGCGGCAGGCCGTCTTCTCTCTAGTTTTCCCTATAGAAACTGTACCTCGCAGGGAGCCTAGGTCACGTCGGCAAGCCGAACGATGACAAAGTTCCTCGACAAGGACACTGGTACTTCCCACTCTAGAGAATATTGAGGACAGCAGGCTTCTACCTCAACTTCTTTTAGAGATGGTGCTGTCAACAACTTGCAGTCTGAGGAGACAGTTGCGGCAGGCCGTATCCTTTTCCCTCTAGACTAGCTAGTCCCCTCCTAAGTAGGATATCTACATTAGCCAGGCAGGCCTGATGCTAACGAGATCCCTAGTATAGGGTTGGTGGGTTAACGGGGACTGATATTCTCAGAAGGAATCTCGGCAGGCCGTATCATCCCTCACTAGACTAACTAGTAACCGCCTAAGTAGGATCTCCAAGTTAGCCAGGCAGGCCTGATTCCAACAAGGATCCCTAGTATAGGGTTGGTGGGTTAACGGGGACTGATAGTCTCGGAAGGAATCGCGGCAGGCCGTATCATCCCTCACTAGACTAACTAGTAACCGCCTAAGTAGGATCTTCAAGTTAGCCAGGCAGCCCTGATTCCAACAAGGATCCCTAGTATAAGGTTGGTGGGTTAACGGGGACTGATAGTCTCAGAAGGATTCTTGGCAGGCTGTATCATCCTTCACTAGACTAACTAGTAACCGCCTAAGTAGGATCTTCAAGTTAGCCAGGCAGGCCTGATTCCAACAAGGATTTCTAGTATAGGGTTGGTGGGTTAATGGGGACTGATTGTCTCAGAAGGAATCTTGGCAGGCCATATCATCCTTCACTAGACTAACTAGTATCCGCCTAAGTAGGATCTCCAAGTTAGCCAGGCAGGCCTCATTCCAACAAGGATCACTAGTATAGGGTTTTACAGACAGTATCTGGACTTTTCGGCACCTTTTCGGCAGGCCGTATTAATCCAACTGCATGGAGAGCAATATTAAGTTCGCAAGCCAATACTTTTTGAAGCCTTAATAGTTGCTGACTTTCCTCAAAAATCATGAACTGGTATTGCGGTTTACTGAGTGCACTCCTGTGGTACCTCTAAGATGGTAAGGGCATGGGGAGTTCTCCTAGATGGGGTCCTTGAACCCTTCTTACACTGTTGGTCAGGTCTCCTTCAATAGAAGTTTAATACTCGGTGGTGGTGTGGTGAGTAAGGTCAATTAATGTTCCTAGAGTAGGCTACTTCATCAAGGTTAAATTATAAAATCATAGGGGGTAGGTGTCACTTCAATAGAACTCTGAAAAACAATAATAGTGGTTGAAGTGAAGGAATTCCCAGTTTTGGGCTCTCAGGGAGAATTGGTAGTGTCGGGTGCATTGAAGTTCAGTTGAGGGTCGCGATGCGTGCGAGACAGCGTTATTCTTTCTCCCTCCTTCTTGTGGTGGTCTTGGCTGGGTTTTACTACTGATCTTGGTTGAGAGTAATTTTAGGCATAAGAATATATAAATCTCTCTCGGCATGGTGGTGTCTACAGGACTGTGTACGTATCTACTTTCCCGGTTCATGTTGGTAGGCCTGTGTGTACACCAGGTATTTAAACGTCCGGAGTGCCCCCTCTCAGGGCGCGGGAGCGGCAGATCTCCCGCGCTATTTTAATTGGGGACAAGGATTTACAGGGGACTCTTATATAGAAAGAAGCATGTGTGGTTTGTATAACTAGTACACTAGTTGAAGAATGTAAAAACAAAAAAGGCATGTGTATCAATGTGTGAAAAAAACAAGGTTCCAGCGTCTATTGAAGTATGGGTTCACATCTTATTGCATAAATACCTTTTCATTCAGGCATATAAGGGTTTCATCTAGCATTGATTTCTTCTGTAGTGAAGATTCTCTTAATACTGCATCTCAATTCTCCCCGGAGTATATTGTGAGTTGGGGAGAACCGATAACACAAAAATACATGGATTACTAATTTTCATATCTCCCTTGAGTATATTGTGAGTTAGGGAGAACAGATAACACAAGAATACATGGTTGATCATAACATTGGTTTATTTTTGGTTATACAGGGTTATGATAACATTACTTAAAATTTACAATGTGATAATCATATAGTATAGAACATGGTGGCTTAGAAGTGGACACTGAACCTCAGTTTCTTCTTTGTGGCGGTATTAGGAGTCGGTGTCCGTTTTGGTGTGGTGGGGTGTTCTTCTCCCGGGGTGTTTTCTCGTATCCGGTTCGGGTCCATTCGTGATGTGCCTGCTTCCGGTACCTCCTCTGCCTTCTCTCTCATCTTCTTCGGCCTCCGTGCTGGTTTCCTGTGTTCCTTTTCGTCTGGGGATTCTGCCTCTCGCTTTCTCTTTCGAGGTATTTATATATATATATACCGGTATATATATATTTTTTTTTTTTAGGTTAGGTTATCACACCTTGTAGCCTATTTCTGAGAATTTCAGGTTTATTATTTTCGGTTAGGCTATTCAATACTGGTGGCCTATTTCTGCGTGGCCTATTTCTGTGTACTTCAATATTTTCTGTTTTTGGTTACGCCATCACTCCAGGTGCTCTATTTCTGCGTATTAAATTTTGCTTTGTTTTCAGTTAGGCTATCACTACGTATTTCCATTTTATTGTTTTCATTTCCATTTTTTTTTCAGTTAAGCTATCACTGCGTATTTAAGAAAAAAAAATAAGGAACATAAAATATAATAAATTGTCTTCGGTTAGGCTATCTCTACTGGTAGCCTATTGCTACGTATGTAAAACAAATTTAAACATTTGGTTAGGCTATAGCCCCTGGAGGCCTAATTCTGCGTATCTCAAAATTTTTGTTTTCGGTTAGGCTATCACCCCTGATAACCTATGTCTGCGTATGTCAACATATTTGTTTTCGGATGAAGTGTTTTTAAAGTGAGTGAAGTGTTTTAAAGTGAGTTAAGTATTTTAAAGTGAGTGAAGTGTTTTTTAAGTGAGTGAACTGATCTGAAGAAAGTGACTGTCACCATGCCTCGC
>CM064504.1:1225856-1273928 GCA_032716605.1 Paralithodes platypus
TTCATATACACTCAATTCCTTTATTTTCATATATTCCGGTTATCCATTTAATTATCTCCACTCTCTTGATTTTGTTTACTGTTGCATTTACTGTTGGCACTGATTTACTGATTGCATTTACTGTATTTTGTTTACTGTTGCATTTACTGTATTTTGTTTACTGTTGCATTTACTGTATTTTGTTTACTGTTGCATTTACTGTATTTTGTTTACTGTTGCATTTACTGTATTTTGTTTACTGTTGCATTTACTGTATTTTGTTTACTGTTGCATTTACTGTATTTTGTTTTCAATTATGTTTACTGTTTTGTTTCTGATTATTTGTCTTCATCTATTACTATCCTTTCTTTCGTTCCTTGTTTCCTGTAAATGTATTTTCTTTTATATATTTTTTCCTAACTGTTTATGTTATCCATGTCCCTCTTTTATACTTCATCATCCTCTTAAATTCCTTCTCTCTTCTTTAGTCATTCTAATCGTAAACTATGTATTTCCTCGTAGTTTCAGTCTTCCTCTCTAGTTTCGTTAGTACTCTTCCACTCTTCATGTATGTTCCCCCCTCTCCCTCCTCCTCCTCCTCCTCCTCCTCCTCCTCTTCCTCCTGCATCCTCCTCCCCTCCTACACACCACCACCACCACCTCCTCCTCCTCCTCCTCCTCCTCCTCATAGGCTGCTACTACTCCCTCTCCATGTTTGATGCCTGCCCTTATCATTCCTACCCGACCTACATACTAAATACTGGTCAGGAACAGAAGAAGAGAAGGAGGAGGAGTATTAATAGGACGAGGAAGAGGAAGGGAAGAAGAAGATAATTGAGGAGGAGAAAGAATAGGAGGAACAAAAGGGATAAGAAATGAGAAGAAAAGAAGAGGAGTTATAATATGGTAATGAAAATGTAATGCTACTAAATTAAATTACAATGTTATGGTTAATGAGATAGTATAAGATATTAACTAGATCTAGTTAATATAAGATATTAACTAGATCTAGTTAATATAAGATATTAATTAGATCTAGTTAATATAAGATATTAACTAGATCGAAGTAACAATATGGTTATGGTACGAAGTATTTTTAAAACGTCATTAAGGGGAGATATCCACTTGAGGGATTTTTTTCTGGACCCCTTTTTCCCTCGTGTTTTGCCCCATTGCTTTTGATATTTTAAGACATTCGCACCATAATTAAGAACTTTCGTCCCATTTCTGTCAATTTAAGACCTTTCATGCAATTTAGGTGTCGATGTTTTCCTGGCGAGCGATAGCGAGCCTGTAATTTAAGAGGAACCGGCCTTTGGCCGGGACATTTTTCGGTAGAAAAATGTACACATTTATCTTGAAAGGGGGCCTAGAGGGTGTAATTTTAAGCTTGATGGAAGTCTAGGGAACTAACTAAAAACCTCCCCTTAAACCCCGTTGGTCGAATTACTGGTTTTCTGTAATTAATATTGATTAAGAATTGATATAATGGATATCTGAAGACGCAATGGGTCTCCTGAAAAGAAACAATAATATTTAGGTGGTAAATATTATAGACAGCTCGGAGGCTCGATATTTAAGGGGAGGCAGACCGTTTTTCTGGACCCCCTTCTTCCCTAATGTTTAACCCCACTAGTTTTGATACTATAAGACGTTCGGCCCATTAGTTTGGCGATTATAACACCTTTCGCCCCATTTTGTTCTAAATTTTAAGGCCTTTCGTGCCATTTAGGTGTCGATTATTTCCTGGCGAGCGATAGCGAGCCTGCAATTTTAAGAGGAACCGGCCTTCGGCCGGGACATTTTTCTACCGAAAAATGTACAAATTTATCTTGAAATGGGGTCTATTGGGTGTTTTTCTAAGCTTGATGGAGGTCTAGGGAGAAAACTAAAACAATATATGAATAAATGAATGAATGGACCAAACAAACGGCCAGTCTCCCCTTAACTTCACCTTCGCAAGACACAGCAACCCTCTCTCTCGGTTATAATCGTCGGCGACTAATAACCGGCCACCACCCTACCTACTGTCAGCAAGTGTGTGAGGAGGGAACCCGGATCACCAAAATGATTAAGGGGGGAGGGTTCACTTTTTGCTAGATTTGTTCATTTATATATATTTTTTTTGTTTTTAGTTTCCTCCCTAGACCTCCATCAAACTTTAAAACACATCCATCAGATCCCCCTTCTAGATTAATTTGTACATTTTTCGGTAGAAAAATGTCCCGGCTGAAGGCCGGTTACTCTTAAGATTACAGGCTCGCTATCGCTCGTCAGGAAAAAATCGACACCTAAATGGCACGAAATGTCTTAAAGTTGACAACGAAATGGGGCAAAAGGTATTAAAATCGCCAAACTAATGGGCCGAACGTCATAAAATCTGAAATCTATTGGGGGTAAGCATGAGGAAGAAGGGTGACCAGAAAAACAGCCCATGTCCCCTTAAATAAATGTGCAGAGTTCGTAGTGTGTGGCCAATACAATACTATGTGGCCATCCAGGGCACGGGTAGGAATAGCTCATCAACTCTTTTAAGGGGGGTCACCGTTTTTTTTTTTTTTTTATCTTTCTCTCCTTTTCTCTCTTTCCCTGGTATGTATCCATTCGGCCCCATTCAGCCAACTGTTTTAAGACGTTTATCCCCATCCAGGTGTCAATTTCTTCCTGGCGAGCGAGAGCGAGCCATCATTGTATGGAGAAATCCGGCTTAGCCGGAGAAATGTTTCTATCGAAAAATGTGCAAATTTAGCTTGCTGTCAACAAAAAATATATATATGCTGGCTCGCTACCGCTCGCCAGGAAAATATTGACACCTGGATGGGGGTAAACGTCTTAAAACAGTAGGCTGAATGGGGCCGAATGGATACAAGCCAAAGAGAGAGAGAGAGACAGAGAAAACAAAGCGAGGTGGGCTCCCTTAAGAACAGTGAACCTAGGGGAAGGAAACTTTGAAAATATATTTCCCTCGAAAAAGATTGGTCAGCTTCCCTCCAATGTATAAATCAATAAAGTATATCAATGTATAAATCAATAAAGTAAATCAATGTATAAATCAATAAAGTAAATCAATGTATAAATCAATAAAGTAAATCAATGTATAAATCAATAAAGTAAATCAATGTATAAATCAATAAAGTAAATCAATGTATAAATCAATAAAGTAAATCAATGTATAAATTAATAAAGTAAATCAATGTATAAATCAATGTATAAATCAATAAAGTAAATCAATGTATAAATCAATAAAGTAAATGAATGTATAAATCAATGTATAAATCAATAAAGTAAATCAATGTATAAATTAATGTATAAATCAATAAAGTAAATCAATGTATAAATCAATAAAATCAATGTATAAATCAATAAAGTAAATCAATGTATAAATCAATAAAGTAAATCAATGTATAAATCAATGTATAAATTAATGTATAAATCAATGTATAAATTAATGTATAAATCAATAAAGTAAATCAATGTATAAATCAATGTATAAATTAATGTATAAATCAATAAAGTAAATCAATGTATAAATCAATAAAATCAATGTATAAATCAATAAAGTAAATCAATGTATAAATCAATAAAGTAAATCAATGTATAAATCAATGTATAAATTAATGTATAAATCAATAAAGTAAATCTGTATAAATCAATGTATAAATTAATGTATAAATCAATAAAGTAAATCAATGTATAAATCAATAAAATCAATGTATAAATCAATAAAGTAAATCAATAAAGTAAATCAATGTATAAATCAATAAAGTAAATCAATGTATAAATCAATGTATAAATTAATGTATAAATCAATAAAGTAAATCAATGTATAAATTAATGTATAAATCAATAAAGTAAATCAATGTATAAATCAATAAAATAAATCAATAAAGTAAATCAATAAAGTAAATCAATGTATAAATCAATGTATAAATCAATAAAGTAAATCAATGTATAAATCAATGTATAAATTAATGTATAAATTAATGTATAAATCAATGTATAAATTAATGTATAAATCAATAAAATCAATGTATAAATCAATGTATAAATAAATAAAATCAATGTATAAATCAATAAAGTAAATCACACAATGAAGCAACTTGGTTGAGCCCGAGAACTTTCAGTCTTCTACTGTACTTCTCACTTCTCAGCTTGTTCTTCCTCTGTCCAATTACTCTTCTTTTCTATTTTACTCCAGCCATCTGGTCTGGTCTGGGATATAGAATAAAATTTTATAAATATGCAAATCAATTTCCTCAAAATCGGACGTCCTCTCTTCTGATGAGATTGGACCAGGAATGGATTTTTTTTTTTTTTTTTTTCCATGTCCCAACTTTATCTCTGGACAGATTTATAACCTACAATATGTCCGCTCAACACGGTGAAGTCAGGTCATATTCCAGATTGCAAGTAAGATAACAAGGCAGGCGAGATATGCAACCGGTTCGTTCATTTTTTTGTCTTCACTGATATACGGCGCCTGGTTGTCCTCTCACGACCTGTTGTACAGTATATTCCTTCTGACAGAGGCCCCTTGGAGGGATTTTGTTCGTGGCTACCTCCTTGGGGAATATGGCGGCTGGTGATAG
The DNA here is from genome assembly GCA_032716605.1 of Paralithodes platypus. NCBI lineage: Eukaryota > Metazoa > Arthropoda > Malacostraca > Decapoda > Lithodidae > Paralithodes > Paralithodes platypus. The sequence continues at coordinate 1,230,425 of CM064504.1, forward strand.
ATATATGTTAAAATGAATAGATGGTAATAGATAGATGGTAATATAGATAGATGGTAATATAGATAGATGGTAATATAGATAGATGGTAATATAGATAGATGGTAATATAGATAGATGGTAATATAGATAGATGGTAATATAGATAGATGGTAATATAGATAGATGGTAATATAGATAGATGGTAATATAGATAGATGGTAAAATGAATAGATGGTAATATAGATGGATGGTTAAACAGATAGATAGTATAATAGATGGATGGTTAAACAGATAGATAGTATTATAGATGGATGGTTAAACAGATAGATAGTATAATAGATGGATGGTTAAACAGATAGATAGTATAATAGATGGATGGTTAAACAGATAGATAGTATAATAGATACATTTTAAAACAGATAAATGGTAAAATAGATTAATGTTAAAATAGATAGGCAGTAAATTAGATGGATGGTAAAATAGCTAGATTATAGTAGATAGATGGTAGGATCAATAGATGTTAAAATAGATAGTGGTATGAATGATAAATCGATGGTAAAAATAGATAGATGGTATAACAGATAGACAATCAAATAGATATAGAGTAAAACAGATAGATGTCATAATAGATAAATTATAAAATCTGAAGTAAAGTATACATAATAATCAAGAGAAGGGGGAAGTAGCAAGACATATTAAATTGGAAGTGGAGGGAATATTTAATAAACGAGGGGAAGAGGTTGCTGTCTGCCAGGCGAAGGAGAAGGAGAAGGAAAAGAAAGGAGAGCTAGAATTAATAGACTGTAAGGGAGAGAGAGAGAGAGAGAGAGAGAGAGAGAGAGAGAGAGAGAGAGAGAGAGAGAGAGAGAGAGAGAGAGAGAGAGAGAGAGAGGATGGATGGAGAAAGAGGTCAAGTTGTTAAAAGATAAGAAAGATTAGGAACAAATTATTTATACGAGGAGAGAGAGAGAGAGAGAGAGAAGGATGGATGGATGGATGGAGAAAGAGGTCAAGTTGTTAAAAGATAAGAAAGATTAGGAAGAAATTATTCATACGAGGAGAGAAAGAGAGAGAGAAGGATGGATGGAGAAAGAGGTCAAGTTGTTAAAAGATAAGAAAGATAGGAAGAAATTATTTATACGAGGAGAGAGAGAGAGAGAGAGAGAGAGAGAGAGAGAGAGAGAGAGAGAGAGAGAGAGAGAGAGAGAGAGAGAGAGAGAGAGAAGATGACGATATATAAGTAAAAGAAAGGAGGGTAAGAATTAATATAGACGAGGGGCGAAGAGGGGAAGAGAAGGAAGGGGAAGGAGGAGAAGAATTAGGAGAAGGAGAGTGTAATTGTTGCGTGTTGGGAGAAGAACTCTTATTATTATTATTATTATTATTATTATTATGTGTTTATTTATTTATTTGGGTGAGAGTTGAAAGTTTGTATACTGTATTTGGCATCACTGATATTATAATACAATTAGTCTAACATAACCCGTCATATTCGAATTTATCTTACTATAATGTAATCTACAGTATCTTAACCTCTCAGTATGCCATGGTGCGTTATTTCATCTTCTTGCAGGCTCCTGTTAGACAATTGTTTTAAGATGAGGTCTTTAGTTTGTTCCTTAGACCTCCATCAAACTTATAATTACAGCCCCTAGACCCCTTTTCAAGATAAATTTATAAATTTTTCGGTAGAAAAATGTGCAGGCCGAAGGCCGGTTCCTCTTAAATTACAGACTCGCTATCGCTCGTCAGGCAAACATCGACAGGTAAAAGGCACGCAAGGTCTTAAAAGTGACATAAATGAGGCGAAAGTTCTTAAAATCGCCAAACTAATGGGGTGAACGTCTTAAAATCTCAAAAGCAATGGGGCTAAACATGAAGGAGAAAGGGGTCAAGAGAAAACTCCCTCAAGTGAAGATCTGCCCTTAAGTTGAGAAAGGTAGAAGAGGCTAGCCAACCTAGTTTATTATAGTTTCTTCTAACTTAACTTGGTCTATAGTCTACTCTAATCTACTGGAACATATTCATATTCGGATTATATTAAGCAACATTACCAATAAAAACAATAAACATCCTACTATAGTGTTTAGATGACAATCATTGTAAATATTTCATTATCAAGTTATGGTGCAATATTCACGATGTCTGGTGCCTAATTTTGAGTGTCTTGGTTACAATATTGGCTGGACAATCTGAATATAAATGTATTCGAACCGGGTGTCGTATATAAATGTATTCGAACCGGGTGTCATATATAAATGTATTCGAACCGGGTGTCATATATAAATGTATTCGAACCGGGTGTCATATATAAATGTATTCGAACCGGGTGTCATATATAAATGTATTCGAACCGGGTGTCATATATATCAATATTTATATTGTCTACGCGTTAGTAGCTAAGTGTTAGTAACGTATTTAGTCAACCTGTGACTAATTGTATAATTTGACTAGCGTGTGACCTGTAACGCACTGATAACGTATTCTCCTCACAACCATAAGTGCCCGAGTTTGGATCCCCTTACATGGAGAGACAGATGGGTAGTCTCCTCAGGTAGTCTCCTCAGGTAGTCTCCTCAGGTAGTCTCCGATGTCTCTGTTCATCTATACTTAATTTTCTTTTATTTTGCTTGGCGGATTTGTTACTCCCTGGCAGCTCATTTCTCGATAATTTATGCAAAAACATGAAACTACTATGTCTCTGCATCATATTATTGCCAGGTTTTCGTGATTACCAACATATTTGGTTATACAAACCTTGTAGCATCTGATTAATTTAATAGGAACAAGTCAATTTCTCGCCCGCTTAAAAAAATCGACTGTTGTAGTACCGGTTAATAGGAACTTGAAGTTAATGGACAATTAATGTGTTGACCCATTTAGGAAGGTAAACTATGGTAACTTGGATTATATGTAGGCTGGATAACTCACCCACTTCAGGCTCCTAAGGGCAAATATACGGAGATGAACGCAGCGGCAATGGACAGCCCAGTGTATGCCATAATATATAATCATGTATTTATTTATTATGTTATTATTATTATTATTAATATTATTATTGTAATTTTGTTTGTTTTTGTTTTTCCCTTTTTCAATCTAGGGCTGGACAAGATAATTTAATCACGCGACGAACTTCAATTTTGAATGTCATTTAGTATTTGCATGTATACACACGTGTAAATTAATTGTCATAAGACATATATGAAGCAGTGGACATCCGGCGAGACTTCTTGACCAAGGATTGCTCCCATAGAAGTTAATTATTTGGAAGAGGAAACGACGAGGAAGGAAGGAGAAGAAAAAGAGTGTCGGTAGGGCGAGACACGACACGGAGGAAGATATTAATAAGGAGAGAGGGAGAGAGAGAGAGAGCACGACGAAGAAAGATATTAATAAGGAGAGAGAGAGAGAGATTTACATAGATTTACATTTACATAGATACACTGGCCACACATACCTTACGATCAAAACGAGGTGGTCAGGACTTAATTCTAGCAGAGATGGCATATCCGATAGAAAAGGTAAGTTGGAGGAAAGAGAGAGAGAGAGAGAGAGAGAGAGAGAGAGAGAGAGAGAGAGAGAGAGAGCACGAAGGAAGATATTAATAAATGGAAGGAGGGGAGGAAGCAATAATTAAGAATGTATGAAGAGGAGAGGGAGAGGGAGAAGACATTTGGGGTGAGGGGTTGGTTGGTGGAAGTAGGTATATAGTTGATGTGTAAGACCAGTAAGTAGGTAGGTAGGTAGGTAGGTCAGGTAATATGTTAGTAGGTAGGTAGGTAGGTAGGTAATATGTTAGTAGGTAGGTAGGTAGGTCAGGTAATAGGTTAGTAGGTCAGGTAATAGGTTAGTAGGTAGGTAGGTAGGTCAGGTAATAGGTTAGTAGGTAGGTCAGGTAATAGGTTAGTAGGTAGGTAGGTAGGTCAGGTACTAGGTTAGTAGGTAAGTAGGTCAGGTAATAGGTTAGTAGGTCAGGTAATAGGTTAGTAGGTCAGGTAATAGGTTAGTAGGTAGGTAATAGGTTAGTAGGTCAGGTAATAGGTTAGTAGGTCAGGTAATAGGTTAGTAGGTCAGGTAATAGGTTAGTAGGTAGGTAATTGGTTAGTAGGTCAGGTAATAGGTTAGTAGGTAGGTAGGTAGGTCAGGTAATAGGTTAGTAGGTAGGTAGGTAGGTCAGGTAATAGGTTAGTAGGTAGGTAGACTATAGTTTTTGTTTTTTCAGGGTGACAGTAAAGTGAACCCCATTCTCTCGTAGCACCGGATTTCTCGATAGTTAACCCCTTTAGTACCGAGTTGTCCTTGTCATTATAATCTGGGTATTATTAGACGATTTTATCCAGCTTAGGGAGGACGTGTAGCATTTAAAAGGCTTCAAACTATCTCGATTACCCATTACATATCCCGCGATTTCCTCCTAAGCTGCATAAAATCGTCTAAATATAGCTGGCATAACACAAAATACATCCTCGGTAAGGAAGGGGTTAATGAAAAAATATGTAATTGCTTTGTTTCTTCATCTTATAAATACAAAGCTATCATAATTAACAAAATCTTCGTACTAGCTGAATAATCAAGATTAAAACCTGTCAAATTACCGGCAGCTGGAAATAAACAGATCATAGTAGGTAGTTGGTGGGTAAGGCCAGTACGTAGGTAGGTACAGTAGGTGCGTAGGTTAGTAGGTAGGTCAGGTATAAGGCTAGTAGGTTAGTAGGTAGGTCAGGTATAAGGCAGGTAAAACAAAAAGAAAAACAAAAAAACGTTGAGATACTTTTGTACATTTTACGATACAAAAAAAAAAAAAATCCCGGCAAAAAACCGATTTCTCTTAAATTTCAGGCTCGTTATCGCTCGCCAGGCGAACATAGACACCTGAATGTCACGAAAAGTCTTAGTGTTGGCAAAGAAGTGGAGCGAAAGGTCTTTAAAGTCGCCAAACTATTGGGGCGAACGTCTTTAATTAAAAAATAAAAAATAAAAATAATGGAGCTAAACATGAGGGAGAAGGGGGTCCAGAAAAAACCAAAAACCTGCCCTTAGCATTCCTTTGTCTAATTTAAACTGAACTATAGAACAGACCTCTCACCAAATGACTATACTGTAAATATGGCGTTATCGACAATGGTGACAAGCTGGTCGTATGGGGAGAAGATAAGAAAGGTGGAGACAGGTTTGAAGATAGCACAGTACATTGGAAAGTACATTAGGTTAGGAATAAGTATAGACCGTGTGAGGGTAGTTTGGCTAGGGTGGTAGTGAACATAATATGGGTAAGAATATTTACAGGATGATTAATTATATAAGACATATCAGAAAGACCAATAAGATGAGGATTAGGAAGTATGTATGTAAATATTTTAAGATTCATATTTATTCACCAACCCACCAATTACCTTACAAACAAACCTAATTATTGAAATCAATGGAACTGGTGAATATATGTGGTACTCCAAGCCCTCGAACCTAGGATACTCACACCGAAATTCGGCGCACTAAGCATTAGGCTATAACTCTCTCTCCCTCTTATATTGCTACTATAATAATCAGTGTTCCTCAGAGCTCTCCCAGTGTATACCACCTCCTCTACGTAGGGCACGTGGTACCCGTCTTGCAACACAATCCCACCCCTACTCTTTGCAACTCTCCAACCCAAGAGTGAAACGTTACTCCCAGACTTTCTTCTATTCAACAGGTGAACTCTGGAACTCTCTCCCAGAATCAGTCTTTCCCTCTTTCTATGACATAAATTGCTTCAAACGCCGTGTGTCTAGGCATATTGGTTCGAACGTCCTTTGATGTTGGCCCTGTCACTCTTTCAACTCTGGGGGAGGCACTCTCTACAAGCAGTTCTGTCTTTTGCCTCCCTCACTCGCATACAAAAAAAAAAAAAAAAAAAACTAATAATATAACTAGGCTAATAAATATATAAAGGAATGTGTAGACATGTTTAATAATAAGAGAACATATTGGAAAGTAACTTAAAGATATGAATAGATGCAGCAAATTAACGGTGTGTATTTTATGAAGAAATATGGTAAGGTAATTGTAAAATATTTGACATAGTTGGGCTGATTGCAAAGTTAGTTACATTCAGAATAGAAAAGGGCAATTTTAAAGGTAAATTTAGCACTGTATGGGATATGAATATCTATATTGTAATATTATAGTGTGTTTAGAAGTTTCCAAATAAGATGGCACATTTGAAAGTTAGATGATTGGTGCTAGATTACTATATATGAAGGTGTAGATATAATTCAGTTATTATTACATATGTATGAAGAAGGACATACAGTATATATGAATTTAAATTAATATGTATAATTGAAGGTAAGTTACGCAAGGAGATGCTAGGAAATATATGTAGGCATTTTTCAGATACGAGCTCGAACGAGAATATCGGATAGGTGAAAAATGGCCAAGAAAACTGTATGTATGCTTCAAGATAACAGGACAAATTGGAACCTGCGATAAAAAGAGTGAGAGAGAGAGAGAGAGAGAGAGAGAGAGAGAGAGAGAGAGAGAGAGAGAGAGAGAGAGAGAGAGAGAGAGAGAGAGAGAGAGAGAGAGAGAGAGAGAGAGAGAGAGAGAGAGAGAGAGAGAGGAGAGAGAGAGAGAGAGAGAGAGTGAAGAGAGAGAGAGAGAGAGAGAGAGAGAGAGAGAGAGAGATAGAGAGAGAGAGAGAGAGAGAGAGAGAGAGAGAGAGGAGAGAGAGAGCAGAGAGAGAGAGAGAGAGAGAGAGAGAGAGAGAGAGAGAGAGAGAGAGAGAGCGAGATAGAGAGAGAGAGAGAGAGAGAGAGAGAGAGAGAGAGAGAGAGACCATAATAATTCATACAGGTTCAGTAGTAGTTTATCGAGAGGCCTTCCCTAGGGTTAAGTGCCCCATTAAATACTATTTCCTTTCACCTATGATAGCGCAGTTGGAAAGTGTGTACATGCTTAGATTGATATGCAGGATTCGAAACTGCATAATAAATCGTAGGCTTGTCCACCTTTCTTTAACTGTCTTCGTGGTGCAATGCATAAGTGTGTTGATTTTCGATGTGAGCATCCTAGGTTCGAATCCCCGGACTCTCACATGTGTTTGTTAATTTCATTAATCGAGTTTAGGAGTAAAGTTGGTTGGTGGAGAGAACATAATTATAACACTCTATCCTCATTCTCACTTCAGGTTCGAATCCCGGGAGGATCACATGCTCTCATTAATTGCGTTGGGAGGTGTTTGGTGTTGGGAGTGCAATTAATAAATTAGATTATTCCTATAGGTTCAGGAACATTTAATAGCGAGATCGGTCCTCAGAGATCTGTGCCCCATATATTGTGTTTTCCTTTCACTTAAACATTACGCTATTTAGTGTGCAGGTGGATCCGAGTGCATGATTAGATTGATACCCAGTATTCGATAAATGGATATAAAATCGTACTCATTTACTTAACCTTTAACTGTCGTGATGGTGTAATGGTTAAAGTTTTTAAAGACCTGTATGTGGTAGCCCAGGTTCGAATGCCGAGAGTAGCACATGCTTTTATTAATTTAATTAGGAGGTGCATGGTGTTGGGTGTGAAATAAATATATTATATTATTCCATCCGGCAAATTGTATATGAAAATAATGTACCGTATGCTGGAAATGTATAACCCTTGCAGGTTTTGGAGTCGCTTATAGGGGAATTTACAGGAAAGCGAGATATTACAGGTTTACTATCAGAGAGAGAGAGAGAGTGTGTGTGTGTGTGTGTGTGTGTGTGTGTGTGTGTGTGTGTGTGTACCATTATTGAACAAAATCATATACAGGGTATTTATAAAAGGTGTCCATTTCCTGCCCTTCATGAACAAAACCTAGTGAGGATTATTGTATTTTGCGTTACTCGCTTTCCTATGTAAGAAGGACAGCAAGGAGTGAACAATGGAGAGAGAGAGAGTGTGTGTGTAGGGTTGTGATGTAGGGTGTATCGTCAGGGTGTTACTCCAAATGCCTTACTCGGGCGGAACTGCCTACTAGAGATACACCCTTATTTGTGGACACCGCTCAGAGGAGAGAGAGAGAGAGAGAGATGAATGTTGAGATATGTTGGGTGTGTTACGTTGACTATTGGCTATTCATTACAAAAAGTATATATATTTTTACCCTAAGCCTCTCGTAACTCTGGGATGGCTGGAGCATACAGGCTATACAATTCCTCAATTATTTACTGTTTGACTCTTCCCAAATGGTGGAAATATCACAGTAGTTTGTGAGTTATGATACTTTGGTGGATGGGGATTATAGTGAAATAAAAATATGTTACATCCCAAGAAGTTCACAGAATGCTATAAACAATGGTTTTATCATCACAGTAAAATTCTATAGTGAGAAGTAACTTCTCAAGGTTATCATGATTTATAAAATTAAATTCATCCCTGTTTACTACTAAGAGAGAAAGTGAGATTGTAAATTTAATTGAGCGATTAACCTGTAGATTGTGTTAGTGAATGAAAGATAATTAGATGAATACAGGGCGGGGAATACTGGTACAGGGACTGGTCAATGAACAGGTAGGAAAGGTTCATTGGTTGAGAGAGAGAGAGAGTGTGTGTGTGTGAGAGTGAGTGGTGGGTGTACAGTACTTAGGATGGAGGAGCAGATAAAGTACTAACCAATAACTTATAAGGGTGTGGTGGCATCGAGGAAATATGTGTGGAGTAATGGAGTGTGAGATATATATATATATATATATATATATATATATATATATATATATATATATATAGTGAGAGAGTGTGTGTGTGTGTGTGTTAGAGAGGTGTATCTTGTATTAAGGGTGGAGGGACGGATAAAGTAGTGACATATTGGGTGTGGTTCCAGGGAGGGATAGCTGGGAAGAAATTAAGTGTGAAAGGGAGATTAATAGATAGATACATATATACAGTACATATACACGTGCGAGTGTTGTCTATTCTTTCTCTATTTGTATATATGATGGCTTTCATTAGACGATTTTATACAACTTGTGAAGTTTTCTAGCCATCAACTGGGTAAAATATAGTGTATCTCAATTATTGCGTAACACCCATAGAACCTTGTTAAAATTGATACAATCGTCCAATGAAAGAGTGTGTCATGGTACTCTAAAAGGGTTTATAGGGTGGAGGGGCAGATACAGTAGTGATAGATGGGTGGGTTGGCATGAAGAGATTAAGGGGAGGTTTCCATTTGAGGGATTTTTGTCCGAACTTCCTTCTCCCTAGTTCCAGGGCAGTAATTCCCTTTCCAATGTTCCCTTACCCACTCTAAACCACTGTTTGGACACTTGATCCTCAGTGTTTTGGAGGACAAGCAACCTAGAAGGGTTACTAGATCTGTTGTTGCTTGATTTCCTTTGTACTCCTTTGTACTCCCTCACGTTTAGCCCCATTGCTTTTGATATTTTAAGAAGTTTGCCCCATTAGTTTGGCAATTTTAATAACTTTCGCCCCATTTCTGTCAATTGTAAGACCTTTCGTGCCATTTAGGTGTCGATTTTTTTCTGGCGAGCGATAGCGAGCCTGTAACTTAAGAGGAATCGGCCTTCGGCCGGGACATTTTTCTACCGAAAAATGTACACATTTATCTTGAAAGGTGGTCTAGGGGATGTAATTTTAAGCTTGATAGAGGTCTAAGCAACACACTAGAAACCTCCCCTTAAGTGTTAGCATTATGAAGTGTTAGGTAGATAGTGGAAGATACGAACAGTTAATTGCGGAGGTGTGTGCGCTCAATTAATTAAAATGCGGGAGACTTGCTGTATCAGAATACAATAGTGTCCGACAACAGCCCCTCTGAACGAATCACCAATGTTTATGACAAGTGGACTATGAAGAAATAATGTCTTTTCTTTTGTGTATGCTTGTGGAAAGTAAGAACTGAAATATCAACAAAATCTTTAACGGGCTTGGCACGAATCTGCTTACCCTTGTCTGTGATGTGAGTATAGTTGGAAAAGTAAAATGTGAAGTAGATGCTTATGTTGTTAATTATTAAGAATTGGTATAAATATGACAGAAAGGCAGAGTAGTTTCATGTTTTTCTAGTAGATATCGATAAATCAGTTGCTAAAGGTTTAATTTGACCGTGAGGTGAACACCAAGGGACTGTAGGTGTGGAAGGTGACAGGTAAGGAGGAGTCACAAACCAGGTGAGAGGTGGACGCCCTCACTAGCGGCTCCTCTACTTCATGTTACCCAATTTCAATAAGTGTTGATGTTACTGTTGTTTAGAGGACAGAGTTATTGTTGTGCAAGGTTTTAATGGTGTATTTCTCTTACATGGTTATTGATGTATTGGTTGCAATATTGTATTTTTTTGTTTTCTATATTCCAACTACTCCCTCTCGGGCATAGGCTGAGAGCCTGTACATTCAACCATACATTGAACGGCGAAGCCTGTGAGGTCTCGTTCCAGTCTAGGGAGTGAGACATGTGCAGCACTTTGGGATACAACCAGCCCCCAATATCTTGCCTTTGCAAGATGTACGGTTGCCCACCCACGGCTCGAGGCAGCCACATCTCTGAAGCTTCTTCACTCCATGCTTCACTGTCTAACCACCTAGACTTGGACCCTCACTCTCTGAACGCCACCTTTTGAGCAATGAACTCACTAGGCATTACCCCCCCCCCCCTGTAGCATATTTTGAATATGGGAATATTCATACAATATAATGATATGAACTGATGATACAGTTTCTCTCTCTCTCTTTCTCTCTCTCTCTCTCTCTCTCTCTCTCTCTATATATATATATATATATATATATATATATATATATATATATATATATATATATATATATATATATATATATATATATATATATATATAGTATAATTATGTACTGCGTCAACATTGAGGAATAACAGGTGGTGGGATTTGAAAGATATAACTAATTATGTGAGGTATGTAAGGGGACAGGTAGGCTGGGGTAACAAGCCAGGTTATATTAGGAGAGGTGGACGCCCTTGCTAGCGGCTCCTTAGGTTCAGGTGAGCCAGGTGGAAGATATGGTCCTTACTGCTGCCGTTGTTGTTGTTGCTATTTATCTCCAGGGTTGTATTATTGAATTGATTTTGTTAGGTTTCTCCGTTTAATATATACCGGTATATATATATATATATATATATATATATATATATATATATATATATATATATTATTATTATTATTATTAGTATTAGTATTAGTATTAGTATTATTATTATTATTATTTTTTTTTTTTTTTTTTTTTTTTTTTTTTTTTTTGCAATTGGCAAGTATATTATTGAATGTCATCCATTTTTTCGGATATATTTTTTTATTTTTGTATCGGCAACCTGACCCAAGTAAAGTCTAACTAATTATAAAACTGTAATACTGTAAGGCCTTTGATTATCTACCTGTAAGAAACTGAGGTGAGCTTAAGTTACTTCTTCTTGCTTCCACCATCAAATTGATCTCACCTATTTTGGTCATTCCACTTTCATTAATCACTCTTCATACCGTATCCTCTCCATAAATTATTCCAAAAAGATGGTAAATTTCACACATTTTGCCATTCCGCTCTCGCAGATCACTCTTCCTACCATATCCTCTCCATAAACTACTCCAGAAATATGGGTAGTTTCGCACATTTTGTCATTCCACTCTCACAAATTACACTTCCTTACCTATCCTCTCCACGAACTACTCCAGAAATATAGGTAATTTCACGCATTTTTGCATACCACTCTCAAAATCACTCTTGCTACCATATCCTCTCCATAAATAACTGTAAAAATATAGGTAAGTTCACACATTTTGTTCATAGCAGTCTCACAAATCACTCTTCCTACCATATCCTATGCATAAACTACTCCAGATATATGGGTAATTTCACACATATAGGCAATCCACTCTCAAAATCACTCTTCCTTACCTATCCTCTCCACACATTACTCCACAAATATGGGTCCATCTAATGAACCACCTCTTAAGACCTGCACTGGATAGTAACTGTCTCACTTCCTCCATTACTCTTATCTCTCACAAGCTTTTAACCCCTTCTGTACCGGCGACGTCTTTGTAGTTATATGATAGCTAAATGTAAACGTTTTTGTGCAGTTTAAGAAGGATCTGTGGTGGTAAAAAATGGTTCAGTGAGATAGTACGATGCCTGGTCATTGCTAGAGACCCTTTCTAAACTGAATTGAATCGTTTAATAGTAGCCCGAGTAAAGTGAAAAAGACGTGACCGGTACAGAAGGGGTTAAAAGCCACTAAACCTAAAATCCGCGCCCACAAACCTTCGTATATGCGTCTAAAAACGGCACACACTTTTCACTTATCCTAGCCTAGAAATGTGAATGGTCTACAGCAATAAGCTTTATATCCAACTGTAATCCTATCTCCCTCACACTTTATTTCACATCCTCAAAATATTCTTCTCTGCAATGCACACATGTAAACTAACCACATGTTAAGGGGAGGTATTTAGTTTGTTCCCTACGATTTAATCAAGCTTAAAATTACACCCCCTAGACCCCCTTTCAAGATAGATTTGTACATTTTTCGGTAGAAAAATGTGGAGGCCGATTGCTCTTAAATTATTACAGGCTCGCTATCGCTCGCCAGGAAAACATCGACACCTTAATGGCACGAAAGGTCTTAAAATTGACAGAAATGGGGCAAAATGCCTTAACATTTCTAAACTACTAGGGCGAACGTCTTAAAATCTCAAAATCAATGGGGCTAAACATGAGGGAGAAAGGGGTCCAGAAAAAAATCCCTCAAGTGGAAATCTCCCCTTAAAAGATAATAGGTCGCCTAATGAACTACCTGTATACTGTATATACACGGTACAGTATTAAGGGCTGGTATTTAGTTTGTTCCCTAGACCTCCATCAAGCTTAAAATTACACCCCCTAGATCCCCTTTCAAGATAAATTTGTACATTTTTCGGTAGAAAAATGTCGAGGCCGGTTGCTCTTAAATTACAGGCTCGCTATCGCTCGCCAGGATAAAATCTACACCTGAATTGCACGAAAGGTCTTAATATGGGTTGAAAGTTCTTAACATCGCTAAACTAATGGGGCAAACGTTTTATAATATCAAAAGCAATGGGGCTAAACATGAGGGAGAAAGAGGTCAAGAAAAAAATCCCTCAAGTGGAGATCTCCCCTTAATATATGGTATCTAGTTTAAGTATAGTAACTGTCTCTCACTGTCACCATCAGTCTTATCACTCACTACCTTTTAGGCCATTCCTCAACACTGTATCCATAGCAATAGCCATATCCGAACAATATACATCTAAATATATACATCCAAATGCGTCTAATAACATGTATACATCTAAATATATACATCCAAATGCGTCTAATAACATGTATACATCTAAATATATACATCCAAATGCGTCTAATAACATGTATACATCTAAATATATATCCAAATGCGTCTAATAACATATATACATCTAAATATATACATCCAAATGCGTCTAATAACATGTATACATCTAAATATATATCCAAATGCGTCTAATAACATATATACATCTAAATATATACATCCAAATGCTTCTAATAACATGTATCAATAGCCTCCTCCTACGATCACCAGTCAATATCCCACAAACTTTATGTTTCACTTCCAGAAATTAATCGTCTTTATATTATTATACCCTCCATAAACAAATGTGAAAATATGAGTCCCTCTAATGAACCAGGTGACACAAACTGTAGTGGTATACAGCTCAATAACTGTCTCTCACTGCCACCATCAAGCTTATCTCTCTCAACTTTTATACCATCTCCCCACCAACACCTCCTCTTAACCCTTTCACGCATTTATGACGCAGAGGTTGCCAGATTAGCAATAAGAAATAGAGTTCTCTCACTCTTATAATAATCTTATAATAATAAAAATTAGTTTTCTGCCCACAGCTAACTCAAAGACAACTGCAGAGGTTGAAGTAACTAAACTAAAGGTTTCTAAATACCCCTGATGGCAACAAAGGATTTAAAGTATCCCCAATAGGCTCAAAATCGCGTCATAGTCGGAGAGGGTTAAGGGCGTAGTGCTTCATTTTTGACTTGCGAGGGTTTTTTTCTGGACCTCCTTCACCTTCATGTTTAGCCCCATTAGTTTTGGTATATTATGACGTTCCCCTCATTTATTTATTAACTTATTTTTTAGTTTTCTCGCTAGACCTCTATCAAGCTTAAAACAACACCCCCTAGACCCCCTTTCAAGATAAATGTGTACATTTTTCGGTAGAAAAATTTCACGGCCGAAGGCCGGTTTCTCCTAAAATTACAGGCTCGCTATCGCCCGTCAGGAAAAAATCGACACCTAAATAGCACGAAAGGTCTTAATATTGACAAAGAAATGGGGAGAACAGTATCAAAATCGTCAAACTAATGGAACGAACGTCTTAAAATCTCGAAACTAATATGATAAACATTAGGGAGAAGCGGGCCCCTAAAAAGCGACTACCACACACACACACACCCATAACTTAATAATATGCATCTACATACTGCAAACGCTTTTAAATAAACTACTTTTAATAAACTGATCGCTGTGTTCTAATGCAATCGTGTCTGTTTTCCACTACCAATCTTATCCCTCCAAATGTGTTATTTCATTTTCACAAATCATTCTCTCCTACAATCTACACTCAAAAGCTAACAATCTTAACAATTATAAGGTGTTTTAATTAACCAACTTTAAGAACTGTAGCTGATAGTGACTCTCATTTCCACAATTTATCTTATCACCCAAAATGTCACTCTCATAAATCACTATTCCTTAACAATTACACCTTCGATCTAGCTGTATGCATCTAAAAATTGTGAGGGCATTTGTGAGAAACTGAAGTGGTCTAAAGCAATACCTTCTGTTCATTATCCATCTAACGGATATATATGTATTCCACTTTTTGTCAAGTCCACCTTCAAAAGCTATCTCTAATTATTTTGAGATCTTCTAATTAACTATCTTTATATATTAACTATCTGTATATATTAACTATCTTTATTTATTAACTATATTTATAATATTCCTCTTCTTTAAATAACTAATCCCTAAAACACACATCCACGGCTCAAGTATATGTACAGCACAGTATAAGCACAGCGATGGCTTTTAATAAACTACCTCTAAATGTCTAAAGCTATTGCCCTTTTTCCTCCACCAATCTATTGTACCACAAACTTTGTATTTCACTTCCCCGAACCCATTCCTTCCTACAATCCACAGTCACGAACTATCTAGACAAAATGAGCGGATGTGTATGAACTACGAATAGGAAACAATGGCAGCAAACTTGACAGCAAACCTACACTACAGTTATGATTATGGATGTATATGATTATGATTATGATTATGGATGTATATGATTATGATTATGGATGTATATGATTATGATTATGATTATGGATGTATATGATTATGATTATGATTATGGATGTATATGATTTGTTGGCAGTGGTGCTCGGAGTGGCCCTTGAATTCGATGATGAAGAACTGAGATCATGTCCAAAATATAAAAATACATTAAAAGGAGCCAGGTTGACATGAATGGGATATACTGTATAGTAACTGTCTCCCACTGCCCCCCATCAATCTTATCTCTCACAACTTTTTATACTATCTCCTCACCAACAACCTGTACAAACTATAACTGGTCGGCTAAATAACTATATCCCTCTCTACCACCATCAACAATAGGTCCACACAAACTCTCTTAACCTTATATATCAGATCATGATTTTATATGCTATTCATGTTTTTGTCAGACTATTACATATATCGTAGGAAGAATAACAAATAATTGAATATGTTGTTGTTGTTGTTGTTGTTGGTGTTGCTGTTCACCAGACTGTCTGACCGAGCAGCCCCAAGGTCCCGAGCAAGGTCGAGACCATAACCGAGCGCCCCCACAAAACCCTCCCTGCTTACCACTAATAAAGCCCAGGTGACCGAAGTCATTCCAAGGCAGGGAGTTGAGGAGGGTGCGGAAACGTCTGGGGAACCAAAGCCCCACCCAAGGCCCTGTGCCCCTCAACAATTATGAAGGGAAAGTTGAGGGGCAAAGGAAAAATGTGCCGCTTTGGCTCCCAATCTGCCAACCTCTAGGTTGGCAGTAGGGAGGTCAATCCACGGAAGAGACGCCGTCACTTGAGATCTAGAAAATATATAAGTAAAAGGAACAGTCAGAGTAAGCTATGGGTATGGCAGAGATCGCTCAGCTCTCACTCTGATAGACCAGCCCATCACCACATAATTGAATATGTATAAAATATCAGTTATCAATGCCTACGCTTAGTTTTTTTCTTTTCTGAATATAATCGTCTGAAAGGAGCAGAACATTATTGATGTGTTATCTTACTGAGCTCTATCCACAAACCTTCCTCACTAACGCCCTTCACTAGCCAACTTCCTCCCTCTAACAAACTGAGGGGGGCTCTAACTTTTGCTCCCCAAATCAAGTTAGTCCACAAACTTTATTATAATATAGCTTCCACCAAAAACCCACTCATTTTTTATCACTCCCACAAGGGTTTTGTCAGACTCTGTTTCCTCGTTGGATAAGATACTGGATAACTACCAGCGCTTTGTGATATTAACGGCTTTAATGCGATTGCCCTTTTCAGTGTCTATTATTGATTTTAGAAATAAGCTTGGAGATGTTTGCTTTGAGGAGACACTTGTTACAGGCAACCTGCCTTTTGTCTGCTTTATGCACCTAGCAAAAATACAACTAGATGACGTTTTTATAATCTTATATACAGTATATTCTGACTTCAATTGTCTGAGGCCCATCCTAATCTGAAATATATCGCGTAGAAGTTTCCAAAATATATCGAACTCGTCACCCCATTAATAGTGTTGTCGCTATCCACCCCCTTCCCCTTCCTGAGTCTCTCCTAACACTAATCAGCTCAGTAGATAATAATGACCAATTAAGGTGTATCGTCGGCTGTTGAGGAGGTAATTAGACCAGGAGTGATGAAACTGTGATGGTGATGGGGATGAATAGTGATGGTGGTGCTGGACCTTGTGATGATGGCGGAGAATTGTGGTGTTGATGATTCTGGTGGTGGTGGTGGTGGTGGTGGTGGTGGTGGTGATGGTGATGAAGAGTGATGGTTGTGCTGGACCTTGTGATGATGGTGATGCTACTGGTGGTGGTGGTAGTGGTGGTGATGAAGAGTGATGGTTGTGCTGGACCTTGTGATGATGGTGGAGCATTGTGGTGATGGTGGTGGTGGTGGTGGTGATGAAGAGTGATGGTTGTGCTGGACCTTGTGATGATGGTGGAGCATTGTGGTGATGATGGTACTGGTGGTGGTGGTGGTGATGAAGAGTGATGGTTGTGCTGGACCTTGTGATGATGGTGGAGCATTGTGGTGATGATGATACTGGTGGTGGTGGTGGTGGTGATGGTGATGAATAGTGATGGTTGTGCTGGACCTTATGATGATGGTGGAGCATTGTGGTGATGATGATACTGGTGGTGGTGGTGGTGGTGATGATGATGAATAGTGATGGTTGTGCTGGACCTTGTGATTTTGGCGGAGCATTGTGGTGATGATGATACTGTTGGTTGTGGTGGTGATAGTGATTGCATGGGGATGGGGTTGATGGTGATTGAATGGTGGTTTTGTTGGTATAAGTGGTTATGGTGAGTAATGTTGATGGTTCGTGGTGGTGGATGGTGGTGATAGGTAGTGGTGGATGGTGATAGTGGTGATGGTGATAGTGATTGGTGGTAGTGGTGATATATGGTGATAGTGATTGGTGGTGATAGGTGGTTGGGGTTGGTGGTCGATGATGATAGGGATAAGTGGTGGTGGTGGTGTTGGTGTTGGATGGTGATAGGTGGTGGTGGTGATAGTAGTGATAATGATAGGTAGTGTTTGTGGATGGTCAGTGATAGGGGGTGGTGGATGGTGGTGTTAATCAGTCATTATCAGATCAGAAGGGTTAACACACACACACACACACACACACACCTTCTTCCCCTTCCTAACTCTCCCACTAACCAGCCCAGCAGACAATAAGGACCAATTAAGGTATATCGTCAGTAGGCTTAACGACCGTAACTGGCGGATTGTTTAGATTGTATTCTAGTTAACAGTCGACGATTGTACTCAGTTTAGGAAGTATCTTTAGGAATTAACAGGGTAAAGACTATCTGCAACTAGCTCTGGCATTTCCTTATCTTAAGAAGAAGTTCGTCCAATTTTAGCCACACTTATGATAATTGAAGGTATATCGTCTGCTGAATTAACGACCACCAATTATCAGGTGGACGTGATGAGATTGTGGTGGTGAATATTTATTGGTTTTGTTATGGGGAGGTTTTTAGTTTCCTCCCGAGACCTCCATCAAGCTTAACAAACAAAAACAAAATACCCCCCCCCCCCCCCCCCCTCCGAGATTAATGTGTACATTTTTCGGTAGAAAAATGTCGCGGCCGAAGGCCGGTTGCTCCTAAATTACAGGCCCGCTATCGCTTGCCAGGAAAAAATCGACACGTAAATGGCACGTAAGGTCTTAAAATTGACAGAAAGTGGGCGAAAGGTCTTAAAATCGCCATTTTAATGAGGGGAAGGTCTTAATATATCAATACCAATGAGGCTAAACATGAGGGAGAAGAGGGTCCAGAAAAAAGCCTCGTAAGTGAAGATCTCCCCCTAAAGGTGCTTAAATGGTGGTGGTGGGTGGTGTTGGTGGATTGTAGTGGTGGTGGTGATGGTGCGGCATGGTGGTATTGTTTTTTTTCTTCTTTTCTATGTGATTGAGGGAGGCAAAAGGCATAACTGCCTATAGCGAGTGCCTCCCCCATAGTTGAAAGAGTGACAGGGCCAAAATCAAGGGACGTTCGAGCCAAAATGCCTGGACACACGGAGTTTGAAGCAATTTAAGTCATAGGAAGAGGGAAAGACTGATTCTGGGAGAGAGTTCCAGAGCTCAGATGTTGAGTAGAAGAAAGTTTGAGAGTAACGTTTCACTCTTGGGTTGGAGAGTTGCACAGAGTAGGGGTGGGATTGAGTTGCAAGACGGGTACCACGTGCCCTACGTAAAGGAGGTGGTATGCACTGGGATAGCTCTGAAGAACACTGATTATTATAGTAGCGATAGAATAGCGAGAGAGATGCAACATTGCGGCGGAGAGAGAGAGAGATTGCAGAGAGTTGGTGAGTGGACGGGAGTTAATGATACGAAAGGCCTTCCTTTCAACTTTGTCTAGGAGAGCGGTGTGAGAGGAACCTCCCCACACATGTGAACAATACTCAATACAAGGGCGCACTATGCCCCTGTACAGAGCAAGAAGCTGTGCAGGGGAAAAGAACCCCCTAAGGCGGTTGAGCACACCCAACTTCTGGTAGGCTGCCTTAGCAAGACTGGTAATATGGTCCTTCCAAATGAGAGCAGAAGAAAAAGAGACACCAAGAATATTGAGAGAAGATGAAGGGTTGATTTTTGTATTGTTGAAGAATAAGGGATAGTCCGCTTGGAAATCCTGACGGGTAGATAGATGGAGAAATTGGGTTTTGGAAGCATTAAAGTTAACAAGGTTTTATCTGCCCCAATTGGAAATAATATTTAGATCAGAATTTAAGAGTTCTATGGCTTCATTACGTTTGTCGTTGAGGGATTGCTGGCTGGGGCGTTCTGAAAAACTAATGGAGTAGTGTAAGGTTGAGTCGTCTGCGTATGAATGGATGGGAATTAAGGTACAGTTAAGGAGATCATTTATAAAAATTAGAAAGAGAATAGGAGATAGGACAGAGCCCTGAGGAACACCGGAGTTTATAGGGTGATTGGTGATTGATGATACTGTTGATTGAATTACATGGTTGAGGAAATAGTGGTAGTGATATAGATTGTGATTGATTCTACGGTGGCGCTAATAAGTCATGTCTCAGCTGTCATTATGTGTGGCTCGCTCTGTGCTGTATTATTGTCTGTCAGATGTTGACTAGGCTGGGTAAGTGTAGGGACATGTTTGTGTATCCCACTTGAAAAAAAAAATCATGTTTAGGCATTGTTGATACCAATTATTGATCAAAATATACTTGGCGACGAGACATCACTTATTTGGCCGACTGTACATGGTGGTGAAAAAAAAAAAAAAACACACACACACACACACAAACACACACACACACACAAACACAAACACACACACACACACACACACACACACACACACACACACACACACACACACACACACACACACTAGAAAACAATAACAGTCATTGAAGGTGAATCGTCAGGAGGATTAATTAACGACCTTAACAAGTGGGACATGAGGGAGTAATTAACGACCTTAACAAGTGGGACATGAGGGATTAATTAACGACCTTAACAAGTGGGACATGAGGGAGGAATTAGACCAAGAAAAAGTAGGTACTTACTTGGCGTGATGATGAGAATGATGATGATGATGATGATGATGATGATGATGATGCTGATGATGATTAAATGGTGATACTGGGGATGAATTTTGGTGGTGGTGGTGGTAGTAAGGGGAGAGTTGTGATGTTGATGGTGGTGATGGTGGTAATCAAGAAACAATTAGACCAGGAGTGATGGCGTGGTGATGGATGATGATGGTGATCGTGATTACATGGTGGTGATTTTGGTGGTGTAGGTGGTGGTGGTGGTGATGGGAGTATTAGTGGTGGTGATGATAAAGGTGGTAGTGTTAATGCTGGTAGTTAATGATAGGTGGCATTGATGATCAACTTAATGGTGATGATAAATTAATGGTGATTTTGGCTGTGGTACGGTAGTTAATGGTTGTGCTACTGGTGATGATAGTGATTGTAGTGAATGATTTACCGAAAATTTTACACATATATCTAGCAAGGAGATCTAGGGGGTGTTTGTTTTAAGCTTGATGGAGGCCTAGCGAGGAAAATAACAGATAAATATATACTGTATATAATATATTAGACCCACAAATAAACACTACCCCTTTAAACTCACAAGTGTTGTTATGGTGATGGGTGCAGGGTAGCAGATTTTAGCGAGTATTGGTTGGAGCGTTATATATATTAGGTTAAGGGGAGGTTTTTAGTATGTTCTCTAGACCTCCATCAAACTTAAAATTACACACCCCTTGCAAGATAAATTTGTAAATTTTTCGGTAGAAAAATGTCCCGGCCGAAGGCCGCGTACTCCTAAATTACAGGCTCGCTATCGCTCGCCAGGAAAAAATCGACACCTAAATGGCACGAAAGATTTTAAAATCGACAGAAATGGGGTAAAAGTTCTTATAATCGCCAAACTAATGGGGCGATTGTCTTAAAATATCAAAAGCAATGGGGCTAAACATGAGGGAGAAAGGAGTCCAGAAAAAAAATCCCTCAAGTGGAAATCTCCCCTTAACACAACCCACAACGAGGGGCGACGCGCTCCTCGGTGCTGCTAGGAGAGTGGCGAGCACAACCTTAGGTGACCTTCTGGTGGTAATGTAGACAATAATGGTGAGCGGTGTGATGGTACGGTGGATGAATGATAGATGATCGGTGGGGGTTGGTGGAGGGAGGGCTTTAAGAGGGGGGGGGGGTCACCGGCTTTTTTTGTCTTTCTCTCCTTCCCTGGCTTGTATCCATTCGGCCCCATTCAGCCTACTGTTTTAAGATGTTTATCCCCATCCAGGTGTCGATTTCTTCCTGGCGAGCGATAGCGAGCCAGCATTGTATGGAAAAATCCGGCTTCGCCGGAGAATTTTTTCTATCGAAAAATGTAAAAATTTAGCTTGCTGTCAAAACTAAAATATATACTGTATATGCTGGCTCGCTACCGCTCGCCAGGAAAATATTGACACCTGGATGGGGGTAAACGTCTTAAAACAGTAGGCTGAAGGGGGCCGAATGATTACAAACCAAAGAGAGAGGGAGAGAAAGAGACAAAAAGCGAAGTGGGCTCCCTTAATGATTTAGGTTCATTAAGTGGAGATAATTTTAGTGTTGATACTGATGAATAATAGTGATGGTGGTGGTCAGGCTGGCAAATGAGAGACGATCCATCATTAATCCTCAATTCATGTTTTTGTTATTGTTAGTAAATGTGTACGATTGAAATTGTGCTTTGTAGTTCATATCTAGGTTCGAATCCCTGGACTGCTACATGTATTTGTTGATTTCATTAATTGAGTTTAGGGAGTAAAGTCGGTTGGTGGAGGGAACACAAATAATTAGCATTTAAGGGGAGATTTCTAGTTGAGGGATTTTTTTTCTGGACCCCTTTCTCCCTTATGTTTACCCCCATTGCTTCTGAGATTTTAAGACGTTCGCCCTAGTAGTTTGGACATTTTAAGACATTTTGCCCCATTTCTGTCAATTTTAAGACCTTTCGTGCCATTAAGGTGTCGATTTTTTCCTGGCGAGCGATAGCGAGCCTGTAATTTAAGAGCAACCGGTCTCCGGCCGGGAAATTTTTCTACCGAAAAATTTACAAATTTATCTTGAAAGGGGGTCTACGGGGTGTAATTTTAAGCTTGATGAAAACGTAGGGAACAAACTAAATATCTCCCCTTAAGGCTATAAAATGGGAAAGCATATACATTTCTTGTTAAATACCCTGTATTCCGTCACTTATTCATCTCATTTTGATTAATTCTGCTCTCAACACCAAACACCCCTCAATGTAATTAATGAAAGCATGTGATCGTCCCGGGATTCGAACCTGGGTTATCACATGCAGATCTTAGAACACTGTAATCATTACACCCAATTTTACAAGCAAAATGTCCCCAGTTTGATACCTTGGTGTTCGTAGTGATTGATGGTTGTGATGTAAGTGGTTATGGAGGTAGATAATGGTGATTGATGCTAGGTGAAGGTTGAGGGAGGATAGATAAGGAAGTGTTTGCTTTAGATTAATTATACAACTGGTGACGGTAATTGTGATCGCTGAGGTGATTGACGCTAGTAGAAGGATGAGGGAGGATAGATTGAGAAGTATTTGCTTTAGGGGGTCACCGGCATTTGTTTATCTTTTTCCTCTTTTCTCTCTTTCCCTGGCTTGTATCCATTCGGCCCCATTCAGCCAACTGTTTTAAGACGTTTATCCCCATCCAGTCGATTTCTTCCTTTCGAGCGATAGCGAGCCAGTATTGTATGGAGAAATCCCGCTTCACCGGAGAAAAAAAATCTATCGAAAAATGTACAAATTTAGCTTGCTATCAAACCAAAAATATATATAGGCTGGCTCGCTACCGCTCGCCAGGAAAATAATGACACCTGGATGGGGATAAACGTCTTAAAACAGTAGGCTGAATGGGACCGAATGGATACAAGCCAAAGAGAGGGAGAAAAAGAGAAAAAAAAACAAAAAAGCGAGGCGGGCTCCCTTAACTACACAATTGAGGAATGAGATAGTTGAGGTGATGAATGATAGAAGAAGGATGATGATAAAGGAGACATAAAGACGTGTTTGCTTTAGTTTAACCCCTTCTTTATCGGTGATGTCCTTTGCATTACATTCTGGCAACTATTAAGCTATGTTGTTCAGCTTAAGGGGAGGTTTTGAGTTTGTTCCCTACTTTTTCATCAAGCTTAAAATTACATCCCCTAGACCCCCTTTCAAGATAAATTTGTACATTTTTCGGTAGAAAAATGTCCAAGCCGGAGGCCGGGTGCTCTTAAATTACAGGCTCGCTATCGCTCGCCACGAAAAAATCGACACCTTAACGGCACGAAAGGTCTTGAAATTGACAGAAATGGGGCAAAATGTCTTAAAATATCCAAACTACTAGGGCGAAGGTCTTAAAATCTCAAAAAAGCAATGGGGCTAAACATGAGGGAGAAAGGGGTCCAGAAAAAAATCCCTCAAGTGGAAACCTCCCCTTTAAGAGGCTACAGACTCTTAATGAAGCCTCTTAGCTTCCATATATCTTTTGTTAAGCTTCACAACATCGTCTAAATATAACTGAAGTCAAATATAAAAGACGTGGCCGGTACAGAAGGGGTTAAGGGGAGGTTTTTAGTTTGGTCCCTAGATATCCTTCAAGCTTAAGATTACACCCCCTTGAGCCCCTTTCAAGATAAATTTGTACATTTTTCGGTAGAAAAATGTCCCGGCTGAAAGCCGGTTCCTCTTAAATTACAGGCTCGCTATCGCTCGCCAGGATAAAAATCGACACCTAAATGGCATGAAAGGTCTTAAAATTGACAGAAATGGGTTGAAAGTTCTTAAAATCGTCAAAATAATGGGGCAAACGTCTTAAAATTAGAAAAAACAATGGGGCTAAACATGGGGGAGAAAGGAGTCAAGAAAATAATCCCTCAAGTGGATATCTCCCCTAAATTATACAACTGGAGAGATAGTAATGGTGATCGTTGAGGTGATAAGTGATAGCATAAAACTAAGAGAGGAGATATTAAGAAGTATTTTGCTTTAGGATAATTATACAACTGGTGAATATAATGAGATAGTTGGGGTGATGAATGATAGAAGAAGGGTGATAGAGAATAAATGAAGAAGTAATTGATGAATGATAGAAGAAGGGTGATAGAGAATAAATGAAGAAGTAATGGGCTTTAAGGGGGTACTACCCGCTTTTTATGGACCTCCTTTTCCCTCGTGTTTAGCATATTAGTTTTGAGATTTTAAGACGTTCCTTCCAATAGTTTGTCGATTTTCAGACCTTTTGCCCCATTTATTTGTCAATATTAAGACCTTTCGTGCCATTTAGGTGTCGAGTGTTTCCTGGTGAGCGATAGCGAGCCTGTAATTTTAAAAGAAACCTGACATTTTCTATCGAAAAATGTACAAATTTATCTTGAATTTATCTAGGGGGTGTATTTCTAAGTTTGATGGACGTCTAGCGAGGAAACTAAACAAATAAATTAATAAATGAATTAATAGCCCAACAAAACAAGCACTAGCCCCTTAAGTTGATTATAGAAATGGAGGTTATTTATGGAGATACATTTCTTTTGTAGGTATACATTGTTATAATATTTACTTGAGGTGATGATGGTAACGAGGGGCGTCGCGCTCTTTGGTGCCGCTAGAGGAGCGGCGAACACATCCAAAGGTATCCAAAGGTATAGACTGGTTATAGACTGCATCACCGTTGATTCATTTAAACTCCGCCTAGACAAATATCTCGCATCAAACCCGCGACTGACTGCGTTTGTAAATTAATAACTTTATTTTATCCCCCCCTCAGTTACTAACCCATCTGTCCTCTACTAAACTTCCTAATCCTGCCACGGACATTAGTTCCAGGGCAGTATTTCCCTTTCCAATGTTCCCTTACCCACTCTAAACCACTGTTTGGACACTTGATCCTCAGTGTTTTGAAGGACAAGCAACCTAGAAGAGTCACTAGATCTGTTGTTGCTTGATTTCATTTGTACTAGCCGTTTTCTTAGAGCGTTGGTGATTGTGAAATTGCTTTGGGTTATTTATACACCTGTTTTATAGAAAATATGGGTATGAAGTGTAATTAATGTATCCACAGTAATTTACCCTACTGAAGGTGTCTTGAAATCCATCTAATGTAATGATAACAAAAGCTTTGATCCATCAATATACCCAATTTATTTTATATACCTGTTTTATACCTTTGATAAATGTGCAGTGTGGTAATGGCTTGCGGGATAATTGAGGTTATGATGATAAGGGATAATGGTAGTGGTGGTAATGATAATTATAATTGTAGTGGTGGTAGTAATGGTGATAGTTTTAATGGTAGTGGTAGTGCTAGTGGTGATAATTATATTGGTAGTGGTGATGGTATTGGTGGTGATTATAATGGTAGTGGTGGTGGCAGTGGAAATATTGATAATGATAGTGGTGGTGGTAGTGGTGGTAGAAGTGGTGGTGATAATTATAATGGTAGTGGTGGTGGCAGTGGAAATATTGATAATGATAGTGGTGGTGGTAGTGGTGATAATTATAATGGTAGTGGTGGTAGAAGTGGTGGTGATAATTATAATGGTAGTTGTGGTAGAAGTGGTGGTGATATTGATAATGGTAGTGGTGGTGGTAGTGGTGATAATTATAATGGTAGTGGTGGTGGTAGTGGTGATAATTATAATGGTAGTGGTGGTAGAAGTGGTGGTGATAATTATAATGGTAGTTGTGGTAGAAGTGGTGGTGATATTGATAATGGTAGTGGTGGTGGTAGTGGTGATAATTATAATGGTAGTGGTGGTGGTAGTGGTGATAATTATAATGGTAGTGGTGGTAGAAGTGGTGGTGATAATTATAATGGTAGTTGTGGTAGAAGTGGTGGTGATATTGATAATGGTAGTGGTGGTGGTAGTGGTGATAATTATAATGGTAGTGGTGGTGGTAGTGGTGATAATTATAATGGTAGTGGTGATAATTATAATGGGTGTGGTGGTGATAATGAAGATAGATGGTGGAAGAAGAATAATTGGGAATAAATTATAAAAGGAAACGAGTGAGAATGTGTTTAATATAGGCTAATTATGTGTTTAATATAGGCTAATTATGTGTTTAATATAGGCTAATTATGTGTTTAATATAGGCTAATTATGTGTTTAATATAGGCTAATTATGTGTTTAATATAGGCTAATTATGTGTTTAATATAGGCTAATTATGTGTTTAATATAGGCTAATTATTGTACTGGTACTGGTAAAGGGGGTAATTGGGCTGATGACGATGGTATATATATATATATATATATATATTATTATTTATTTATTTTTTCCTCGCTAGACCATCAAAGCTTAGAAATCTCCCCTTAGACCCCTCTTAAAGATAAATGTGTACATTTGTACAAACTTGGTATTAATGTGATGCAAAGCTATGATAGTTTTCTATATTTGCATTAGGTATCGAGAAATAAGCTGCTAAAGGGTTAAATTTGCCATCAGCTGGACAAAATAGACTTGTGGTAGTGTTGTTTAACTTAAGGGGGGTGACCTGTTTTTGTTCTGCCCTTTTCTATCTTTTTCTGGCTTGTATCCATTTGGCCCCATTCAGCCTACTGTTTTAAGACGTTCATCCCCATCCAGGTGTCAATTTTTTACTGGTGAGCGGTAGCGAGCCAGCATATTTATTATTTTTGTTTGACAGCAGGCTAAATTTGTACATTTTTCGATAGAAAAATTTCTCCGGCGAAGCCGGATTTCTTCATATAATGCTGGCTCGCTATCGCTCGCCAGGAAAAAATCGACACCTAGATGGGGATAAACGTCTTAAAATAGTTGGCTGAATGGGGCCGAATGGATATAAGCCAGAGAAAGAGAGAAAAGGACAGAAATAACAAAAAGCAGGTCACCCCCCTTAATGATGATAGTGGGTACTGGAAAAAGGGGTGTATTGTAACTTACGATTGACCTTCAGTATTTTGTGCTAAGTGTTGGTAGAGGTGCTTGGTGATTTGGGCTAATTATGGTGATGGTGGTGGTGGTGATGAGGATAATTATGGCTCTGTTGCATATTGATGATGGTGGTGATGATTCGTGGTGGAGGTGGGGATGGATGGTGTGTTGAGGACTTGTGGGGCGTGTTGGCGATTGCAGTTCTGGTGTGTTTGATGATGTTCGTATTATGGATGGCTGATAAATATGTAATGTGAATGCCCTAGTAAATCATCAACCATCAGTGTTTGTGATTTAGGTATTGGAATGGATGTGATTATGATGTTGATGGCAATGATGATGATGATGGCACTTGAAGAGGACAACTGAAGAAGGACGATGATTGTCTTAATGATTTTATGTTTGTTGTATTGGCGAAGAATGAGCAAATATCGCTAATGTCACGCTACATTTGCCTTTGGCAGCATTGTATATCTAGCGAGACTCTGACTCAGAGCCTTCAGTGCCATGTCCGCCTGGCTGGGAAAAGGACGTGTGGCCTGCCGCACCTCCCGTTCCCTCGCACTCGATTTTACAGGCTTTAAGAGGCTTTAAAAGCCTGTATATTGCTGTAAATTGCCATGGCATTCCGGAACGTCTCCCGCAGGGAAAGGGTTAAGTCCATATTAGATAGACATATAGAACGTTCTCTCTCGCTCATTCTTTTTCACATACACATTCACACACACACACTCTCTCTCACACACACACACACACACACACACACATACACACACTATCATATATATAGCCTAATTGTAAAATTGTCCAGTATAGTGATGGTACTTCATTATTAACTTATACTAATTTGAAATATTGTTATGTGTTCTAATCTGCCTTTGTTCTTTTGCAGGTAAGTGTTGGTGGGATAACAACCACAGGTGCCCGGACGGTGCCTCCAACTGGTAATGTACGAGGAGATGGGATTTGTACGGGTAATGGGTCGTTTTTCTGGTCCTCCTTCTTCCACATAGTGTTAAAAATATAGTTACTGTTTTCGATATGTGTGTTCGTTCTAGTTTTACCAAAGCAGTCATATACTTAAGGGGAGACGAGTCTTTTTTTTTCTATATTCCAACTACTCCCTCTCGGGCATAGGCTGAGAGCCTGTACATTCCATCGCTCAACACGGTGAAGCCCGTGAGGTCTTGTTCCAGACTGGGGAGTGA
This sequence comes from Paralithodes platypus, assembly GCA_032716605.1. Taxonomy (NCBI): domain Eukaryota; kingdom Metazoa; phylum Arthropoda; class Malacostraca; order Decapoda; family Lithodidae; genus Paralithodes; species Paralithodes platypus. Next base: position 1,258,911 of record CM064504.1, read on the forward strand.
GACATGTGAAGCATCCATCATGGCTCGAAGCAGCTCCATCTCTGAAGCGGCTGGTTGCTTCGCTCAAGTGCTTCACCGTCTCATCCTCCAGACTCAGACCCTCACTCTCAGAACGCCACCTATTGAGCAGTGAACTCACTAGGCATTGTCCCCCTGTAACATATTTTGAATATGGGAATATCCATACAGTGTTATTTAATCAGGGAACAATTAGGGTATTTTTTTGGCATTTCGGTGGGCTTTGTGGTAATGCACTGATACTAGGTACAGCACAAATTCAATCCCAATAATATCAAATAATAATATGTTAGGTCATTCATTCCTTTATTTCTTAGTTTCCTCACTAGACCTCCATCAAGCTTTAAAAAAAAAAAACCTAGACCCCCTTTTAAGATAAATTTTACATTTTTCGATAGAAAAATGTCCCGGCCAAAGGCCGGTTCCTCTTAAAATTTCAGGCTCGCTATCGCTCGCCAGGAAAAGATCGAAACCTAAATGGCACGAAAGGTCATAAAATTGACAAAGCAATGGGGCGAAAGGTGTTAAATCGCCAAACTAATGGACCGAACGTCTTTTAATCTCAAAACAAATGGGGCTTAACACAGGGAGAAAGGGGAGCAGAGAAACGACTGGTCTCCCCTTAAGGTGTACCGTATGTTTCTTACTACCACTACCTACTCTATGTATAACTCTTAAGGTGTATATGTTTCTTACTACCACTACCTACTGTATGTATAACTCTTAAGGTGTACCGTATGTTTCTTACTACCACTACATACTCTATGTATAACTCATAAATACATTCATACCATTGGCGATTGCTGTTGGAGTCGTTTTTTTATTTTTTCTATTTTTCTCCCTTCTCGAATTGCTTCTTCATTTGCTTACGTCCACCTTTTGCACTATTAACCCCTTCTGTACCGGCGACGTCTTTTTAATTTTATTGTGGCTACTATTAAGCTATTTTATTCAGTTTTAAAAGGCCCTTCAGTAATTAATAGGCTTCGAACTATCTCAATTAACCCTTTTAGTGCCACATATCATTCCTAAGTTGCACAATATCCTCTAAAAAAAGACTAGCATAACATGAAATAGACGTCGGCGGTACAGAAGGGGTTAAGCTGGAAACATTGAATACTGATCAAGAGAAATACTGTGGTTTAAAGGGAGTTTGTTTATATATTTTTGTATTGAATATTAGTATTTTTTTTAGTTAACTATTATTCGTCAAAATGCGTCATGATCCTCAAGGGGTTAAGCCCTTTATGCTGCCACACATCCTCAGTTTCGTCTCTATCCTTATTTCTCCTTTCATTATCTTCTCCTGTCATCACTTCCGCTTCTCGTCTTCACCATCCTCCTCCCTCCTTCTTCTCCTTTCTCTCCTTCTTCTAGCATCATCATCATTAATATTGTCATTATGCTCATCATCATTACCAATATCTTCATCATCAACATACTTCTTCTTGTTTATTCCTCCGTTTCTTCCTCCATCTTCCTCTTCTTCCTCCCTCCTTCCCGCTCCAATACTCCTTAGCCTTAAATTACACCCCCCACAGGATCCAACTCCATTTACATACGAACCAACTGCCCTCTATAGAATTCTGAACCCCTCCACCCCCTGTGCCTTATAGACTTGATCCCTACTATATACCTCTCTCTCTCTCTCTCTCTCTCTCTCTCTCTCTCTCTCTCTCTCTCTCTCTCTCTCTCTCTCTCTCTCTCTTCTGGAATACTGCGTTCAATCCTGGTGCCCTTATTACCAAAAAGATATAAACAAGCTAGAACGAGTTCAACGTAGAGTTACCAAAATGATACCTAGCCTAAAGAACAAACCATACGAAGAGCGTCTTAGAGAATTAAATCTATTTCCTTTAACCCAGCGCAGATTAAGAGGCGACTTAATTCAAGTGTTCAAAATCATCAAAGGCATCGACAATATGAACTGTAGTAAGTACTTCACTATCGACCAATCTAATTACACGCGGGGAAACGGTTGCAAAATTATTGGTAAATCTTTTAACTCGCACGAATCTAAGAATTTCTTCTTCAATCGAGTTGTCAACTTGTGGAATGGGCTTCCCCGAGACGTTATATACTGCAGCACCGTTGATTCATTTAAATTCCGCCTAGACAAATATCTCGCATCAAACCCGCGACTGACTGCGTTTGTAAATGAATAACTTTATCCTCCCCTCAGTTACTAACCCATATGTCCCCTACTAACTTCCTAGTCCTGCCACGTTAGTGGCAGGGCAGTAGTTCCCTTTCCAATGTTCCCTTACCCACTCTAAACCACTGTTTGGACACTTGATCCTCAGTGTTTTGGAGGACAAGCAACCTAGAAGGGTCACTAGACCTGTTGTTGCTTGATTTCCTTTGTACTCCTTTGTACTCTCTCTCTCTCTCTCTCTCTCTCTCTCTCTCTCTCTCTCTCTCTCTCTCTCTCTCTCTCTCTCAACTTGGATTACATTGACTGTTTTGTTTTCATAATTATGTTTTTTTTTTTTACTTTGTTATGCCCTTTTCACTGCTCTCTCGTCTGTTTATCCTCTCTCTCTCTCTCTCTCTCTCTCTCTCTCTCTCCTCACCAGTACCCTCTCTCCAAATATTATCTCTCCAATCATTCCAATATCCTCTCCGATCCCCTCCTCTCTCCCCTCCCCCCTCCTCCTTCCTAATCTGTTATTGTTGTCCCCTGCTTCTCCCCCCCCCCCATTATTTATTGCTACCCTCCCTATTATTCCAATATAGCTGTTCTACCGGTTTATATTGATTTATTTAAGGGAGGATGGGCTGTTTTTCTGCCCCCCCCCCCCCCCCCCCCCCCCTCCCCTTTTTCCTCATGTTTAGCCCCATTGGTTTTCAGATTATATGACTTTAGGCCCAATAGTTTGGTGATTTTAGACCTTTCGCCACATTTCTTTGTCAATATTTAGACTTTTCACGTAATTTAGGTGTCCTGGCGAGCGATAGCGAGCCTGTAATTCAAGATAAATCGCCCATCGGCCGGTACATTTCTCTAATCGAAAAATGTACAAATTTATTTTGAAGGAGGGTCTTGGGCGGGTGTTTTTTTAAGTTTGATGAAGGTTTAGGGCAGAAACTAATAAACTAATACAAACATGCATCAAACAATAAGCAATTACATACGCCCGATCTCCCTTTGAAACCCCAATTTGGTTAATTATGGACTATTAACCCGTTCAGTAATGCGGCGTGTTGTTATATTTAATTCTGGCTAACACACTATATATGCAGGGGTAGGAAAGGCCTCTAGCAATCAAAGGTGTTTAATTGATCGCCATTATCACTAAGCCTTCTTCAAATCCTGTCTAATGCTTTTATAATCATTTACTAATAACAGAATCAGCTTCAATAATGCGCCAAGGAATACTAAAAGGGTTCATTCCTTTATTAGTGTACCAATATATGTATTTATTAAGGGGAGGTATTTAGTTTGGTCCCTAGATATCCTTCAAGCTTAAGATTACACCCCCTTGAGCCCCTTTCAAGATAAATTTGTACATTTTTCGGTAGAAAAATGTCCCGGCTGAAAGCCGGTTCCTCTTAAATTACAGGCTCGCTATCGCTCGCCAGAATAAAATCGACACCTAAATGGCACGAAAGGTCTTAAAATTGACAGAAATGGGTTGAAAGTTCTTAAAATCGTCAAAATAATGGGGCAAACGTCTTAAAATTAGAAACACAATGGGGCTAAACATGTGGAAGAAAGGAGTCCAGAAAAAAATCCCTCAAGTGGATATCTCCCCTTAACTTCAATACCCTTATTTATCTACAGTCGATTTTTGTCCAGCTGAGCCTAAATTGTCCTGTTTCTATCTTTGTTACGCGGCTATAAGGTCAATTGGGTAGGCTAGCGAAATATGCTGTTAACTATGAAAACTTGGCCTTAAGGGCAGATATCCACCTGGAGTATTTTTTTCTGGACCCCCCCCCCTCTCCCTCATGTTTAGCCCCATTGCTTTTGATATTATAAAACGTTCGCCCCATTAGTTTAGCGATTTTAAGAACTTTCACCCCATATTAAAACCTTTCGTGCCATTCAGGTGTCGATTCTATCCTGGCGAGCGATAGCGAGCCTGAATTTAAGAGGAACCGGCCTTCGGCCGGGAAATTTTTCTACCGAAAAATTTACAAATTTATCTTGAAAGGGACTCAAGGGGGTATAATTTAAAGCTTGATGGAGTTCTAGGGAAAAAACTAAATACCTCCCCTTAATACGACACACAGCCATAGTAGTTTCATATATTTCCATTAAGCATCGAGAAATCAGCTAATAAGAGATTCAATTTACGATCAGCTGGAAAACAATAGAGTTATAGTTGTATTGTAATCTTGTTTTATCAGGTTTACATTTCATGAATATTCTTTTAATTTTTATTTGGTATTTGTTTTCGTTCACTTCCCCCTGTACAGCCTTTATATCTAGATGTTCTTCACCTTCTGATATTGTGTTTATTGGATAATGAATATATCAAATTTCATCAGTGTAATTTGTGCTATATCCTGCTTACATCACTGGCCATGTACTCCCCCTGTTATTATTATTATTATTATTATTATTATTATTATTATTATTCCCCTTTGCCCTTGTCAAAGTCCTGCCCCCACTTCAAACTTCATCAATTGGCCTTTCACGGCTAACTCAACATATTCAACCCTCGTCCTCACAGGCCTTTCAATCTCCCTCTCTCAACCCTCCGTCGATTCCATTTAAGGGGGGTCACCGGCTTTTTTTTTATCTTACTCTCCTTTTCTCTCTTTCCCTGGCTTGTATCCAATCGGCCCCATTCAGCCAACTGTTTTAAGACGTTTATCCCCATCCAGGTGTCTATTTCCTCCTGGCGAGCGATAGCGAGCCAACATTGTATGGAGAAATCCGGCTTCGCCGGATACATTTTTCTATCGAAAAATTACAAATTTAGCTTGCTGTCAAAACAAAAATAAAAATAAGCTGGCTTGCTACCGCTCGCCAGGAAAATATTGATACCTGGATGGGGGTAACCGTCTTAAAACAGTAGGCTGAATGGATAAAAGCCAAAGAGAGAGGGAGAGAAAGCGAAAAAAGCGAGGTGGGCTCCCTTAATACCTCTCAATTTGTCTTTCTCTCCCTCCCTCTACCACCCAAATCTTTCCATTTGTTTGTGTTGTATTCTGTTGCTTCACATAGTATTCCTTTATGCCTTGGTGTATTCCTGTATGCCTTGGTGTATTCCTGTATGCCTTGGTGTATCCTCCGGTATGCCCTTGTGTATTCCTTTATGCCTTGGTGTATTCCTGTATGCCTTGGTGTATTCCTGTATGCCTTGGTGTATTCCTGTATGCCTTGGTGTATTCCTGTATGCCTTGGTGTATTTCTGTATGCCTTGGTGTATTCCTTTATGCCTTGGTGTATTCCTTTATGCCTTGGTGTATTCCTGTATGCCTTGGTGTATTTATGTATGCCTTGGTGTATTTCTGTATGCCTTAGTGTATTCCTTTATGCCTTGGTGTATTCCTGTATGCCTTGGTGTATTCCTGTATGCCTTGGTGTATTCCTGTATGCCTTGGTGTATTCCTTTATGCCTTGGTGTATTCCTGTATGCCTTGGTGTATTCCTGTATGCCTTGGTGTATTCCTTTATGCCTTGGTGTATTCCTTTATGCCTTGGTGTATTCCTGTATGCCTTGGTGTATTCCTGTATGCCTTGGTGTATTCCTTTATGCCTTGGTGTATTCCTTTATGCCTTGGTGTATTCCTGTATGCCTTGGTGTATTCCTTTATGCCTTGGTGTATTCCTGTATGCCTTGGTGTATTCCTTTATGCCTTGGTGTATTCCTGTATGCCTTGGTGTATTCCTTTATGCCTTGGTGTATTCCTGTATGCCTTGGTGTATTCCTTTATGCCTTGGTGTATTCCTGTATGCCTTGGTGTATTCCTTTATGCCTTGGTGTATTCCTGTATGCCTTGGTGTATTCCTTTATGCCTTGGTGTATTCCTGTATGCCTTGGTGTATTCCTTTATGCCTTGGTGTATTCCTGTATGCCTTGGTGTATTCCTTTATGCCTTGGTGTATTCCTGTATGCCTTGGTGTATTCCTTTATGCCTTGGTGTATTCCTGTATGCCTTGGTGTATTCCTTTATGCCTTGGTGTATTCCTGTATGCCTTGGTGTATTCCTTTATGCCTTGGTGTATTCCTTTATGCCTTGGTGTATTCCTGTATGCCTTGGTGTATTTGATTGTATTCCAATATTTATTAACCCCTTCTGTACCGGCGACGTCTTTGTAAGTTTATTCTAGCAATATTTAGACGATTTTGTGCAGTTTAAAGAGGATTTGTGGTAGTAAAAATGGTTAAGTGGGATTGTTGGCAGCCTGTTAATTGCTGGAGGCCCTTTATAAACTGAATATAATCGTCTAATAGTAGCCAGAATAAATTAAAAGTGCGTGACCTGTAATGAACGGGTTGATATTGTCACTTTATTTTGATACAGTGAAATGTTCTGTTCCTTTCATCAATTGTACTCGCCTGCCTACCCCTTTGCTGTCTTGCTGTAGTTATCGGGTTACTATTACTATATATACATGAAAATTACCTGTTCCCTTCGTGTTTTTAATTTTCTCTCTGACCCTTTCTCTTCCAAGTCTACCACTTCCAACACCATTTCAGTATCCCTGTCACTAACCCTCTCCATTCCCTCTAATACCCTCCATCCCTCTCACGTCTCCCTCCCTCACCCACCAGAATGTGTCTAGTATATCATCTTTATCCATTTGGGTATGTCTGTTGTGTTTTACGTTCTGTTGTCGTTTATTTTGTGTTGTGTATATTATACATTTGCAAGTTTTACCTTATTTTGAAACCTTTCGTCCCATTTCTATATCAATATCAAGACCTTTCGTGCCATTTAGGTGTCCATTTTTTCATGGCGAGCGATAGCGAGCCTGTAGACAAATGTACACAATACACATTTATCAAGTGGGGTCTAAGGATTTTTTTTTTTTCAAGCTTGATGAAGGTCTAGCGAGGAAACTTATAAATAAATTAATATATATAAACAAATTAGACCCAACAAAATATTAACTGTTCCCTTAACCAATATTTTACCTTCCCAGTTCCCCTCCTTCTAACTCATTGTTATTACCCCTTTATTCCCCATCTCCCAGTCCCCTCAAATTATGTCCTCGATTCACCTCTATTCTCTCCTCTTCTATCTCTATCTCCCTCCTTCCATCCCCTCCCATCCTTCTAACTCTATCTCCCCCTGCTCCCTACACCAATCTCACGAACCATTGAATTACTACAACTGCTACTACTACTACTACTACTGCTACTGCTACTACTACTACTACTTTTTTTTTTTTTTTTTTTTATCTTCCCTTCCTTCATACTCTTCCCCATTCTTCCTCCATCTCCCTTTCACCGCCTATTCCTTTGTGTTTCCTACAATTATTATCCTCCAGCATACCCTTTCTCCTTTCCTTCCTCCTTTCCTTCCACCTTCCTTTTCTTCTAACTCTCCTCTCATATTCCTTCCATTCTCCTTACTCTCCTTTGTCCTATTATTGCCTCCTGCTTCTCCCTCCTTTATCTCCCTTTACCTCCTTTTCTCCCAGCTTCCCTCCTTCTAACTCTCCGACTCTCCTCTCATTATACTCCCGTTCCTCTTCCCCTCCTGTTTCCTCCTCCTGTTCCCTCCTTTATCTCCACTTTCCTCGCAGCTCCCCTCCTTCTAACTGTGTAGCTCCCCCTCCCCATACCAATCCCACGAACCATTGACTTCCTACTACGGCGGCTGCTCGTCTTCTGGCTGGCATTGCAGGCGTTGCTTCCGGTCCTCCGTCGTGTCCGGCTCGCTGTGGCTGGTCCGGCTCAACGTCGTCTGTGCGGAGAATGGAGATAATTTGCTTACAGTAGCCACCACCATGTGTGCTTTGAGTTTTTATTTTTGCAGGATATGTGTATTTCATATGGTCAGACTTCTTGAAGCTCCCACTATATGATAAAGTATATCTTCTATACCGTTATGCATAGACATTAGTAGAATCTATATACCAATTATCGTTTTTTTCTCCATTTCCTCCTATATTTAATGAACATACTGCAGAATAGCTAAAGGCAGCTACGTATATATAAGTTAATATGTTGAGCACCTGTTTGCTCTCATTCCTTGCACCTTTGTCACGCATTGCATCAATATTTCGTAGACTATAACACGGGAATATGGAAACAAAGCTGGGCAATTCTCCCCATGGAAGAAGGTGGCAGTGCAGTTTGCTTAACCCTCGGAGTTTCCCAGAATTGGTGAGTTTAGGGAGGGCCAGGAAATACATAGGGGTGAGAGAGAGACGGAAGAGGAGATGGAAGAGGGGGTTAAGAGAGAGAGAGAGAGAGAGAGAGAGAGAGAGAGAGAGAGAGAGAGAGAGAGAAGATGGAAAAGAGGGGTTTAAGAGAGAGAGAGAGAGAGATGGAAGATAGGGTGAGAGACTATGGGAAGCGTATGCATTGAAGTAGTGATAACATTTGGAGTAAAGGATAATTTCGACTAATAAAGGAATGTGAGGAGAATGGATAGAGTGGGGAGGGAGTTTATTAGGAAATATAAGCAAAGTAGATTGGTATTGATAGATTGAGTCTTGGAGAGAATCTGATATTTGGGGTAGAAGTTAAAAATTAACCCTTTGGATAGATAGATATTTTGTATACTGTAGCCTAGTTACTCCAAAGAACTTAAGGGGAGGAAGACCGTTTGTTTGGTCTATTAATTAATGTATTCATATTTTTTTTAGTTTCCTCCCTAGACCTCCATCAAGCCTAGAAAAACACCCCCTAGACGAAAGGTGTTAAAGTCGCAAAACTAATGGGCCGAACGTCTTATAATCTCAAAACTAGTGGGGCTAAACATTTGGGAGAAGGGGGTCCAGAAGAACGATCTGCCTCCCCTTAAGCAAGGAAATGCGTGCCAAGGGAAAGCGCAACCCATTGTTCTTTGTCTCTACCCCTTCCTCTCTTTTCTTTACTCCTCCTTCTCCCCCTCCTCTTCCTCCTTCGTCCCGTCCTCCACCTCCTTTTCCTCCTCCTCTACCAACTTCTCTTTCCTCCTCCTCCGGCTTCTTCTTTTCTTCCTCATACATCTCCTCGTCCACCTTTGCTTGCTCCTCCTCTCCGCCTTTTCTTCCACTTACTACTCCTCCACCCTTTCTTCCTCCTCCGTCTTTTCCTTCTTTTCTTCCTCCTCCACCTGTTCTTCCTCCTCCTCCGTCTTTTCTTCCTCATTCATCTCCTCCTCCACCTTGTCTTCCTCCTCCTCCGGCTTCTTCTTTTCTTCCACTTACTACTCCTCCTCCACCACCTTTCCTTCCTCCTCCTCCGTCTTCTTCTTTTCTTCCACTTACTACTCCTCCTCCACCTTTTCTTCCTCCTTCTCTGCCTTCTCCTTCCTTTCTTCCACATACTACACTTCCTCCTCGTCCACACCCATCTCCCCCCGCCCCCAGTGTATGTGTGATGTTATGGGCGGCACCAGGACCCGTAAAGTGACCCAGGAAGCACGAACACACAAACACCAGCAGGAAGGACACACACACACACACACACACACACACACACACACACACACACACACACACACACACACACACACACACACACACACACACACACACACACATACCCACCCACCCACCCACCCACCCACCCACACACATACCCACCCACCCACCCACCCACCCACCCACCCACCCAAACCCACCCACCCAAACCCACCCACCCACCCACCCACCCACCCACCCACCACCCACCCACCCACCCACCCACCCACCCACCCACCCACATACACACACACACTGCCCCGTAGCCTAGTAGGTAGAGCTCTCGTCTCACACACGAGGGGTCGGGGGTTCAATCCCCGGCCGGGCGGAGACAAATTGGGCTTGTCTCCTTTCATGTGTTAGCCTCAGTTCACCTAGCTGTAAATAGGTACCTGGAATAAGTGGACGACGTTGTGACGTCCCATCTGGGGTTGGCAAAAATGGTACAAGGCGAGATGGGTATCATATGGTTCACCTAAGCTGATGGTTACCTAAGCCTTCGGGCGAGACGGTACCGTCTATAGTGAGAATGGTACCATACAGATCCACCCTAAGCCTTTGTTTCCGATGTCGCCAATTGGCTAAATACAGACTACACACACATCCACAGCCATTCCAACAGTACATAAAACACTTAACACGTATTTCACGCAATACATTCCCAGTTAAGGAGGCGCGATAATAATGAGCTTAGCTCGCATTGCGTGGATTCCCCTTGACGAACAAGTAACTGAGTAACTGAGTAACACACACACACACACACACGGGTGGATTTTTGGGTGGGTTTTGATGATTGGTGGCTTTGTTGGGCAAGCAAGAGATGGTTAGGTAAGTTGATGGGGTGAAAGCGGGTGGGTGGGTGGGGAGGATTGATTAGAAGGATGGATGGTAGAAATTATTGATGAATGGTTGAGTTGGTTGATAGAAGAAAGTGTCTATGTACAACCTTGGTCATTTAATTCCTTCTATTCCCCTTTATCCATGCTGTCTTTCTCATCCTCCTCTCCCACGTTCTGTCTTTCCCTTCTTCCTCTAGAGACTAGACAGTCAAAACGGTTGTGTCGTCGCAGTAAAAATAAAACTTTTCCCTCCATGTAGGTATAACTTTTCCCTCCATGTAGGTATAACTTTTCCCTCCATGTAGGTATAACTTTTCCCTCCATGTAGGTATAACTTTTCCCTCCATGTAGGTGTAACTTTTCCCTCCATGTAGGTATAACTTTTCCCTCCATGTAGGTATAACTTTTCCCTCCATGTAGGTGTAACTTTTCCCTCCATGTAGGTGTAACTTTTCCCTCCATGTAGGTATAACTTTTCCCTCCATGTAGGTATAACTTTTCCCTCCATGTAGGTGTAACTTTTCCCTCCATGTAAGTATAACTTTTCCCTCCATGTAGGTATAACTTTTCCCTCCATGGGTGTAACTTTTCCCTCCATGTAGGTATAACTTTTCCCTCCATGTAGGTGTAACTTTTCCCTCCATGTAGGTGTAACTTTTCCCTCCATGTAGGTATAACTTTTCCCTCCATGTAGGTATAACTTTTCCCTTCATGTAGGTATAACTTTTCCCTCCATGTAGGTATAACTTTTCCCTCCATGTAGGTGTAACTTTTACCTCCATGTAGGTGTAACTTTTCCCTCCATGTAGGTGTAACTTTTCCCTACATGTAGGTATAACTTTTCCCTCCATGTAGGTATAACTTTTCCCTCCATGTAGGTGTAACTTTTCCCTTTATGTAGGTGTAACTTTTCCCTCCATGTAGGTGTAACTTTTCCCTCCATGTAGGTGTAACTTTTCCCTCCATGCAAGTATAATATTTCCCTTCATGTATGCACGGCACTTTGAATGTCTCTTCTCATCTTCCTCTTCCTCTTCCACTGCAGTTCCTCTGCCCCACCCCGGTGTGTGCAATCTATTTTATATTTTGTTTTTAAAATTTATTTAGTTATATATGTATTATTTAATCTGACGCGTTTTCATTTGGTTGCTTTGAGTTAGAGAACTTAATTCAAGCTGATTGGCAAGCTGTGTCCAAATAACATTTAAATATGCATATTAAGACCAAGTGCAAACTCGCCATGTTTAACAGTTAAATATATACATAAAATAAGCAAGCAAATAAAACAGAATAAGATAGACTTGTAGTGATGTTCTGGCCAGCACCGTTGGGGGGCTTCGGGGCCGGCGACTGGAGCTTGATGGGGTATGGTTGTGGTTATTTCCCTCCCTCTCTCCCCTCGAGCTTTCGTCCTCAGCTTGACTAATTTTGAGTAGTTTTTCATTCCTCATTCTATGTTTTTCCCCTTCTATTCTTATTCTGTCCCATTCGGCTGTCCTCGGGCAGCCTATATCTATAGTATTCAATGCGCAAAATAAATATATCCCCAAAAGAAAATTTAGATCAACACAGAACCAACCCAAATGGATGAATAATAGACTATTAGATCTTCTAGGAAAAAAGAGAGGAATATATAGAAAAATTAAAAAAGGCGAAATTCACCTACTTGTTTACTATCAGAATCTATCACGACAGGTAAAAAAGGATATTAGTAAAGAAAAAAGAAATTATGAAATTAAGGTTGCCAATGATTCAAAAAATAATCCTAAAGCTTTTTACCAACTATATAAATCAAAGGTTAGAGATGTAATTGGTCCCCTTAAAACTTCGATAGGAAAATTGACAGAAAGTGATTTAGAAATGTGCAGTACATTAAATAGTCAATTTCTTTCCGTTTTCACTAATGAAAATTTGGCACAGTTTCCAGAAGTCCGTAAGGTATACAGCGATAGTATAGAAAATAGGTTAAGTACGGTTACTATAAGTAGAAATGATGTGGTTAAGGAAATTGACAGACTGAAACCTCATAAATCGCCTGGTCCTGATGAGGTATATGCTAGAGTATTAAAAGAATGCAGAGATGAGTTAAGTTATCCATTAACATTTCTATTTAACAAGTCATTAGAAACAGGTATAGTTCCAGAAGCTTGGAAGCTTGCAAATGTAGTTCCGATCTTCAAAAAAGGTGATAATCAATAGCATCCAATTACCGTCCCATTAGTCTCACTTCAATCATAGGAAAACTACTAGAGTCAATTATTGCTAGGAAAATGAGAAACCACTTAGAAACATTTAACTTAATCAATTTTTCTCAGCATGGATTCACTCAGGGACGGTCTTGCCTTACTAATTTGCTTAGTTTTTTCTCAGAGGTATATGAAGCAGTAGATAATGACAAGTCATATGATATTATATATTTAGATTTCAGTAAAGCTTTCGACAGAGTCCCTCATGAGAGATTGATGAGAAAGGTTGAGGCACATGGAATAGGTGGGGCGTTGTTAGGATGGATTAGGTCATGGCTAATTGGTAGGAAGCAGAGAGTCAGCATAAATGGTACCAAGTCAGAATGGTGAGCAGTCAAAAGTGGTGTCCCCCAGGGATCGGTATTAGGTCCCCTGTTGTTTCTTATATACATAAATGACCTAGATTTAGGTATAACTAGTAGGATAAGTAAATTCGCAGACGATACTAAAATAGGGAGATCAATTGATTCAGATAGCGATATAGAGTGCCTCCAAAGGGATCTAGATACCTTACATGAATGGTCAGTAAATTGGCAGATGAAGTTTAACATTGACAAATGCAAGGTATTAAAGATAGGGAAGATGCAAACAAATGTTAAATATAAACTAGCTAATTTAGAATTAGAAAATTCAGACTGCGAGAAAGATCTAGGTGTGTTTGTTAGCAATGATTTGAAGCCTAGAAAACAGTGTATAAGCGTTCGTAATAAGGCAAACAGGATTCTCGGGTTCATCTCTAGGAGTGTGAGTAACAGAACTGCTGATGTTATCTTAAAACTTTTACTTGTCATTAGTGAGACCCCATATGGATTATGCTGTCCAATTTTGGTGTCCTTATTACAGAATGACATAGATTCATTGGAGAGAGTACAGCGTAGAATGACAAAAATGATCCATAATATTAGAAATCTTTCGTATGAAGAAAGGTTGAAGAAATTAGGTTTACATTCTTAGAGAGACGCAGAGTTAGAGGGGATATGATAGAGGTGTTCAAGTGGGTTAGTGGGATTAACAAAGGGGACATGGCAAATGTACTAAAGCTCAGTGATAGCGAAAGAACTCGTACCAATGGTTTCAAATTAGATAATTTCGTTTCAGAAAAGATATAGGCAGGTATTGGTTTGGTAACAGAGTTGTAGACGGGTGGAATGGACTACCAAGTGCTATAGTGGGATCTAAAACTGTAGGGAGCTTTAAGATAAAATTGGATAAGCATATGGACGAGAAGGGTTGGGTGTGAAGGGGGATCAGCCGGGTTGGGCCAATCAGCGCTCTGCAGACCTCCATAATCCTGCGTTAATCTCTAACCGTTTTGGTAAGATGATCCTCAGGGTATTAGAGTGTGAAGCCTATAATTGGGCTTTGTAATGAATTGGGGTTGTGTGGGACAGGGATCTGCCTTGCTTAGGCCAATCGGCTTTCTGCAGACTCCCATTTTCTTATGTTCTTATGTTCTTATATCTCATGTCTCCCTGGCCTGGCTAGGTAGCAGACTCCTGACCTGATTTGTCTCTTCGGTTGCTGATGTGGCCGAACTGACTTGATTCCATTCGGTTATGCATTTTTTGCTTCTCGGTGTGATGTTTTCTACCTTCGACCTGATCTCTCATTCTTCGCCCTGATCACTTCTTGCTTGGTGCAATTCAATGAGGAAAAATTCCAATTAATACGGTACGGAGATAATAATGGTGTTAAAGAAATTACAAATTACTTAACAGAATCTAACCACATAATAGAACGGAAAGACAGTGTGAAAGACCTTGGGGTATTAATGTCTGAAAATATGGGTTTCAAAGTACATAACCAGGTCAAAGTGGCGGCTGCGAAACGTCTAACGGGTTGGATTCTGCGTACTTTTAAAACACGCGGTGAATTGCCTATGATAACACTCTTCAAATCTCTAGTGCTACCGCGGCTTGAATACTGTAGCGTATTAACATCCCCATACAAAGCAGGTGAAATAAATGACGTAGAGAGTGTACAAAGAAATTTCACTTCGCATATAAGTTCGATAAAACATCTACACTATTGGGAGCGTTTAAGAGCACTGAATCTGTACTCACTGGAACGTAGAAGAGAACGTTACCTAATAATATACACATGGAAAATCGCAGAGGGTTTAGTACCAAACCTACATACTCCGATAGTCATGAAATTCAGTGATAGGAGAGGCTGGGAATGCGAAATCCCCCGGATGAATAACAGGGGTGCTATGGGCTCTCTGCGAAGGGCTGGTTATCACACAGAGGCCCATGTCTCTTCAACAAACGCCCCCGGCGATTAAGAGACATGAGGGACATCTCGTTAGACAACTTCAAGAGAGCCCTATATGTCGAAC
>CM064504.1:1274028-1299018 GCA_032716605.1 Paralithodes platypus
ACCAAAAATAATCCCACAAAAATCTCTCTGGGTGGGTGCAGCCCGACCAGGTAGTCTCTCCTAAATTTTGTCTCTCCTAAATTTTTGTGGGTGTGTCGCCGCAGGAGTCCGGCCAGTTAGTCTCTCTCTACTGTAGGTGGAGCAGCCCGGCCAGGTAGTTCACTCTCTGAGCTGAGCAGCCCGACCAGGTAGTCTCTCTCTGGGTATCTTTGACAACGGCCGACTAAGCACCTCTCAATCCGTTCCCATCAGATCCTCCACTTTCTTAACTTTAGGATCAAGTGAAGTGACCTAAAATTAATGGGAGTAACTGGTACTGTGGTGCTTCGTACTTATAATTCGTCGTATAGCTAGGTCATGCTTGGTATATAATGTAAATCGGAAAATAAAATGGAATTGTTCATGTGTTTCTTTTATTTATCCTTCCTAGTTTTTTTCAATTTCTTTTCTCGGTGAAAGATGTCGTGGACAAATAATTGACAATTCGATTTCTTTAAATTTTTCACACACACAAATTTAGACCCTCCCGAAGAAAAAAGGTTCACCGCCAACTCAAGTCGTATAGCAGAATTTATTTTTGGTGAGTCGTCTCGGAAGGGCAGGGACCAATATGGCGAGCAAAGAGATGAAAGCCAGAATTGACGAGAGAGTCAACGATACCGTGTTAAAGGTTAAGGTGGAAATGTTACGATTTCAGATCAAGGGAATGAAATGTGCCTCCCTGGCGGATGCGATTGTTGGGTACTGCGTCGGTGATAAGTTGCACAACCCCCCGCAGGAACATTTGACTCTATTGAAGAAAATGTTGGCCATTGAATTAACGGCTAATATGTTTGGTCTGTATGCCAAGATACAAGACTTAAATTCGGCTGAATTATTTAGAAAATTGAACGATACCTTAGAAATTATTCAGAGAGAGCAAGTCATGTGTAACCCCATGTTCTTAGATTTGGACTTCACTCCTCTGGAATATAAGAGCTACAAAGAGAGGAGTAGTTCCGAACGACCGGGCGACGGCGGAGGAGGAGGAGGAAACATGGTTACACATCCGTCACCTTACTCGACTCACAGAGTCGAGGAGGGTGATAGCGGCGACGCTACAGGTAATGCCGCCGTCTTGCTGAGGGGTACTTTAGTGGCCATACCCAAGGGCAACGCAACATCACATTTCAGAGGGGGGTACCGTTCCCAAACCTACACACTCTCCCTCTCGCTGTCACGTTTCATATAATGGGTCGTATAGCTAGGTCATGCTTCGTTTAATCATGCGTCGTCTACTGTCCTAGGTCATGCTTCGTATAATGTGTCGCACCCCCAGTCAGACGCCTCACCAAAAATAATCCCACAAAAATCTCTCAGGGTGGGAGCAGCCCGACCAGGTAGTCTCTCCTAAATTTTTGTGGGTGAGTCGCCGCAGGAGCCCGGCCAGTTAGTCTCTCTCTACTGTAGGTGGAGCAGCCCGGCCAGGTAGTCGCCTCTCTGGGCAGAGCTGCCCGGCAAGGTAGTCTCTCTCTGGGTATCTTTGACAACGGCCGACTAAGCACCTCTCCATCCCCTCCCATCAGATCCTCCATTTTCTTAACTTTAGGATCAAGTGAAGTGACCTAAAATTAATGGGAGTAACTGGTACTGTGGTGCTTCGTACTTATTATTCGTCGTATAACTAGGTCATGCTTCGTATAATGTAAATCGGAAAATAAAATGGAATTGTTCATGTTTTTCTTTGATTTGTCCTTCCTAGTTTTTACAATTTCTTCTCTCGGTGAAAGATGTCGTAGACAAATAATTGACATTCGATTTCTTTATATTTTTCACACACACAAATTTAGACACTCCCGAAGAAAAAAGGTTCAGCACCAACTCAAGTCGTATAGCAGAATTTATTTTTGGTGAGTCGTCTGACTGGGGTGGTCGTAGCTCTCGGATCGAAGTATTTCCGTTCGATCCCAATTCCACCAACTCACGTTGGACAGCAGAAGATCGCCTAAAGATTTGTGTGTGAAAATCGCGACAGGGACCCGCACAGCGGCGACGCCGCAGCAGCCCGAATAGGTAGTCTCTCTCTTCGTGGAGCAGCCCGGCCAGGTAGTCGCTAGGTCATGCTTCGTTTAATGCGTCGTCTACTGTCCTAGGTCATGCTTCGTATAATGTGTCGCACCCCCAGTCAGACGCCTCACCAAAAATAATCCCACAAAAATCTCTCTGGGTGGGAGCAGCCCGACCAGGTAGTCTCTCCTAAATTTTGTCTCTCCTAAATTTTTGTGGGTGTGTCGCCGCAGGAGCCCGGCCAGTTAGTCTCTCTCTACTGTAGGTGGAGCAGCCCGGCCCGGTAGTCGCCTCTCTGAGTGGAGCAACCCGGCCAGGTAGTCTCTCTCTGGGTATCTATGACAACAGCGGACTAAGCACCTCTCAATCCCCTCCCATCAGATCCTCCACTTTCTTAACTTTAGGATCAAGTGAAGTGACCTAAAAGTAATGGGAGTAACTGGTACTGTGGTGCTTCTTACTTATAATTCGTCGTATAGCTAGGTCATGCTTCGTATAATGTAAATCGGAAAATAAAATGGAATTTTTCATATTTTATTTTATTTGTCCTTCCTAGTTTTTACAATTTCTTCTCTCCTAAATTTTTGTGGGTGAAAGATCGTTTCATAACCCAATCGAGGGGCCGAATACGGTCTCGTGTGTGCCTGTGTTGGCACAGGTGCACCAACACAGGCAACACGGTGCAGCAAGCACACAGAGTACGGCTGTGCTCCGACGAGGTACACATTCTCCCTCTAGCTGTCACGTTTCGTATAATGTGTCGTATAGCTAGGTCATGCTTCGTTTAATCATGCGTCATCTACTGTCCTAGGTCATGCTTCGTATAATGTGTCGCTCCCCCAGTCAGACGCCTCACCAAAAATAATCCCACAAAAATCTCTCTGGGTGGGTGCAGCCCGACCAGGTAGTCTCTCCTAAATTTTGTCTCTCCTAAATTTTTGTGGGTGAGTCGCCGCAGGAGCCCGGCCAGTTAGTCTCTCTCTACTGTCGGTGGACCAGCCCGGCCAGGTAGTCGCCAATCTGGGCAGAGCTGCCCGGCCAGGTACTCTCCCTCTGGGTATCTTTGACAATGGCCGACTAAGCACCTCTCCATCCCCTCCCATCAGATCCTCCACTTTCTTAACGTTAGGATCAAGTGAAGTGACCTAAAATTAATGGGAGTAACTGGTTCTGTGGTGCTTCGTACTTATAATTTGTCGTATAGCTAGGTCATGCTTCGTATATAATGTAAATCGGAAAATAAAATGGAATTGTTCATGTTTTTCTTTTATTTGTCCTAGTTGTTACAATTTCTTCTCTCCTAAATATTTGTGGGTGAAAGATTGTTTCATAACCCAATCGAGGGGCCGAATACGGTGTCGTGTGTGCCTGTGTTGGCACAGGTGCACCAACACAGGCAAGACGGTGCAGCAAGCACATAGAATACGGCGGCGGTTGCTGTGCTCCGACGTGGTACACACTCTCCATCTCGCTGTCACGTTTCGTATAATGCGTCGTAGAGCTAGGTCATGCTTCGTTTAATGCGTCATCTACTGTCCTAGGTCATGCTTCGTATAATGTGTCGCACCCCCAGTCAGACGCCTCACCAAAATTAATCCCACAAAAATCTCTCTGGGTGGGAGCAGCCCGACCAGGTAGTCTCTCCTACAATTTTTCTCTCCTAAATTTTTGTGGGTGTGTCGCCGCAGGAGCCCAGCCAGTTAGTCTCTCTCTACTGTAGGTGGAGCAGCCCGGCCCGGTAGTCGCCTCTCTGAGTGGAGCAACACGGCCAGGTTGTCTCTCTCTGGGTATCTATGACAACAGCGGACTAAGCACCTCTCAATCCCCTCCCATCAGATCCTCCACTTTCTTAACTTTAGGATCAAGTGAAGTGACATAAATTTAATGGGAGTAACTGGTACTGTGGTGCTTCGTACTAATAATTCGTCGTATAGCTAGGTCATGTTTCGTATAATGTAAATCGGAAAATAAAATGGAATTTTTCATATTTTTCTATTATTTGTCCTTCCTAGTTTTTACAATTTCTTCTCTCCTAAATTTTTGTGGGTGAAAGATCGTTTCATAACCCAATCGAGGGGCCGAATACGGTGTCGTGTGTGCCTGTGTTGGTACAGGTGCACCAACACAGGCAACACGGTGCAGCAAGCACACAGAATACGGCTGTGCTCCGACGAGGTACACACTCTCCCTCTCACTGTCACGTTTCGTATAATGTGTCGTATAGGTAGGTCATGCTTCGTTTAATCATGCGTCGTCTACTGTCCTAGGTCATGCTTCGTATAATGTGTCGCACCCCCAGTCAGACGCCTCACCAAAAATAATCCCACAAAAATCTCTCTGGGTGGGAGCAGCCCGACCAGGTAGTCTCTCCTAAATTTTGTCTCTCCTAAATTTTTGTGGGTGTGTCGCCGCAGGAGCCCGGCCAGTTAGTCTCTCTCTACTGTAGGTGGAGCAGGCCGGCCAGGTAGTCGCCTCTCTGAGCGGAGCAACCCGGCCAGGTAGCCTCTCTCTGGGTATCTATGACAACAACGGACTAAGCACCTCTCAATCCCCTCCCATCAGATCCTCCACTTTCTTAACTTTAGGATCAAGTGAAGTGACCTAAAATTAATGGGAGTAACTAGTACTGTGGTGCTTCGTACTTATAATTCGTCGTATAGCTAGGTCATGTTTTATAATGTAAATCGGAAAATAAAATGGAATTTTTCATATTTTTCTATTATTTGTCCTTCCTAGTTTTTACAATTTCTTCTCTCCTAAATTTTTGTGGGTGAAAGATCGTTTCATAACCCAATCGAGGGGCCGAATACGGTCTTGTGTGTGCCTGTGTTGGCACAGGTGCTCCAACACAGGCAACACGGTGCAGCAAGCACACAGAATACGGCTGTGCTCCGACGAGGTACACACTCTCCCTCTTGCTGTCACGTTTCGTATAATGTGTCGTATAGGTAGGTCATGCTTCGTTTAATCATGCGTCGTCTACTGTCCTAGGTCATGCTTCATATAATGTGTCGCACCCCCAGTCAGACGCCTCACCAAAAATAATCCCACAAAAATCTCTCTGGGTGGGAGCAGCCCGACCAGGTAGTCTCTCCTAAATTTTGTCTCTCCTAAATTTTTGTGGGCGAGTCGCCGCAGGAGCCCGGCCAGTTAGTCTCTCTCTACTGTAGGTGGAGCAGCCCGGCCAGGAAGTCGCCTCTCTGGGCAGAGCTGCCCGGCCAGGTAGTCTCTCTCTGGGCATCTTTGACAACGGCCGACTATGCACCTCTCCATCCCCTCCCATCAGATCCTCCACTTTCTTAACTTAAGGATCAAGTGAAGTGACCTAAAATTAATGGGAGTAACTGGTACTGTGGTGCTTCGTACTTATAATTCGTCGTATAACTAGGTCATGCTTCGTATAATGTAAATCGGAAAATAAAATGGAATTGTTCATGTTTTTCTTTTATATGTCCTTCGTAGTTTTTACAATTTCTTCTCTCGGTGAAAGATGTCGTGGACAAATAATTGACAATTCGATTTCTTTAAATTTTTCACACACACAAATTTAGACCCTCCCGAAGAAAAAAGGTTAACCGCCAACTCAAGTCGTATAGCAGAATTTATTTTTGGTGAGTCGTGTGACTGGGGTGGTCGTAGCTCTCGGATCGAAGAATTTCCGATCGATCCTAATTCCACTAACTCACGTTGGACAGCAGAAGATCGCCACAAGATTTGTGTGTGAAAATCACGATAGGGACCCGCACAGCGGCGCCGCCGCAGCAGCCCGACCAGGTAGTCTCTCTCTAGGTGCAGCAGCCCGGCCTGGTAGTCGCTAGGTCATGCTTCGTTTAATGCGTCGTCTACTGTCCTAGGTCATGCTTCGTATAATGTGTCGCACCCCCAGTCAGACGCCTCACCAAAAATAATCCCACAAAAATCTCTCTGGGTGGGAACAGCCCGACCAGGTAGTCTCTCCTAAATTTTGTCTCTCCTAAATGTTTGTGGGTGAGTCGCCGCAGGAGCCCGGCCAGTTAGTCTCTCTCTACTGTCGGTGGAGCAGCCCGGCCAGGTAGTCGCCTCTCTGAGTGGAGCAACCCGGCCAGTTAGTCTCTCTCTGGGTATCTTTGACAACGGCCGACTAAGCACCTCTCCATCCCCTCCCATTAGATCCTCCACTTTCTTAACTTTAGGATCAAGTGAAGTGACCTAAAATTAATGGGAGTAACTGGTACTGTGGTGCTTCGTACTTATAATTCGTCGTATAACTAGGTCATGCTTCGTATAATGTAAATCGGAAAATAAAATGGAATTGTTCAAGTTTTTCTTTTATTTGTCCTTCCTAGTTTTTACAATTTCTTCTCTCGGTGAAAGATGTCGTGGACAAATAATTGACAATTCGATTTCTTTAAATTTTTCACACACACAAATGTATACCCTCCCGAAGAAATAAGCTTCAGCGCCAACTCAAGTCGTATAGCAGAATATATTTTTGGGGAGTCGTCTGACTGGGGTGGTCGTAGCTCTCGGATCAAAGTATTTCCGATCGATCCCAATTCCACCAACTCACGTTGGACAGCAGAAGATCGCCTAAAGATTTGTGTGTGAAAATCACGACAGGGACCCGCACAGCGGCGACGCCGCAGCAGCCCGACCAGGTAGTCTCTCTCTTGGTGGAGCAGCCCGGCCAGGTAGTCGCTAGGTCATGCTTCGTTTAATGCGTCGTCTACTGTCCTAGGTCATGCTTCGTATAATGTGTCGCACCCCCAGTCAGACGCCTCACCAAAAATAATCCCACAAAAATCTCACTGGGTGGGAGCAGCCCGACCAGGTAGTCTCTCCTAAATTTTGTCTCTCCTAAATTTTTGTGGGTGTGTCGCCGCAGGATCCCGGCCAGTTAGTCTCTCTCTACTGTAGGTGGAGCAGCCCGGCCAGGTAGTCGCCTCTCTGGGCGGAGCAGCCCGACCAGGTAGTCTCTCTCTGGGTATCTTTGACAACGGCCGACTAAGCACCTCTCAATCCCTTCCCATCAGATCCTCCAATTTCTTAACTTTAGGATCAAGTGAAGTGACCTAAAAGTAATGGGAGTAACTGGTACTGTGGTGCTTCGTACTTATAATTCGTCGTATAGCTAGGTCATGCTTCGTATATAATGTAAATCGGAAAATAAAATGGAATTGTTCATGTTTTTCTTTTATTTATCCCTCCTAGTTTTTACAATTTCTTCTCTCGGTGAAAGATGTCGTGGACAAATAATTGACAATTCAATTTCTTTAAATTTTTCACACACACAAATTTAGACCCTCCCGAAGAAAAAAGGTTCACCGCCAACTCAAGTCGTATAGCAGAATTTAATTTTGGTGAGTCGTCTCGGAAGGGCAGTGACCAATATGGCGTGCAAATAGATGAAAGCCAGAATAGACGAGAGATTCAACGATACCGTGTTAAAGGTTAAGGTGGAAATGTTACGAGTTCAGATCAAGGGATTGAAATGTGCCTCCCTGGCGGATGCGATTGTTCGGTACTGCGTCGGTGATAAGTTGCACAACCCCCCGCAGGAACATTTGACTCTATTGAAGAAAATGTTGGCCATTGAATTAACGGCTAATATGTTTGGTCAGTATGCCAAGATACAAGACTTAAAGTCGGCTGAATTATTTAGAAAATCGAACGATACCTTAGAAATTATTCAGAGAGAGCAAGTCATGTGTAACCCCATGTTCTCCAGCCCGACCAGGTAGTCTCTCCTAAATTTTGTCTCTACTAATTTTTTGTGGGTGAGTCGCCGCAGGAACCCGGCCAGTTAGTCTCTCTCTACTGTAGGTGGAGCAGCCCGGCCAGGTAGTCGCCTCTCTGGGCAGAGCTTCCCGGCCAGGTAGTCTGTCTCTGGGTATCTTTGACAACGGCCGACTAAGCACCTCTCCATCCCCTCCCATCAGATCCTCCACTTTCTTAACTTTAGGATCAAGTGAAGTGACCTAAAATTAATGGGAGTAACTGGTACTGTGGTGCTTCGTACTTATAATTCGTCGTATAACGTATAGCTTCGTATAATGTAAATCGGAAAATAAAATGGAATTGTTCATGTTTTTCTTTTATTTGTCCTTCCTAGTTTTTACAATTTCTTCTCTCGGTGAAAGATGTCGTGGACAAATAATTGACAATTCGATTTCTTTAAATTTTTCACACACACAAATTTAGACCCTCCCGAAGAAAAAAGGTTCAGCACCAACTCAAGTCGTATAGCAGAATTTATATTTGGTGAGTCGTCTGACTGGGGTGGTCGTAGCTCTCGGATCGAAGTATTTCCGATCGATCCCAATTCCACCAACTCACGTTGGACAGCAGAAGATCGCCACAAGATTTGTGTGTGAAAATCACGACAGGGACCCGCACAGCGGCGACGCCGCACAGCGCCGCCGCCGCAGCAGCCCGACCAGGTAGTCGCTCTCTAGGTGGAGCAGCCCGGCCAGGTAGTCGCTAGGTCATGCTTCATTTAATGCGTCGTCTACTGTCCTAGGTCATGCTTCGTATAATGTGTCGCACCCCCAGTCAGACGCCTCACCAAAAAATAATCCCACAAAAGTCTCTCTGAGTGGGAGCAGCCCGACCCGGTAGTCTCTCCTAAATTTTGTCTCTCCTAAATTTTTGTGGGTGTGTCGCCGCACGAGCCCGGCCAGTGGAGCAGCCCGGTCAGGTAGTCGCCTCTCTGGGTGGAGCAGCCCGACCAGGTAGTCTCTCTCTGGGTATCTTTGACAACGGCCGACTAAGCACCTCTCCATCCCCTCCCATCAGATCCTCCACTTTCTTAACTTAAGGATCAAGTGAAGTGACCTAAAATTAATGGGAGTAACTGGTACTGTGGTGCTTCGTACTTATAATTCGTTGTATAACTAGGTCATGCTTCGTATAATGTAAATCGGAAAATAAAATGGAATTGTTCATGTTTTTCTTTTATATGTCCTTCGTAGTTTTTACAATTTCTTCTCTCGGTGAAAGATGTCGTGGACAAATAATTGACAATTCGATTTCTTTAAATTTTTCACACACACAAATTTAGACCCTCCCGAAGAAAAAAGGTTCAGCACCAACTCAAGTCGTAAAGCAGAATTTATTTTTGGTGAGTCGTCTGACTGGGGTGGTCGTAGCTCTCGGATCGAAGTATTTCCGATCGATCCTAATTCCACTAACGCACGTTGGACAGCAGCAGATCGCCACAAGATTTGTGTGTGAAAATCACGACAGGGACCCGCACAGCGGCGACGCCGCAGCAGCCCGACCAGGTAGTCTCTCTCTAGGTGCAGCAGCCCGGCCTGGTAGTCGCTAGGTCATGCTTGGTTTAATGCGTCGTCTACTGTCCTAGGTCATGCTTCGTATAATGTGTCGCACCCCCAGTCAGACGCCTCACCAAAAATAATCCCACAAAAATCTCTCTGGGTGGGAACAGCCCGACCAGGTAGTCTCTCCTAAATTTTGTCTCTCCTAAATGTTTGTGGGTGAGTCGCCGCAGGAGCCCGGCCAGTTAGTCTCTCTCTGGGTATCTTTGACAACGGCCGACTAAGCACCTCTCCATCCCCTCCCATTAGATCCTCCACTTTCTTAACTTTAGGATCAAGTGAAGTGACCTAAAATTAATGGGAGTAACTGGTACTGTGGTGCTTCGTACTTATAATTCGTCGTATAACTAGGTCATGCTTCGTATAATGTAAATCGGAAAATAAAATGGAATTGTTCAAGTTTTTCTTTTATTTGTCCTTCCTAGTTTTTACAATTTCTTCTCTCGGTGAAAGATGTCGTGGACAAATAATTGACAATTCGATTTCTTTAAATTTTTCACACACACAAATTTATACCCTCCCGAAGAAATAAGCTTCAGCGCCAACTCAAGTCGTATAGCAGAATTTATTTTTGGGGAGTCGTCTGACTGGGGTGGTCGTAGCTCACGGATCAAAGTATTTCCGATCGATCCCAATTCCACCAACTCACGTTGGACAGCAGAAGATCGCCTAAAGATTTGTGTGTGAAAATCACGACAGGGACCCGCACAGCGGCGACGCCGCAGCAGCCCGACCAGGTAGTCTCTCTCTTGGTGGAGCAGCCCGGCCAGGTAGTCGCTAGGTCATGCTTCGTTTAATGCGTCGTCTACTGTCCTAGGTCATGCTTCGTATAATGTGTTGCACCCTCAGTCAGACGCCTCACCAAAAATAATCCCACAAAAATCTCACTGGGTGGGAGCAGCCCGACCAGGTAGTCTCTCCTAAATTTTGTCTCTCCTAAATTTTTGTGGGTGTGTCGCCGCAGGATCCCGGCCAGTTAGTCTCTCTGTACTGTAGGTGGAGCAGCCCGGCCAGGTAGTCGCCTCTCTGGGCGGAGCAGCCCGACCAGGTAGTCTCTCTCTGGGTATCTTTGACAACGGCCGACTAAGCACCTCTCAATCCCTTCCCACCAGATCCTCCACTTTCTTAACTTTAGGATCAAGTGAAGTGACCTAAAAGTAATGGGAGTAACTGGTACTGTGGTGCTTCGTACTTATAATTCGTCGTATAGCTAGGTCATGCTTCGTATATAATGTAAATCGGAAAATAAAATGGAATTGTTCATGTTTTTCATTTATTTATCCCTCCTAGTTTTTACAATTTCTTCTCTCGGTGAAAGATGTCGTGGACAAATAATTGACAATTCAATTTCTTTAAATTTTTCAAACACACAAATTTAGACCCTCCCGAAGGAAAAAGGTTCACCGCCAACTCAAGTCGTATAGCAGAATTTAATTTTGGTTAGTCGTCTCGGAAGGGCAGTGACCAATATGGCGTGCAAATAGATGAAAGCCAGAATAGACGAGAGATTCAACGATACCGTGTTAAAGTTGGAAATGTACGAGTTCAGATCAAGGATTGAAATGTGCCTCCCTGGCGGATGCGATTGTTCGGTACTGCGTCGGTGATAATCACAACCCCCCGCAGGAACATTTGACTCTATTGAAGAAAATGTTGGCCATTGAATTAACGGCTAATATGTTTGGTCAGTATGCCAAGATACAAGACTTAAAGTCGGCTGAATTAAGAAATCGAACGATACCTTAGAAATTATTCAGAGAGAGCAAGTCATGTGTAACCCCATGTTCTCCAGCCCGACCAGGTAGTCTCTCCTAAATTTTGTCTCTACTAATTTTTTGGGGGTGAGTCGCCGCAGGAACCTGGCCAGTTAGTCTCTCTCTACTGTAGGTGGAGCAGCTCGGCCAGGTAGTCGCCTCTCTGGGCAGAGCTGCCCGGCCAGGTAGTCTCTCTCTGGGTATCGTTGACAACGGCCGACTAAGCACCTCTCCATCCCCTCCCATCAGATCCTCCACTTTCTTAACTTTAGGATCAAGTGAAGTGACCTAAAATTAATGGGAGTAACTGGTACTGTGGTGCTTCGTACTTATAATTCGTCGTATAACTAGGTCATGCTTCGTATAATGTAAATCGGAAAATAAAATGGAATTGTTCATGTTTTTCTTTTATTTGTCCTCCTAGTTTTTACAATTTCTTCTCTCGGTGAAAGATGTCGTGGACAAATAATTGACAATTCGATTTCTTTAAATTTTTCACACACACAAATTTAGACCCTCCCGAAGAAAAAAGGTTCAGCACCAACTCAAGTCGTACAGCAGAATTTATTTTTGGTGAGTCGTCTGACTGGGGTGGTCGTAGCTCTCGGATCGAAGTATTTCCGATCCCAATTCCACCAACTCACGTTGGACAGCAGAAGATCGCCACAAGATTTGTGTGTGAAAATCACGACAGGGACCCGCACAGCGGCGCCGCCGCAGCAGCCCGACCAGGTAGTCGCTCTCTAGGTGGAGCAGCCCGGCCAGGTAGTCGCTAGGTCATGCTTCGTTTAATGCGTTGTCTACTGTCCTAGGTCATGCTTCGTATAATGTGTCGCACCCCCAGTCAGACGCCTCACCAAAAATAATCCCACAAAAATCTCTCTGGGTGGGAACAGCCCGACCAGGTAGTCTCTCCTAAATTTTGTCTCTCCTAAATTTTTGTGGGTGTGTCGCCGCAGGAGCCCGGCCAGTTAGTCTCTCTCTACTGTAGGTGGAGCAGCCCGGCCAGGTAGTCGCCTCTCTGGGCGGAGCAGCCCTACCAGGTAGTCTCCCTCTGGGTATCTTTGACACCGGCCGACTAAGCACCTCTCAATCCCTTCCCATCAGATCCTCCACTTTCTTAACTTTAGGATCAAGTGAAGTGACCTAAAAGTAATGGGAGTAACTGGTACTGTGGTGCTTCGTACTTATAATTCGTCGTATAGCTAGGTCATGCTTCGTATAATGTAAATCGGAAAATAAATGGAATTGTTCATGTTTTTCTTTTATTTATCCTTCCTAGTTTTTACAATTTCTTCTCTCGGTGAAAGATGTCGTGGACAAATAATTGACAATTCGATTTCTTTAAATTTTTCACACACACAAATTTAGACCCTCCCGAAGAAAAAAGGTTCACCGCCAACTCAAGTCGTATAGCAGAATTTATTTTTGGTGAGTCGTCTCGGAAGGGCAGTGACCAACATGGCGAGCAAATAGATGAAATCCAGAATAGACGAGAGAGTCAACGATACCGTGTTCAAAGTTAAGGTGGAAATGTTATGATTTCAGATCAAGGGAATGAAATGTGCCTCCCTGGCGGATGCGATTCTTGGGTACTGCGTCGGTGATAAGTTGCACAACCTCCCGCAGGAACATTTGACTCTATTGAAGAAAATGAATGTTGGCCATTGAATTAACGGTGTGACGCTCCTGCATAGTAGCGGCTTTTCCTTAGTATATAATCCTATGACAATGTAACTAATGTCTGGGATATTCTTATGTTGTTTCACAGCTTGAAGCTGCCCTTATTCTTAACCAACGCATCTTAGTATATTTTATTCTCGATAGTTGATTGTTTCATTATAATATATAAGATGTAAGTCTAGTGAGAGTGGGAGGAGACGAGCGGGAGAGAGAGACCGGCTGGGGGACGTTGCTTCGCGCGGAGACTCCAGCTTGGGACGAGCCTGATGTTGCCACGTGCATTTGATAGCAACGTTAGGCTTAGTTTCGACTCACGCAAGGGGTAGAGGATTTTGACCTGGCAACTGTGTTGAGTGTTGCCAAGCATGGGATGTATTTTGCATGCCTAGGGTGGGGTCCAGTCAGATTCAAGACTCAGAGCTCACCTCACTGTCGTACCCTTCGGACCCCCTTGATATCTATCCCTCTCAACCCCACTTAGAAACTTTCTCGCTTACATTGTATACCTTCCTTCCACTACTTCACCAATCTATTTAATTATCCCATCCCCTTGATAGACCTTATATCTATTATTGTATTAACGACGAGCTCTCAGATAATTAGATAGGATTTTGGGCCTTATGCAGAGATGTAATTGTTAATGAGACCTAGGAAGGTTTTTCGTTGTCTCATATTTGGTGGTTTCATGCTTGCTAGTGTGTTCTTGTGTCAGGTTAGCAGGGGCTAGACCGGAGGGGAGGCTTTTTTGCGATCCTTTAAGTAAAGTCTGCTGGTGCGAGTCCTGTGGACCCGCACGACTTTACTAGGATACCCGTGGGAGTCTGGGGGCATTTTCTTGTCTGTGTCCCTGTGTGTCTAGTGTTGTGTTGTGTGAGGGCCCTTGCCTAGTCCACTCAGCACTGCGCTAGCACGTCTTGCTTTTGTTTTAGGGTCGCCAGGAGAGAGTCAGATACTTGCGATCTGAGTCTCTCAAGAGAGCACCCTTTCAATTAGAGTAATTTGGCACACAGACTTGGGAACGTCCCTAGGCTAGAGCAGGTGGCTCAGCCCGGGTATCCGAAGCCTATATCCTTCCGGCTAGACCTCTGCCACCTGGCAGATTAACAGCTAGTGGTTTATTATATCTGTATGCTTGTTATTGTGCCACAGTTTACCGTTTTTTGTGAGCATTGTGAGTCAGGGTGTGGCTTAGAGACTCTGTCCGAGCAGGATTGCCTGACTAAGAGTGAGAAGCACACCTGTATGTGGTTATGTTGCGAGTTGCTGCCTTTATTTAATTATACCTATGCCATTATACACTGTATGGCCTATCACTAGTATTTATTCCTGCTTATGAGTTAAGAGTTCTCTAAATCCGTAACGTACTTTCTTTGCTAAGCATCAGACCCTACAGTAGCCGCATGCAGTTTAGAAACCCGCATCTTGTCTACCGGTACGATGTTTTGAGGACTGTTTGCTTTCACCTTCTTTCACGCAGGGGTGATTAGTTGTATTAATTAACGTAACGTTAAATGTACTTTATTCTAGTTTGCTATTAAATTGTTTCTGCAATTTAATTCCGTTATCTATCTTTTCCTTGAAGCTTTAAGTCAATTTAATTGTGTGATCTTTTATATAGCCTGCTTGACTATCAGCAGTCTATAGTGCGTGCACCCTGTAACCGAGTCATAGGATACCTCGTTGTCCAGGCAGGACTCTTGACGGTTTAGGGTGGTTTGTTGGCTGGGTTTATAGATAAGGGTTGGATCTAACGTTTTCCGTTGTTGCTTGTTGCCGCATACCTAGTCCAATAGAAAGAGCCAGTGTTTATATATCCCAGGACGTAACAAATGGCGACCTTGCATAGGATTTACTGAACAGAGGAATATAGTGGTCATTTGTTTTGAGATTCCTTATGATTAGAGGAATACAGTGGACATAGAGTTTTTTTTGGAGCAACCAATATAACACATTAAAGACTTTAAATAACATTAGTATATACATACTTGCATAGGAGATAAGGCACATTCTATAACCGTGATAATTACTGCAGTACACAAACATGTCTAATACATCAGAACACAGTGATGGGTCAGGTCACGATACGGGCTCGGAGGGAGAAAGACCTGTGGAGTGGCCCCTTACCGCTGCCAGGGTGTTGAAGCTGAATAAGTATGGCTTATAGTGTGTGGCAGGTCTTCAGGGTCACCAGGGTTTAAGTGGCATGAGGAAAGATCAGCTGAGGACTTTGATATTGGGTTTAGAAGGGAGAGACCTGGGTGGAGAGGCGACTGGGGGCCCCGGTCGCCAGCCCCCCCTCCACTCTACCCCCATATCAAACGTCAGGGTGCCTGAATTTAGTACATACCCCCAAGTTGATGGTCAATGGCAGCGTGGAATTCAATCACAGGGACCCTCTCCATTAAATGCACCTTCCCCTCCTCAAGGGTTGACTCCAGATTTGTTGTTTCGGCTTGAGATGGCCAAGGTTGAGGCCGCCGAAAGACAGGCTAGTCTCAAGGTTGAGGCCGCCGAAAGACAGGTTATAGTTCAGGTTCAGGCTGCCGAGAGACAGGCTAGTGTGCAGGCTGAGGCCGCAGAGAGAACAGCTATACGTGAGGCTGAACTGCAGGCAGAGTCTACTAGGTATCGGGCTGACAGGGAGCTGGAGAGATCTCGAGTGGAGGTAACAGGGCGAAATATTGGGGGAGGTAACAGACATCGGGACCAATCATTGTCGCACCTGCTTAAACTAGTTCCTGTGTTCGATGAATTAGGTGTGTCTGAGTTTTTATGTGATTTGAGAAGAAGTGTCAGGAACACCAGTGGCCTCAGGAAAAGTGGGCAGCATTAGTTTCATCAAGACTCCTAGGAAATGGGCTAAAAGCGTATGATGCACTACCTTTAGAGTCCTGTGTAGTTTATGATGAGCTAAAGAAGGCTGTGCTACGGGCCTATAAGTTACAACCAGAAACTTACCGCTTGAAGTTTCGGGGTGTTACTAAGGGCAAGGATAGTACCTTCCTAGAAAACGCCCGGGACTTGTCTGATGCACTACGACATTGGCTGCGTTCTGAGAGGGCAGCTACTTTTGAGGAGTTGAGTGAGCTGGTTCTCTTGGAGCAGTTCTTTAAGTGCACAGGCGGGGACTTAACATTAAATATAAAGGAAAAAAATCCTAGAACTCTCCAGGAGGCAGCAGAAATGGCTGACCGCCGACTGTCATTAATTCGAGGGTGCGAAGCAGCAGCTAGGAGTGAGTCGGGTGCAAAGGATCGTACCCCTCCCCCTCC
This sequence comes from Paralithodes platypus, assembly GCA_032716605.1. NCBI lineage: Eukaryota > Metazoa > Arthropoda > Malacostraca > Decapoda > Lithodidae > Paralithodes > Paralithodes platypus. The sequence continues at coordinate 1,290,100 of CM064504.1, forward strand.
CAAGAATTTTGATACACATAAATACACAAAACCATCTAGCACTGACAATAAAACTGAACATAAACCAAATACCGTCCCGTATAAGAAGTCTAATGGTACCTCCCACTCCCAAGGGAAACCAAAGAGTAAAGAGTGCTTTGCATGTCACAAGGAGGGTCACTTTGCAAATGCTTGTCCGAACAAGCCACCAAACAAGGTTGTGTCATTGGTCCGCAGCATAGGGGTGTCGCCAATATCTTCTGAGTTTGCCAAGGGTAGTTCGTCAGAGGTTGGGACACAGCCTGTGTTCAAGAGTCCGGAAGGCTCGAACCCTGTCCGCGACGTCTTTGGGGGTCATAGAGGGCATGGTTTTGTGAGGTGGGCTGGCGAAAGGCGAGGAGTTAAGCTATTGCGTGATACTGGGGCTTCTCAGACCTTGTTAAGGAACTTTACTGGTAGACCGATTAACGCTGCTCGGGTGGTGGTAGTTCAGGGGATCAATGCTACGAAGTCCTACCCCCTGGTGCGGATGGAGCTGGAGGTGGGTGGTGTGGCGAAGGAGCTGGATGTCGGAATTGTAGAGAACTTGCCTGTTGGGGGCGTCGACCTCCTCCTCGGCAACGACTTTGCGGTGCCTGCTTCTAAGGTTTCACCCTTGGTCGTTGCCGAGAAGGCGGCCGACGTTAGTAGGGAGGAACAGGAGTGGGTTGAGAAGTGTAGCGTACAAACCATGGCGTGTGTTGTGACGCGTTCTCAGACATCCGGAGCCTTGCAGCCACCACCTCAGTCTATCAAACCGCGGAGGAAAGGTCACAAGAAAACGGGAAGTGTTGGTCAATTGGAGAGTTTTGAGCTGGCAGTGTTTCTTGGTGACTCATTATTGGCACCTATGTTAGAGTCTGGAGAGGCCCCGGGGCCTGTCACCGCTAGTGCAGGTGCAGGGCAGGAAGAGACTCTGCGACAGCATCGTTATGTGCAGCGTGAGGAAAGGATGGCTCAGCGGGACATTGGAGGTGGAAATAAATTATTTAAGATGAACTTGGATAATCTCGCACCTGCTGATATATGTTCCTTGCAGCTGGAAGATCCTGAAGTCAGGGCGTGTGGTAATGGTGCTGTCGAACTGGAGAGCGATGGGGATGCGCAGCCTGGTGATTTTTTCTTGTCCGAGGGGATCTTGTATCGGAGACATCAGGATCCCAAGAAAAAGTGGGATGGCGGGTCAGGATTAGTGGACCAGTTAGTAGTACCGAGGGTGTGCCGTGAGAGCTTATTGAGATTAGCTCATGATGTGCCTTTGGCAGGGCACCTGGGGGCACGTAAGACGGAGGCAGCTCTGAGCAAGCTTTTCTGGTGGCCTGGGTTAAAGGCGAGTGTCGTGTCATGGGTGTCACAGTGTCACACTTGTCAAGTTGTTGGGAAACCCAATCAGGTCATCCCGAGAGCCCCGTTACAACCTATCCCTGTCAATGGGCCGCCCTTCAGCAAAGTAGTTATCGATATGGTTGGCCCATTGCCCCACACTAGTGCCGGCAATAAATTTTTACTAACTGTAATGGATGTAGCAACACGGTATCCAGATGCTTACCCCATGCGCAACGGGATGGCCAAGACTGTTTCCAAAAACCTACTTGTCTATTTCTCTCGTTATGGCTACCCTCAGGAGATCCAGTCTGATCAGGGATCCAATTTTACTTCTGCTCTGTTTAAGCAGACCATGCAGCAACATGGGATAGTGTCTGTGGTGTCATCTGCCTACCATCCGAGAGTCAGGGAGTTTTGGAAAGGTGGCACTCGACTCTCAAGAGTATGTTGCGGTGTTATTGCATGGAAAATGGGAAGGACTGGGATCTAGGTCTCCCATACGTTTTATTTGCTGCGAGAGAAGTACCTGGGGAGAGCTTGGGATTTAGCCCGAACGAGTTGGTTTTTGGACACAGGGTCAGGGGGCCCCTCCACATAGTCAAGGAGATCTGGGAGGGAGTCACAAAGCCATGCTCGCTTCTAAAGTATGTAGTTGAAAGCCGTGAGAGAATGCTAAAGAGCTTGGAGGTAGCAGGTCGGAACCTTAAGAGTTCACAAGCTCAGAAGAAGGACAGATACGACCAGAAGGTGAAGCTGAGGGATTTTGAAGTAGATCAGGAGGTACTGATACTACTGCCTCTGGTGGGACACCCCTTGTTTGCCAAGTATTCTGGTCCGTATCGGGATGTAAGGAAGGTTTCTGATCTCGACTATTTAGTAGCTACTCCTGATCGTAAGAAAAAGAACCAACTTTGCCATGTAAATCTGATGAAAGAGTATGTGAGGCGCCCCTCCGAGCCTCTCACTGTCCCAGTGTTGATCTGCAGCGATCGTGGTGGAGAAGGAGGAAGGGACAGTCAACCAGCTGGGGAGGATAATTGGGATTGTCATGTTTCCGCGGATCAGTGGGCGGGGAATTCTAGACAAGTGACTCACGAGTTGATATTGCACCTGCCTGAGCAACAGCGTGTAGCTGTGCAGCACTTGTTTGATTCAAACCCAGCTGTTTTCACGGAGCATCCTGGCCTCACTACTCAAGCGGTGCACGATGTCGATGTTGGGGACCACCCGCCCTTTAAATCAGTGCCATACCGTGTTCCCCCTATTAAATTACCAGCACTTAGGGAAGAGCTGGATTATATGCTGAAACGTGGGCTGATTTCTGAGGGTGCAGTAAGGTGGACTTGCCCAGTCACACTGCAGCCCAAACCAGATGGCAAGGTGCGGTTTTGTATAGATTTCCGCAGGTTGAATGGTTTAACCCCCACAAATGCCTACCCTCTCCCTCGCGTGGACGACAGTGTGGATAAATAGGAAAAGCCAAGTTCCTCACTAAGATAGACCTTGTTAAGGGTTATTGGCAAGTGCCCTTGTCTGAGCGAGCGCGAGAGGTGTGTGGGTTTGTGGTGGACGGTGCCACATATCGTTGCCATGTTATGCCATACGGGCTGAAAAATGCCCCTGCAACGTTTCAGAAATTAATGAACGACATTGTAGCCGACATTCCCAACTGTACGGTGTACCTAGATGATGTCATAATATACGACGAGGATTGTAACAGTCACTGTGCTCACATCGGACAGCTTTTTAATAAACTGAATGAAGCAGGTTTGGTGGTAAACCTGGGTAAGTGCGATTTTGTCAAAGCCACAGTTTTGTGCCTGGGGTTCGAGGTGGGGATGGGTCAGGTGTGACCTCCACAGACAAAGATCAAAGCCATCGATCAGTTTCCCCAGCCTATGACTAAGAAACAAATCATGCGGTTTCTAGGTATGATAGGCTATTATCGTCGCTTCATCAAAGGCTATTCGACTGTACTTGCACCTTTAACTGACTTATTATCTAAGGACAAGAAGTTCCGGTGGTCTCCTGAGTGTGCAGAGGCGTTTTCCTTGGTGAAACACCTGTTATGTACCCACCCCATACTCAGGGCCCCAGACTTCAGCAGACCTTTTCAGCTGGCGACTGATGCCAGTGGCGTAGGGGCTGGGGCTGTCTTGTTACAGACAGATGATGAAGGTATCGAGCATCCAGTGAGTTTTTACAGTAAAAAAATTCAATAGTGCACAAAGGAATTACTCTGTAATTGAAAAAGAACTCCTGGCGATAGTGCTGGCGCTCAGGCACTTCGATGTATATGTTCCTGCTTTCGGACCAGTCGTAGTGGTTTATACCGATCATCACCCTCTGAAATTCTTGAATCAGTTTCATAACCGGAATATGAGGCTGACCAGGTGGTCACTCATGCTTCAGGAGTATAATCTGGACATACGCCATATTGCCGGTTCTGATAACGTGATAGCGGATTGTCTATCAAGGGTGGATGATGTTGGTTAGACTGCTACGGATTGAGGGTTGAGTGTGGAGGAAAATAGGCTGTCACTGTAGTTCAGCCGAAAAAACAAATTAAAAAAGCAAAAACCTTATAAAAACTCTTTATTTTTATAACGTGTAGAATTTTGTATAAGATGTTGTAGCAGTATCTAAGTTGAATGTTTTCGCTTATTGTCGCTAAGTTAGTTGAACTTGCTCGGTGGAGCGCAACAGTCTTTATTTTTTTCTATATATAGTGCCTTGTGTCGCAACAGTGTGTGGTACTATGAGAAGCTTTCTGTTAGATATGAAGAACTTAGTCAAGGGTCTTATATCTTGGGGGAGGTGTGACGCTTCTGCATAGTAGCCACGTGTGGGCGTGCGCGTCGGCTGCCCGTGGCAGCCAGCCGGCAATGTCCTACGACAATGTAACTAATGTCTGGGATATTCTTATGTTGTTTCACAGCTTGAAGCTGCCCTTATTCTTAACCAACGCATCTTAGTATATTTTATTCTCGATAGTTGATTGTTTCATTATAATATATAAGATGTAAGTCTAGTGAGAGCGGGAGGAGACGAGCGGGAGAGAGAGACCGGCTTGGGACGTTGCTTCGCTTGCCAGCTTGGGACGAGCCTGAAGCGTTGCCACGTGCATTCGATTGCAACGTTAGGCTTAGTTTCGACTCACGCACAGGGTAGAGGATTTTGACCCGGCAACTGTGTTGAGTGTTGCCAAGCATGGGATGTATTCTGCATGCCTAGGGTGGGGTCCAGACAGATTCAAGACTCAGAGCTCACCTCACTGTCGTACCCTTCGGACCCCCTTGATATCTATCCCTCTCAACCCCACTTAGAAACTTTATCTCTTACTTTGTATACCTTCCTTCCACTACTTCACCAATCTATTTAATTATCCCATCCCCTTGATAGACCTTATATCTATTATTGTATTAACGACGAGCTCTCAGATAACTAGATAGGATTTTGGGCCTTATGCAGAGACGTAATTGTTAATGAGACCTAGGAAGCTTTTTGTTGTCTCATATTTGGTGGTTTCATGCTTGCTAGTGTGTTCTTGTGTCAGGTTAGCAGGGGCTATACCGGAGGGGAGGCATTTTGCGATCCTTTAAGTAAAGTCTGCTGGTGCGAGTCCTGTGGACCCGCACGACTTTACTAGGATACCCGTGGGAGTCTGGGGGCATTTTCTTGTCTGTGTCCCTGTGTGTCTAGTGTTGTGTTGTGTGAGGGCCCTTGCCTAGTCCACTGAGCACTGCGCTAGCATGTCCTGCTTTTGTTTTAGGGTCGCCAGGAGAGAGTCAGATACTTGCGATCTGAGTATCTCAAGAGAGCACCCTTTCAATTAGAGTAATTTGGCGCACAGACTTGGGAACGTCCCTATGCTAGAGCAGGTGGCTCAGCCCGGGTATCCGAAGCCTATATCCTTCCGGCTAGACCTCTGCCACCTGGCAGATTAACAGCTAGTGGTTTATTATCTCTGTATGCTTGTTATTGTGCCACAGTTTACCGTTTTTGTGAGCATTGTGAGTCAGGGTGTGGCTTAGAGACTCTGTCCGAGCAGGCTTGCCTGACTAAGAGTGAGAAGCACACCTGTATGTGGTTATGTTGCGAGTTGCTGCCTTTATTTAATTATACCTATGCCATTATACACTGTATGGCCTATCACTAGTATTTGTTCCTGCTTATGAGTTAAGAGTTCTCTAAATCCATAACGTACTTTTTTTGCTAAGCATCAGATCCTACAGTAGGCGCATGCAGTTTAGAAACCCGCATCTTGTCTACCTGTACGATGTTTTGAGGACTGTTTGCTTTCACCTTCTTTCACGCAGGGGTGATTAGTTGTATTAATTAACGTAACGTTAAATGTACTTTATTCTAGTTTGTTATTAAATTGTTTCTGCAATTTAATTCCGTTATCTATCTTTTCCTTGAAGCTTTAAGTCAACTTAATTGTGTGATCTTTTATATAGCCTGCTTGACTATCAGCAGTCTATAGTGCGTGCACCCTGTAACCGAGTCATAGGATACCTCGTTGTCCAGGCAGGACTCTTGACGGTTTAGGGTGGTTTGTTGCCTGGGTTTATAGATAAGGGTTGGATCTAGCGTTTTCCGTTGTTGCTTGTTGCCGCATACCTAGTCCAATAGAAAGAGCCCAGTGTTTATATATCCCAGGACGTAACACCAGAGAGAGACTACCTGGTCGGGCTGCTCCGCCCAGAGAGGCGACTACCTGGCCGGGCTGCTCCACCTACAGTAGAGAGAGATGCGGCGACTCACCCACAAAAATGTAGGAGAGATAAACTTTACGAGAGACTACCTGGTCGGGCTGCTCCCACCCAGAGAAATTTTTGTGGGATTATTTTTGGTGAGGCGTCTGACACATTATACGAAGCATGACCTAGGATAGTAGACGACGCATGATTAAACGAAGCATGACCTAGCTATACGACACATTATACGAAACGTGACAGCGAGAGGGAGAGGGTGTACCTCGTCGGAGCACAGCCGTATTCTGTGTGCTTGCTGCACCGTGTTGCCTGAGTTGGTGCACCTGTGCCAACACAGGAGGATCTGATGGTTTTGTCTCTCCTAAATTTTTGTGGATGAGTCGCCCAAGGAGCCCGGCCAGTTAGTCTCTCTCTACTGTAGGTGGAGCAGCTCAGCCAGGTAGTCGCCTCTCTGGATGGAGCAACCCGGCCAGGTAGTCTCTCTCTGGGTATCTTTGACAACAGCCGACTATCCCTTCCCATCAGATCCTCCACTTTCTTTACTTTAGGATCAAGTGAAGTGACCTAAAATTAATGGGAGTAACTGGTACTGTGGTGGTTCATACTTATAATTCGTCATATATCTAGGTCATGCTTCGTATAATGAAAATCGGAAAATAAAATGGAATTGTTCATGTTTTTCTTTTATTTGTCCTTCCTAGTTTTTACAATTTCTTTTCTCGGTGAAAGATGTCGTGGCAAAATAATTGACAATTCAATTTCTTTAAATTTTTCACACACACAAATTTAGACCCTCCCGAAGAAAAAGGTTCATCGCCATCTCAAGTCGTATAGCAGAATTTATTTTTGGTGAGTCGCCTGACCGGGGTGGAATAATAATTCCAATGTAAGCGTGGACTATGGAGTGGAACAATGCGTGAGAGACTATATTCTTCAGAGAAAAATATGTTGTGATGATGACAGTGAAACTCTACACGAAGACAACGGCACGTTAATTGGTGACTGCCCTTCCGACCTGGTTGAAAATACTCTCGGTCATGCTTCGTATAATGTGTCGCACCCCCAGTCAGACGCCTCACCAAAAATAATCCCACAAAAATCTCTCTGGGTGGGAGCAGCTCGGCCAGGTAGTCTCTCCTAAAAATTGTCTCTCCTAAAATTTTGTCTCTCCTAAATTTTTATGGGTGAGTCGCCGCAGGATCACGTCCAGTTAGTCTCTCTGTACTGTAGGTGGAGCAGCCCGGCCAGGTAGTCGCCTCTCTGGGTGGAGCAGCCCAGCCAGGTAGTCTCTCTCTGGGTATCTTTGACAATGGCCGACTTAGCACCTCTCAATCCCTTCCTGCACCAACACAGGCAAGACGGTGCAGCAAGCACATAGAATACGGCGGCGGTGGCTGTGCTCCTACGAGGTACACACTCTCCCTCTCGCAGTCACGTTTCGTATAATGCGTCGTATAGCTAGGTCATGCTTCGTTTAATGCGTCGTCTACTGTCCTAGTTCATGCTTCGTATAATGCGTCGCACCCCCAGAAAATCACAACAGGGACCCGCACAGTGGGACGCCGCAGCAGCCCAACCAGGTAGTCTCTCTCTAGGTGGAGCAGCCCGGCCAGGTAGTCGCCTCTCTGAGTGGAGCAAACCGGCCAGGTATCGAAGTATTTCCGATCGATCCAAATTCCACCAACTCACGTTGGACAGCAGAAGATCGCCTAAAGATTTGTGTGTGAAAATCACGACAGGACCCGCACAGCGGCGACGCCGCAGAAGCCCGACCAGGTAGTCTCTCTCTAGGTGGAGCAGCCCAGCCAGGTAGTCGCTAGGTCATGCTTCGTTTAATGCGTCGTCTACTGTCCTAGGTCATGCTTCGTATAATGTGTCGCACCCCCAGTCAGACGCCTCACCAAAAATAATCCCACAAAAATCTCTCTGGGTGCGAGCAGCCCGACCAGGTAGTATCTCCTAAATTTTGTATCTCCTAAATTTTTGTGGGTGTGTCGCCGCAGTAGCCCGGCCAGTTAGTCTCTGAGTAATACCATCCTCATGTAGCTCTGCATAAACTTGAAGAGTGGACTCTGTGCTTCGTTCTTCTTATCAAACGCAGCCATCATTTTCAGTACCCTTTGGGAATCACTAAATTTCATCAAAAAAATGGCGACATCATTTTCCCACTTCCTATCAATGCTAAGAACACGTTCATAATGGTTGCCAAAAATTAACACGAAAAACCAACGGGAACCCCAATCTGTTACATTGCCCCCCCCCCCCCCCCACACACACACACACACACACTATCTCCTAAATTTTTGTGGCCGAGTCGCCGCAGGAGCCCGGCCAGTTAGTCTCTCTCTACTGTAGGTGGAACAGCCCGGCCAGGTAGTCTCCTCTCTGGGTGGAGCAGCCCAGCCAGGTAGTCTCTCTCTGGGTATCTTTGACAACAGCCGACTAAGCACCTCTCCATCCCCTCCCATCAGATCCTCCACTTTCTTAACTTTAGAATCAAGTGAACTGACCTAAAATTTATGGGAGTATCTGGTACTGTGGTGCTTCGTACTTAAAATTCGTCGTATAACTAGGTCATGCTTCGTATAATGTAAATCGGAAAATAAAATGGAATTTTTCATGTTTTTCTTTTATTTGTCCTTCCTAGTTTTTCAATTTCTCCTTAATTTTTGTGGGTGAAAGATCGTTTCATAACCCAATCGAGGGGCCGAATACGGTCTTGTGTGTGCCTGTGTTGGCACAGGTGCACCAACACAGGCAAGACGGTGCAGCAAGCACATAGAATACGGCGGCGGGGGCTGGGCTCCGATGGGGTACACACTCTCCCTCTCACTGTCATGTTTCGTATAATGCGTCG
>CM064504.1:1299118-1355282 GCA_032716605.1 Paralithodes platypus
TGACGTTCTGGAACGTCCTGGCAATTTACAGCAATTTCCAAGCTTCAAAAACCTGTAAAAAACGTAAAAATCGAGTGTCAGTGGACGGGAGCGTGAGGGGTCCACCTCCGTTCCTCAGAGCAGCGAGCGGCCCACTGAGGTAGACTGTGTCTCGCGCGGGTCTCTCACAACAGTGTTGCCAAGCGAGCGAGTGCTAACAAATAGAGGGTTTCCCGCGTTTCTATGGCACCGCTGCGGGTGAACCAGACCACGTACGAGGCCCGTTCTGGTCTCATTTTGAAGCTATTTTCGCCTAGTTTTCGGCAGAATACAGTTCATTTAATGCAGATGCTTGATTCATCATTCAGGAGTGCCTAAATATGCCCTAAATAGCCCAAAACAGCCTGCAGCCAAAATGGAATTTTACTTATAAACACAAGAACATTATAGTACCGTTATACAGAAGCATAGTGAGGCCCCATCTTGAATATGGTGTACAGATTTGGTGTTCTTATCTAAACAAAGACATTGAGAGACGATCGAGTCAGTACAGCGATATACAGCCACGAGAAAGGAAAAGAAAAACAAAAGAGAAACAAACCAAGTAAGTTAAGGGGAGATGGGCCGTTTTTCTGGTCCCCCTTCTTCCTCATATAGGCCTACTTATCCCCATTAGTTTTGAGATTTTACGACGTTTGCCCCATTAGTTTGTCGATTTTATGACCTTTCGCCCCATTTCTTTGTCAACATTAAGTCCTTTCGTGTCCTTTAGGTGTCGATTGTTTTCCTGGCGAGCGATAGCGAGCCTGTATTTGTGGAGGAACCGGCCTCCGGCCGTGACATTTTTCTACCGAAAAATGTACAAATTAATCTCGAAGAGGGATCTAATGGATGTTGTTTTGAAGGTCTAGGGAGGAAACTAAAAAGTAAATGAATATATAAAAATAAATAGACCCCCAATAATAGACCCCCAATAATAAGCACTGTCCCCTTAAATATCAGTAGTGAACAATATATTCCATATTTGATCTATATTGCCAATTTCCCGGTAAAATTGTTCTCTTTCTACTGGGGGGCATTTATTTCACCACTGTATTCCACGGTAATCCTTGGTCGGAGGGAGTGGTAGGTGGGGAGAGAGCTTTCTGCTTTGCTAGCCCTACCTTCCACTTAGTAGCAAATTTGGTTAGAATTAAGTTCGGACTGCCTAGTATCGGCCGCAAGGTTGGTGCAGTCTGTATATCTATTTAACTCATTCCAACTCCAACTCTCTCTCTCTCTCTCTCTCTCTCTCTCTCTCTCGTTTCCATCTCCATAAAACCCAACGATACTCCCAACATTATAGTCAGACAAGAGAGAGAGAGAGAGAGAGAGAGAGAGAGAGAGAGAGAGAGAGAGAGAGAGAGAGAGAGAGAGAGGATAGGAAGGAGAGACGGAGAGGAGAGAGAGAGAGAGAGAGAGAGAGAGAGAGAGAGAGAGAGAGAGAGAGAGAGAGAGAGAGAGAGAGAGAGAGAGAGAGGGGGGGGGGATTTTCGATGTCACAAAGCACTTCTTCACCTAGTGTGGTCAACGAGTGGAACAAACTGCCAGAGAAATTGGTACAATGTAAGACAATTGACACATTCAAAAAGGAGTCTAGACATCCATTTGGAAGAGGTTGGAATAATAATATAGGTAGATACAAAATAAAATAAAAACAGGTTTAGGGGAGATTTCCACCTGGAGGATTTTTTTCTGGACCTCTTTCTCCCTCATGTTTAGCCCCATTGCTTTTGAAATTTTAAGATGTTCGCCCCATTAGTTTGGCAATTTTAAGAACCCTCGCCCCATTTCTGTCAATTTTACGATCATTCGTGCCATTTAGGTGTCGATTTTTACCTGGCGAGCGATAGCGAGCCTGTAATTTAAGGGGAATCGGCCTTTGGCCGGGACATTTTTCTACCGAAAAATGTACAAATTTATCTTGAAAGGGGGTCTAGGGGGAGTAATTTTAAGTTTGATGGAAGTCTAGGGAATCGACTAAAAACCTCCCATTAAGCATCAGTAGTACTGATGCTCAAACTTTTGCTAGAAACTCCACCTTGGATGATTCCGGTGCTATTCCTCCCTCTCCGCCCTCCTCTCTCTTACTTATGCCTAATATCCTAATCTCTTCTAAAGATGTACTTTCTACCCTCTCTGGGCTTAACACTAATAAGGCGTACGGTCGGACGGTGTTCCTCCTGTTGTTCTCAAAAACTGTGCTTCCGTGCTGACTCCCTGCCTAGGCAAACTCTTTCGTCTCTGTCTATCCTCTAACGTCTTCCCTTCATGCTGGAAGTTTGCTCACATTCAACCTGTCCCAAAGAAGGGTGACTGCTCTCAACCCTCCAACTATCGTCCAATTGCTCTTATCTCTTGTCTTTCTAAAGTTTTTGAAACTATTCTTGCTTCCAAATTTCTTAAGCATTTCTCTTCTCATAATCTGCTCTCAGATCGCCAGTATGGCTTCCTTAACCCGTACAGCCCCAGCGACGCGTCTGACGCGTCGGCAATGTATGTAACGCACAGCCCCAGCGACGCGTCTGACGAGTCACCCTAATTGCTCCGACCGTAACCTCAGGTGTAGCCACTCGAGAGGGCTCAGAATTGTATGGGAACTGTGTACGTATCCCACGCAACCGTGCCGATGGTTAAAAACTCTCAAAGTCCACGTGCGTGCACGTGAGCGCGCAATAACCTGTTTTTTTAGGGTAATTGCCTTCAATTTTTTACTCTTGTAGAATACGTTTTCGGGGGCTCTGTAGGACCATTCTTTAAGCTTTTTGAGCGGTTTTTCGTGGTTTTTCCTTCATTCCTAACCCATTCGCTATTGTTTCTGGAATAAAACCATTTTTTGAAAACCGGCCGGGTTCTGGTGAACAAACATTACAAAACTAGCCGGGGCTCCACGGGTTAAGGGTCGCTCTACTGGTGATCTTCTTTCATATCTTACTAACTCTTGGTCATCCTCCTTTCGGGACTTCGGTGAGACTTTTTCTATTGCACTAGACATATCGAAAGCCTTCGATAGAGTCTGGCATAAATCTTTAATTTCTAAACTACCCTCCTTCGGTTTCTATCCCTCCATCTGTGCCTTTGTTTCTAATTTCCTTTCCGGCCGTTCCATAGCCGCGGTTGTGGACGGCCATTGTTCACTTCCTCACCCTATAAACTCCGGTGTTCCTCAGGGCTCTGTCCTATCTCCTATTCTCTTTCTAATTTTTATAAATGATCTCCTTAACTGTACCTTAATTCCCATCCATTCATACGCAGACGACTCAACCTTACACTACTCCATTAGTTTTTCAGAACGCCCCAGCCAGCAATCCCTTAACGACAAACGTAATGAAGCCATAGAACTCTTAAATTCTGATCTAAATTCTATTTCCATTTGGGGCAGAGAAAACCTTGTTAACTTTAATGCTTCCAAAACCCAATTTCTCCATCTATCTACCTGTCAGGATCTCCCAGCGGACGATCCCTTATTCTTCAACAATACAAAAATCAACCCTTCATCTTCTCTCAATATTCTTGGTGTCTCTTTTTATTCTGCTCTCATTTGGAAGGACCATATTACCAGTCTTGCTAAGGCAGCCTCCCAGAAGCTGGGTGTGCTCAACCGCCTTAGGGGGTTCTTTTCTCCTGCACAGCTTCTTGCTCTGTACAGGGGCATAGTGCGCCCTTGTATTGAGTATTGTTCACATGTGTGGGGAGGTTCCTCTCACACCGCTCTCCTAGACAAAGTTGAAAGGAAGGCCTTTCGTATCATTAACTCCCGTCCACTCACCAACTCTCTGCAATCTCTCTCTCTCCGCCGCAATGTTGCATCTCTCTCGCTATTCTATCGCTACTATAATAATCAGTGTTCCTCAGAGCTATCCCAGTGCATACCACCGCCTTTACGTAGGGCACGTGGTACCCGTCTTGCAACTCAATCCCACCCCTACTCTGTGCAACTCTCCAACCCAAGAGTGAAACGTTACTCTCAAACTTTCTTCTACTCAACAGCTGAGCTCTGGAACTCGCTTCCAGAATCAGTCTTTCCCTCTTCCTATGACTTAAATTGCTTCAAACTCCGTGTGTCCAGGCATTTTGGCTCGAACGTCCCTTGATTTTGGCCCTGTCACTCTTTCAACTATGGGGGAGGCACTCACTATATGCAGTTATGCCTTTTTCCTCCCTCAATCACATAGAAAAAAAAAAAAAAAATATATATATAGTATTTCTCAACTTCGTTCTTTACTATGAATTTCCCAGTAGAATTTTTTGTTTAGACTTGTTTCCCCAACTAAATGTCATGCCAACCAATGGTCGGAGGGAGTGGTGGGTGGGGCGCGAGTTTTCTGCTGTGCTATCCTTGCCTTCCACTTTGTAGCAAATTCCATTTTAGCATTAAGTCCGGACTGCCTAGTAGGGACCGCAAGGTCTGTGCAGTTTGTGTATATATGTAACTCTATGTAACTCCTACAAATGACCTAAACTAATTGCCTGGAGACCGGTATTTTTCCCTCCCAATTCTGCTGTGTTTTTAGCCCCTCTCGCTCTCGCTCTCGCTCTCGCTCTCGCTCTCGCTCTCGCTCTCGCTCTCTCTCTCTCTCCTTCGTGCCTTTGCTGCCTCAGACACTTTTCTCTTTTTCTTATTTTTCTGGATCAAGGGTAAAAGTTTAGACGCTCACCATGCCGGGTGGGCTTTCATTTACTACCATTTTTCTTCATTCTGAGTTTTTTTTCTTTCTCTCGTTCATCTCTCTCCCCTCCCCCTCTTTTTTTTTTCTCTCTCTCTCTCTCTCTCTCTCTCTCTCTCTCTCTCTATCTCTCTGTCTCTCTCTATGTCTCTCTCTCTCTCTCTCTCTCTTTCTCACTCAATATGTATGTAAAATGCTAGAAACGGTCATAAGAGACAGACTCGTAAATCACTTAGAGGCAAATAACTTACTTAAAGATACTCAACACGGCTTTCGTAAAAAACGTTCCTGTTTAACAAACCTCTTAGACTTCTTCCACGATATCCTCAACCTCTACGATGAGAGTAAAGCTGTAGATATTATATACCTTGATTTTCAAAAGGCCTTTGACAAAGTTCCCCACAAACGTTTACTGCTAAAACTAAAAGCGCATGGAATACAAGACGGTGTGTTGAAATGGATAGAAAATTGGCTCAGCGACAGAAAGCAAAGAGTAGTCATAAACGGTAAGGCATCTAAATGGACCAATGTAAGTAGCGGGGTACCCCAGGGATCGGTACTAGGACCAATTCTCTTTCTAATTTACATCAACGACATAGATGAGGGTCTCACCTGTACAATCTCAAAATTTGCTGACGATACAAAAATTGCAAATAGCGTACTCTCAAAAGAACAAGTTGAACGATATGCAGCACAATCTAGATAAATTGTCATGTTGGGCCCAAATTTGGCAAATGAGTTTCAATGCGGATAAATGTAAAGTACTACATATCGGATACCTAAATGAGAAAGCAAACTATTCGATGAATGGCACTCAGCTTAAGAATGTAAACAGAGAAACCGATCTGGGAGTAACAATATCGAGTAACCTAAAACCGAGTCAACAATGTTCAGAAGTTGTTAAGAAGGCAAACAAAATAATTGGCTTTATAGGCAGGTCATTTGAGCATAAATCCAAAGAAGTTATCCTAACCCTTTACAATTCCTTAGTCCGCCCTCTTCTGGAATACTGCGTTCAATCCTGGTGCCCTTATTACCAAAAAGATATAAACAAGCTAGAACGAGTTCAACGTAGAGTTACCAAAATGATACCTAGCCTAAAGAACAAACGATACGAAGAGCGTCTTAGAGAATTAAATCTATTTCCTTTAACCCAGCGCAGATTAAGAGGTGACTTAATTCAAGTGTTCAAAATCATCAAAGGCATCGACAATATGAACTGTAGTAAGTACTTCACTATCGACCAATCTAATTACACGCGGGGAAACGGTTGCAAAATTATTGGTAAATCTTTTAACTCACACGAATCTAAGAATGTCTTCTTCAATCGAGTTGTCAACTTGTGGAATGGGCTTCCCCGAGACGTTATAGACTGCAGCACAGTTGATTCATTTAAACTCCGCTTAGACAAATATCTCGCATCAAACCCGCGACTGACTGCGTTTGTAAATGAATAACTTTATTTTATCCCCCCCTCAGTTACTAACCCATCCGTCCCCTACTAACTTCCTAATCCTGCCACGGACATTAGTTCCAGGGCAGTAGTTCCCTTTCCAATGTTCCCTTACTCACTCTAAACCACTGTTTGGACACTTGATCCTCAGTGTTTTGGAGGACAAGCAGCCTAGAAGGGTCACTAGACCTGTTGTTGCTTGATTTCCTTTGTACTCCTTTGTACTCACTCACACTCTCTCTCTCTCTGTCTCTTTAAGCCTCCTCCTTCCCTCCCTCCCTCCCTCCCTCCCTCTCACTCTCTCACACACAGACACACACACACTCTCTATCTCTCTCTCTCAAATCCTCCTTCCCTCCACCCCTCTTTCTCTTAGGGAGGAAAATGAAAATACATTTAAATATAATATGAGTAAATCGACTGAAAAATATACCCTTCCCACCTTAAGGGGACATGGGCCGTTTTTCTGGTCCCCTTTCTTCCTCAATAGTTTTCAGATTATAAGACGTTCGGCCCATTAGTTTGGCGATTCTAAGACTTTTCGCCCCATTTTGCTGTCAATATTAAGACCTTTCGTGTCATTTAGGTGTCGATTTTTGAGATTTTATTGAGATAGTTCGAAGCCTTATAATTACTAGAGGCCTTTCCTAAGCTGAAAAAATTGTCTAATAGTTGCCAGAATACGATGAAAAGGCCGTCCCCGGTACTGAACAGGTTAAAAGGAATGTCTAGCCTCCTTTTGTACCACTTTCCTTGGCAGTTTGTTCCACTCGTTGACCACACTGTAGGTGAAGAAGTGCTTTGTCACATCGGTATTCGAACCTCCTGGTTTTTATTTTAATTTCGTTTCCAAGAGTTGATTAACTATTGTTGATTGTGAACAGTGACTGCCAAATTTTGTCAACATTTTTGTCAAAGCCCTTAAGGGGGTAGTGCTTGCTTTTTGGTCTATGTATGTATGTATGTATGTATGTATGTATGTATGTATGTATTCATTTTTGTTAAAGCCCGGGGGTAGTGCTTGCTTTTTGGTCTATGTATGTATGTATGTATGTATGTATGTATGTATGTATGTATGTATGTATGTATGTATTCATATATGGATTTTTTAGTTTCCTCGCTAGACCTTCATCAAACTTCAAATAACACCCCCTAGACTCCTTTCCAAGATAAATTTGTACATTTTTCAGTAGAAATGTCCCGACCGAAGGCCGGTTCCTTCTAAAATTACAGGCTCGCTATCGCTCGCCAGTAACAATCGACACCTAAATGGCACGAAAAATCTAAATATTGACAAAGAAATGGGGCAAAAAGGTCTTAAAATCGACAAACTAATGGAACGAACGTCTTAAAATCTCAAAACAAATATGCTAAACATGAGGGAGAAGGGTGTCCATAAAAAGCGACTACCTCCCCCTTAATATTTTAAAACACTAGGTTACTTGAACACTCAGTCTTCTTTTCTTAAAGGCACCTCGCTTTTTTTCTCTTTCTCTCCCTCTCTGTTTGGCTTGTATCCATTCGGCCCCATTCAGCCTACTGTTTTAAGACGTTTAACCCCATCCAGGTGTCAATATTTTCCTGGCGAGCGGTAGCGAGCCAGCAAATAAATATTTTTGTTTTGACAGCAACCTAAATTTGTACATTTTTCGAAAAAAACATTTCTCCGGCGAAGCCGGATTTCTCCATACAATGCTGGCTAGTTATCGCTCGCCAGGAAGTAATCGACACCTGGATGGGGATAAACGTCTTAAAACAGTTGGCTAAATGGGGCCGAATGGATACAAGCCAGGGAAAGAGAGAAGAGGAGAGAAAGATAAAAAAAAATGGTGACCCCCCTCAAATGGATATATTTGTTTTCAAATGTCTTGATACGGTATATTTCTAGTGTAGAGCTTTCACCCATTCTGTAGCGGTGACGTCCTTTTTTATCATATGTTGGCTACTATTAGACGATTTTAGTCAGGTTAAAGAGGGCTTTCATCAATTGACAGACTTCTAACTATCACACTTAACCCTTTTTACTACTACAGATCCTTATGAAACTGTAAACGAATCATATAAATAGAGCTAGAAGAAAATTCAAGAGACGTCGCTGGTTCAGAAGGGGTTAAAATGACGTTATCGAATAAGGGAGTTGATAACTTTCCAACCAATGCTTTTTTTTTGAGGGCTTAGCCAAAAATGCTTTAAAGCCATTTTTATAATTTGACTGACCTGACCAAGTAAAGGGCGTCTTCTTCTTCTTCTTCTTGATAATTGACTTAGCCGGGAAGTTAAGGCTAAGTTGTGAGGGGGCGGAAGTGGTTTTGGGGGGAAGAGGGGGGGGGGGGGGTATACACCCACACACACACTCACTCACACACACAGACACATACACTGACACACACTGACACACACATATACACAAACATACACATGAACACAAACACTCAAGCACACACACATACACTCACACACAAACATACACATGAACACAAACACTCAAGCACACACTCACTCACACACACAGACACATACACTCACTCACACACAGACACATACACTCACTCACACACACAGACACACACACACAGACACATACACTGACACACACTGACACACACATATACACAAACACTCAAGCACACACTCACTCACACACACAGACACATACACTGACACACACTGACACAGACATACACATGAACACAAACACTCAAGCACACACTCACACTCACACACACAGACACATACACTCACACACACTGACACACACATATACACACACATACACATGAACACAAACACTCAAGCACACACTCACTCACACACACAGACACATACACTCATACACACATATACACACACATACACATGAACACAAACACTCAAGCACACACTCACACACACAGACACACACATATACACAAACATACACATGAACACAAACACTCAAGCACACACACAGACACACACACTCACACACACAGACACACACATATACACACACATACACATGAACACAAACACTCAAGCACACACACAGACACACACACTCACACACACAGACACACACAAACATACACATGAACACAAACACTCAAGCACACACACAGACACACACACTCACACACACAGACACACACATATACACATGAACACAAACACTCAAGCACACATTTTCACACACACAGACACACACATATACACACACATACACATGAACACAAACACTCAAGCACACACACAGACACATACACTCAAGCACACACTCACTCACACACACAGACACATACACTCAAGCACACACTCACGGGCTGGGTTTGGTGTAGTGGTCTAAGGCGCCGTGCGCTGACCGCGTGATCCAGGGTTCAAGTCCCTCAGAATACTAAAGTTTTTTGGCTCCTCCGATGGAGAGGATTGTATCACGGCCCTCCCCTAGCCATGCTTATCAACTATCAGCTTGCATTAGCCTACACGCACTGTCACCAGTACATCTGCATATTTACTATAGTGGAAACTCAGGCACTTCACGGTCGCCAAAGGTTGACCTCATAGTCAGAACAGAATAAACATTGTACTGTACCTAGGTTGTGAACAACTCAGTAGATTTTCAGCCTCACGGCTCCACATGAGCAAAAAAACAACAATTATTATAGTTTTTTGTTGTGGATGAGGGAGACAAAAGGCAAAACTGCCTGTGACGAGTGCCTCGCCCAGAGTTGAAAGAGTGACAGGGCCAAAATCAAGGAATTTTCGAGCCAAAATGTCTGACAAAATGACACACGGAGTTTGAAGCAATTTAAGTCATAGGATGAGGGAAAGATGGATTCAGGGAGAGAGTTTCAGAGCTCAACTGTTGAATAGAAGAATGATTGGGAGTATTGTTTCACTCTTGGGTTGCAGAGTTGCACAGAGTAGGGGTGGGAATGTGTTGCAAAACGGGTACTACGTACCCTACGTAGAGGAGGTGGTGTACACTGGGAGAGTTCTGAGGAGCACTGATTATTGTAATAGCGATAGAATAGTGAGAGAGATGCAACATTGCGGCGAAGAGAGAGAGAGAGAGAGATTGCAAAGAGTTGGTGAGTGGATGGGAGTTAATGATACAAAAGGCTTTTCTTTCTACTTTGTCTAGGAGTGCTGTGAGAGGAACCTCCCCACACATGTGAACAATACTCAATACAAGGACGCACTGTGCCCGTGTACAAAGCAAGATGCTGTGCAGGGGTAAAGAACCCCCTGAGGCAGTTGAGCACACCCAGCTTCTGGGAGGCTGCCTTAGCAGGACTGGTAATATGGACCTTCCAATAGGGGGCAGAAGAAAAAGAGACACCAAGAATACTGAGAGAAGATGAATGATTGATTTTTTTATTGTTGAAGTTTAAGGGATAGTCCTCTTGGAGTTCCGGACGGGTAGCAAGATGGAGGAATTGGGTTTTGGAAGCATTAAAGGCAACAAGGTATTCTCTGCCCCAATTGGAAATAGTAGTTAGATCAGAAAATAAGTGTTGTATGGCTTCATTACGTTTGTTTTCGAGGGATTGCTTGCTGAGGAGTTTGTTTTCGAGGGATTGCTTGCTGAGGCGTTTGTTTTCGAGGGATTGCTTGCTGAGGCGTTTGTTTCCGAGGGATTGCTTGCTGAGGCGTTTGTTTCCGAGGGATTGCTTGCTGAGGCGTTTGTTTCCGAGGGATTGCTTGCTGAGGCGTTTGTTTTCGAGGGATTGCTTGCTGAGGCGTTTGTTTTCAAGTGATAGCTTGCGGAGGCGTTTTTATCCTGCAGTCTTTTGTTATCTATGTTACTTGCACTAATGGCCCCACTTATCTATGTTACTTGCACTAATGGCCCCACTTCTCTGTTACTTGCACTAATGGCCCCACTTATCTATGTTACTTGCACTAATGGCCCCACTTATCTATGTTACTTGCACTAATGGCCCCACTTATCTATGTTACCGCACTAATGGCCCCACTTATCTATGTTACTTGCACTAATGGCCCCACTTATCTATGTTACTTGCACTAATGGCCCCACTTATCTATGTTACTTGCACTAATGGCCCCACTTAAGTAAAGGCAATAAGACTCCAGGGTGCAGCCTTATACCTTATCTAACTCTTAATTTAGACTGCGGACCTAAAGGTATTACCGTCATATATTCGAGTGAGGGTGGGGCGAGTTCTATAATCCGATCTCTGTGGGGCCAAATTCATGAGCTTCCCCGAGAATTGGCAGGGGTTTTGCTGTGATAAGAATGGGAGGAGGAAGAGCAGGATGAGGAGGAGAAGGAGGAGGAGGAGAGGGTAAGCAAGAAAGACGAGGAGAGGGGAAGAAGGAAGAGGAGGAGGAGGAGAGGGGGAGGTATGGGGATAAGAAGGAGGAGGAGAGGGAGAGGGAGGGAGATAAGAAGTATGAAAAAAGGAGAGAGAGAGAAGGAGAGAGGAAGATTAAAAAGGAGGAGGAGGAGGAGTGATAGAAGAAGAAGAAGAAGGAGGAGAGAGAGACAGGAGCGAGAGGAAGAATATCAAGGAGGAGGTGAAAGAGAAGAAGGAAAATACGGAGGAGAGGGAGAGAGGAAGGAGAGAGAGAGGAGGGAGAACAAGGAGGAGGAAAAGGAGCAAGAGGAGGAGAGGGAGGGAGAGAGAGAAGAAGGAGGAGAGGGAGGGAGAGAGAAAGAGAAGATGGAGGAAGCATAAGAAGGAGGTGGAGGAGGAAAGAGAGAGAGGAAGAAAAGAGGATAGAGGAAGAATTGCAAGGAGGAAGAGGAGAAAGAGAAGGGCGAGAGAGAGGTAGAATATCAAGCAGGAGGAGGAGAGGAGAAAGAGAGAGAGGAAGAAGAAGAACGAAGAGGATAAGGGGGAGAGAAAGAAGAAGGAAGTGAAGAAGAGGAGGGAGGACGAATAATATGGCTCGTTATCGCTCACCAGGAAAAAATGACACCTAAATAACACGAACAGTCTTAATATGGACTAAAAAATGGGGCGAAAGGTCATACATTCGCCAAACAAATGGGCCGAACGTCTTGTAATCTAAAAACTAATGGGGTTAAACATGAGGATGAAGGGGGTCCAGAAAAACGACCCCTCCCAGGATAGATGAGAGCAGATAGTGCGTGGGAGTAAACAAAACAAAAAAATCCAAGGAAAATATTGAGAGGTTAAAAGTGGGGGAAGGGCGTAATTATTTCCTCATATATATATATATATATATATATATATATATATATATATATATATATATATACTGTATATATATTATACATCAATTCATGATTTTTTTAGTTGCCTCCCTAGACCTCCATCAAGCTTAAAATAAAACACCCGCCCAAGAACCTCCTTGAAGATCAAATTGTACATTTTTCGATATAAAAATGTCCAGGTTGAAGGCTGATTCCTCTTAAATTACAGGCTAGCTATCGCTCGTCAGGAAAAAATCGACCCCTAAATGACACGAAAAATCTTAATATTGACAAAGAAATGGGGCGAAATGTCTTAAAATCGCCATGAAACTAATGCACCTAACGTCTTATAATCTGAAAACTAATGGGGCTAAACATGAGGAAGAAGGAGGACCATAAAAACGACCCATCGCCCCTTAAAACTGCAGGAGAGATGAGACCAGATAAAAAAATAAAATAAAAAGATTCCAGAAAAATATTGAGAGAGGGTAAAAGTGTGGGAGGGAGGGGGGAAGAGACCCGTGAAATTGGAGAGAAATTACACGGGGGGGGGGGGGGGGTTTTCAGGAGGAGAGGAGGATAAATGAGGGAAATAGGAGAGGGACAGAGGAGGAGGAGGGGAAGAGAGAGAGGGAGAGATGATGGAGGGGAAGAGGGAAATAGGAGAGGGAGAGAGAGGAGGAGGAGGAGGATGGATAAGGAGGGGGAGAGAAAGGAGGAGGAGGAGGGAGAGAAAGGAGGAGGGGAAAGAGGAGAAGAGGAGAGAAGGGAGGAGGGAAATAGGGGAAGAGGAAGGAGGAGGGGAAAGAGGGGAAGATGAAGGAGGAGGAGAGGAAGGAGGGGGAGAAAGAGGGGGAGAGGATGGAAGGATGGAGGAGGAGAAGAAGAACAAGAAGAAGAAAAAAGAAAGATAATGAAGAAGAAAAAAGAAGAAGAAGAATGGGAAGATTGAAATAGGAGAGGGAGAGGAGAAGGGAAGGGGAGTGAGAGAGAAGAAGAAGAAGAAGAAGAAAAATAAGAAGATGAAGAAGAAGAAGGTGGAGAGGGGAGAGGAGGAGGAGGGAAGAAAACCGAGAAATTAAAGACAAATTTGACTTGGAGAGAGAGAGAGGAGGGGGGGGGGGGGAGATAGGAGAGGGAGAGGATGAAGGAGGAGAGAGGGAGCAAGAGGGAAGCTGTGCAGGGGCAAAGAACCCCCGGAGGCGGTTGAGCACACCCAGCTTCTGGAAAGCCACTTTAGCAAGACTGGTATTATGGTCTTTCCAAGAGAGATCAGAACAAATAGACACCAAGAATACTGAGAGAAGATGAAGGATTGATTTCTGTATTGTTGTATTTAGGGAAGGCGTGGCAGAGTGGTCTTGCCACTGGACTGGTAATCCAATGGACCCGGGTTCGAATCCCAATATGTCAATGGGAAGATATTATTGGGATGGAATTTGTGCTGTACCTAGTTTCAGTGCATTACCACAGCACACCGATATGCCAAAAAAATACCCTCATTGTTCCCTGATTAAATAACATTGTATGAATATTCCCATATTCAAAATGTGTTACAGGGGGGCAATTCCTAGTGAGTTAATTGCTCAATAGGTGGCGTTCTGAGAGTGAGGGTCCGAGTGTGGGGGATGAGATGGTGAAGCGCAGAGGTGAAGCGGCTTCAGATATGGAGTTGCTTCGAGCCGGGGTGCTTCGCATGTCTCACTCCCTAGGCTGGAACAAGGCCTCACGGGCCTCACCGTGTTCAGCGGTGTAGTGTAAAGGCTCTCAGCCTATGCCCGAGAGGGAGTAAGTTTAAAAAAAAAAAAAAAAAAAAAAAAAAAAAAAAAAAAAGGAATAGTCCTCCGATAGCTCTTGATGGTTAGATAAATGGAGAAATTGGGTTTTGGAAGCATTGAAAGCAACAACATTTTCTCTGCCCCAATTGGAAATGGTTGTTAGATCAGAAGATAAGTGTTCTATGGCTTCTTCACATGAGTTTTTGAGTGATTGCTTGCTGGGGTGTTCTGGAAAACTAGTTGAATAGTGTAAAGTAGAGTCGTCAGCATATGAATGGATAGGACTGGAGGTACAGTTGAGAAGATCATTTATGAATATTAAAAAGATAATTGGAGATAGGACAGAACCCTGAGGAACAATAGAGTTGATACGATGAGGAAGTGAACTATGGCCGTCCACAACTGCAGCTACTGAACGGCCAGAAAGGAAATTTGAGATAAAGGCACAGATAGAGGGATTGAAACCGGAGGGTAGTTTAGAAATTAGAGATTTGTGCCAGACTCTATCGAAGGCCTTCGATATGTCTAGTGCAATAGAAAAGGTCTCGCCAAAGTCCCGAAAGGAGGATGACCAAGAGTTAGTAAGATATGAAAGATGATGACCAGTTGAGCGAGCCCTAAGGAAGCCATACTTGGAGTAGATTATGAGACGATTATTGGACGATAGTTGGAGGGTTGAAAGCGGTCACCCCCCTTCTTTGGGACAGGTTGAATGAGAGCAAACTTCCAGCAAGAAGGGAAAACATCAGAGAAGAGACAGAGACAGAAGAGTTTGCCTAGACAGGGAGTCGGCATGGAAGCACAGTTTTTTAGTACAACAGGAGGAACCGTACGCCTTCTTAGTATTAAGCCCAGAGAGGGTAGAAAGTACATATTTAGAAGAGATTAGGATATCAGGCATAAGTAGAAGAGAAGGGGGTGGAGAGGGAGGAATAGCACCGGAATCATCCAAGGTGGAGTTTGGGCAAACTGATGATAGTGCCATCAGAGTGGAAAAGGGGAGAAAAGACCATGAAGAAAAATTGTTGGAGAGGTTCTTGGCTACATGTCAGAAAGCTTGGGAAGAGCTAGAGTTGGATAGTTCAGTGCATTTATTATTGATGAAAGAGTGTTGCAAGACAAGCAGTGATAAAATTGCCTCTTGAACGTAATCTCCAAAATGTGTTTGTTTGTACCTTTCTACTTAACCCTCTCCAACATATGACGCGATTTTGAGCCTATTGGGGATACTTTAAAGCCTTTGTTACCATCAGGGGTATTTAGAAACCTTTAGTTTAGTTACTTCAACCTCTGCAGTTGTCTTTGAGTTAGCTGTGGGCAGAAAACTAATTTTGGAGAGGTAATTATAAGAGTGAGAGAACTCTATTTCTTATTGCTAATCTGGCAACCTCTGCGTCATATGAGCGTGAAAGGGTTAATACCACCACGGGATCCAGATGGCGTTAGGTGTAATTGGAATATGGCTAGTTAAATGGAGTGATTCTGTTTACTTGGAAATCATGTGTTTGGTGAATATTGGGTGACTGTTAAATATCTGAATCGCATACCACTGAAAACATTACCAGCAATACTTAAATATTACGTGTGTGTAATTACTCCCCGCCTCTCAAGACACATCAGTAAATACCTTCAAATAACCAAGTCGGAAGTGGTAGGAAATAAAACGGATATTTTTGTTCTAAAGACTTCATGGAAAGCTTCTGCGGCCAGTGCAGAGAGATTGGAGCAGGTTAGTTTGTCCTATGTTTTAGTTTATTTCCATCACCCTCGTTATCATTATGGTAATTATTAAAAAAATCTGAGGTGAAGCCATTAATTTCGGGGGCTGATGAGTGATTGGTGCTTCTGAATGCTTGTGTGCTTGCTTTTTGTGGGCGAACTGTTATGTGTTCTTCTCCTGTCAACTCTTTCCCTTTTTCGTGTCTCTTGCTGATCCTCCATACCCCTTGTGGGAGTAACGGCTGGCTACTGACTGACTTGCTAACCTTATTGTTATGTGTTAAAAGTACCAAACACAGAATATGCACCAGCCGCATCAACCGAAGAAAACTTGGCACGAGAGCCAAGGGGTAACTACAACAATTCACCTGGAAAATCATCGCAGCCACATTGAACAATACTTCCGACCAAACCAGGACAACAAAGACCCACTGCTCTTCCACGAACCCTGAGCCATTATACCCCTCTTGCCCTCAAGCCGCACATACCTAATTTTGCTGCAGGAATAAAGACTACCTTGGCACAACCAATACTTAGCAGTTCAGGGCAACAACTAAATCTTACCATCTTGCTAACCTTAGAACCATTAGAGCAAAAAGTGTGCACCACATCTCTAGACAAAGCATGTTGACACAGGAGGTGTGGCATAGTAGCAGGTTGATACATAAACTGTAGCATACTAGCAATCTAACACATGAAATGCAGCATCGTAGCAGGCTGACAGACGAAACGCAGAATCGTAGTGGGCTGACATCAGAGATGCAGCATCACAGTAGGCTGATTCAAACACCATTACCTTGGCACGCAGCCGCAGAGAGCCACCATCGCCGCCACCCAGCCATCAAGCAGTTGCTCAGAAAGAGAAGAGGACCACCAGACATTGGAGCAACTTAGTGCTCAATTATCCACACTGTCTTGCATCCTTATAGATGACACAGAAGCATCTCCACAGTTGTCACCCTCTCAGATCCCTGACACAACATCACTGCTGCCCAAAAGACTCTAGTGAGTCATCGGAGCTGTTTTAGGGGACGACTGCAAGTTCACATAAACATACCGTACCAAGCTGTAGCTGTAGTTCTCCAGTAGAGCAGTCCACTACACAGTATCTATCTTTCCACTTAAAGTAACTCCCTGAAATGGGCGGCAAGGACTTTAACACCTACTGTCCAAGCGACGGACGACGGTCCTCCATAATTTGCGGTCCTTTTAACTGCCCGTATCGAGCGGTACCAAGTACCGTGACTTGTAAACACTGCTCTGAGACCTTGGCAACACTTCTTAGCCTGGGTCCAAGCCTGTGGGAGCTAGCTGGGACAGTATTCCTCCAACTTTCATGGTGAGAGGGTATTCTCTCTCGACTCTGAAGCCATTTTTCCCACAATGCCTGGTACTGGAGGGTACTTTTATAGTAATACCCTCTGGTACAGTAGGGGTTAAGATACTAACTATTCCTTGTAACTCCTTTTAACTCTCACACACAGCAGAGTTTTCCCCCAGTATTGACGTATCTCTTCCCAACAGGTTCTTGCCTCTGCCTCTGACATTCACCTTCCTTAACAAGCTGTCCACTACCTTTCTGTTCAGGGCTACAGGTTTTCTATGAGGCGGAAATTATTTGTCGTCCCGTTTTTCTATGACAACTTTTCCTTTTTAGTGACAGCCATTCTCTTGCCCTGACAACCTCTCATTCTCACTCTCTCTCAATCTCCCCCCCTCTCTCTCTCTCTCTCTCTCTCTCTCTCTCTTCTTCTTCTTCTTCTTCTTCAATAACAACCTCTCTGCCTTGACGTCTTTCCTTCACATCCTTCCTTCACATCCGACATCTTCCACCCTTCACTGATACTCTCTCTCTCTCTCTCTCTGTCGTACACTTCTATGCCCTCTCCCTGACAACCCTTCACTCCCTCTTCTCTCTCTCTCTCTTTTGTATATCAGAGATTTTCTAAACCCAATTGGCTGCAAGATCAGGTCAGAACATGAACAGCTTGGAGTAGACCTCAATCTAGGTAACTCTAGCTATAGGATTGTTCTGGTGTACAGGCCTCGACATCAAAATGTTGAAAAGGATGAACTTCTGTACACAAGACTGAGTTCTGTTATCGAGGGTAAAACCAGTGTGATCTTAGGCGACTTCAATTGCCTAGTAAACTGGAAAGCAAGAACTGCCGATGCTGAAGGTAGGCGTCTTGTGGACTTTACTAACGATAACTTTTTGACTCAGTGGGTGAACGAGCCAACTAGAGGGAACAATATACTAGATCTTGTGTTCACAACTGAAAATGAAAGTGTGACCAGCTTATCTGTTGGGGAATCACTTGGAGGTAGTGACCACAACCTAGTTAGGTTCTCTCTTCGCACCTTTAGCAGCAGACCCACCAATCCTCAGAGTGCAAAATTAGATTTCCGTCGTGAACATTTTGATGGCCTTCGGGGAAGCTTATCCCAGATCAGAGTTGAAGGTGAAAATGTTAATGCGATTTGGTGCTCATTCAAACAGCAGTTTATGGATCGACAAGCTGCATTCGTTCCTACTAAGCTTACCATATCAGGCTCAACCCAATCAAAATGGTTCACAAGTGACATAGCTTCAGCTATTAGAATGAGAAAAGTTGCATAGAGAAAGGCCAAAAGAAGTAAAGACCAAAGAGATTTAGATTCCTTCAATAATATGTGTAGAAGAGGGAAATCTCTTATAAAGGAAGCAAAGCAGAATGAAGAACTAAGGGTTGCAGCCCTCTGCAAAGAGAGTCCTAAAGAGTTCTTCAGCTATGTGAGCAGCAGGAAGCCATTCAAAAGTAGCATTGGACCTCTAAAGGATCCAACAGGCCAACTTCAAACTTCTGACACTGATATAGCTAAATCCCTAAACGACTATTTTGCCTCAGTTTTCACAAGGAAAAATACCAGTGACATGCCAAGTCCAAGACTAGTGCATGAGGGTGAAGTTCTTAGCAGAATTAGATGTACCCCAGAGGAGGTAGCAAACAGAATAGATAAGTTAAATTGGTTCAAGTCATCCGGCCCTGATAGTTTTCTTCCCCATGTTGTACGAGAAGTGCGAGATTAAATCGCACCTTTCTTGGCAGACATCTTCAATAAATCACTAGAAAATGGAGAGGTCCCTGAAGACTGGAAACTGGCCAATGTGACCCCAATCTTTAAGAAAGGGGATCACGAATGTCCCAAGAATTATCAGCCAATTAGCTTGACTTCTATCATAGTAAAACTCTATAAGGGATACTAGTAGACAAGATAGTTGACTACCTAGAAATCCACAATTTAATTACAGATTCCCAACATGGATTCAGGCGACACCGATCATGTCTTACCAATTTGTTGGATTTTTCCCATGAAATACTGAGTGTGTATGACGAAAGTAGAGTCATAGACATCCTTTACTTAGATTTTCAAAAAGTTTTTGACAAAGTGCCTCATTGCAGGCTAATGTCAAAAGTGAGTGCGCTAGGTATCAATATAGAGGTCACAAATTGGATAGAAAGTTGGCTAACAGGTATACAACAACGAGTGGTAATCAATGGTGTTTCTTCTGAGTGGACTGCAGTCACTTCTGGAGTTCCACAGGGATCTGTCCTTGGCCCGCTTCTGTTTATTATTTATGTCAATGACATCGATATTGGTCATCTCCAAGTTTGCAGATGACATAAAACTTGGAATGAATGTGAAAGACCCCAAAGGGGTTGAACAGCTCAGGATGGACCTCAACAGACTGGGTGAATGGTCGGAGAAATGGCAGATGCCTCTAAACTTGGAAAAGTACAAGGTGATGCATATCGGCCAAGCAAACCCCAATTCAGGCTATTCACTATTGGGAATGCCTCTGGAAATGACCGACTTGGCAAAGGATTTGGGTGTTCTGATTAGCAGTGACCTAAAGTTTTCCAAGCAGTGCATTGAAGTAGAGAAGAAAGCTCAGAAATTATTGGGCTATATTAAGAGGCAATTTAAGTATAGAAATGACGAAATAGTCCTCACACTTTACAATGCTCTGATACGGCCTCTCCTGGAGTATGCTGTTCAATTCTGGTGTCCAGCACTCAGGAAAGATATAAAGGGACTAGAAAGAGTACAAGCTAGAGCTACAAAGCTTATTTCATCGCTTAGAAGAATGAGCTATGAGGACCGGTTGAGAGCTCTTGATCTCTTTGCGTTGGAGACACCTAGACTACGAGGTCAGCTCATTGAAGTATTTAAAATACTTAATGGGTTTGACAATGTGGATTATAGCAGAATGTTTAGCCTCAATATGAATACAACTCGCAACCATGGCTGGAAATTAGAATTGAAAAGGTTCAGCACTAGTATTTGTGGAAACTTTTCACATATAAGATCTGTTCTACCTGGAACAAACTTCCCTCCGAAGTTGTAAACAGTTCTTCAGTAGAGCAGTTCAAGAAGATACCATATACTATTCTGCACACTCTTTAGAGAGTGTAGTGCACTAAACAGTCTCTCTCTTTCCACTTCGAGTATCTCCTCGGAATGGACCGCAAGGTCTCTGAGATACTAACTATTCCTTGTAACTCCCTTGTAACTCTCTTTCCCTCCATACACTCTCCCTGACAACCCTTCTCCCCCCCACCCTCTCTCTCTCTCTCTCTCTCTCATACACTTCTATGCCCTCTCCCTGACAACCCTTCTCCCCCCCTCTCTCTCTCTCTCTCATACACTTCTATGCCCTCTCCCTGACAACCCCTCTCCCCCCTCTCTCTCTCTCTCTTTCACATTCTCTCTCTCTCTCTCTCTAATACACTTCTATGCCCTCTCCCTGACAACCCTTCTCCCACCACCCTCTCTCTCTCTCTCTCTCTCATACACTTCTATGGTTCTATGGCCCTCAATCCCTGACAACCCTTCTCCCTGCCCCCCCCCCACCCCCATCTCTCTCCTATCTCGCTCTCGTCTCGCTCTCTCTCTCTCTCTAATACACGTCTATGCCCGATCCTGACAACCCTTTCTCCCCCACCCCCCCTCTCTCTATCTCTCTTCGCAGTACACTTC
This sequence comes from Paralithodes platypus, assembly GCA_032716605.1. Classification (NCBI taxonomy): domain Eukaryota; kingdom Metazoa; phylum Arthropoda; class Malacostraca; order Decapoda; family Lithodidae; genus Paralithodes; species Paralithodes platypus. The sequence continues at coordinate 1,319,936 of CM064504.1, forward strand.
TATGCCCTCTCCCTGAGCAAACCTTGCCCCCCCTCTCTCGCTCTCTCTCTCATTACACTTCTATGCCTCTCCTAGACAACACCTTCCCCACCCTCAGCACCGCTCGCTCTTTCACATTCTGCTCTCTCTCGCTCTCTATTCATGTCGATGCCTTCTCCCTGACAACCCTTCTCACCAACATCTCTCCCCCTCTCTCTCTTTCTACACTCTCCTCTCCCTGACACCTTCTCCCCCACCCTCTCTCTCTCTCTCTCTCTAATACACTCTATGACTCTCCCTGACAACACTTCTCCCCCACCCATTCTCTCTCTCACTCTCTCTCTCATACCTTCATGCCCTCTCCTGACAACCTTTCCCACCCCCTCTCTCTTCTCTTCCTCTCTCACATTCTCTCTCTTCTATCTTCATACACTTCTATGCCCTCTCCCTGACAAAACCTTCTCCCCCACCCCTCTCTCCTTTACACTTATCTATCTCTCTCTAATACATCTTGCCTCTCCATGAAAACAATTCTACCCCCACCCCCTCTCTCTTCTCTCTCTCTCTCTCTTTCATTCTCTCTCTTCTCTCTCTTCATACACTTCTATGCACCTCTCCCTGACAACCTTCTACCACCCAACCCCTCTCTCTCATCTTCTCTAATCTCTCTTTCACCTTCTCTCTCTCTCTCTCTCTAATCACGTCTATGCCAGTCCTCCATGCAACCCTTCTAACCACACCATCTCTCTCTCTCTCTCATACACTTCCATGCCCTCTCAGGACAAACCCTTCTCCCCAACCCTCTCTCTCTCATCTCTCATTACACTTATATTGCCTCTCCCTGACACCCCTTTCTCAACCACCATCTCTCTCTCTCTCTCATACACTTCCATGCCCTCTCCCTGACAACCCTTCTCCCCCCACCCTCTCTCTCTCTCTCTCATACACTTATATGCCCTCTCCCTGACAACCCTTCTCCCCCCTCTCTCTCTCTCTCTCTCTCTCTCTCTCTCATACACTTCTATGCCCTCACCCTGACAACCCTTCTCTCCCCCCGCCCTCTCTCTCACACTCACACAAACAACCTTTCTCCCCTCCCTTTTATTCCTCAGACAATAGAAAACGACTCTATTATAACACCTAACTACAGAATATCAAGCTATATATATATATATATATACTGTACTGTATATATGCTGGCTCGCCAGGAAAATATTGACGCCTGGATGGGGGTAAACGTCATAAAACAGTAGGCTGAATGGGTCCTAATGGATAAAAGCCAAAGAGAGAGGGAGAGAAAGAGAACAAAAGCGAGGTGAGCTCCTTTAAGAAGGAACACCCGGTAATGGAAGGAAGGAAGGAAAGAAGAGAAAACAGAGTAAGGGCGAATAAACTATATCTATCTATCTATCTATCTATCTATCTATCTATCTATCTATCTATCTATCTATCTACCTACCTACCTACCCCTCATCTATCTATCTATCTATCTATTGCTGGACGCCGTCATCCTCGAAGGGGTGGCCACGAACGAAACGGCCCCATGCACCTCTGTCCCCAGTCAGTCGACGCCCCTCCACCCATCCAGCACCGCCTTCACTCATATACTTCTTAGCTCCATCCTTCCACCTCTCCCTCGGTCTATATACCTCTCACCTCTCTTCCTTCCATTTCTCTCACTTCCCCACCTCTCTTTAGCCATCAACAAATACAATACCACATACATGAAATACAAGACAACATACATGAAATACAAGGCAACATACATGAAATACAAGACAACATACATGAAATACAAGACAACATACATGAAATACAATACCACATACATGAAATACAATACCACATACATGAAATACAAGACAACACATACATAAATTACAATACACACATGCATACATACAATACACACATACATGAAATACAATACCACATACATGAAATACAAGACAACATACATGAAATACAAGACAACATACATGAAATACAATACCACATGACATAATACAATACACACATACATGGAAACACAACATACACACACATACATAAATACAATACACACATACATAAATACAATAAACACATACATATATACAATACACACATACATAAATACAATACACACATACATAAATACAATACACACATGCATAAATACAATACACACATACATAAATACAATACACATACATAAATACAATACACACATACATAAATACAATACACACATACATAAATACAATACACACATACATAAATACAATACACACATACATAAATACAATACACACATACATAAATATATAGATAAATAAATGTAGAAATGGAATGAAAGGGGAAATATCCGTTAAGGGGGCCCACCTCGCTTTTTTTCTCTTTCTCTCCCTCTCTCTTTTGTTTGTATCCATTCGGCCCCATTCAGCCTACTGTTTTAAGACGTTTACCCCCATCCAGGTGTCAATATTTTTCTGGCGAGCGGTAGCGAGCCAGCATATACAGTATATATTTTTGTTTTGACAGCAAGCTAAATTTGTAAATTTTTCGATAGAAAAATGTCTCCGGCGAAGCCGGATTTCTCCAAACAAAGCTGGCTTGCTATCGCTTGCCAGGAGGAAATCGACACCTGGATGGGCATAAACGTCTTAAAACAGTTGGCTGAATGGGGCCGAATGGATACAAGCCAGGGAAGGAGATAAAAGGAGAGAAAGATAAAAAAAAACGCCGGTGACCCCCCCTTAAAGGAAAGAGTAAGAAGGAACACCCGATAAAGGAAGGAAGGAAGGAAAGAGAGAAGAAAAGAAGAGAGCAAATGGAGATACACCGCCCAACAACAGACACACAAACAAACACATCGACAGAGACAGATAAAGGGAGGAGATAAGAATGGGGTTTTGGGGGGGGGGGGGGGGGGTTACAAAGGGCGAATGGCATGTCTCTGTTGGGGTAAAATTGCCTGATCTCAGACAAAGGGCGGAGATAGAGAGGAAGATTGTGTTTTGGGGAGATGTGGGGGAGAGAGAGAGAGAGAGAGAGAGAGAGAGAGAGAGAGAGAGAGTGTGGGAGTGAGAGTGTGATAATTACACGGAGTTACAAGGAATAGTTAGCATCTCGGGGACCTTGCGGTCCATTCCGAGGAGATACTGGAAGTGGAAGGAGAGAGACTGTTTAGTGCACTACACTCTTTACAGAGTATGCAAAATACTATCTACTCTCTTCTTGAACTGCTCTACTGAAGAACTGTTTACAACTTCGGAGGGAAGTTTTTTCCAGGTAGAACAGATCTTATATGTGAACAGGTTTTCACAAATACTAGTGCTGAACCTTTTCAATTCTAATTTCCAGCCATGGTTTTGTGTTTTATTCATATTGAGGCTAAACATTTTGCTATAATCGACATTGTCAAGCCCATTAGGTATTATAAAAACTTCAATGAGCTGACCTCGTAGTCTGCGATTCTCCAACGGGAAGAGATCAAGAGCCCTCAACCGGTCCTCGTAGCTCATTATTCTAAGCGATGGAATAAGCTTTGTAGCCCTAGCTTGTACTCTTTCCAGTCGCTCTATATCTTTCCTGAGTGCTGGAGACCATAATTGAACAGCATACTCCGGGAGAGGCCGTATCAGAGCGTTGTAAAGTGAGAGGACTATTTCCTTATTTCTATACTTAAATTGCCTCTTAATATAGCCCAATAATTTCTGAGCTTGCTTCTCTACTTCAATGCACTGCTTGGAAAACTTTAGGTCACTGCTAATCAGAACAGCCAAATCCTTTTCCAAATCAGTCACTTCCAGAAGCATTCCCAATAGTGAATAGCCTGAATTGGGGTTTGCTTGGCCAATATGCATCACCTTGCAGTTTTCCAAGTTTAGAGGTATCTGCCATGTCTCCGATTATTCAACCAGTCTGTTGAGGTCCATCCTGAGCTGTTCAACCCCTTTAGGGTCTTTCACATTAATGCCAAGCTTTATGTCATCTGCAAACTTTGAGATCACACTCATCAGACCAATATCGATATCATTGACATATATGATAAACAGTAGTGGGCCAAGGACAGATCCCTATTGAACTCCAGAAGTGACTGGAGTCCACTCAGAAAAAACACCATTGATTACCACTCGTTGTTGTCTACCAGTTAGCCAACTTTCTATCCAATTTGTGACCTCTATTGAAACCTAGTGGACTCACTTTTGACATTAGCCTGCAATGAGGCACTATGTCAAAAGCTTTTTGAATATCTAAGTAAAGGATGTCTATGGCTCTACTTTTGTCATACTCACTCAGCATTTCATGGAAAAATTCCAGCAAATTGGTAAGACATGATCGGTGTCACCTGAATTCTTGTTGGGAATCTGTAATTAAATTGTGGATTTCTAAGTAGTCAACTATCTTGTCTACTAGTATCCCTTCTAAGAGATTTACTATTATATAAGTCAGGCTAATTGGCCGATAAATCTTGGGACACTCGTGATCCCCTTTCTTAAAAATTGGGGTCACATTGGCCAGCTTCCAGTCTTCAGGGACTTCTCCATTTTGTAGTGATTTATTGAAGATGTCTGCCAAGAAGGTGTGATTTCATCTCTCACTTCTCTTACAACTCGGGGAAGAAAGCTGTCTGAGCCGGATCATTTGAACCTATTTAACTTCTCTATTTTTGTGCTACCTCCTCTGGGGTACATCTAGTTATGCTAAGGACTTCACCCTCATGCACTAGTCCTGGACTTAGCATGTCACTGGTATTTTCCCTTATGAATACTGGGCAAAATAGTCGTTTAGGGATTTAGCTATATCCGTGTCAGAAGTTTGAAGTTGGCCTGTCGGATCCTATAGAGCTCCAATGCTACTTTTGAATGGCTTCCTGCTGTTCACATAGCTGAAAAACTCTTTAGGACTCTCTTTGCAGAGGGCTGCAACCCTGAGTTCTTCTTTCCGCTTTGCTTCCGTTATAAGAAATTTAACTCTTCCACACATACTTTTGAAGGAATCTAAATATTGTTGGTCTTGACTTCCTTTGGCCTTTCTGTATGCAACCTTGCTCTTTCTAATTGCTGACCTTGGTGACCCTGGTCTCTGGGTCGTCTCCTGGATGACCTAGATGTGTGTGAATTTATATTTTGTTTTTGTGTGTTCATTGTTTTCTGTTGTGTGTTGTGTTGTCCCTATTCTTGCTCCGTCTTGAGTCCCCCCCCCCCCCCCTCCCCCATATAAAAATAAATAAATAAAACAAAATAAGGAAAAGTGGGGAAAATTGGGCCTAAGGATAGAGATAGATAGATAAATGTCACTTGTGAACCATTTTGGTTGGATTTGGCCTGATTTGGTAAGTTTAGTAAAGGCTCTGTCACACTATGCCGATTTAAGTGCCGACGCTCCATGACTTAAGGAGTGGCGATACAAGGGGGAGACTACTGCCGAGTATCGTGGGTGATAGAGGGGCGGGACGCCCACGGCGGGCAGTATGGACGGGCATGCCGCCTAACGGCAACTGGAAGGGGTCGAGAGGCAACCATGCAAGACCTAAAGAAGATAAATGACGCCGCTGGGGCGGCGTCATGCGCCGTAGCACGCAAACTGGTTGGCGACAATGCTCCTGACGAGCGGCGCCTATAGGAGGTAGGGCGGCGCCGATAGATACTACGGCGGCGATGGACAGCCACCCTGTCACACTGGAGCCCTACTCAGTCACACTTGATCCCGACCGAGGCAAACCGGTCCGTCGGAGGCGACGTTTGTGTGTGTGTGTGTGGGTTGGGGAGGGGGGGGGAGTTAAGCTTGAGATCTAGGGAGGAAACTAAAAACATAATAAAAAGATCCATAAATGAGCAAACAAATGCGCCCATCTCCCCTTAATTAACTTATTTTTTTTTGAGTAATTGGTAAAACAAGGCCATCTATAGTTAACCCTTTCAGTACCGGTGACGTCTTTCTCGTTATAGTCTGGCAACTATTAGGTTATTGTATTATGCTTACAAAGGGCCTATAGCAATCACAAGACCTCCATTCCTCTCATTTATTTCTCTTAACTCCCACAGACCGTTCTTAAGCTGCATAAAATCGTCTAAGTATAGCAGAACTATGGCAAAACAGACGCCACCGCTATTGGAAGGGTTTATAGATAGTCACTCGTTGATGGGATCGGATTAAGGGGACAGTGGTGATTTTTGGGGTCTATTTATTTATATATTAATTTATTTTTTAGTTTCCTCGCTATACCTCCATCAAGGTTAAAACAAAAACACCCCCAAAATCATCTATCAACGATGTCTCGTGCGACGTTGCCAGGTCGCGGACTCACGATATGCCCTCCCCCTATGACGGCACCTGGGCGTTACCGGGTCGCTGCCTGAAGGCGACCTACCTTATAAGCGGCGTCTGACGCAGACAGGCTGGCGCCCTTGTAACATATGACGCATACCGGACGACGCCCGACGACGCCAGCCTACCGTCCCTGTGCCGTCAATTGACTAGCCGCCGACTCAACTCATGAGAGTTGTGCATGTCGAACTTTTCCTGAGGCCCCTGACGACCTCTTCCGACGGCTCTCTTGAGTAGGCGCCCACCCACGTCGCGCGGCGATGTAGGCAAAGATCTGCTCCCGACCCTTAAGTCGTGGAGCGTCGGCACTTAAATCGGCATAGTGTGACAGAGTCTTAACCCTCGTGGCCCGGGCTGGTCCTCCAAAGGACGGAGCTCGTATCCGGGCGATCTGGCCGAAAAACGTCTAGGCCTAGGCTACCGTATTTTTGTTTATTTTAACTGCTAGATATTTCCCACGCATCTATAAACGTAGTGCGGTTTTCAATCTGTAGACTGGCGTTGAGTAGAGCTCTGTAAGTCAACTGGTTCAGTTGTGATGACGATTTCAGTGGAACGAATTTTGCCGCGATGTTGACAATATCGGAGCTTTTCAGACACTAATTTCGTCTTACGTCACAACAATAACATTGATCCGACGTCTCCTTCTTGTTTTCGGAGGTGCGGTGACGCAACGATCGACTTTGTTTACATGCGTCGGACGCACAGCGTTCAGACCAAGCTGAATGGGCTTGAAAGCTTACTATCTGTTGAAAGGATACCCGGGCTGCTGCCCAATTTCCGCGGTGTCCTTTCACAATGACAGCCGGGCTGGAAGGGTTAAGGAACAAATGCAGTTTGTCGATCCATTAACTGTTGTTTGAATGAGCACCAAATCGCATTAAGGGAACCCACCTCGTTTTTTTTTCTCTTTTTCTCCCTCTCTCTTTGGTTTGTATCTATTCGGCCTCATTCAGCCTACTGTTTTAAGATGTTTAGCCCCATCCAGGTGTCAATACTTACCGCGAGCCAGGAAAATATATACATTTTTGTTTCGACAGCAAGCTAAATTTGTACATTTTTCGATAGAAAAATGTCTCCTGCGAAGCCGGATTTCTCCATACAATACTGGCTCGCTATCGCTCGCTAGGAAGAAATCGACACCTGGATGGGGATTTACGTCTTAATACCGTTGGTTGAATGGGGCTGAATGGATACAAGCCAGGGAAAGAGAAATAAGGAGAGAAAAATGAAAATAGCCGGTGACCCCCCTTAACATTCTCACCCTCAAGTCTGATCTAGGAGTGAAAGTGAGTGAGTGGGTGAGTGAATGAGTAAGAGATAGAGAGAGAGAGAGAGAGTGAGTGAGAGTGACTGTGACTGAGAGAGATAGTGTTTGGGAAAGGTAGAGAAACGAGAAGGCAAAGGATTTAGAAGTTTCACACACACACACACACACACACACACACACACACACACACACACACACACACATTCTAATTTTTCCTGTGTTAATCCATCTCACTTTTCCCCCACTTGCTTCCCTCTCTCTAATCTACTATACTCTCTCTCTCTCTCTCTCTCTCTCTCTCTCTCTCTCTCTCTCTCTCTCTCTCTCTCTCTCTCTCTATGTATCTATCTTCATAACATGAATGAATCAGGAGGTAAGTGTAAATTCCTTTTCAGACAAAATGTAATGTTTTTCAATACTCTATAAAAACTTTCCTTGTGGACATTTCCTGCACATAAGGTTACATTGCATCCTATTTCCCGGTACGCCTTTTTACCTGGAGGGAGCGGAGGGTGGGGATAGAGCCTTCTACTTTGTCGTCCTATTCTTCTACTATAAACTGTCCTTGCCTAGTAGTATTATGGCCGGACCACCTAGTAGGGACCGCAGGGTCTGTGTGGTCTGAGTATCTGTTTAACTCTCTCTCTCTCTCTATCACACACACACACACACACACACACACACACACACACACACACACACACACACACACAGGTATAGTATAGAAATAAGGAAATATATAGTCCTCACACTTTACAACGCTCTGATACGGCCTCTCCTGGAGTATGCTATGCTGTTCAATTCTCGTCTCCAGCACTCTGGAAAGATATAGAGCGACTAGAAAGAGTACAAGCTAGAGCTACAAAGCTTATTCCATCGCTTAGAAGAATGAGCTATGAGGACCGGTTGAGAGGGCTTGTTCTCTTTTCGTTGGAGACCTGCAGACTATGTGGTCAGCTCATTGAAGTTTTTAAAATACTTACTGGGTTTGACAATATGGATTTTAGCAAAATGTTTAGCCTCAATATGAATATAACACGCAATCATGGCTGGAAATTATAATTCAAAAGGTTCAGCACTAGTATCTGTGGACACTTTTTCACATACGCCTATAAGATCTGTTCTATCAGAACAGACTTCCCTCCGAAGTTGTTAACAGTTCTTCAGTAGAGCAGTTCAAGAAGAGAGTAGATAGTATTTTGCACACTCTGTAAAGAGTGTAGTGCACTAAACAGTCTCTCTCCTTCCACTTCCAGTATCTCCTCGGAATGGACCGCAACGTCTCTGAGATACTAACTATTCCTTGTAACTCTCTCTCTCTCTCTCACACACACACACACACACACACACACACACACACACACACACACACACACACACACACACACACACACACACACACACATATCTCTCCCCCAGGCTCCTTCATTGGCTCCCCCAGGACAAGTTTATTGGGGTAATTCCTCTCTCTCTCTCGCTCTCTCTCTCTCTCTCTCTCTCATACATTATAATCCACGCATTTTTTCTTACTCGTACTCTCTCTCGCTTTCACTCTCTCTCTCTCTCGCGCTCTCTCTCTCTCTCGCGCTCTCTCACTTCTCACAAAATAGATTTCCGGAGTTCTGCGAGTCATCAGTTTACCACCACTAGCACAGAGGGAGGGAGAGAGAGAGTACAAAGGAGTACAAAGGAAATCAAGCAACAACAGATCTAGTGACCCTTCTAGGTTGCTTGTCCTCCAAAACACTGAGGATCAAGTGTCCAAACAGTGGTTTAGAGTGGGTAAGGGAACATTGGAAAGGGAACTACTGCCCTGGAACTAATGTCCGTGGCAGGACTAGGAAGTTAGTAGGGGACATTTTAAAGTTATTCATTTACAAACGCAGTCAGTCGCGGGTTTGATGCGAGATATTTGTCTAGGCGGAGTTTAAATGAATCAACGGTGATGCAGTCTATAACGTTTCGGGGAAGCCCATTCCACAAGTTGACAACTCGATTGAAGAAGAAATTCTTAGATTCGTGTGAGTTAAAAGATTTACCAATAATTTTGCAACCGTTTCCCCGCGTGTAATTAGATTGGTCGATAGTGAAGTACTTACTACAGTTCATATTGTCGATGCCTTTGATGATTTTGAACACTTGAATTAAGTCACCTCTTAATCTGCGCTGGGTTAAAGGAAATAGATTTAATTCTCTAAGACGCTCTTCGTATGGTTTGTTCTTTAGGCTAGGTATCATTTTGGTAACTCTACGTTGAACTCGTTCTAGCTTGTTTATATCTTTTTGGTAGTAAGGGCACCAGGATTGAACGCAGTATTCCAGAAGAGGGCGGACTAAGGAATTGTAAAGGGTTAGGATAACTTCTTTGGATTTATGCTCAAATGACCTGCCTATAAAGCCAATTATTTTGTTTGCCTTCTTAACAACTTCTGAACATTGTTGACTCGGTTTTAGGTTACTCGATATTGTTACTCCCAGATCGGTTTCTCTGTTTACATTCTTAAGCTGAGTGCCATTCATCGAATAGTTTGCTTTCTCATTTAGGTATCCGATATGTAGTACTTTACATTTATCCGCATTGAAACTCATTTGCCAAATTAGTGAGTGTGAGTGAGTGATAAGTGAGTGTGAGTGAGTGATAAGTACAAAGGAGTACAAAGGAGTACAAAGGAGTACAAAGGAGTACAAAGGAAATCAAGCAACAACAGATCTAGTGACCCTTCTAGGTTGCTTGTCCTCCAAAACACTGAGGATCAAGTGTCCAAACAGTGGTTTAGAGTGGGTAAGGGAACATTGGAAAGGGAACTACTGCCCTGCCACTAACGTGGCAGGACTAGGAAGTTAGTAGGGGACATGGGGTAGTAACTGAGGGGAGGATAAAGTTATTCATTTACAAACGCAGTCAGTCGCGGGTTTGATGCGAGATATTTGTCTAGGCGGAATTTAAATGAATCAACGGTGCTGCAGTCTATAACGTCTCGGGGAAGCCCATTCCACAAGTTGACAACTCGATTGAAGAAGAAATTCTTAGATTCGTGCGAGTTAAAAGATTTACCAATAATTTTGCAACCGTTTCCCCGCGTGTAATTAGATTGGTCGATAGTGAAGTACTTACTACAGTTCATATTGTCGATGCCTTTGATGATTTTGAACACTTGAATTAAGTCGCCTCTTAATCTGCGCTGGGTTAAAGGAAATAGATTTAATTCTGTAAGACGCTCTTCGTATGGTTTGTTCCTTAGGCTAGGTATCATTTTGGTAACTCTACGTTGAACTCGTTCTAGCTGTTTATATCTTTTTGGTAATAAGGGCACCAGGATTGAACGCAGTATTCCAGAAGAGGGCGGACTAAGGAATTGTAAAGGGTTAGGATAACTTCTTTGGATTTATGCTCAAATGACCTGCCTATAAAGCCAATTATTTTGTTTGCCTTCTTAACAACTTCTGAACATTGTTGACTCGGTTTTAGGTTACTCGATATTGTTACTCCCAGATCAGTTTCTCTGTTTACATTCTTAAGCTGAGTGCCATTCATCGAATAGTTTGCTTTCTCATTTAGGTATCCGATATGTAGTACTTTACATTTATCCGCATTGAAACTCATTTGCCAAATTTGGGCCCAACATGACAATTTATCTAGATTGTGTTGCATATCGTCAACTTGTTCTTTTGAGAGTACGCTATTTGCAATTTTTGTATCGTCAGCAAATTTTGAGATTGTGCAGGTGAGACCCTCATCTATGTCGTTGATGTAAATTAGAAAGAGAATTGGTCCTAGTACCGATCCCTGGGGTACCCCGCTACTTACATTGGTCCATTTAGATGCCTTACCGTTTATGACTACCCTTTGCTTTCTGTTGCTGAGCCAATTTTCTATCCATTTCAACACACCGTCTTGTATTCCATGCGCTTTTAGTTTTAGCAGTAAACGTTTGTGGGGAACTTTGTCAAAGGCCTTTTGAAAATCAAGGTATATAATATCTACAGCTTTACTCTCATCGTAGAGGTTGAGGATATCGTGGAAGAAGTCTAAGAGGTTTGTTAAACAGGAACGTTTTTTTACGAAAGCCGTGTTGAGTATCTTTAAGTATGTTATTTTCCTCCAAGTGATTTACGAGTCTGTCTCGTATGACCGTTTTCAAGCATTTTACATACAACTGAGGTTAAGCTAATTGGACGATAGTTACTGGGTAGGGATTTGCTGCCTTTTTTGAATATCGGTGTTACGTTGGCTAGCTTCCACTGATCAGGCATAGTTCCAGACTGCAAGGATTTATTGAATAGTAATGTCAGTGGTTTGGAGAGCTCATTCTTAGCTTCCTTTAGAACTCTAGGCGAGATTGTATCAGGTCCTGGCGTTTTATTTACCTTGAGTTTATCTAAACAATTCAATACTTCTCTCTCTGTAACGGTGATATTGCTTAGAACATCTGAATTATCAATCTGAATCGGCGATGGTGTAGGGATATCACTGAGGTCTTCTGTTGTAAAAACTGATGCAAAGAAGGTATTGAGGGCATTACTCATTTGTACTTCGTCTTTGGTGTATTCTCCTTTTTCATCGACTAACGGTCCAACAGTTGAAGTAACTACTTTTTTCTTTCTGATATAACTATAGAATTCTTTCGGGTTTGTTTTACTTTGATTCGCAATATGTAACTCTAAGGTCTTTTTACTTTGCTTAATTAACTTTTTGGCTTTGCGTCGTAGCTCTACAAATTTCACCCGTTCTTCGTCATTTTGTGAGGATTTTAATCTATCATTAGCACATTTTTTAGCAAGCAGGCAGTTTGAAATATCTTTATTCCACCATTTGGGCTTATTATTATGGCCTGGACGCCGTATTTTCGATGGTATGCAGTCTTGCACTGCTTTTAGGTAAGTGGTTTCGAATAACTTCCAAGATGTATTTAATGTCGTTATTGTTAATTAAAAAGCTCCAGTCAGTTTCTTTAAACATAGCTCTAAGTTTATGGAAGTTTGCTTTCTTGAAATTAGGGACTTTTTCGATGCTACTATTTGGTTCGTTACTAGTACACTTTAAAGTGAAAGTTATCGTACGATGGTCGCTGTTACTGAATTCATCACCAACATTCAAATTCTCTATCAGTTCTTCTTTTGTTGCAAGTACAATGTCAAGAACGTTATTACCACGGGTCGGCATTCGAACAAATTGATAAAGCGAACTCTCTTGCAAGTTCGTATACAAGTCATGTCCGGAGTGTGAAGTAAGAGTATCGCCCCACTTGGTCACAGGTAAATTAAAGTCGCCAAAAATTACGGTATCTTGTGAGTTACTTACATCTGCAATTTGTTCGTAAATTTCTCGGTCAGTTTGCACTGATTGAGCTGGAGGTCTGTATATTAACGCAAGTATTATTTTTGTACCTTTATTATTCTTAATTAGCACAAAAGATGTGTCGACGTTCACAATTTGAGGTTTTGACACGAGGGTCGGGTTAAGACTTTCTTTGATATAAAATATAAGTGAGGGTGAGTGAGTGATAAGTGAGGGTGAGTGAGTGATAAGTGAGTGAGTGTGTGATAAGTGAGTGTGAGTGAGTGATAAGTGAGTGTGAGTGAGTGATAAGTGAGTGAGTGATAAGTGAGGGTGAGTGAGTGATAAGTGAGGGTGAGTGAGTGATTAGTGAGGGTGAGTGAGTGATTAGTGAGTGTGAGTGAGTGATTAGTGAGGGTGAGTGAGTGATAAGTAAGTGTGAGTGAGTGATAAGTGAGTGAGTCAGTGATAAGTGAGTGTTAGTGAGTGTTAAGTGAGGGTGAGTGAGTGATAAGTGAGTGTGAGTGAGTGATAAGTGAGTGTACAAAGGAAATCAAGCAACAACAGATCTAGTGACCCTTCTAGGTTGCTTGTCCTCCAAAACACTGAGGATCAAGTGTCCAAACAGTGGTTTAGAGTGGGTAAGGGAACATTGGAAAGGGAACTACTGCCCTGCCACTAACGTGGCAGGACTAGGAAGTTAGTAGGGGACATATGGGTTAGTAACTGAGGGGAGGATAAAGTTATTCATTTACAAACGCAGTCAGTCGCGGGTTTGATGCGAGATATTTGTCTAGGCGGAATTTAAATGAATCAACGGTGCTGCAGTCTATAACGTCTCGGGGAAGCCCATTCCACAAGTTGACAACTCGATTGAAGAAGAAATTCTTAGATTCGTGCGAGTTAAAAGATTTACCAATAATTTTGCAACCGTTTCCCCGCGTGTAATTAGATTGGTCGATAGTGAAGTACTTACTACAGTTCATATTGTCGATGCCTTTGATGATTTTGAACACTTGAATTAAGTCGCCTCTTAATCTGCGCTGGGTTAAAGGAAATAGATTTAATTCTCTAAGACGCTCTTCGTATGGTTTGTTCTTTAGGCTAGGTATCATTTTGGTAACTCTACGTTGAACTCGTTCTAGCTTGTTTATATCTTTTTGGTAATAAGGGCACCAGGATTGAACGCAGTATTCCAGAAGAGGGCGGACTAAGGAATTGTAAAGGGTTAGGATAACTTCTTTGGATTTATGCTCAAATGACCTGCCTATAAAGCCAATTATTTTGTTTGCCTTCTTAACAACTTCTGAACATTGTTGACTCGGTTTTAGGTTACTCGATATTGTTACTCCCAGATCAGTTTCTCTGTTTACATTCTTAAGCTGAGTGCCATTCATCGAATAGTTTGCTTTCTCATTTAGGTATCCGACATGTAGTACTTTACATTTATCCGCATTGAAACTCATTTGCCAAATTTGGGCCCAACATGACAATTTATCGTATGGTGAATGATAAGTGAGAGTGAGTGAGTGAAGGTGAGTGAGTGATAAGTGAGGGTGAGTGAGGGTAAGTGAGTGTGAGTGAGTGCGAGTGAGTGATAAGTGAGTGTGAGTGAGTGATAAGTGAGGGTGAGTGAGTGATAAGTAAGGGTGAGTGAGTGATAAGTGAGGGTGAGTGAGTGATAAGTGAGTGTGAGTGAGTGATAAGTGAGTGTGAGTGAGTGATAAGTGAGTGTGAGTGAGTGATAAGTGAGGGTGAGTGAGTGATAAGTGAGTGTGAGTGAGTGATAAGTTAGTGATTGTGATAAGTGAGGGTGAGTGAGTGATAAGTGAGTGAGTGATAAGTGAGTGTGAGTGAGTGATAAGTGAGTGTGAGTGAGTGATAAGTGAGTGTGAGTGAGTGATAAGTGAATGATTGTAATAAGTGAGTGTGAGTACAAAGGAAATCAAGCAACAAACAGGTCTAGTGACCCTTCTAGGCTGCTTGTCCTCCAAAACACTGAGGATCAAGTGTCCAAACAGTGGGTTAGAGTGGGTAAGGGAACATTGGAAAGGGAAATACTGCCCTAGAACTAATGTCCGTGGCAGGATTAGGAAGTTAGTAGGGGACAGATGGGTTAGTAACTGAGGGGGGGATAAAATAAAGTTATTCATTTACAAACGCAGTCAGTCGCGGGTTTGATGCGAGATATTTGTCTAAGCGGAGTTTAAATGAATCAACGGTGCTGCAGTCTATAACGTTTCGGGGAAGCCCATTCCACAAGTTGACAACTCGATTGAAGAAGAAATTCTTAGATTCGTGTGAGTTAAAAGATTTACCAATAATTTTGAAACCGTTTCCCCGCGTGTAATTAGATTGGTCGATAGTGAAGTACTTACTACAGTTCATATTGTCGATGCCTTTTATGATTTTGAACACTTGAATTAAGTCACCTCTTAATCTGCGCTGGGTTAAAGGAAATAGATTTAATTCTCTAAGACGCTCTTCGTATTGTTTGTTCTTTAGGCTAGGTATCATTTTGGTAACTCTATGTTGAACTCGTTCTAGCTTGTTTAGAACTTTTTGGTAATAAGGGCACCAGGATTGAACGCAGTATTCCAGAAGAGGGCGGACTAAGGAATTGTAAAGGGTTAGGATAACTTCTTTGGATTTATGCTCAAATGACCTGCCTATAAAGCCAATTATTTTGTTTGCCTTCTTAACAACTTCTGAACATTGTTGACTCGGTTTTAGGTTACTCGATATTGTTACTCCCAGATCGGTTTCTTTGTTTACATTCTTAAGCTGAGTGCCATTCATCGAATAGTTTGCTTTCTCATTTAGGTATCCGATATGTAGTACTTTACATTTATCCGCATTGAAACTCATTTGCCAAATTTTGGCCCAACATGACAATTTATCTAGATTGTGTTGCATATCGTGAACTTGTTCTTTTGAGAGTACGCAATTTGCAATTTTTGTATCGTCAGCAAATTTTGAGATTGTACAGGTGAGACCCTCATCTATGTCGTTGATGTAAATTAGAAAGAGAATTGGTCCTAGTACCGATCCCTGGGGTACCCCGCTACTTACATTGGTCCATTTAGATGCCTTACCGTTTATGACTACTCTTTGCTTTCTGTCGCTGAGCCAATTTTCTATCCATTTCAACACACCGTCTTGTATTCCATGCGCTTTTAGTTTTAGCAGTAAACGTTTGTGGGGAACTTTGTCAAAGGCCTTTTGAAAATCAAGGTATATAATATCTACAGCTTTACTCTCATCGTAGAGGTTGAGGATATCGTGGAAGAAGTCTAAGAGGTTTGTTAAACAGGAACGTTTTTTACGAAAGCCGTGTTGAGTATCTTTAAGTATGTTATTTGCCTCTAAGTGATTTACGAGTCTGTCTCTTATGACCGTTTCTAGCATTTTACATACAATTGAGGTTAAGATAATTGGACGATAGTTACTGGGTAGGGATTTGCTGCCTTTTTTTAATATCGGTGTTACGTTGGCTAGCTTCCACTGATCAGGCATAGTCCCAGACTGCAAGGATTCATTGAATAGCAATGTCAGTGGTTTGGAGAGCTCATTCTTAGCTTCCTTTAGAACTCTAGGTGAGATTTTATCAGGTCCAGGCGTTTTATTTACCTTGAGTTTATCTAAACAATTCAATACTTCTCTCTCTGTAACGGTGATATTGCTTAGAACATCTGAATTATCAATCTGAATCGGCGATGGTGTAGGGATATCACTGAGGTCTTCGGTTGTAAAAACTGATGCAAAGAAGGTATTGAGGGCATTACTCATTTGTACTTCGTCTTTGGTGTATTCTCCATTTTCATCGACTAACGGTCCAACAGTTGAAGTAACTACTTTTTCTTTCTGATATAACTATAGAATTCTTTCGGGTTTGTTTTACTTTGATTCGCAACATGTAACTCCAGGGTCTTTTTACTTTGCTTAATTAACTTTTTGGCTTTGCGTCGTAGCTCTAAAAATTTCACCCGTTCTTCGTCATTTTGTGAGGATTTTAATATATCATTAGCAAATTTTTTAGCAAACAGACAGTCTGAAATATCTTTATTCCACCATTTGGGCTTATCATTATGGCCTGGACGCCGTATTTTCGATGGTATGCAGCCTTGCACTGCCTTAAGGTAAGTGGTTGTGAAACACTCCCAAGATGTATTTATGTCGTTATTGTTAGTCAGAAAGCTCCAGTCAGTTTCTTTAAGCTTTGATTTAAGTTTATGAAAATTTGCTTTCTTAAAATTAGGGACTTTCTCAATGCTGCTATTTTATTTGTTACTAGTAAACTTTAAAGTGAAAGTTATCGTACGATGGTCGCTGCTACTGAATTCATCACCAACATTCAAATTCTCTAATAATTCTTCTTTTGTTGCGAGTACAAGGTCAAGCACATTATTACCACGGGTCGGAGATTGTACAAATTGAAAAAGTGAACTCTCTTGCAAGTTAGCATAGAGGTTGTGTCCAGAGTGTGAAGTAAGAATATCGCCCCATTTAGTCACGGGTAAGTTGAAATCGCCAAGAATTACGGTATCTTGTATGTTAGTTATTTCTGCAATTTGTTCATAAATTTCACTGTCAGTTTTCACTGATTGAGCTGGGGGTCTGTATAATAAAGCTAGTGTTATTTTAGTTCCTCGTTTATTATTTAATAGTACGTAAGATATGTCTATATTCGCAATTTGAGGTTTTGACATTAAGACGGGATTAAGACTTTCCTTTATAAAAAACAGAACTCCTCCTCCATTTCTATTGATCCGACTTTTCTCAAACATTGTATAACCAGGAAGCGTATATTCGGCTAAAAAGTCTCTGTCTTCCGTATTTAACCAAGATTCTGTAATGCCGATTATATCATAATGTTCTGTAAACACGATTATCTGTAGATCTGAAAATTTATTGCGTATGCTACGAGCATTTACATAAAACACCTTAAGAGTATTAGAGTTGGATGTTACTGATTGTGCATTGTCTGAATTTTCAGTTCGTATTTGACTTACACTACCCTGTCTGGGGTCTGGTTGACCCCGTTTTTTGAACGGAAATCCTTGACTGCATCGTTCAGCAGACGACCAAGACGTGCAGCTCCTACTTCATTGAGATGTACACCATCTCCTGAAAACAAAGATTTATCATAGTAAAAATGATCCCACGTGTCGACAAAGCCGATGTCCTCCTCCCTGCAGAGTTTGGCTAGTCGGCGATTTGTACTGGTAGCTATGTTGTAGAATCGGTTTTCTACATCAATCCGGGGAACAATTCCTGAAATTAAGATTCTATTAGATTTTTCCTTGAAGGACCTGATCAGCCGCCGGTACTTGCAAAGTAGTTCCTCTGACCGCGTCCGTTGGACATCGTTAGATCCAACGTGGATGACGTACGTAGTGCTTGCGGGGGCGAGCCTGGAAACCTCTTCCACAGCCGCAACAATGTCGTCCACGCCGCCACCTGGGATACAGAATAGCTTTCTGGTCCTGGGTGCCCTGGCGCAGAACTCGGTTAGTTGGCCAGGGACCATGGAGTCGCCCACAAGCCGAACTTCTTCCGTTTCCTCTTCCTCGTCAATAGCCAAAATTTTGAAGCGGTTTTGGCATGTTGTCGGGATGACCTTCCTGGTACTGGTACTGGGATGCACATTGTTTCTCACTAACTGACAGTTGTCCTGGGGGGGAGTGAGAGTAGAGTCATTATTATTATCTGCAACATCTAAGGTAGCTGCTGGTGTGGGTACCGGTACCGGTACTGTATGCACTGGAATGGCGGTTGACATCGTAGTGGTTTCTTGGGCCGAGGGCACTCCTACGTTGAGTGTGGCAAATTCTTGAAGGGATTCAAGCTTTGTAGTCAGGGCATCGATCTTGCGGTGAGCTGCATTCAATTCATCCGCAATCTTCTCTCGGAGCTGGCAAAATCTACAAATTTGGACATCAGTATCAACAAACATGGTAGGGCCAAATTTACTGGAACAACTCGTGCAGGTTCGTTGCGGCGCCGTGACGATATAATCACAATATGCCTGAAAATCACACAAATTTATGTTAGCAAAATGGTACAATTAAAGCCTGAAAATCACAAAAAATGAATGTTGGCAATGTGATACAATTAATTCCTGAAAATCACACAAAATTTTGTTAGCATTATGATAAAATTAATATGCCTGTAAATCACAAAAAATATGTTAGCAATAGAACACAATTTATGCCTGAAAAAAAAAAATTGATGTTAGCAGTATGACACAGTTAAAGCCTGAAAATCACAAATGGACTAGAAATTTGTTACACAATTTACTGGAAAAAAAAGTGGGAGAGGGTTAATGTAGTGAGTGAGTGATAAGTGAGTGTGAGTGAGTGATAAGTGAGTGTGAGTGAGTGATAAGTGAGTGTGAGTGAGTGATAAGTGAGTGTGAGTGAGTGATAAGTGAGTTATTTTGATAAGTGAGTGTGAGTGAGTGATAAGTGAGTGATTGTGATAAGTGAGTGTGAGTGAGTGATAAGTGAGTGTGAGTGAGTGATAAGTGAGTGTGAGTGATTGTGATAAGTGAGTGATGAGTGAGTGATAAGTGAGTGTGTGTGAGTGTGAGGTAGGAGGAGAGAAAGTTCCAAGGAATATTTATAATCTCAAAACTTGTGGTCCATTTTGGGAGAGATTCTCTAAGTGAATAAATACACTCATTGCAAAGTGTGTAAATTGCTATCTACTCGCTTTTTGAGCTACTGAATAACTTTTAAGTTGTTGAGGGAAGTTTGTTCCACGTAGTACTGTTATTTTCAAAGATTCAAGCATAAACTCATGGTAAACTTTTTTTTTACTGTAGTATCCACGTATGTTTGCGTATGCAGATATATATATATATATATATATATATATATTTATATTTATATATATATTGAGTATATATCACAAATACACGTGAGCCACTAAATGTTTCCAAGCTCTCAGAAATACTGCCGTGGTGTAGTTGATTAAAGCGTCGGCTATCGTCTGACGGTCGACGGTTCGAACCCCACTGAGAGCTTGGAAACACATATATATATATATATATATTAGCCCACCACCACCTGCACAGTCGTGTACAGTACAGGATAGGAACTGCCTCAAGTGTTAATATTTCGTGTAATACCTGTGTGAATAATGGGTGTTGTGTCGATTACATCATTGGTGTGGATTACGTCATTATCCCGCTCGTTTACTGCAGGTATATAAGCTGTCAAGGGTGTTTCCGCCGGCGTTTATGGGGAGAAAACATTTACTTATTTTTATTTGTAGTGTATTTATGTATTGATTCGATTATGCTATTTTGTTTTCTGGCAAAATATTATATAGATGAGATTATGCAGTTTAAGAAGGACCTATGTTAGTGAGTGGGTTTACTGAGACCGTAGTTACCCATTTGAGTTGCATAAGTAGATTACAAATTTATATTAGTATTATTATTTTATTTATTATTTTTATTTATTATTGTTATTATTTGTATCGTTATTATCATTATTATTATTATTATTATTATTATTATTATTATTTGTATTATTATTACTATTATTATCATTATTATTGTCACCATCAACTTCATCATCATCATCACCATGGGCATTATTATTTTCATCATCGTTTTTGTTATTGTGTTTATCATTATTGCTTGACTTGTATGCACCATTTATCATTTCTCCAAGTTTAGCGGTATCTGTCATAATGTCTCAGACCACTCACCCAGCCTGCTGAGAGAGAGAGAGAGAGAAAGAGAGAGAGAGAGAGAGAGAGAGAGAGAGAGAGAGAGAGAGAGAGAGAGAGAGAGAGGGAGAGTGAGAGAGAGAGAGAGAAATAGAAGATGATAAAGGTGTAGGTGTGAAAAGAAACACCTTGAGATGGTTCGGCCATATGGAACGTATGGGAAGCGAGCGAATTGCTAACAGGGTGTACGAGAGTGAGGTGGAAGGACAGAGAGGGAGAGGTAAACCGAAAGAGAGGTGGAAGGATGGAGTGAGGAAGTATATGGATGAAGGCGGTGCTCTGGTTGAGAGGAGGGGCGTCGACTGACTGGGGGCAGAGGTGCATGGGGACTGTTCATTCGTGGCCACACCTTCGGGGATCACGGCGTCAGGCAATAGATAGATAGATAGACTTAGCTTGTATGCACCATTTATCATTTCTCCAAGTTTAGCAGTATCTGTCATAATGTCTCAGACCACTCACCCAGCCTGCTGAGATCCAGGCCCTTTAAGATTGCTTGTAATTAGTCAGAGAGAGAGAGAGAGAGAGAGAGAGAGAGAACAGAGAACAGATATAAGACAAAGAAAGGAAGAAAGAAAGACAGAACGATAGGGAGAGAGAGAGAGAGAGAGAGAGAGAGAGAGAGAGAGAGAGAGAGAGAGGAAATAGAAGATGGTAAAGGTGTAATTAGTTAAGAAAACTATAGGTTAGCAAGGCAGAGAGAGAGAGTAAGATAACAGGTTGATAAAGGAAGGAAGGAACAGAGAGAGAGAAAGGAATGGAAGGAATAATCTAATATGTTTATTTCACTCCCACCAACCACATACTGTACCTCCCAATGATATTAATGAAAGCATGTGATCCTCCTGGGATTCGAACCTGGGTTACCACGGACAGATCTTAAACACTCTTACCTTTACACCATCCAGACAGTTAAAGGTTAAGTACATGACTATACGATTATATATCCATTTATCGAATACTGGATATCAATCTAATGATGCACTCAGACCCAACTGCACACTGAATAACCTAATGTTTATGTGAAAGGAAAGAAGGAGAAGGATGAAGAATAAAATAGTGGAAATGGAAGATGCGAAAGGCGTAAGTTTAGACAATTATAGGTTTAGTTTAGAAAGGAAGGAAGGAACAGAGAGAGAAAGGGATGAATAGAAGGAAGATAGAAAGAAAACATTTTAGGATAGGGGTAGAGAAGGAGAAGGAAGTACGAGTAGTGTAAAGGGAAGATGCTAAAGGCGTATGTTAAGAACATTATAGGTTTGGCTTAGAAGGCAGGGAGGGGGAAGAATATATACAAGGTGAGAGAGAGAGAGAGAGAGAGAGAGAGAGAGAGAGAGAATATGCTGGAAGAGAAAAGGGTGAAAGGTGAGAGGTAAAGATAGGGAAATGGAAGAGTAAGAGAAGAGGAAAATATATATATATATATATATATATATATATATATATATATATATATATATATATATATACAGTATATGATGGACCTACATTAAAAAGGTATAGGCCTACAGCTTACAGGTGTGTGTGTGTGTGTATCAGTCAGATATATATTTACATAGATTTACATATATATACTGGGCACACAGACCTTACGATCCAAACGAGGTGGTCAGGACACAGAAACACACACACACACACACCTCCCTATTTCAGTTCAAGTCCGAACACTCATTGGGGAACCGTTACGTCTGAGGCTTATGTAAGAATATTGACTTATTCATTGGGAACCGTTACGTCTGAGGCTTATGTAAGAATATTGACTTATTCATTGGGAACCGTTACGTCTGAGGCTTATGTAAGAATATTGACTTATTCATTGGGAACCGTTACGTCTGAGGCTTATGTAAGAATATTGACTTATTCATTGGGAACCGTTACGTCTGAGGCTTATGTAAGAATATTGACTTATTCATTGGGAACCGTTACGTCTGAGGCTTATGTAAGAATATTGACTTATTCATTGGGAACCGTTACGTCTGAGGCTTGTGTAAGAATATTGACTTATTCATTGGGAACCGTTACGTCTGAGGCTTATGTAAGAATATTGACTTATTCATTGGGAACAGTTACGACTGTGGCTTATGTAAGAATATTAACTTATTCATTGGGAACCGTTACGTCTGAGGCTTATGTAAGAATATTGACTTATTCATTGGGAACCGTTACGTCTGAGGCTTATGTAAGAATATTGACTTATTCGTGTATATATTTTGTCTTTATTTTTGTTAACCCTTTCAAGCTCCAATACGCGTTTCTGTTCTGTTTTCTGGCTACTATTAGACGATTTTATTCAGATTAGTAACGGTATGCGGAAGTCAAAGGGTTGTTGTTGTTGTTGTTGTTGTTGTTGTTCCCTAAGCTGCCTGGCCGAACAGCCCCGAGTCCCTGAGGAAGGCCATGGCCACGATCGGGCTTTCCCACAGAGCTCTCATTGAGTGTAGATTGTGTTGTTGGCGTAAGTGGTTGTGTGAAATGCAGCCCTCTATGATGTGTTCAATGGTATGGGGTGCTGTGCCACATCCCGGGCAGGCGTCGAAGGGTTGATTGAGATAGTATTTACCCACTTAATACCCACAAATCCTTCCTAAGCTACATAAAATCGTCTAATGATAGCCCAAAAAAAATAAAAAATGCTAAAATGCGCCAGAGCTTCAAGGGGTTAATATACTTGTATCGTTATTGTTGTTAATATTGTTTTCGCTTCAATGGGGAACATTTTGCATGGCAAGTAATTAAGGCATTGTCCCTCTGTAACATATTTTGAATATGGGAATATTCATACAGTGCTATTTAAGCAGGGAACAACGAGGGTATTTATTTGGCGTTTCGGTGGGCTTTGTGGTAATGCACTGATACTAGGTACAGCACAAATTCCATCCCAGTAATATCTTCCCATTGACATATCGGGATTCGAACCCGGGTCCATTGGATTACCAGTCCAGTGGCAAGCCCTGCACTCCACCAGACCTGCACTCCACCAGACCTGCACTCCACCAGACCTGCACTCCACCAGACCTGCACTCCACCAGACCTGCACTCCACCAGACCTGCACTCCACCAGACCTGCACTCCACCAGACCTGCACTCCACCAGACCTGCACTCCACCAGACCTGCACTCCACCAGACCTCCCCTCATATATATTTAAAACCATTCCTATTAAGGGGGGTCACCAGCTTTTTTTATCTTACTCTCCTTTTCTCTCTTTCCCTGGCTTGTATCCATTCGGCCCCATTCAGCCAACTAATTTAAGACGTTTATCCCCATCCTGGTGTCGATTTCTTTCTGGCGAGCGATAGCGAGCCAGCATTGTATGGAGAAATCTGGCTTCGCCGAAGAAATTTTTCTATCAAAAAAAGTACAAATTTAGCTTCCTGTCAAAACAAATATATATACTGTATATATGCTGGCTCGCTACCGCTCGCCAGGAAAATATTGACACCTGGATGGGAGTAAACGTCTTAAAGCAGTAAACTGAATGGGGCCGAATGGATACAGGCCAAAGAGAGAGGGAGAGAAAGAGAAACAAAAGCGAGGTGGGCTCCCTTTAAAGAAAACCCGATGACATAGAGGTATATACAGTAGGCCTAACAAAACCACTAGTGTCTGATCTCAAAGAAAGCTGCTGTGATCTGAAGGTTTAGAAGGACTACCGCTATTGACAGTTCTAAAGGGGAGGTAGGCGCTTTTTCGGGCCCGCCTTCTTCCTCGTGTTTAACAGATCAGTTTTGAGATTTTAAGAAGTTCGTTCCGTTAGTTTGGCGGTTTTGAGACCTTTCGCCCCATTTCTTTGTCAATATTAATACCTTTCGTGCCATTTAGGTGTCGATATTTTCCTGGCGAGCGATAGCGAGCCTGTAATTTAACACGGAACCAGCCTTCGGTCGGGAAATTTTTCTACCGAAAAATGTACAAATATATCTTGAAAGGGAGTCTAGGGGGGGGGGGTTTAAGCTTGATGGAGGTCTAGCGAGGAAAGTAAAAAATAAAGTTGATAAATATATATATATAGACTAAAAAAACAAGCAGTACCCCCTTAAGCCGAGATCAAAGTCGGCGGTGTACGGTATATAACAAGAGTATACGCGGAGACACACGGACGATTCTTCCGGCAATTTTTTCCAACATTTTTTTCTAGCATTTTTTTCCAGCTATTGTTCTGGCAATTTATATAACAATTTTGCCAACATTTGTTTCCATCACTTTTCCAGCATTTTTCCATTGTTTTTCCAAAACAAAATCCAACAATTTGCTAGCCAATTTTCTCCAGATTTTTTTTCCAGCAGATTTTTAAGAGAAATACATAAAACGACCAATAAATAAACCTTTCCCCTTAAGTTAACTCCTTGAGGATTATGATGCGTTTTAACAGTTTATTCTGGCTATTATTAGACGATTTTATTCAGTGTACAGTCGGCCTAATAAGTGATGTCTCGGCACCAAGTATATTTTGTTCTATTATTTGTATCGGCAATATCTAAACAGGATTTCTTTTATTTCGAGTGAGATATACAAACATGTTCCTGCACTTACCCACCCTATTCAACATCTGGCAGACATTATTACAGCACAGGGCGAGCCAAACGTAATGACAGCTGAAACATGACTTATTAGCGCCACCGTACGTGATATATAACTACAAGGAACATATCATTACTAAGAAGTCAGAGTCACACATTTATTTAGCTAAATAGCAATACAATGCATAACAAACCGGCTGAGCCTTTTGAGAGCAAACATTCTCCTTAAGGGGGGTCACCTGTTTTGGTTCTGTCCTTTTCTATCTTTCTCTGGCTTGTATCCATTTGGCCCCATTCAGCCTATTGTTTAAAGACGTTTATCCCCATCCAGGTGTCAATTTTTTACTGGTGAGCGGTAGCGAGCCAGCATATTTTTTATTTTTGTTTGACAGCAGGCTAATTTTTTACATTTTTCGAAAAAAAAAATTCTCCGGCGAAGCCGGATTTCTTCATATAATGCTGGCTCGCTGTCGCTCGCCAGGAAGAAATCGACACCTAGATGGGGATAAACGTCTTAAAATAGTTGGCTGAATGGAGCCGAATGGATACCAGAGAAAGAGAAAGAGAGAAAGGGGCAGAAATAACAAAAAGCAGGTCACCCCCCTTAGAGGGGGTAGTGCGTGTTTTTTGGTCTACTTATAATTATTTGATCTTTGAGTTTCCTCGCTAGACCTCCATCAAGCTTAACAAAAAAAACTAGACTCCTTTCAAGGTAAATTTGTACATTTTTCAGTAGAAAAATGTCCCATTCGAAGGCCGGTTCCTTCTAAAATGACAGGCTCGCTATCGCTCGCCAGGAAAATATCGACACCTAAATGGCATGAAAGGTCATATTATTGACAAAGAAATGAGGCGAAAAGTCTCAAAATCGCAAAACTACTGAACGAAAGTCTTAAAATCTCAGAACTAATGGTGCTCAACGTGATGGAGAAGGGGGTCCAGAAAAAGTGACTACCTCCCCCTTAACGGCACCTACTACTATGCTATTGTGGTTGAAACAAATGTAAACTAATGTAAACTGATACGTGATCCCGGACCCTGAGAATTACAACCCTTCAATGTGGTTTCTGTTCGGGCTCTGTCTCAAATCGGCCACCCCCAGCAATGGGGTATGTGGCTCAGTACATACATACATACATACATACATACATACATACATATATACATACATACATATATACATACAAACATACATACATACATACATACATACATACATACATATATACATACATACATATATACATACCAACATACATACATACATACATATATACATACATACATATATACATACAAACATACATACATACATATATACATACATACATATATATACTGTACATACATACATACAGTCATACATACATACATACATGTATACATCATACATATATACTGTACATACATACAGTCATACATACATACATACAGTCATACATACATACATACAGTCATACATACATACATACATAGGCCTACATACATACATACATACATGTGTTCTTGTAATCATAATATTATAAAGAGTTAATATATAGAACACATAATACGAGACTTTATAAACCAGAACCCTGATACACAGTGGGACCTGTAAACAAACATTCAAATCTACACCGACCATATATTCTGACCTCCTCTTTAATCTCTCTCTCTCTCTCTCTCTCTCTCTCTCTCTCTCTCTCTCTCTCTCTCTCTCTCTCTCTCTCTCTCTCTCTCTCTCTCTCTCTCTCTCTCTCTCTCTCTCTCTCTCTCTCTCTCTCTCTCTCTCTCTCTCTCTCTCTCTCTCTCTCTCTCTCTCTCTCTCTCTCTCTCTCTCTCTCTCTCTCTCTCTTTCTTTTTAAGGGGGGATGAGTCGTTTTTATTTGCTCATTTTATATCTTATAATTTCTTTAGTTTTCTCGCTAGACCTTCATCAAACTTAAATAAATCACTCCCTAGACCCCCATTCAAAATAAATTTGTACATTTTTCGGTAGAAAAATGTCCCGGCCGAAGGCCGATTCCTTCTAAAATTACAGGCTCGCTATCGCTCGCCAGGAAAAAATCGACACCTAAATGGAGCCCAAGTAAACAGTGTGACCTTCTATAAACAAAGGTTAAGTCTACACCGACCATAAATTCTGACCTCTCTCTTTAATTACTCTCTCTCTCTCTCTCTCTCTCTCTCTCTCTCTCTCTCTCTCTCTCTCTCTCTCTCTCTTTGTTATTCCCGAGCGCTTATCTGATCATCCAGGTATGTTCTCTAATTAGTTACCTCCCGTGATTATGGGGGGATGGTTGGTTTTCTGGACCCCCATCTCCTTTCATGTTTAGCGCCACTAGTTTTGAGATTTTAGACGTTCGGCCCGTTAGTTTGGTGATTTTAACACCTTTCGCCCCATTTCGTTGTCAATTGTGGGACCTTTCGTGTCATTTAGGTGTCGATTTTTACCTGGCGAGCGATAACGAGCCTGTAATTTTAAGAAGAAGTGGATAGCAGGTCTAGGGGATGTATTTATAAGCTTGATGGAAGTTTAGTGAGGACACAAAACAAATAATTGAGTGAATAAATAAATAGCTCAACAAATACCTAGTACCCCCCTTAATTTATTCACTACCGGTGTTGTCCGTTTCTATATATGCTGGCAACTAGGGTACGATTATATTCAGTTTAAAAAGGGCCTCCAGCAATTAACAAGCTTCGACCTATCTCCCTTAACCATTTTTGACTACCACAGATACTTCTTAAGCTGCACAAAACCGTCTAAATGTAGCTAGACTATAATTACAAAAGACGTCGCCGGTACAGAGGGAGGAGGGGGGGTGGCGTTATAATCTTGTAATGAGATAATTACTTATATAATTAGCCTTGTATATTTTCTGTAATTGTAGAGATGGGTTGGGCTGGCGACTATTTCCATCTGAATTTATGGGGGTGACTTTTGTAAATTACCGTAATTTATTGTAATTTATCGTAATTTGCCTTATTTTGTGGGATTTCGATAATTAATGTGTTGGTACGGTCGCGCTAATAAGTCATGTCCCAGCTGTCATTACGTTTGGCTCGCTCTGTGCTGTATTAATGTCTGTCAGATGTTGAATAGGGTGGGTAAGTGTAGAAACATGTTTGTATACCAGCTGTCATTGCGTTTGGCTCGCTTTGTGCTGTATTAATGTCTGTCAGATGTTGAATAGGATGGGTAAGTGTAGGAACATGTTTGTATACCAGCTGTCATTGCGTTTGGCTCGCTTTGTGCTGTATTAATGTCGGTCAGATGTTGAATAGGGTGGGTAAGTGTAGGAACATGTTTGTATACCAGCTGTCATTACGTTTGGCTCGCTCTGTGCTGTATTAATGTCTGTCAGATGTTGAATAGGGTGGGTAAGTGTAGGAACATGTTTGTATATTTCATTCGATATGAAGAAATGAAGCTTAGATATTGCTGATACCAATTATTGATGAAAATATACTTGGTGCCGAGACATAACTTATTAGCGCGACTGTACCGGAATACAGTAGCCCTATTTGGCTCTATGAGTTTTGAGAATTTAAGATGTTTCACCCCATTAGTTTGGTGATAATAAGACGCTTCACCCCATTCCGGTTCACCGATATTTTTCCGGGCGAGCAATAACGAGCCTGTAGCTTAGAAGAAATCGACATCTACAGTACATAGGCTATCACGAAATATCTTAATATTGACTAAGAAATGGGGCGAAAGATCTTAAAATCGCCAAAGTAAAGGGGCGCACGTCTTAATATGTAAAGATTAATGGGGCTAAACATGAAAGATAAAGGGGTCCGGAGGAAAAAAATCCACCTCCCTTTAACCCCTTCTGTACCGGCACCGTCTTTTTAACATTATTCTGGCTGGTATTAGACGATTTTATTCAGTTTAAAAAGAGCCTCCATCAATTAACAGCCTTTGAACTATCTCACTTAACCCTTTTTACTACCACAGATTCTTCTTAACGGAGGCAGACAATTTTTATGGACCCCCTTCTCCCTAATGTTTAGCCCCACTAGTTTTGAGATTATAAGACACCTTTTGCCCCAGTTTGTTGTCAATTTTAAGACCTTTCGTGCCATTTAGCTGTCGATTATTTTCTGGCGAGCGATAGCGAGCCTGCAATTTTAAGAGGAACCGGCCTTCGGCCGAGACATTTTTCTACCGAAAAATGTACACATTTATCTTGAAGGGGGGTCTAGGGGGTGTTTTTCTAAGCTTGATGGAGGTCTAGGGAGGAAAGTAAATAGAGCAAACAAACGGCCTCAAAGTCGTCTAAGTATAGCCAGAATAAAACTAAAAGGACGTCGCCGGTACAGAAGGGGTTAATGGAATCCTGAATGCCAACCTATTACTCCAACGATGTTGTCCAGTGATCATACATATCTTGATAAATCTTTGTTCTGTATATCCATCCATCTATTTATCATAATTTAATCATCTACCGATCTATTTGTATGTGTCCTCCTCTCTCTCTCTCTCTCTCACCCATTGCCAATCAGAAAAATGCCACACGGGTAATTAGAATGAGATAATCAGACCCCACCCCCCCCCAGGACGTCTCGGATTAGCCATTACCCAGACCCGTTATCCGTTTTGCGATTAACCCGGGCAGGCAGTTTTTTTACCTTGGGGGGGGGGGGAAGAAGGTGGTGATGGGGGAGGGGGGGGGGTGGTTGTAGTGGTGGTGTAGGGATTGAGGAGATAGTGATGGTGGTGGTGGAGGAGGAGGTAGTGGTGGTGGTTGTGATGAAGATATAGGGGTGGTGGTGGTGAGGTGGAGGAGGTTGTGGTGGAGTGCAGGCAGTGGGATGCTGGTAGGTGGAGATATAGTGATGGTGGTAGTGGTGGGGTGGTGGTGATTTCATATACTGGAAATTACACCACTAATTAAGTTATTTTCTTGGCCTGTCATTATTGCTTGGGGCAGCGGTATGGACAAGGTTATGTGGGCATTATACTCTCTCGCTCTCGCTCTCGCTCTCGCTCTCTCTCTCTCTCTCTCTCTCTCTCTCTCTCTCTCTCTCTCTCTCTCTCTCTCTCTCTCTCAAAATTTCAAATCTCAAAATTTGCTGACGATACAAAAATTGCAAATAGCGTACTCTCAAAAGAACAAGTTGACGATATGCAACACAATCTAGATAAATTGTCATGTTGGGCCCAAATTTGGCAAATGAGTTTCAATGCGGATAAATGTAAAGTACTACATATCGGATACCTAAATGAGAAAGCAAACTATTCGATGAATGGCACTCAGCTTAAGAATGTAAACAGAGAAACCGATCTGGGAGTAACAATATCGAGTAACCTAAAACCGAGTCAACAATGTTCAGAAGTTGTTAAGAAGGCAAACAAAATAATTGGCTTTATAGGCAGGTCATTTGAGCATAAATCCAAAGAAGTTATCCTAACCCTTTACAATTCCTTAGTCCGCCCTCTTCTGGAATACTGCGTTCAATCCTGGTGCCCTTATTACCAAAAAGATATAAACAAGCTAGAACGAGTTCAACGTAGAGTTACCAAAATGATACCTAGCCTAAAGAACAAACCATACGAAGAGCGTCTTAGAGAATTAAATCTATTTCCTTTAACCCAGCGCAGATTAAGAGGTAACTTAATTCAAGTGTTCAAAATCATCAAAGGCATCGACAATATGAACTGTAGTAAGTACTTCACTATCGACCAATCTAATTACACGCGGGGAAACGGTTGCAAAATTATTGGTAAATCTTTTAACTCACACGAATCTAAGAATTTCTTCTTCAATCGAGTTGTCAACTTGTGGAATGGGCTTCCCCGAGACGTTATAGACTGCAGCACCGTTGATTAATTTAAACTCCGCTTAGACAAATATCTCGCATCAAACCCGCGACTGACTGCGTTTGTAAATGAATAACTTTATTTTATCCCCCCCTCAGTTACTAACCCATCTGTCCCCTACTAACTTCCTAATCCTGCCACGGACATTAGTTCCAGGGCAGTAGTTCCCTTTCCAATGTTCCCTTACCCACTCTAAACCACTGTTTGGACACTTGATCCTCAGTGTTTTGGAGGACAAGCAGCCTAGAAGGGTCACTAGAAGTGTTGTTGCTTGATTTCCTTTGTACTCTCTCTCTCTCTCTCTCTCTCTTTTAGTTTGGAGATTTTCAGACGTTCCCCTCCATTAGTTTGGCAATAATGAGACGCTTCAGCCCATTCAGGTGTCGATTATTTTTCTAGGCGAGCGACAGCAAGCCTGTAACTTAAAAATAAATCAGCCTTCGGCCTTGACATTTTCCTATCGAAAAATGAAAAATATCGACACCACAATGGGTTGAAGCGTCTTATAATCGCCAAACTAATGCGGTGAAACGTCTTAAAATCTCCAAACTAGTGGAGTAAAGTAGGGAGGCTCCAAATGCACCAGATACGGTTAAGGGACAAACTGAAATACATAAACAAACCGCATCTACTTTGATATAAGGGGATCACTTGCCCTTTTTCTCTTTCTCTTGCTTGTATCCATTCGGCCCCATGCAGCCAACTGTTTTAACACGTTTATCCCCATCCAGGTGTCGATTTCTTCCTGGCGAGCGATAGCGAGCCAACATTATATGGAGAAATACGGCTTCGCCGGAGACATTTTTCTATCGAAAATTGTACAAATTTAGCTTGCTGTCAAAACAAATATATATATATATGCTGGCTCGCTACCGCTCGCTAGAAAAATATTGACACCTGGATGGGGGTAAACGTCTTAAAACAGTAGGCTGAATGGGGCCAAATTGATACAAGCCAAAGAGATAGAGGGAGAAAAAAAGAGAAAAAAACGAGCCGGTTTCACACGAGCACTTGTATAGTCAACATTCGATGATCAAAAAATAAATGGCAAATCATTTGGAATAATTTTACACTGGTATCGGAAACTAGACTGGTGATAGATGAATTTAGGTAACCGAAATATTATATATGTTGACCTCATAAGCTGCCAGACCAGTGTTGAGGATAAATGTTGAGGGAAATTGCGCTCGTGTGATACCGGCTTTTCTGGAATTAACTGGCCTTAATTATGTGCACTGTTTATTGTAGAAGATGTATGATATAAATGGTGTGTTTGTAATTATTTAATGTGGTATGTGTGAGGTGAGAGAGAGAGAGAGAGATAGTATAATTACATACAGTAGGTCAGTATGGTTCCTGTATCTACTGCATGTAAATATATTCTCTCTCTCTCTCTCTCTCTCTCTTCCATGACATCCTAAATCTATATGACGAAAGTAAAGCTGTAGATATTATATACTAATATTTCCAGAACGCCTTTGATAAAGTTCCACACAGACGGTTACCGATTAAATTAAAAGCACATGGAATACAAGGCGGTGTTCTACAGTGGATAGAAAATTGGCTTAGTGAAAGGAAACAAAGAGTAGTTATTAATGGGGAAGCATCAACGTGGACCAATGTAACTAGTGGTGTACCTCAAGGATCAGTGCTGGGGCCTGTCCTTTTCCTAATATATATTAACGACATAGATGTGTGTCTCACCTGTACAATCTCAAAGTTTGCAGATGACACAAAAATTGCAAATACCGTACTGACAAATGAACATGTTGAAGGTATGCAAAACAATCTAACAAGCTTTCACAATGGACTAAAATCTGGCAAATGTGCTTCAATGAAGATAAGTGTAAAATACTTCATATCAGATACTGCAATGAAAAAACAGACTACTGATGAATGGCACCCAGCTAAAACATACTACTGATGAATGGCACCCAGCTAAAGAGTGTAGACAGAGAAACAGACTATTGATGAATGGCACCCAGCTAAAACAGACTACTGATGAATGGCACCCAGCTAAAGAGTGTAGACAGAGAAACAGACTACTGATGAATGGCACCCAGCTAAAACAGACTACTGATGAATGGCACCCAGCTAAAACAT
The DNA here is from genome assembly GCA_032716605.1 of Paralithodes platypus. Lineage (NCBI taxonomy): Eukaryota > Metazoa > Arthropoda > Malacostraca > Decapoda > Lithodidae > Paralithodes > Paralithodes platypus. The sequence goes on from CM064504.1 coordinate 1,352,949, forward strand.
ACTACTGATGAATGGCACCCAGCTAAAGAGTGTAGACAGAGAAACAGACTACTGATGAATGGCACCCAGCTAAAACATACTACTGATGTATGGCACCCAGCTAAAGAGTGTAGACAGAGAAACAGACTACTGATGAATGGCACCCAGCTAAAACAGACTACTGATGAATGGCACCCAGCTAAAGAGTGTAGACAGAGAAACAGACTACTGATGAATGGCACCCAGCTAAAACATACTACTGATGAATGGCACCCAGCTAAAGAGTGTAGACAGAGAAACAGACTACTGATGAATGGCACCCCAGCTAAACCAGGACTACTGATGGAATGGCACCCAGCTGCTAAAGAGTGGTAGACCAGAAAGAAACAGACTTACTCGTGAATAGCACCCAGCCTAAAGAGTGTAGACAGAAAAACAGACTACTGATGAGGGCACCCAGCTAAAAACAGACTACTGGGATGAATGGCACCCATCTAAAAAATACTACTGATAATTGGCACCCAGCTAAAACTGACTACTGATGAATGGAACCCAGCCTAAGAGTGTAGATAGAGAAGGAAAACAGAATACTGATGAATGGCACCCAGCCTAAAACAGGACTACTGATGAATGGCAACCCAGACTAAAGAGTCTCGACAGCGAAAACAGACTACTGATGAATGGCACCCAGCTTAAACCATACGACTGATGAATGGCACCCAGCTAAAGAGTCAAGACAGAGAAACAGACTACTGATGAATGGCACCCAGCTAAAACAGACTACTGATGAATGGCACCCAGCTAAAGAGTGTCGACAGAGAAACAGACTACTGTTGAATGGCACCCAGCTAAAACAGACTACTGATGAATGGCACCCAGCTAAAGAGTGTAGACAGAGAAACAGACTACTGATGAATGGCACCCAGCTAAAACAGACTACTGATGAATGGCACCCAGCTAAAACATACTACTGATGAATGGCACCCAGCTAAAGAGTGTAGACAGAGAAACAGACTACTGATGAATGGCACCCAGCTAAAACAGACTACTGATGAATGGCACCCAGCTAAAACATACTACTGATGAATGGCACCCAGCTAAAGAGTGTAGACAGAGAAACAGACTACTGATGAATGGCACCCAGCTAAAACATACTTATGATTGGAACTGGCACCCAGCTAAAGAGTGTAGACAGAGAAACAGACTACTGATGAATGGCACAAAGCTAAAACAGACTACTGATGAATGGCACCCAGCTAAAACATACTACTGATGAATGGCACCCAGCTAAAGAGTGTAGACAGAGAAACAGACTACTGATGAATGGCACCCAGCTAAAACAGACTACTGATGAATGGCACCCAGCTAAAGAGTGTAGACAGAGAAACAGACTACTGATGAATGGCACCCAGCTAAAGAGTGTAGACAGAGAAACAGACTACTGATGAATGGCACCCAGCTAAAACAGACTACTGATGAATGGCACCCAGCTAAAGAGTGTAGACAGAGAAACCGATTAAGGAGTAACAATATCCAGTAACTTAAAACATACTACTGATGAATGGCACCCAGCTAAAGAGTGTAGACAGAGAAACCGATTAAGGAGTAACAATATCCAGTAACTTAAAACTAAGGTAACATTGTGCTGAAGTTGTTAAGAAGGCAAACAAAATTATAGGTTTCATAGGTAAATTATTTGAACAAAAACCAAACATACACTCTTGAAATACTGTGTTCAGTTCTGGTGCCCTTACTATCAACAAGATATAGACAAATTGGAACGAGTTCAAAGTAGAGTTACCAAGATGATACCCTGTCTTCGGAACAAACCATACCATGAACGTCTTAAAGAACTAAATTTGTATCCATTAACCAAGCGCAGATTGAGAGGTGACCTTATTCAAGTTTACAAGATCATTAAAGGCATCAACAACATGAACTGTAATAAATATTTTACGATTGACCGATCAAACTACACTCGGGGAAATGGCTGCAAAATCATTGGTAAATCATTCAACTGTAACGAATCCAAGAATTTCTTCTTCAATCGAGTCGTCAACTTTTGGAATGGGCTACCCCGAGATGTCATAGACTGCAACTTGTTGCAAAAGTTCGCCTAGACAAGCACCTTGCCCTGAACCCAAGGTTGACTGCATTTGTAATTGAATAAATATTTTCTTTAGTAGTGTTTGTTCAATAACCTAATAGATCTTAATATAATTTCCCCTGCCATGAACTAAGCCCCAGGGCAGCACTTCCTTCTCACATCTTTCCCACATTTTCTCTGAAATACTGTTGCAACACATGGAACAGCAGTGTTTTGGAGGGCAAGTAACCTCGAGGGGTCGCATGACC
>CM064504.1:1355382-1451043 GCA_032716605.1 Paralithodes platypus
ACGGGACGGTATTTGGTTTATGTTTCAGTTTTATTGTCATGTGCGAGATTGGTTTTGTGGGGTATTTAGTGTGTATACAAAATTCTTGGGAGGGGAGAGTGGGGAGGGGTACGATCCCTTTGCGAACGACCGACTCACTCCTAGATGCTGCTATAACTTGCGCACCCCTCGAATTAATGACAGAAAGTACGCGCGGTCAGGCCATTTCTGCTGCCTCCTGGAGAGTTCTCTGCTAGAGTTTGTTTTCCTTTATATTTAATGTTAGGTATGAGTGGGAGGGACTCCCCGCCTGTGCACTTAAAGAACTGCTCGCAAGAGAAACGCAGCTCACTCACTCCTCAAAATTAGCTGCCCTCATCGATCGGAACGCAGCCAATGTCGTAGTGGCATCACGACCAAGTCCCGGGCGTGTTCTAGTAAGGTACTATCCTTGCCCTTAGTAACACCCCCGAAACTTCAAGCGGTAAGTTTCTGGTATTGTAACTCATAGGCCCTTAGCAACGCCTTCTTTTAGCTCATCATAAACTACAGCAAGAGAAGAAAAAAAATGTATTAGTGTAATAAAACTCTAAAGGTAGTGAATCATAACACTTTTAGGACCCCCCTTTCCTAGGAGTCTGTGATGAACACGAATGCTGCCGCCACTTTTCCTGAGAGGCCACTGGGTGTTCCTGACACTTCTTCTCAAATTCGCATAAAAAACTCAGGCCAAGCCACACCTAATTCATCGAACACAGTTAACTAGTTTTAAGCAGGTGCGACAATGCATTTGGTCCCCGAGTGTCTGTTACCACCTCCCCCAATATTTCGCCCTGTTACCTCCACTCGAGATCTCTCCAGCTCCCTGTCAGCCCGATACCTAGTAGACTGTGCCTGCAGTTCAGCCTCTCGTATAGCTGTTCTCTCTGCAGCCTCAGCCTGCACACTAGCCTGTCTCTTGGCAGCCTCAACCTGAGCTCTAGCCTGTCTTTCGGTAGCCTCAACCTGAGCTCTAGCAACCTCAACCTTGGCCATCTCAAGCCGAAATAACAAATCTGGAGTCAACCCTTGAGGAGGGGAAGGTGCATTTAATGGAGAGGGTCCCTGTGATTGAATTCCACGCTGCCATTGACCATCAACTTGGGGGTTTTGTACTAAACACAGGCCCCCTGACGTTTGATATGGGGGTAGAGTGGAGGGGGGGCTGGGGACCGGGGCCCCCCAGTCGCCTCTCCACCCAGGTCTCTCCCTTCTAAACCCAATATCAAAGTCCCCAGCTGATCTTTCCTCATGCCACTTAAACCCTGGTGACCCTGAAGACCTGCCACACACTTTAAGCCAAGCCATACTTATTCAGCTTCAACACCCTGGCAGCGGTAAGGGGCACCTCTAAAAATCTTCTAGCACCCTCCTCGCTATCGACTAGCCACTCCACAGGTCTTTTCTCCCTCCGAGCCCGTATCGTGACCTGACCCATCACTGTGTTCTGATGTATTAGACATGTTTGTGTACTGCAGTAATTATCACGGTTATAGAATGTGCCTTATCTCCTATGCAAGTATGTATATACTAATGTTATTTAAAGTCTTTAATGTGTTATATTGGTTGCTCCAAAAAAAAAAAATAATATGTCCACTGTATTCCTCTAATCATAAGGAATCTCAAAACAAATGACCACTATATTCCTCTGTTCAGTAAATCCTATGCAAGGTCGCCATGAGTTACGGTCCTGGGATATATAAACACTGGGCTCTTTCTATTGGACTAGGTATGCGGCAACAAGCAACAACGGAAAACGCTAGATCCAACCCTTATCTATAAACCCAGGCAACAAACCACCCTAAACCGTCAAGAGTCCTGCCTGGACAACGAGGTATCCTATGACTCGGTTACAGGGTGCACGCACTATAGACTGCTGATAGTCAAGCAGGCTATATAAAAGATCACACAATTAAGTTGACTTAAAGCTTCAAGGAAAAGATAGATAACGGAATTAAATTGCAGAAACAATTTAATAAGAAACTAGAAGAAAGTACATTTAACGTTACGTTAATTAATACAACTAATCACCCCTGCGTGAAAGAAGGTGAAAGCAAACCGTCCTCAAAACATCGTACAGGTAGACAAGATGCGGTTTCTAAACTGCATGCGGCTACTGTAGGATCTGATGCTTAGCAAAGAAAGTACGTTACGGATTTAGAGAACTCTTAACTCATAAGCAGGAATAAATACTAGTGATAGGCCATACAGTGTATAATGGCATAGGTATGATTAAATAAAGGTAGCAACTCGCAACATAACCACATACAGGTGTGCTTCTCACTCTTAGTCAGGCAAGCCTGCTCGGACTGAGTCTCTAAGCCACACCCTGACTCACAATGCTCACAAAAACGGTAAACTGTGGCACAATAACAAGCATACAGATATAATAAACCACTAGCTGTTAATCTGCCAGGTGGCAGAGGTCTAGCCGGAAGGATATAGGCTTCGGATACCCGGGCTGAGCCACCTACTCTAGCCTAGGACGTTCCCAAGTCTGTGCGCCAAATTACTCTAATTGAAAGGGTGCTCTCTTGAGAGACTCAGATCGCAAGTATCTGACTCTCTCCTGGCGACCCTAAAACAAAAGCAAGACGTGCTAGCGCTCAGTGCTGAGTGGACTAGGCAAGGGCCCTCACACAACACAACACTAGACACACAGGGACACAGACAAGAAAATGCCCCCAGACTCCCACGGGTATCCTAGTAAAGTCGTGCGGGTCCACAGGACTCGCACCAGCAGACTTTACTTAAAGGATCGCAAAAAGCCTCCCCTCCGGTCTAGCCCCTGCTAACCTGACACAACAACACACTAGCAAGCATGAAACCACCAAATATGAGACAACAAAAAAACTTCCTAGGTCTCATTAACAATTACATCTCTGCATAAGGCCCAAAATCCTATCTAGTTATCTGAGAGCTCGTCGTTAATACAATAATAGATATAAGGTCTATCAAGGGGATGGGATAATTAAATAGATTGGTGAAGTAGTGGAAGGAAGGTATACAAAGTAAGAGAGAAAGTTTCTAAGTGGGGTTGAGAGGGATAGATATCAAGAGGGTCCGAAGGGTACGACAGTGAGGTGAACTCTGAGTCTTGAATCTGTCTGGACCCCACCCTAGGCATGCAAAATACATCCCATGCTTGGCAACACTCAACACAGTTTCCGGGTCAAAATCCTCTACCCCGTGCGTGAGTCGAAACTAAGCCTAACGTTGTAATCAAATGCACGTGGCAACATCAGGCTCGTCCCAAGCTGGACTCTCCGCGCGAAGCAACGTCCCCCAGCCGGTCTCTCTCTCGCGCTCGTCTCCTCCCACTCTCACTAGACTTACATCTTATATATTATAATGAAACAATCAACTATCGAGAATAAAATATACTAAGATGCGTTGGTTAAGAATAAGGGCAGCTTCAAGCTGTGAAACAACATAAGAATATCCCAGACATTAGTTACGTTGTCGTAGGATATATACTAAGGAAAAGCCTGCCGGCCGCCTGCCGCCAGCCGGTTTCTAAACGGCTGGGCAGCCGACGCGCGCGCATGCCCGCACGTGGCTACTATGCAGAAGCGTCACACAAGACATTAACAATAGTATAAAATACGAATATTGATAAGATATCTATACTATTACAAAATAATATAAATACAAACAGCACTCACTAACGATAGTGCTATCGGGTAGGTACCTGTAAGCATAGCATGCCTCAAGTGACCCCTATCAATAACTACCCTACAAATAACCTACATTTATCACACAAATAAACTAAGGAAATCGCAAAAGCAAGCAATTGATACTATCGACAATGAATACATATAATAAAGACAAATAATTGCAAAATATGAAGTAACAACAGATTTAAACAAATAGTACTCTTTTAACAAGAACAATCAATTTAACAAATCATAAATATTAATATTAATAATAGAAAAAGAAAAAGATAAACAATAAATTCAGACAAAAAATAATAAATACAGACAAAAAGTAAGCAGAGGTTATACAAGAAACTTCCAGTTAAAAATGCTTGATTAAAATTATTGATGTCAAATTTTAGAATACAGTCACAATAATTGACCCTAAAAAGATTAAATTTATGGAACAATTTACTTGCCTCAAAACCTCTGTCTACCAGAGTCTGTATAGTAACCTAGCTCTAGCCCAAAAGTCATCTACTTAGTGCAAATTTTACAAAATCTTATTAACTGGGAATAAAAACAATTATAAGTTATTTTATTATCGATATTACTACTAGGGAAAGGAAAGTTTATTACGTTAACATTAAAATCATCAACTTTGTGATATACTTTAAGTATGCAATGTTCATTAACAATCTCTATATTTATATATATCAAGAACATTTTCAACTTTATAATTTACGTTACATTGTGTGAGGGGAATAGAATTAGGGTAAATAAGTTTAGCAACTTGATTAAAATTTAACAAATTGCAAACGAGAATATCATCAATATATCTACTATTATTACTTAACAATTTATCAAGTGCTAATTTTTTTGGGATTTTCTTTTTCTTGCTACTGTCAACTAAGACTTATATATTTAAATTCTAAAGCAAGCAAGAATAAATCTGCAATTAAAGGGCTAGCATTTCCACCCATAGGAATTCCTAATATGTGTTTGAAAATGTAAGGCCCGAATCTAACATAAGTATTGAAAAGGAGGAATTTAAGGGCATCTTTAAGTTTAGTTCTATCAAAATATACAGAACTAGTGGGAGTAGAGCTAAGTAATGCATTATTAAAATATGTATAAACATTTATGAAATAATTACCATCCCTAACGAACCTGTCAAAGTGCAAATCTATAATAAAGCAAAGCTCTGAATATACTAAATCTAAAGGCAAATTGGTATAACAAAGTTGAAAAGTCGAAGCTATGTACCGAGGTAACTTTCGGCATGGTATTTATTTTATCAATAACTTCTAACGAATTGTCAACACTCCAATAATAGTTAATGCCAGTTCTTCTCATGATGGTATTACAATATCTTTTATGAGTACTTTTAATGTATTTTAAGCAATTTACGACTTGTTCTGATAGAGTTTTAGTGGTAGCAAATTTTGCTCCGGCAATAAAGCGATATTTATAAGGTCTTTTATGAAATTTAGGTAACATGTATAATTTTGCAATGCACTTGTTCTTATCAGAAAGTTTAATATCAAATGTTATAGTTTTCTTGGTATGTTCATCGATTAAGTTATCAATATTCAGATATTTATTTTGAATTTCATAAACAGAATTACCGCAAATATGTTTACGAAATATGTTACCTTTAATGCACAAACATAAACAAACACAAACATACAGACACAATTGTACGCAAACCAACAAACAGTCTGACAAATACAATCAAAATAATACAAATACTGGACACCGAGGACCCCAATAACGCAGGTAAATCTATATAATATTTTCGATTGTCTGTGTGTGTGTGTGTGTGTGTGTGTGTGTGTGTGTGTGTGTGTGTGTGTGTGTGTGTGTGTGTGTGTGTGTGTGTGTGTGTGTGTGTGTGTGTGTGTCCTTTATGCATGGCCACATTTTTTAAGCTAGAGCGTTCATACTTGGTATGCATAGTAAGGGGGTCCCTATGCAGGTTTTAGTGAAAAAATAGAATTCCCCAGGGTGAAAGGGACGGAGAAAATGGGCGCGAAATCTGAAAAATTGCCGTTTGGGGCAGAAGGAGGCCTCCGATCGAAAATGTGTATGGAACGAAAGTTGTTCGCAGCCCCACAAAATGGGAGTACGGATGAGGTCAGATCCAAAATCGGAGGTCATTTAGCGGCCGAAATCGAGGTCGCCGTTTAATGAGGCACAGGGAGGTCGAGGCCGGTGATTATGGTAGTAGTAGTATTGTGATGATTGTGGTAGTAGTGATTGATGATGGTGATTATGATAGTAGTAGTGGTGGTAGTAGTGATGGTGATTATGGTGATTACCCGGGCAACGCCGGGTACCCCTGCTAGTCTATTATAAACACACAGTAATCGTCCCTTAACGGTCTTTGCCAGCGTGTCTTCAGTGTCAGGGGAGACAAGGGTGGGGTGACAGGCAGACAGGAGAGTAATTAAACAAACTAACATGCGACACACAAACCGACAGACAGGAAGCAAGGCAGAGTGACAGACAAACCCACAATCAGGATGGACACAACAATATAATGGCAGACAATCCCACAAACAGACAAGGTAGCACACAAATCAAGAGTGAAGACTAACAAACACACAGCCAAACGAGTAAATAAGCAAACCACGACCTCAACGACAAAGGTAAATCTATTATAAACACACGATAATCGTTTACGCCCCTGCTCCCCCCGCCCCTGCCACGGTGTCTTCAGTATGAGGTGAGACAAGGGCGGGGTGACAGGCTTTTAGAATCCTGGTAACAAAATATCGCTGGGGTGGTGGTGGTGGTGGGGGGGGGGGGGGAGGGGATACCTTCTTTACTCTCCTACCTACCTCTTCTCCTCTATTAGTAATTTTCTTTCTTAACCTCTCTTATGATTTTACTTCCTTTTCTAGTTGCTCATCACCTCTCTTAGTCATTTGATTTCTTAACATTTGCTTTCTTTCTCTCCGACCTACCTCCTCTCGACCTTTCTTAGTAGTTGTCTTTCTTAACCTCTCATTATCTTTCTTTCTCTCCGACTTACCTCCTCTCGACCTTTTTTTAGTTATGTTTAGTAATGTAATGTCTTCTTTCCTATCCTTTCATCATTGAGAAATGTTCTTGCTTAGCTTGTATATCTATTTTTCTAACTCGTATATGTAGTATCTTTCACAATCGTCAAGTTTCTCTCCTTACCCTGACATCCTCTTCGCCCCATCACTTTCATTCCTCTCCCATCTTGATAACGTTCGTTCTCTTCTAGTTACCTCCTCTCTCAGTTATTTTCTTCCTTGACCCCTGCAGCACCATGACACCTTTTAACTTTGATGCTGGCTTAAATTTGATGATATTTTGCAGTTTAAGAGGGTTTATTGAGATGGTATTTACATTTAAGAGTCGTAGACGTAGACTATAGACTAAAGAAAATCGATTAACTTCAATCATAAAAGGATGAAAATTAGGAGATGGTGGTGAAGGGGTTAACTTGTATATTGCTGTATATAATAGACATTATCTTTCAAAATCCTGGTATCAAAATATCGTTGTTGGCGCTGTCCATATCCTCCTTGCAGCTACGTCTTCCTCCTCTTCTATCTTAGTCAGGTTCTTTCTTAAACTCTCTCATTATCTTGCTTACCTTCCTAGCTGCCTCCTTTCGTCTCCTTTCCAGTCTGTCATTGTCTTGCTTAGCTTGTATATTTGCTTATCCATCTTGTGTGTATTGTATTATTTATCGATCATTATCCCTCCATTTTAGCTTCCCACCCTCCTTGACCCATTTGTTTTCATTTTACCATCTATTGTTATATGTTTTACTCTCCAATATACCTACAATCACAGTAATTTTCCCATTAAAATTGTACGGTATTGTGTACAGGGTTAACACAAATATTATACACATAAAATATACCTTACAAATATTTCCAAATTTCAATCATTACAGAGACATTGCATGTTGAAAATGGTATTTCCCCTTAAGCTGGTCCAGCTGTGAAATGGCCTATACCACACACTTAAATGAGTTTATTTTACCATCTGATAAACAAGATAATATTATCTTGCAAGTTACCTAATGACTAGAGGTCTTACAACTCACAACAGCCCTGTTGGAAACCGCTTGACATGGAAGAGTCTCTTACAGGGTCGCGGGGGATGACATTAAATAATACTATCAGTATTTCCATAACGGTTGTGTAATATATTTGTTTATATGGAATCATCCATATTATCCTATCCTGAAATTTGGCATACCTCTTTTGGAACACCCTGTATTATAGACAAAGATGGAGTGGCAGGCTTATTTATTCCCAATAACAAAATAATCTTGTCCTCCCATTATCTTCTTTCATCTCCTCTCTGCCACTTGCTTACTTATTTTGTTCTATCTATCTATCTATTGCCTGACGCCGTGATCCCCGAAGGGGTGGCCACGAACGAACCGCCCCCATGCACCTCTGTCCCCAGTCAGTCGACGCCTCTCCCCCCAACCAGCACCGCCTTTGTTCACTCCATCCTTCCACCTCTCCCTCTCTGTCTCTCCACCTCGCTCTCATACACCCTCTTAGTCATTCTCTCGCTTTCCATACGTTCCATATGACCAAACCATCTCAAGTTGTTCCTTTTCACACTTACCAGCACATCTACCTCCACACCACACCTCCTTCTTACTTCCTCATTAGTCTGTCTATCCCTCCATGTAACTCCGCACGAACTTCTTAAGTAATTCATTTCCACTGCTCTCACTCTTGGTCTGAGTCTCTCAACCAACGTCCATGCTTCGCTTCCGTAAGTCAGTGTCGGGATTACCACACTGTCATGCAAGGACTTCTTCACTTCCATACTGACCACCCTATTTCTTGTTACTGCTTTCAGCAGTATTGTTGTATTTGTTTTTAATAACTCGTGCATATTGTGTTATTTCGCCCACATTATAATGTTTTTGTTTTACCCTTCTATCCTTCTCGCCCCATCACTTTCATTCTTATCCTCTCTCATTATCAGTCTTACCCATGTTGTGACGTCTACCAGCGTTGGCAGAATCGCCTCTCGTTGGCCACTAGCGCTCGCCAGGGACATCGAAATGGTCTACAGTTATCAGAGAATGTTGTTCTTTCTTTCCTAGTAATCGCATTGTTACAGACAGTCCAGTGGTGGTCTTTGTTTTCGTCTGTGACAACGTGTTATATTTTATATCAACAGTAGTGATAATAGTACCAGCGTGTGAATGAGAAAGACTTTCAGAGCGAGGAGGTAGTGAGTGTCTGTATGTACGGGTGCATTCCTGCCTCTCGCTCGCCATTGGGCGGCATGTCCGGCTGTGTCCTGTGGCGCCTTCTGTCTTGTGACGTCTCGGCCCGTAATTGGCCGACCATCGCGCCTTTGCGGTCTCCTGTGTAACTTACCTCCTCCATGAGGGTCCCCAGGAGCTGTCCTCGTCAGGACAGGCTTGGCGCACGTGCTTCTAACATCCCTTTGCATACTCTCTCCCGATCACCACCTTTATCACTGTTTCTCTCACTCGATTCTCTCTTTCCATACTCTAACCTTTATTAACTGCACAACACTCCCCTTGGGTTCTGCATACGGTTTTCATAGCCGGCCCATTGTATTGCATGTGCCGTCCTCAGAGATATTTACATGTACTTAGAATAGGTTTGAGGGTTCTTAGTTAGTATAGATTAAGAACTTTGTGTGTCTCCATTATTGATTTAGTGTTTCTGCTCTTTTATTTAATGCTAGACTGGGATAAGGTAACTGTAGTCGTTGTCTCCGATGTGTGTACGGTTTGCTTATACCTACACGACTTCGACCGGTCCTGTGGTAGCTGGGTTGTCTTTTCGGTTGCGTCCTTTGCGAGTGCAGCATTGTGTTGACTGAGGGTTTTGGCCTGTACCAGTTCCACACTTTGTTGCCTCTTTGCTTGTCTTCAGAGGGTCGCCAGGATAGAACCAGATACTTGTGATCTGGATCTATCGAGAGAGCCCCCTAGTCAATTAACGTAACTTAAAGGATGCAGTCTTAAAGACATCGCTAGGCTACGAGCCTGTCTTGCTCAACCCCAGTTCCTTACCTAGAGTATCCCAGCTAGACATTATTAATCGAGTAGACACTTGTTAGTATATAATAAAAGCTCTTTGATATGTGCGCATTATTATTCACAGCATTTATTAGTCTAGGTTGTTGCTGAGCCGCACAACCATACCAGACTGTTTCGTTGATGAGGATGTCCTTCTTTTAGTGTCGAGCATTGCTACCGTTGCGCATTTATAGTATTCTCGTGTCAGTTAACATTATATGTCCTATCTTTTATTGTATTCGAATTACACGTGTGGTGTCCTGCCTTCTGCCTTTATATAGCTCTAAATAAGTACGAGCATCTTATGAGCATCATACTTTCTTCAGAAGTTTCCAGGTCTATGCTGTAGGACTATACTTCACTTTCTTTCAGATAGGAGTGAAGAGTTTATTGTTGTTTAGAGTAACTGTATTGAAGCATCTTTTTATTGTATTAAATCTTGCAGTGATTTAATTTATCTTTCCATAGATTCCTTTTTATGCATTTTAACGTAACTTGCATCTTGTTTGTTATCAGGCTATACCAGTGCCGGTTAGACTGAAGTAGAGTACATTTATGCCCAGTTAAGGATACCCCGCTATCGCAGATTAACCCTGGAGGGTATAGGTGTTTTGTTCGCCGGCATATAACTTCGAGGGTTTGGATCTAGCATACCGTTGTTGCATAGTGCCCTATTACTAGTCCAATCATTGAGTGCCCTTGTTTTATTCGTAGTCCCGGTCGTAACAAATGGCGACCTTGCCTAGTATCTTATCTTAGTCGTCATAACAAATGGCGACCTTAGTCTAGGATTTAGTGAACTAAGAAATAATTGCAGGATTTTTTTGTGGAGAATTTTGTTTTTTAATCACCGTTTGGGGCTCGATTGTTATTTCTCACAGTTTGGCAGTGGACATTTGTTTTTGAGGAATATTTTGGACACGTTGGAATTTGTTTGGCAACGTAGTATAGCACTTGAGTTGTCTTCAAGCATTTTTTGAGTGAATAGTGCTACATGAGAGTTTAGGTACTTTTTTTTTATAAACGTTGAGGATTTCCGGTGGACACTATGTCGAACGACGGATCAGTGCACAGTGAGGACACAGTACGGGAAGCAGGCTCTGAGGTGCAGAAGCTGGGTTTGTTAGATGGCATTAGAGTAGTAACTAGTGAGGAGGATGCAAGGAAGTTTCTGGAGATGCCTATTACTGTTGACCGGGTGTCGGGGATTGATCGGTATGGTCTCCAGTATTTGGCCACGGTCATGGGGCATGTTGGCACTGGCAGCATGACGAGAAGTGACCTGGTGGCATGTGTGCTGGGCGGGGTGCGTGGTGCACAGGGTGGAGCGGGTGCTTTGGCACCTTCGGCCAAGCCCCGTCTCCACTCTACTCCCATCATGCTCTCTAGAACACCGGATCCGAGGACGTTCCCGCAGGCCGATAGTCACTGGCAGTGTGGTTTGCCCCTGGGTGAATCACTGGGTGGGTCTCCAATTGTTGCATCTCTTCCTCCTCAAGATTTAACTCCAGATATGCTCTTCCAGCTTGAGATGGCTAAGATTCAGCAGCAGCAGCGGGAATCTGAGCTCAGGATTCAGGCTGAGGAGAGAAAGGCCATACGTGAGGCTGAGCTTCAGGTTGAGGCTACGAAGTACTGTGCAGACATAGAGCTTGAGAAGTCTCGGGTGGAGTCAACAGGGCAGCGTCTCGGTTCTGGGAATCGAGGTCTTGATCAGTCTTTATCCCACCTTCTTAATTTAGTCCCTGCATTTGACGAGTCGGGTGTCACCGATTTTTATCTACGTTTTGAGAAGAAGTGCCGGGAGCACCAATGGCCCGAGGTTAAGTGGGCAGCCCTTGTTTCCTCTAGGTTGGTTGGCAAAGGACTCAAGGCATATGATGCGTTGCCCTTGGAGTCTTGCATCGATTATGAGGTATTGAAGGAAGCTGTTCTGCGGGCGTACGAGTTACAACCAGAGACATATAGGTTGAAGTTTCGGGGTGATACGAAGGGTCGTGAGTGCACTTTTCTAGAACATGCCCGGGAACTGTCTGATGCTTTGAGAAATTGGCTGAGGTCAGAGAAGGTGATGACGTTCGAAGAGCTTGAGCAGTTATTCCTTCTAGAGCAATTTTTTAAATGCACAGGCGGCGACCTGACGTTGAACCTCAAAGAGAAACATCCTAAAACTCTACAAGAGGCAGCTGAGATGGCTGACCTGAGATTATCGCTGATTCGTGGGTGCGGGTCTTCACAACGGCCCGATGCAGTTAACAAGGGGCGCAACACTCCCCCCCCCCCCCCCCCCCGAGTCAGTGATGCAACATTTAATAACAAAATTAAGAGCAATGATACTAATTTTGATCACAAACCAAAAACCGTCCCATTTAAGAAATGTCAGGGCCCTTCCCCACCTCAGGGAAAGTCCAAGGGTGAAGTAGAGTGTTTTAAGTGTCATAAAAAGGGGCATTTTGCACGTTCCTACCCTAGTAACCAACCTACAGCAGTCGTGTCTTTGGCTAGCAACATTGGGGTGTCTCTGAGGTATTCTGCATTTACCCGGGGTGATATGTCAGATGCGGGGGCACAGCCAGTGAAGGAGTGTCCGGAGGGCTCGAAACCTGTCCGAGATGCTTTTTGCGACCATAGAGGGCGTGGCTGCGTGAGTTGGGCTGGTTGCAAGCAGGGGTTGGAGTTGTTGCGTGATACAGGTGCATCCCAGACTCTGATGAAAAACTTTACAGGCCAACCTATAAATGCGGCACGGGTAGTTGTGGTGCAGGGTATTAATGCTACACGGTCATACCCGTTGGTTCGAGTGGAGCTGGAGGTTGATGGTGTGACACGAGAGATAGATATTGGAATCGTAGAGAAACTGCCAGTAGAGGGCGTCGACCTTCTTCTCGGCAACGACTTTGCGGTGCCTACTTCTGAGGTTCCACCCTTAGTCGTTGCCGAGAGGGCGGCCGACATGAGTAGGGAGGGGCAGGAGTTGGTCGAGAGGTGTCAATTACAGCAGATGGCGTGTGTTGTCACCCGATCTCGTGCATCTAAGGTGTCACAGCCTATTCCTCAGTCTGTAGACCAGCGGAGGAATGGTCGGAAGGAGAAAGCTAAAGTTGGGAGAAGTTTTGTGAGTTTTGATCCAGCGGCTCTTCTTGGCGACTCAGTATTAGCACCAATGTTTAGGTCTGGAGTGGCCCCAGAATCTGTCACACTTGGTGAGGAGGTAGGGCGTGAGAAAACTCTGAGACAGCAACGTTACACACGTAAGCAAGATAGGATCGAACAGTCCAGTATCGGGGGAGGCCATAAGTTGCTCCGGGAGCACTTAGATAGATTGGCTCCTTCGGATATCTGTCGGCTGCAGATAAATGATCCTGAGCTTCAGAAGTGTAGTAACGGTGCGATGGAACTTGATGAAGACGGGGATGCAAAGCCGGGGGACTTCTTTCGTGTGGAGGGCATATTGTACAGGCGTTTTCTAGATCCCAGACGGAGTTGGGAGGGTGGGTCGAGAGTGGTTGACCAGTTGGTAGTGCCTAGTGTGTGCCGTGATAGCCTACTGAGGTTGGCGCATGATGTACCGTTGGCAGGGCATTTGGGTGTACGTAAGACGGTAGCAGCATTGGCGAAATTGTTTTGGTGGTCAGGTATGAAGGCACATGTGGCGTCATGGGTGGCAATGTGCAGTACCTGCCAGACAGTAGGTAAACCAAACCAGTGTATTCCCAAGGCTCCGTTACACCCTATTCCTGTACTCGGGCCACCAGTCAGTAAGGTTATAATCAACATGGTTGGCCCTCTACCCCCTACTAGTGCAGGCAACAAGTTCCTCCTCACAATCATGGATGTTGCCACTCGTTATCCGGATGCATACCCCATGCGAAATGGTACTGCTAAGACTGTTGTTTGTAACTTGCTATTGTACTGTTCTAGGTACGGGTACCCGCAGGAATTGCAGTCAGACCAAGGGTCCAACTTTTCTTCTAACCTTTTCAAACAGACCATGCAGCAGCACGGTATCAGTACAGTTGTCTCTTCAGCCTATCACCCAGAGTCAAGGGGTGTTGGAGAGGTGGCACTCGACTCTGAAAATCATGCTGCGTTGTTACTGTGTTGAGAATGGCAAGGATTGGGATCTTGGGTTGCCCTATGTATTATTCGCTGCTCGGGAGGTACCTGGTGAAAGCCTAGGGTTCAGTCCCAATGAGTTAGTTTTCGGACATCAGGTCAGAGGCCCCCTCAACATGGTTAGAGAAATCTGGGAGGGCACAGCAAAACCATGTTCCATGTTAAAGTATGTCCTCGAGAGTAGAGAGAGAATGCTGAGAAGCCTTGAGTTGGCAGGTAGGAATTTGGTAGGGTCGCAAGCACTTATGAAGGACAGGTACGATGAGAAGACAAAACTCCGGGAGTTTAAGGTGGGACAGGAGGTGTTGATTCTGTTACCTCTGCCAGGTCATCTGTTGTCTGCCAAGTACGCTGGTCCTTATAAGGTGGTAAAAAAGATCTCTGACCTAGACTATCTTGTGGCTACTCCAGATAGGCGTAAAAAGAATCAGCTGTGCCATGTGAATCTGGTGAAAGAGTTTGTGAGGCGCCCCCCTGAGCCTCTCGCTGTCCCTGTGTTGACCTGCAGCGGTCATGGAGGAGAAGGAGTGAGGGACAGTGAAGCCCAGGTGGAGGATAACTGGGAGTGTCATGTCTCTGCTGACCAGTGGGCGGGGAACTCCAGACAGGTGGCTGACGATGCTATAGTGCACCTGCCTGAGCAACAGCGTGCAGCCGTGCAGCGCCTGTTTGCTTCATACCCCACTGTGTTTGCAGAGCATCCAGGCCTCACAACTCGAGTGGTGCATGACGTGGACGTGGGAGATCACCCCCCCTTTAAATCAGTGCCCTACAGAATTCCACCCATTAAACTCCCAGCCCTCAGAGCGGAGTTAGAGTATATGTTGGAACGGGGGCTGATTGAGAAGGGGGCAGTTAGGTGGACATCTCCTGTCACTCTGCAGCCCAAGCCTGACGGGAAGGTTCGCTTCTGCATTGACTTTCGGAGATTGAACGGGTTGACTCCCACCAATGCTTATCCCCTTCCCCGTGTTGACGATAGTGTAGACAAGATTGGTAAGGCACAGTTTCTAACTAAGGTAGACCTAGTGAAAGGCTACTGGCAGGTGCCCTTGTCTGAGCGGGCGAAGGGGGTATGCGGGTTTGTGGTTGATGGGAACACCTACCGTTGCAATGTGATGCCGTATGGCCTTAAAAATGCCCCAGCAACCTTCCAGAGTCTTATGAATGAGTTAGTAGCTGACATCCCTTACTGCACTGTCTACCTAGATGACGTTATAATCTACGATGACAACTTTGAGAGTCACTGTGAGCACATAGAAGCCTTGTTTCGGAAGCTCAGTGAGGCCAGCTTGGTGGTCAATCTGGGCAAGTGCGACTTTGTCTGGGCAACTGTGCAGTATCTTGGGTTTGTGGTCGGGTTAGGCCAGGTGTGCCCCCCCCCCCCCCCCCAAAACAAAAAAACAAGATACAGGCTATTAACCAGTTCCCCAGGCCGTCCACCAAGCGGCAGATCATGAGATTTTTGGGCATGATCGGTTACTATCGCCGCTTCATTCGGGGTTATTCTACTGTGTTAGCTCCCCTGACAGATTTGCTAGCAAAAGAGAAAAAGTTCAAGTGGGCACCTGAGTGTGAAAGGGCTTTTTCGCTGGTCAACCACCTACTATGCACTCACCCAATCCTCAGGGCCCCTGACTTTGAAAGACCGTTCCAGCTGGCAACAGATGCCAGCGGCGTAGGGGCTGGTGCCATCTTAATGCAAACAGACGAGGAAGGTTTGGAGCATCCAGTCAGTTTCTTTTCAAAGAAGTATAATTCCGCTCAGAAACACTACTCTGTGGTGGAGAAAGAACTGCTGGCAATAGTGTTGGCACTCAGGCACTTTGAAGTATATGTTCCTGCCTACGGGCCAGTCGTGGTGATTTACACCGACCACCACCCTCTTAAATGTCTGAACCAATTTCACAACCGGAATATGAGGCTGACACGTTGGTCACTCATGTTGCAAGAATACAATCTAGACATTCGCCATATTGCCGGTTGTGAGAATGTGATTGCAGACTGTTTGTCGAGGGTGGAGGATCCGACGTAGATCACCACAGGTGTGTGGGTTTGAGTGGAGAAAAACCAGGCTTGCCCCTGTAGAGCAGCCGTCAAAAACAACATTAAAATTAAATAAAAAATCACATAAAAACTCTTTCTTTTTTATAGTTAATTGTAAGTTGCCAATGTTATAGCTAAAGTCCTAAGTTGAACCTGTCTTTCACTTAGTAGGCTGGGCTCAGTGAAGCTCGCTCAGGGAGCATAGCAGGCTAAATTATACTATTGTGTTTGGGAGGGGTTGTAAGATTTTCTTTATGCTAATATGTTGTTTTATTTAAGATTGAGCTTTGCATTTCATTTCTGGTGGAGTGGCTAGGTGTGGCGGGTCTTGTCGGCATTCTGCCTTGTCAGATATGGTGCTCGCCTAATGTTGAGCGTCCCATATCTTGGGCGGGGTGTGACGTCTACCAGCGTTGGCAGAATCGCCTCTCGTTGGCCACTAGCCCTCGCCAGGGACATCGAAATGGGCTACAGTTATCAGAGAATGTTGTTCTTTCTTTCCTAGTAATCGCACAGTCCAGTGGTGGTCTTTGTTTTCGTCTGTGACAACGGGTTATATTTTATATCAACAGTAGTGATAATAGTACCAGCGTGTGAATGAGAAAGACTTTCAGAGCGAGGAAGTAGTGAGTGTCTGTATGTACGGGTGCATTCCTGCCTCTCGCTCGCTATTGGGCGGCGTGTCTGGCTGTGTCCTGTGGCGCCTGCTGTCTTGTGACGTCTCGGCCCGTGATTGGCCGACCATCGCGCCTTTGCGGTCTCCTGTGTAACTTTACTCCTCCATGTGCGGCGGACCCTCCATGGTTGGGGACCCTCCCCAGGAGCTGTCCTCGTCAGGACAGGCTTGGCGCACGTGCTTCTAACATCCCTTTGCATACTCTCTCCCGATCACCACCTTTATCACTGTTTCTCTCACTCGATTCTCTCTTTCCATACTCTAACCTTTATTAACTGCACAACACTCCCCTTGGGTTCTGCATACGGTTTTCATAGCCGGCCCATTGTATTGCATGTGCCGTCCTCAGAGATATTTACATGTACTTCGAATAGGTTTGAGGGTTCTTAGTTAGTATAGGTTAAGAACTTTGTGTGTCTCCATTATTGATTTAGTGTTTCTGCTCTTTTATTTAATGCTAGACTGGGATAAGGTAACTGTAGTCGTTGTCTCCGATGTGTGTACGGTTTGCTTATACCTACACGACTTCGACCGGTCCTGTGGTAGCCAGGGTTGTCTTTTCGGTTGCGTCCTTTGCGAGTGCAGCATTGTGTTGACTGAGGGTTTTGGCCTGTACCAGTTCCACACTTTGCTGCCTCTTTGCTTGTCTTCAGAGGGTCGCCAGGATAGAACCAGATACTTGTGATCTGGATATATCGAGAGAGCCCCCTAGTTAATTAACGTAACTTAAAGGATGCAGTCTTATGGACATCACTAGGCTATGAGCCTGTCTTGCTCAACCCCAGTTCCTTACCTAGAGTATCCCAGCTAGACATTATTAATCGAGTAGACACTTGTTAGTATTTAATATAAGCTCTTTGATATGTGTGCATTATTATTCACAGCATTTATTAGTCTAGGTTGTTGCTGAGCCGCACAACCATAGCAAACTGTTTCGTTGATGAGAAAGTACTTCTTTTAGTGTCGAGTATTGCTACCGTTGCGCATTTATAGTATTCTCGTGTCAGTTAACATTATATGTCCTATCTTTTAGTGTATTCGATTTACACGTGTGGTGTCCTGCCTTCTGCCTTTATATAGTTCTAAATAAGTACGAGCATCTTATGAGCATCAGACTTTCTTCAGAAGATTCCAGGTCTATGCTGTAGGACTATACTTCACTTTCTTTCAGATAGGAGTGAAGAGTTTATTGTTGTTTAGAGTAACTGTATTGAAGCATCTTTTTATTGTATTAAATCTTGCAGTGATTTAATTGATCTTTCCATAGATTCCTTTTTATGCATTTTAACGTAACTTGCATCTTGTTTGTTATCAGGCTATACCAGTGCCGGTTAGCCTGAAGTAGAGTACATTTATGCCCAGTTAAGGATACCCTGCTATCGCAGATTAACCCTGGAGGGTATAGGTGTTTTGTTCGCCGGCATATAAGTTCGAGGGTTTGGATCTAGCGTACCGTTGTTGCATAGTGCCCTATTACTAGTCCAATCATTGAGTACCCTTGTTTTATTCGTAGTCCCGGTCGTAACAATGTGTTTACCTCATATCTCAATAATTTTGTTCTTATTTAACTTGTATATCATTGTATATTATAGACAGGAGCGAAGGTGACAGGCTTTTAGAATCATGGTAACAAAATATCATGGGAGACTTTTTCTCACACTTCTACCTACCTCCTCTCCTCTCTTCTCCTCTCTCAGTTAATATTCTGTACTTAACCTGGGTATTTTTGTATCCTTTTTCTGTCATATTCTATATTTTCTATTCTCCCTATTGTTCTTCTGTAATTTCCTGCCTTATATTATCTATCATACTATATTCTCTTTACATTGTTTTCACTTAAATCGTGCGTGTATTCCCATTCCCCTCTTTTGATGAATTAATTACTCTTTTGCCTTCTCTCTGTTATCTTTGATATCCTCTCTCATTATCTTTCTTACCATTCTCCCTTTTCTCCATCATATTCATACTTTACTCATATTTTCCTTTACATTTCCCAAACCGTAATTTTGCCATATTGTTCTCCTTACTTATCAGACCATTATAATCTACCATTCCCTTTTCTTACTACTATTCTCCTTCCATATATTATTTAACTTGGTTTTATTTTTTTTCTCTCTCTCTCTCTCTCTCTCTCTCTCTCTCTCTCTCTCTCTCTCTCTCTCTCTCTCTCTCTCATTTACAACATTAACTAATAATGTTTTTAGGTTTTTAAGAAGGATATAACCCCCCCCCAAAAAAACATAAGGCACAGAGGCTGAGATCGACAATTTATATTCCCGCACACTCGACAACAAGAGACGTTGTTTATTGGTAAGAACCCACATTTCTTGCCCTAATTGTTATTAATATGCTGAGTTGTTTTTTGCAACTTAGAGATACATAAGAAATAAATACTTATTATAGATATGCATGCGTCTTTTAAGTAAAATTACACGTTAGGGAGAATTCAAGAAATGATTGCTAAAATAATAAGTATTTAGATACAGCAACCAGAGTAAGGTAAGTAACTGTTGGCGGAGGTTGTCTGGATCAACAATTCTATTTGGTCGTAGGGAGTGACAAAGTTATGAATGGGATTGAAACTAAGAGCATATATCTATTTCCTGATTCACAATACTCTATCAACTCATTAAGCTGATTGTAATAGTATTAATCAAATCGTTTATGTTCTTTTTAAATTGAAATGTTTAAATCAGCCATCACCATATCAATTTGGCAAAATATAACTATTATCTCATTGATTAATAAGAACACGTAAAATACCTTTTAGTAAGTACACTGCTAATGTTGACTTATTGTCATATCATGTTTGAGAAACATTACCGATTAGAGAATAACTCTGACACCTTCTTAATCCATCACTTACGTTTAGTTAGTGTTATAGCTCTGTAAACATCAGCTTCAAAATTCATATAAATAAAGAGTGTTCCTAGGTTTATCCATATAAATAATCACACTTAAATTATTGAAGCCCATATAATATGTGTAACTTTTGCATCACAATCAAGTGTTCATGTTTCACAGTGTAACCTACACTGCCTCCCTGTCCCTGGTGAGTGAGAAGAATATTATTATGTTCCGACTTTAGCAAAGATGATCCGTAGCAAGTTTACAGGAAGTTCTATTAACTTCTCGTACGCTATATATACGCAGTAACTACTAGCTAGGGGCAACCACAACGAGAATTAGGAACCCCTTACCACATCTAGAGTTCATATACATTTCTTTGAATTATTACCATGACAACTTTATTATTTACCCTTTGAGGACCTAAACCACAATATCACTTTTGTTGTCATTACACTACAGTATACTAATGCAATCTAGAAAAGATATCGAGGAATCAATTAGGTAAAACCTATATCAGTTACCATTTTTAATTTGACAATTTCTTACCTAGTGAATAGAATTGTCTAATGATAGCGAGACCAAAATAAACGAATGCGTAATCACCCACTGAAAGAGTTACTGAGTAGCCCCTACGGATTATACGCATATAGGCCAGCCTCCCTGGAACAATGGCCTGTGTTTGTGGTCTGGCTGTATGTACTGTATTACTTACCAAACATAGGTAGGTAAATCCGGACCAATTAGGCTGAATAATATGATATCAAACCCAGCTCCGAGTATCGTACTTTGTTGCTAAGCCACCCCAGAGATGTTTAAAGTTGGGGAACTAATATAGAGTAGCTATAGATGAAATTCATAGGTGTCAGTGGTGATAAATAGTAATTGATTAATGACCTGTTGGTATCTAAGAGGTTTTTCTGTAGATGTTTTCTCTCTCTCTCTCTCTCTCTCTCTCTCTCTCTCTCTCTCTCTCTCTCTCTCTCTCGCTCTCTCTCTCTCTCTCTCTCTCTCTCTAATATATATATATATATATATATATATATATATATATTATATATATACATATTATATAATATATTATATATATATATATATATATTCAGTATATATACATACAGTACATCACTCTCTCATTCACTGATATGTCCTTGTCAATAATACCTTTCAGTGCTATTTGTGAGAAATGTAGCCGATACCGAGAAAGTAGAGCTGTTATAATAAGAATTAGATAATTTTTTCAAGGAAAGAGGATAGTTATATTTGCAATATATAATTATGAACATATGACAAAATTACAAGGGTATTACTACAAATAACAAAAAAGGCATGATTACCATAATATTTTGAAAGAATAACAATGACGACGTATTACGGTCAAGTGAATATAATTATGAAGCATATACCTACAACTAAAATGAGCCTGTACATGAAAGTAGGAGAGACATATCAACCAAAAATCAATTCAATAGAATGTGTAGTCTAATTTAATTAGGAATATCAAAGGAAACCCAAAAATTTGATAAATGTACACTGTACATGTATACAGAGATAAATGTACACTGTACATGTATACAGAGATAAAGAGAGATGAAACAATGGTGGGGAGGTTTGGGGGAGGGGGGGGGGGGTGGGGGGGGAGGGCGATTTCAATATTTCATGACAAATATATGAACAAGACGTATACGAATGGGAAATGTAAAGATAATGCAAATATAAATAAGATATTATACCCCGTTCTAAATAGGTAGGCCAGAAATGGTGAACCCTAACCTCTGCAACTCAAAAAGGGCTCGAGCAAATGAGCTGTAAATTTCCACACCTATTCCCTGGCTGACCCTTTCCTAATGGTAGAATTATCAGCTTGATTACTATATACGTTTGTGAGTTATAGAGGTTGCTGGTCAAGAGTGTTGGCCTACTTATTTGGAATAGGGTATAGTAGCTTGGAGTGTGGGGTACGGGAAGGAGGGGGGGGGGGGACAATAACTCGATTCAATAGGATGAAGCCGATATATATAATATTATTTCGTCACTGCGACATTATTCAACTTACAACGGAGCAGTTAGAGATAGAGGCCTAATGGGATTGCTTTAACACTTTGCCAGAAATCTTTTCTATGCTAAGCCAAATAATTTTCTCTTAGTAAAGTCTAAGGAATCCTTGTCTGGTTGAATGTAATTAAACATTATCCAACTAAAACTCTGACATATATAATGAACAAAAATGTAAAGGAATATGCGGAAAAAGAGAAAATATATAATAGGCTAGGCTAAAATAAAATTGATGTTGTTTAATTGAGAAAGAATTGGAAAACGGGTAAGCGAATGTTAATAGCAGTCTGAACAATGATGGAGAGAAAAAAAAAACAGACGACTTTTAATTAGGCACAGTTGTAGACAGATGAAGAAAACGCATGTGATGGAGAGATCTTGCTTCATGTTTCCACCACCAAGGCTTACTCTATAGTATAATCGGTAATGGATGGCTTTATCCTCTTTTAACAAGTTAAATGCAACTTCCTTCAAGCTTCAAACTATTATTAAATCAAGAACATTATATTCTGCCATACATCCACAACACAGATAGCTGCTTCATCTGTCTCCAACTGTACGTTTAGGTATGGTACATAGGAAATGAAGAGTTTAGGGTAAAAGTATCTTGGATATGAATATATAATTCAAAACTTGTAGAGTACATTAATTTTGGGCACTAATAGCCTTGGATATAACATTGTTGACTTGAGAATTGGTTAGTATTGTTTATTATTATAGAAAAGTGATCGAATGGGTATGGACAATGTGTAGTCTAGCATGGGAGAAGGGAAGTGTGCCTGATGACTGGAAGACAGGCATAATAGACCCCCTGTATAAGGGTAAAGGGGAAAGAGGAGTGTGTTATAACCACTATGGTATATGTCTGCTAAGCATATTAGGGAAGGGGTACAGTAGGGTAGTGATCGACAGAGAGAGAGCGAGAATGGAGAAATGGGTAGGTGACAAGCAGGGTGGGTTCAGGAAGGGAAGAGGATGCATATATCAAAATTTTGCCCTGAAATGTGTTGTGGAGAAATATCTGGATAAGCGACAAAAGTTGTATGCTGCCTTTATGGACTTAGAGAAGGCTTTTGACAGAGTTGATAGAGAAGGTATGTGGAATTTACTGAAAATATACGGAGTAGATGACAAGTTGCTGAAAGCAGTGAAGAGCATGTATGAGGGTGCAAAGGCATCAGTGCGTGTGGAGAATGAACAGAGCGAGTTATTTGATCTGAATGTTGGGTTGAAGCAAGGGTGTTTGATGTACCCATGGTTGTTCCATATATATATATATGGTTGGAGTCATGAAAGAAATACAAGGAAGAGCAGTGGATGTTGGTGTACTGCTGATAAGGGAAGGAAACGAGTGGAAGTTATCTGCACTGCGGTTTGCCAATGATACAGTTCTGATGAGCTATAGTGAATGGGAGTTGCAGGGTCTGGTAAATACGTTTAGAACAGTGTGCGAAAAACGGAATCTGAAGGTAAATGCGGGAAAGAGCAAGATTATGGTCTTTGAAAGGAGTGCAGCCACAGAGTGTGAGGGGAGGTTGAATGGTCTAGACCGGCTATGGAGAATATCACCTCATTTAAGTATTTGGCCAGTGTGTTGAGTAAAGATGGGAGTATGAATGAAGAAGTGCGGGAGAGGGTGAAACAGGCGAAGAGGGTTGTAAGAACGCTGAAAACTGTAACAAGAAATAGGGTGGTCAGCATGGAAGTAAAGAAGTCCTTGCATGACAGTGTGGTAATCCCGACATTGACTTACGAGAGCGAATCATGGACGTTGGTGGAGAGACTCAAACCAAGAGTGAGAGGTGTGGAAATGAGTTACTTGAGAAGTGCGTGCGGAATTACATGGAGGGATAGACAGACGAATGAGGAAGTACGAGAAAGGTGTGGTGTGGATGTAGATGTGCTGGAATGTGTGAAAAGGAACACCTTGAGATAATTTGGCCATGTGGAACGTATGGAAAACGAAAGAATGACTGACAGTGAGGTGGAAGGAAAGAGAGGGAGACCGAGTGAGAGATGGAAGGATGGAGTCAATAGAAGTATATGCGTGAAAGCGGTGCTGGATGATAGGAGGAGTGTTGACTGACTGGGGGCGTTTTGTTCATGGCAACCCCTACGGAGATCACGGCATCCGGCAATAGATAGAT
Source organism: Paralithodes platypus (assembly GCA_032716605.1). Taxonomy (NCBI): domain Eukaryota; kingdom Metazoa; phylum Arthropoda; class Malacostraca; order Decapoda; family Lithodidae; genus Paralithodes; species Paralithodes platypus. The sequence goes on from CM064504.1 coordinate 1,378,993, forward strand.
AGATTATAGAAAAAGGAATGCTATAATAATCTTAGACACATGTGTGCAAGACGTCTGGGATCCGACCATTTATTAGAATAGGTTAAGCCGTTCCATCCCCCACCCAATAATTTGCTTCCAAATGATCTCCATCCTCTCACTAGTTTCCATGCTTGGGTTTGATAACATACATATTTTTTGATGAAACTTATTTCATAATTCTATCTATCTATCTATTGCCCGACGCTGTGATCCCCGAAGGGGTGGCCACGAACGAACCGCCCCCATGCACCTCTGACCCCAGTCAGTCGACGCCCCACCCCCCAACCAGCACCGCCTTCGTTCATGTACTTCCTCACTCCATCCTTCCACCTCATATTCGGTCTACCTCTCCCTCTCTCTCCCTCCACCTCGCTCTCGTACACCGTCTTAGTCATTCTCTCGCTTTCCATACGTTCCATATGGCCGAACCATCTCAAGTTGTTCGTTTTCACACTTTCCAGCACATCTACCTCCACACCACACCTCCTTCTTACTTCCTCATTAGTCTGTCTATCCCTCCATGTAACTCCGCACGCACTCCTTAAGTAATTCATTTCCACTGCTCTCACTCTTGGTCTGAGTCTCTCAACCAACGTCCATGCTTCGCTTCCGTAAGTCAGTGTCCGGATTACCACACTGTCATGCAAGGACTTCTTCACTTCCATACTGACCACCCTATTTCTTGTTACTGCTTTTAGCGTTCCTACAACCCTCTTCCCCTGTTGTACCCTCTCCCGCACTTCTTCATCCATAGTCCCATCTTTACTCAACAGACTGCCCAGATACTTAAAAGAGTTGACGATCTCCATAGCCTTACCGTTCAGCTTCACCTCACACTCTGTGACTTCACCCCTTTCGAAGACCATAACCTTGCTCTTCCCCGTATTTACCTTCAAATTCCGTTTTTCGCACACTGTTCCAAACTCATTTACCAGACCCTGCAACTCCCATTCATTATCACTCATCAGAACTGAAGTAGAAGTTAATATTATATGCCTTTAAACCCTGGGTGCCGTGTATTTTTGCTAATAGGGTTGTGTACCACAATCCCGGCTGAAACGTTTATGCATTTTCAGGTTTCGCGGCATACAATAAAATTGTTTGCATGCCCTAAGTCGCCCCATCGGCCTAATGATGAACTAGGATTCATCCCCAGCCATTCCTGCACCCATCTAAAACTCTCCCTACTTCCCCCCCTACCTTTCATGTGATTGCTTCAGTGCACCAGGTTCCAGGGTCAATCTGGGACTGAGTGACAGTGAGTGAGTATTCGTGGCCTTGGTATGAGGTCACCCCCAACCACGTGATCGACACACACACACAGCACTCACACTCACACACACATATGTACACACATAGACGAGTAATGACCGATTTTTCCTCACACATATATATACGCATGCAAGATTAAGCGGTGGATTTGTTGGTTGAGGCTCACACCGTGATTAACGTCAAACAGAACAACGTAAAAAAAATGCAGATTTCAAAATTCTTGATGTGAAATAAGGTAAGTGAATATGATATTAATGTTGGTTATTCTGCATTTAATACTTACAGAGATACATCAGGTATAAGCTTACGCATATTTTCCCCAAAGACTGATGCGTAAATACAAACGCCGGAGCGTAAGAGTTAACAATGCCATCCAAGATCAACAGCTAGAAATTGTAAGGAAATTAAATGGTATTGCTAGTCTTCGAATACGGACATAAGGTCCCTGTGAAGCCACATATTCCCCCTGATTATCAAATGTTCCGATCATTACGGAAGTCATTAGAGAGAAAGAAAGAGAGAGAGAGAGAGAGAGAGAGAGAGAGAGAGAGAGAGAGCCACTCTGCAGTAATCCAGACAAACGAGGAGACTAAAGGGTCAGCAAAACTAGCCCCCCCCCATCCCCTCCCCCATCTTCTCTCTCTCTCTCTCTGTCTCTCTCTCTTAGTGCAGCAGATAGGTGGAAGAATTGTGTGTTGCATGATACAAGTGTCAAAATTGGCACACACCATAATAAACACAGTCTAATCAAAATTAGCTATAGGGCCATCACAGGTTTATCCTATGTTGGCTTTGGCAGCCCCTTTTCAATTAACCCTTAATTAGCGGCGAGCAACATAAGTCGAGTTAAAAAAAGCTGGACTATGTGGCGGCGCTCGACATAGGTCGAGTGGCAATTTCAGCACGTAATGTGGCTGAGAGAGAGAGACAAGTGGTGGCAGGAGACTAGCGAGCGTATGACTGCTCCAGACCACCGCGGCGAACCTACTGACACAAATCTCAGCTCCCTCCTCCCTCTCTCACTCGCTACATACTCAATTATGTACTGAAAGTACCGAATTACCTGCTTTTTGCACTCGCGTTGCACGGTTATTGCAAGAAAACTATCCATCATACAAGGATCGTTATGGTGTCATTCGAAAGCTCTGTTTATGCCCTTTCAGGGATAGGTACTTGTTTTACGTTCTGGGTCTTATTTAGGCATGAAAATGATCACGTAAACAGCCCTATTTTGGCTAAAAACACCCCGCTGTGCGGTACACATAAATAAACCGCATAGGCCGCTCGTAAGGTGTTAATCTCCATTAGAGTAATGGAACACAGATATTTACCCCAAACTGTATACTGTGGTAGAGACGTCAAACTAGTCTCAAATGACTCGTCCGGGCAAGGGAAACAACTTATATTCAGAGAATGTTTGGCTAATGTTGACCGTTTGACTTGTACTGGTCCCTGAAGTTTATTATCATGCTACAAATTGGTAAGAATTGTTGCCAATTGCCACTAATTTGTTGAACTACAGGCACCAGTACAAGTCAAATGGACAACTTTTTTATAAACATTGTCTGAACATTTCTTGTTTCCCTTGTTCAGACGAGTCATTTGAGACTAGTTTGACATCTCTACCACAGTATACAGTTTGGGGTAAATATCGGTGTTTCAGTACTCTTATGGAGATTAATTGAAAAGGGGCTGCCAAAGCCAACATAGGCTAAACCTTTGATGGCCCTATAGCTAATTTTGATTATACTGAGTTTATTATTGTGTGTGCCAATTTTGACACTTGTATCAAGAAACGCACAATTCCCACATATGTTTCACATATCTGCCCCACTACTATCCGACTTCCGACTTCCGTAATGATCGGAACATTTGATGATCAGGGGGAATAGGTGGCTTCACAGGGAGCTTATGTCCGTGTTCGAACCGTATTATCCAATTCGTTTCATTAATACCTACCGTACATATGAAATAATGCAGACAATACAAAGTCTGTTCAAGAGACTAGCAATACCATTTAAATTCCTTACAATTTCTAGCTGTTGATCTTGGATGGCATTGTTAACTCTCTGCAATCATATTTTCATACAAATATGATATTTCTATTTATGGTATGTGGTCAATTCATGGCTTTGTAATGTGTAGTTGATGTTTAGTAAACATATAAAATTAGATCAATAGTTGTGGGATCGCACTTGTTATTTTAAATATTTCACATGTAAGAATCTTCATATAGTAACTGTTCATTATGTGAGTGGTTTAAACAGTGTAGATAGTATTTACAATGTTGTTTTATCAAAATTGCAAGAGTAAAATTTGGTCAACCTATCCTCTTTTTCCCTTCTTCCTTTCTACACTTTTTCTCACTCTAGCCTTTGAGAACACTTGTTTTCATCTGCTTATCGACCCCAACCTACCTACTTACTTCATTTGCAATAACTGTAGCCGATTGAAGTACACGATATCCCTCTTTCCACCTAGGGAATCTCCTTGGAATGACCCTCAAGGTCTTGTATCATGGTATTGCCTGGCGGGCATATTTACCGAAAATGAGCATCATTGCATGCTCTTTTTCAGGCATAAGCAAGAGCCAGGGCGTAATACAATTCTATATCAGTGAAATCATCCTTGTACGACTACGGGTTCTCTTGCAACGATCGTGCAACTGGAAGTGAAAATACCCTAAAATGAGGTATTTTCCCCAGATTTATCCTTATTTTGAGAGATATGGAGGTTGAGGATTGATACAGTAAGTCTCAGTGCGGGTTCCGCCGCTGTCAAGAGCGGACCGAGCCCGCCTGTTGTCCTTGCAATGGTCGCTCTCTCTCTCTCTCTCTCATCGCTCATAATGGCCTCAAAATGGCACGAGTCATATGATGGGCACCGTATGGGTGGCCAATATTCTCTCTTCCGTCATATGACGGTCACCGTCGGCTGAGGGTTAAGATGAAATACCATTGTATGTAATATATTTCATTACCACCGGATCACATTTTCTGTCACTCCTGGAGAAGGGAAGCAACAGTGGGGCGCCCCGGGCAAAATATCAAAATAGGACTCCGACCATTATGTCTACGAAATGTATGAGATTATGTACTTGTTCAAGTAAAAATTAGTACTATCCCCAAACTATAACCGTTTTCAATTTCCGTCACTCCTATAACAGGGGCCCTGTGGTAGGGCACCATGGCTGATGTTGGATTAAATCATTAATTGAAAGTATCTGTATGTACAGTTGTACACTATATGTGTGGTTCATTAATCACATAGAAATATCCGATCTCATTTTTCGTTACTCCTGTAGAAGGGAGACAGTAGCGAGGCGCTCTGGGCTAAAGTTGGAGATTGGAATCTGTTATGGTCAGGGAATAGATCACGCTACAGTATACAGTATGCATGTGAATGAAATTAGCAAAGCAAAGACCCCAAATTACAGCCGATTAAATTTGCTATCTACTCCTGTAGAAGGAGCCCTAAAATTAACTGCCTAGGGCGAAATATTTTAAAAGTGCCCTCTTAAAGCCTGAGTCGAAGCAAGAGTCTACGCATAAAGAGTTCTACGAAATATGCCTTAGCAATTTCCAAATAGGTGGCTATTTTGTTTTTCGCCACTACTGCAGAAGGCGCCGATTAACAGGACACTCATAACGAAATAAAAAAAAAAAAAAAAAGCTCCGTTACGGCCCAGAGAATATATTCGAGTATATGCGTGTGTAAGCTCATATGATTTGGTTCAGTAATAACCGAGAAATAGCAAATTTTGATAAGCGTCACACTACTGCAGAAGGAGGCTATTTGGGGGCGCCCTGGCAATAATTGAAAAAAAGGCTCAGTTACAGCCGAGAGGATAAATAATTTATATGCATGTGTACAATTTAAGGTCATTAAATTTGGTTCAGTAATAACCAAGAAATACCAATTATTTATAAATGTAGCCCTACTGCAGAAGGTGGCGATTTGAGGAGCGCTCAGACCGAAAAAAGGGCTCCATTACGGCCTAGCCCTAGAGGATAGATCAGCGTATATGCATGTGCAAAATAAAAACAAATTGGTTCTGTAATAGCCGAGAAATAGCCCTTTTTAATAATGATCGCCCTAACAACAAAAACAACAATAACAACAACACCAACATGAGTAAGCTTTCGAGGTCCTGCTTCACGCAGACCTATCATTAAGGACATAAGTAAGCTTGAGAGTGTACAAATGCCCGGTTGATGTTTATTTCTGCACACGGCTATGACGGAAAAGAGATGGTGTCGGAGTCTTTGTTTGTACCGACCTACTGTCTCGACCACTCCCACTTCCAGACCATCCTGACCATAGAGACTATAAGAACAGAAGGGAAAGTGCGATATCACAGTTCTGATAATAGTGATCCAAGTGCACGAGATGGCAGCACGAGAGAAAACGAGAGGGTACCTAATAATTCATATTATTTCCTAACTTGTACACCCGGATACCACAGAAACTAGTCCAGGTGGGTATGAGCCGGAGATTTGTAGTGGACCCTTTCTGGACGGCAGCCCACTCTATCATGGGGTCACACTCACACACACGAACACACGTTTCGAAAAAAGAAGAAGCTTGACTCAGCATGTCATGCATGATAATTATCTTTTTGTTTTATTTTGTTTTATGTTACAAAATCATTATTAGTATTAATGATAATATGCATTGTTGATTGAATTGTATTTCCTCCAATATTTACATTCAACAGGGACACGATCGAGTGAATAGCTCCATACGTTTAATGAATTTAGAATCAAACGAGACACTTCCGAATCTCCCAGTTATTACATAGCTTGTCAGCTTTGTGTGTGTGTCATATTCTAACATTATTTACGGCGTGCAATTGTCTAACACGAGCATAGATATTCTACATGTGTTATTAACCTGGGTTCAAAATCATACAGAACAGGACAGACCATATGTATTTTGATATACTTAGTCAAATTATTAGAAAGAATGTAATACTATAAAAATGCCTTTTGTGGCGTGGAGAAGCATCATTATTGGCTACTATATATACTCACACGGATATATGGGTGATCGGTATATCAATAATGTATTTAATCGTAACGACTACAGATGACTTCTAACACACACACTCACTGTAAACCAGTGTATTCAATGGGTGGTTTGGTAGTGTTTCGTCTGATTTTTAATTACTTAAAACCTATGGGGCAATATTTTCGTGTCCGTAGATATATGGAAGGATTTAAATATAAAATTAAATATAAACATTGCAAGTATCTCATTTATACTATCAATATTTGAATACCTTGGAAAATAAAAACACGATTATTACCATACATGACACTGACAGTCGTCACTATTGGTTCGAAATATATATATGTGTGTGTGTGTGTATGTGTGTGGTGGTGGAGGGGTGGGGGGTGGGGGGGGTGATAGTTAAGAGTGGGCTGCCGTCCAGAAAGGATCCGCAGCAAAAGTCCGGCTCATAACCACCTGGGCTAGTTTCGGTGGTGTCCGAGTGTACTACGAACGCTATGAATAATCAATAATTCATCATTACCCACAGATTCTGTAAACATGTCCGAGCTCAATAGGCTTATCTAAAGGTTACTGTAAATGCCAGATCATCATGGAATTGTTGTCATTATGAGGAGGTTCACAGACAAGTCTTCTCTACCGCCGCCATTGTTGTTGTGAGACTCGGAGTTGCTAACGTCAAACAGGCTGGGATCTCTCCCCAACAGAATATCCAAGGATGTCATAATTATACCCTAACCTACGAGTTTCGCAAAAATGCCCAGTTTACATACACCTTTACAATTCAACATCTACATAAAATATAATTAATAATATATATTCGTAATGACCTTTATATTCTTGTTGTGTTGCTTGGAGTTACATTTGTATCATATATATATATATTTGTAGGTAGTAGGGGTAGGCAGCCCCGCCCAGGGAAGTACTACCGCCAAGGTTTCGGGAGACTCAGGGAATAGCCTGAATTCCATTTTCTCTCCCAGGCCTTGGTAGCTGGATACATATCTTTCTGCCTCACACATCAGGGGTATCAGGAAAACCCTCTTTATATAACATACACATCCAACTTCACGACATTGCCCTACATCGCTATCCTCTATCCATAAAATAATACTCTTCCCACTACATATCATACATGTAACACCATACACTTACCTTATAAATATGGCAGTACAATTGTTAAGAGCAAACCTGGTGGTCCCTCGGATATCCACCCCCGGCAGGGTTGGGTTATTGACACAGGGCCCTCCCGGTCGTCATCATGCGACTGTGTCAAGAGCATTGCAACGTCCCAAAGCTGCTTGTCAGTACAGCTATTTCTTTAGTAATATAAGGGGACTTCACTCTAACATAAATTCTGTACACCAATTTCTTCAAGCAGAATCCCCTACTCTCCTTTTTTTGACAGAGACTCAAGTAACATCCACATCTGACACATCTAGATTTAATTTTCCAGGTTATCAACTGCTCCAAAATTTCAGACCTAAAGGTGGTGTATGTTGCTTCGCAAAATCTGAAATTGCCCTGGAGGAGGTCACTAGTTTCAATTGTCCCTATTTTGATTATTCTATATACAAATTAATTTCTGCTGGTAAATTTAAATACATATGTTGCATCTACCGTTCCCCAAATACTCCTCCAGAGCAAAGTCTTTTTGATTCTCTGTCCTCACAACTCAGTGTCCTCAACTTAAATGCTTCTTCTGAAATCACTGTGTTGGGTGATTTTAATGTCCATAATGTTGAATGGCTCACTCATTCAGCCAGGACTGATGATGCTGGTCTTGAATGTGAGCTATTTGCAGACTCATTTAATCTCATTCAACTAGTCAACCAACCCACCCGTGTACCAGATAATCCTAATCATAATTCCCACCTACTGGACTTATTTTTAACAACCAATTCAGAAAATTATGATGTTACAGTGAGGTCCCCACTTGGATCTTCTGATCACTGTCTGATACAGGCCACCTGTCTATCACCTACCACACCTTCCCACTCTGAACCTGTTTTGGTGACTAAATGGCATTACGATAGGGCAGACTGGGAGGGTCTTCAAGGTTTCTTTATTGATATTCCCTGGACCTCTTTCTTTTCTAATGATGCACACTCCACCTTGAGCCACATACAAGATTTTGTAAAAATTGGAATGGAAACTTTTATTCCTCATCAAAAGTACAGTAAAAGATCTAATTCACCTAAATGGTTTGACCATAATTGTGCTAGAGTAACTGAACAAAAAGCAATAGCCTACAATGCATACACAAGATCAAAAACACATGAAGCCTTTAATTACTTTAGAAACATCAGAAATCATGCCAAAACTGTATTAAACCTAACTAAATCAAACTTTCTCCATAAGCAGGCAAATAAACTTCTAAATAATCCAAATGATAACAAAATATTTTGGTCTACTCTTAACTCATTCAAATCCAACTTCACTACTGCTTCATCCATTCCACCATTAAAATCTCCGACTGGCAATCTTGTAAGTGACCCACGAGGTAAAGCTAACCTTCTTGCAGATATTTTCTCCACCAACTCAACCTTAGATGAAATAAATCAAGATGTCCCTGTACTTAATTTTAATTCACCTGAAATTCCCTCACTTAAGATCCACACCAGACATGTCAAAACTATTTTGCAGAATCTCTCAGTAGATAAGGCTCCTGGTCCAGATGAAATTCCTCCAATAGTACTTAAGAATTGCTCCTTGGTGCTCGCTCCTGTATTGGCAAAATTTTTCCGTCTGTGTACTCATACCTCATGCTTCCCAGTACCCTGGAAAGAAGCAAACATCCATCCAGTTCCTAAAAAAGGTGCCTCTTCAGATCCATCAAACTACAGACCAATAGCTATAACTTCCACTCTTGGCAAAGTTTTTGAAATTATATTAAATAATCACATAATTAAGCATCTGGAGAATAATAAATTAATCAGTGATAGGCAATATGGTTTTAGACGATGTCGATCAACTGCAGACATTCTTTGCCTTCTTACGCATCAAATCAACCAAGCTACAGACCAACATGGTGAAACACATACAATAGCACTGGATATATCAAAGGCATTTGATAGAGTCTGGCATCAATCCTTATTGTCGAAGATGTCACACTACGGCCTTGCATCATTAGTTCCACTAATTTCTTCTTATCTTCATAACAGAAAAATACATGTAATGGTAGATGGCCTTTATTCTCAATTTCACTCAATAAATGCTGGTGTTCCCCAGGGATCAGTTTTGGCCCCAACTCTGTTCCTCATTCATATCAATGATCTCATATCTACCACTCATAATCCAATACATTCCTACGCAGATGACTCAACACTCCACAGTTCCTTCACATTTACCAATTCTTTCACCCAACCCGATCTTATAAATTCAAAAATAAACACTGCAATTTCTCTGAACCAGGACCTTTCTAGAATTAATGAATGGGGACAAGAGAATCTAGTTTCCTTTAATGCACAGAAAACCAAGTACATTCAATTTTCTAACCGACAGAATCTCACTGACTCCCATATTTTTTTAATGATGTAAATATTCCCACTTCCCCTAGTATTGACATTCTCGGTGTAACATTAACTACTAACTTGAGCTGGACACATTATGTTAGAAGCATTGCTAAGAATGCCTCTAAAAAACTGGGACTCCTGTACAGAGTTCGAGAATTCTTCACTGACGAGCAGTTGGCCGTAATATATAAAAGTCATGTGCGCTCTCAGATGGATTACTGTTCACCTCTGTGGGGTGGAAGTGGAGTGGTTGCATTGAGGCAGTTGGACAAAATTCAAAATAAAGCTATTAGATTAATCAATAACCCTGCAATCACACAGGACCTTCCTACATTAGCCATACGAAGAAACGTTGCATCCCTTGCATTATTCTACAGATATTTTCACAGCAATTGTTCCGAGGAACTTGCTTCAATTGTGCCGCCTCTCCACATCTTTCCCCGTAGAACTAGGGCAGCTGAGAGCGCCCATGAATTTACACTTTCTCCTCCACAATGCAGAACTTCTGCTTATCAGAATTCATTTATCCCCAGAGCTACTACTCTTTGGAATTCACTTCCCTCGAATTGCTTTCCACAAACTTACAATCAACAAATGTTTAAATCCAGTTGTTACAAACATTTTATGAATGGAGGATGCCTTTAGGCACATGGACCTTTTTGTTTTATCTGTGTTTTTCCTTCCTCCGTTCATTGTCTCTTAAAAAAAAAAAAAAAAAAAAAAAATTGTATAAGTATATCTATTTCTTTCTCTCTTGCTTACATATAACTATTTTTTCCATATAATTCAAGTATTTTTACCATTATTTATTCACTCTCATAGACATTCACTCTTTAATCTAACGCACCCACAATATGTGGAAGTTTCCCTAGCTATGGGAACACTGCAGACAAGCCAAGCACGCAGATATCAAGGGGTATCTATATAATAAGAAGAAACAACTGATTTTTTTTTATTGTATGTCCCACGACAGTGGTGCTACCAAATCCCTAGGACGCGCACGTAACTGACCGTGTGACGTCACACATTCATATCTTGTAATCTATCCTTCTTGATCCTGACCAACGAGCATGGATTATAATGAGGGATAAGCGAGCGAGAAGAGTGATACCTAGGAGTTGCTTATTGGACTAATCAGAGGCCTATTTTCGCACTTACGTTGTTGTTGTTGTTGCCGAGCTCACGCCTCTTCACTATACCGCATGGCGTTGTTGTTGTTGTTGCCGAGCTCACGCCTCTTCACTATACCGCATGGCGTTGTTGTTGTTGTTGCCGAGCTCACGCCTCTTCACTATACCGCATGGCGTTGTTGTTGTTGCCGAGCTCACGCCTCTTCACTATACCGCATGGCGTTGTTGTTGTTGTTGCCGAGCTCACGCCTCTTCACTATACCGCATGGCGTTGGAGTCGATCTGTATGTCATTGGCTTGGCTATATTAGCTGTATGTTTCGGCTATGCTTAACATTTGAGATTTATATGCATATAAATAAGTTTGGAGTTTGATATCTATGGATATATGATGTTGGGTGACGAAACAGTATTGCAGGAGGAGATGTTGGTTGTCACTGATTTTGTTCTTGTATCTCATCTGAAAGAACCTATGACCTCTCAAAGATACTGTATATATATATATATATTATATATATATATATGAGGCCAACAATGTCCCTGGTTTTACAGTCAACGTCAAATTCTTCGCGACCGTGTTAAAGGCTGCAAGTTCGTGACTTTGGGCTGCAGGTTCTGCTGGGGACGAGGACTGCCGATGAAGCATTGTGACTCCCCTTGTCATGATTAGTGTCTCTACTTTTTGGCAACGGGTATAGTTGTCATTGTATAATATCCTCTTACAGCCTGTCTTAAAGGACCAAGCAGCTGTGTTACACCCGGGGGCCGTTTCTCACAACCAAGAACAATGACTCAAAAATTAATAGGTTATCTATAAAGCAAGTGAAAGGTAGATAGTATTTACTGAAGTCAGGCAATGTAAACATTAGGCTAATCGTCAAATACTCAGGGAAGGCAACGTACGTACAATATATTTGACAGTTTTCTATCTGTTTTCTGCAATCTCACTGGTCTTTATAAAGATGACCCAGATGACCCATGTGTACCTAATATTGTTTTCTGTATCCACAGATGGGTATAACTTATGAATTTGTACTGTACGTGTCACAGTGGCATCCTGTGTTCAGCTGAGAAGTGTTGATACATCTATTTCCATAAACTAATCTAAACAAACAGAACAATTAGGTATTACGTGTTATTTGAATTAACCATTGTAGAATAGGGTTACGGCATGGCACTACATTTAATGGCCTGCATATTCATTCTATATAATAAGGTTAGCACTATATAGAATAAAAATGAAGTCTTCTACGGGTTATAAAGTATTAAATAAATATAGATCAGTGCTCACAAATCTATAGGGTATGATTCATGAGTATTCTATTCATATTACAGACATTATATGGAAATTATAATGGAATCGCTCTGGTTCGTTTCATTTGTAAAGTTGTGAACATGAATTTAATGATCTAATCTTACCTCGTTGATTAGTATGTATGTATGTATATACTCAGGCACATACCCCATAGCTCGGGGTGGCCGATTCGAGACAGAGCCCGAACAGAAACAACATATAAGGTTTCAAATATTAGGTTTTGGGACCACTTTCGCGTTCCCTCGTCCCTTTCTCTGTCTCGTTTAGTAGGTGAATTTTATAAGCGGAGGATTCCTAGCCACCAGCCCCCAAAGTAGGAAAAGTAGCAAAGGAAAAGATACAGACATAAACGGCTAAGGTTGGGTAGTTGATTAGTAAAGTACCAAATACATAATTACTGAAATGGTCACGTTTAAAGATAATCACCCAAGTTAAATAATGTATAAAGTATAATGTTACTGGTTTATATATTTGAATATATTGTTGCATTGGTCATTACAATATATTCCTTATGTCAGTCCGAAATTATGATTATGCAGTCAACTTCGACAAAATCAAAGAGTTGATAAACATTTCTAATTTATTTGAATGTGTTTTTACTTATTTGACTAAGACATTCATGAATATAAATTATCTGTTTGTAAATGTCATTTTCAAATGCGTATAATAACCCTACGCAACACTTGATAATCATAGCATTCTGGATAGTCGAAATTAACTGCGAACATGTAATTTCGGCCAGACTATAGTACAGTCACGGCGGTAAACTGTGGACCAGGCGATGAACCCCTTTCTAGACACTACGCACGTTTATCTCATCCGAACACAGTCTACACTCAGTGAAACTGGGTAGTTTAAACTGCCAGGCCCCGCCCACTACTGGATAGTCAGTCAGTTGGCAGAAAACATCAAGTAGAGAAATCGTTTAGATCCCACACACGCACACACACACTTCACTATATGCTTTTAGAAAGAGTGTGTATAAGCTAATTATGTGTAATATAAGTCCCGGAGAAAGTGAACATTTGACGTTGTATATCGTAGGTATGCCAAGTTATATATTCAACGCTATATAATGCAGAGACGGGTTTAGTTATGCATCCAGTATGTTACGTTCAGGCACATAACGGAATAGGCAGAAAGTGTTATATTCAATATCCATGTCCCTTGCATAATGCCTATTATAGTGAGGTTTTAACCTTTTTAGCGCGAGTTACGTCCGTCTTAATATATTCTAGTTACCGTTAAGCATATTATTCAGATTAGGAGACATTACCGATTAAAGGCTATTAATTATCTTATTAAATCTTTATAGCTACCACAAATCCGTCCAAAGCTGCATAAAACCGTCTAAATATAGCTACAATTAAATAGAAAAGACGTCTCCCAGACTGAAAGGGTTAAAGTTTTTACGTATAATGTATCATAGAGATGAGTAAATGCGAATGGCGAAACACAATGTAACCTGCTATGTAAACTACCATATATTACACGTTTCTGACCTCGTTTAGGATACGTCAGTGTCATGACATATTTTTGAATATTAACAGTCATACAGAAAGATTAACATGTATTTACATAGATACACTGGCCACATACTGTAGATCTTACGATCCCTGTGAGTTGGCCAGGACTTAATCATAATAAAGATATTAACCCTAAGACTAAGAGAAAGTAGAAGGAAATTATATCAACCATGATGGTTCTCTCTCTCTCTCTCTCTCTCTCTCTCTCCCCCCCCCCCCCCTACCCCACCTCCGGTCCCGCCGGCAATTTGCCATAAATGAACACAGAAGTGAATAACCTTGCAGGGCTTAGATATTGCTTAACGGAATTTATAGTATAGCTAGAAATGGAACGGATATGTTATGTATACCTTCAACTCTTTTGTTTCTGCTATCTTCACTTGCAAACAGTATTAATTTCTGCCATTTTTTTTTTTCAGTAATTAGTTCCTACATACCAACGTATCCGAGTCTAACCTTTGTTTTAACATGTGTATATTGAGCCACTGTCTGTAACTGCATTAGGGAGCTCTTTCCACTCACCAATTACAGCTTGGGTGAAGAAATCCATAGTCGTGTTTAGGTTCGCTTTCCTACTTATTATTATTAATTTGTTTCCTCTTGTGAAACTCTGCTTGGCTATCTTAAGTAGATTATTGGAATTTAAGTTACTAAATCCTTTCAAAATCTTTAAACACTATCAGCTGCCCACTTATTCTCCTTTATTTACCGAATAGAGATCAAGTTCCCTTAATCTCTCATTGTGGTATACTTTTAAGGGGTGGGATCAATCTTGTTGTTCTGCACTGAACGGATTCGAGTGTTATATGTATTTTGTTAATTAGGGAAACCAAAACTGCACAGCAAACTCCAGATACGGCCTCACAATACGATTGTATAATGGTTTATCTGTCTTTACTATGACAATGAACATTTTTTCTAATGAATCCTAGTGCTCTGTTTGCTTCGTTAGCTGATGCGGTGCATTACTTGTAGATTTTAGGTTTTCGTTTACAAGCACTTCTTGGTCTGTTATCTGTGATGCGCTCTCTACCTTTTCATAATTCATATGATATTCGCATTCATTGTATTTGGAAGCCTATTTGTAGTACGGTATCTGACATTTGCTTAAATTAAAGGGCATATGCCAATTTTCTGAGAGAGAGAGAGAGAGAGAGAGAGAGAGAGAGAGAGAGAGCGAGAGCGAGATAGAAAGGTGATAATGTGCTAACACCCACTTTCCATTCTAAAGGTAAATGTCCATATATCACTGCCCCATGAAAAAAGTGCTATGATATGTGTAAATGAGACAAATGTATGTTTTCATTTCTATAATAATGGTGTAAATATACACATTTGTATTCTTAGTTAAAATAAATAGTAGGGCCTAGTGGCTATCAACCCCGCTGGATTTTTAAGACAGGACATAAGAACATAAGAACATAAGAAAATGGGAGTCTGCAGAAAGCCGATTGGCCTAAGCAAGACAGATCCCTGTCCCACACAACCCCAATTACAAAGCCCAATTATAGGCTCAACACTCTAATACCCTGAGGATCATCTTACCAAACCGGTTAGAGATTAACGCAGGATTACGGGGGTCTGCAGAGCGCTGATTGGCCCAACCCGGCTGATCCCCCTTCACACCCAACCCTTCTCGTCCATATACTTATCCAATTTTTTCTTAAAGCTCCCTATCATTCTTGATCCCACTATATCACTTGGTAGCCTATTCCACCCATCTACAACACTGTTACCAAACCAATATTTGCCTATATCTTTTCTGAAACGAAATTTATCTAATTTGAAACCATTGGTACGAGTTCTTTCGCTATCACTGAGCTTTAGTACATTTGTCATGTCCCCTTTGTTAATCCACTAACCCACTTGAACACCTCTATCATATCCCCTCTAACTCTGCGTCTCTCTAACGAATGTAAACCTAATTTCTTCAACCTTTCTTCATACGGAAAATTTCTAATATTATGGATCATTTTTGTCATTCTACGCTGAATTCTCTCTAATGAATCTATGTCCATTCTGTAATAAGGACACCAAAATTGGACAGCATAATCCATATGGGGTCTCACTAATGACAAGTAAAGTTTTAAGATAACATCAGCAGTTCTGTTACTCACACTCCTAGAGATGAACCCGAGAATCCTGTTTGCCTTATTACGAACGCTTATACACTGTTTTCTAGGCTTCAAATCATTGCTAACAAACACACCTAGATCTTTCTCGCGCAGTCTGAATTTTCTAATTCTAAATTAGCTAGTTTATATTTAACATTTGTTTGCATCTTCCCTATCTTTAATACCTTGCATTTGTCAATGTTAAACTTCATCTGCCAATTTACTGACCATTCATGTAAGGTATCTAGATCCCTTTGGAGGCACTCTATATCGCTATTTGAATCAATTGATCTCCCCATTTTAGTATCGTCTGCGAATTTACTTATCCTACTAGTTATACCTAAATCTAGGTCATTTATGTATATAAGAAACAACAGGGGACCTAATACCGATCCCTGGGGGACACCACTTTTGACTGCTCCCCACTCTGACTTGGTACCATTGGTACCACTGACATATCAGTGGGCAAATCAAGATTGGAGCCTATGTTCGAGAATTCCAGTCTCTTGTAATTTGTAGTCGGTAATATGTTAATGTGTATGGAGTAATGCTTATATTGTTGTGCTAATTACTTCCAAATCCTTGGTTGTCTCAGTATAACTGCTAGGTGATACGTTGTGTAGCGCTCGTAAAACTGGCAGTTACCTGCTGTCAGGTGAGTTTATTGGATACATGTAGATTGACCTACGGTAGGATAATACTATATTATTTGTCGTTTTTCATTAACAGTAGTTACTTTATTATTGTATTTCTATTATTATATTATTATCATAATCATCACCATCAACAGCCTTAGTTAGTCCCCTGCAGGCCGAAGGCCTCTCCCAAACGTTTCTAATCTAGCCGGTCATATGTTATCCTGTTCCATCCTACTTTAGCAAAATTTCTGATTTCATCCCTCCATCTAGTTCTCTGTCTATCCCTTCCTCTAGCTCCATCTCTAGATTACCATTGTGATCCTTTATTTGTCCATCTGCTATAATCTCTTCTAAATATATGATCTTTCCAAGCCCATTTCCTCTTGTCAATGCGATTATTTCTACTTGTGTTTCTTCTCTTATCCAAGAGGCTCTCTTTTTGTCGATCCAAGTTATCCCTAACATTATCCTCTCCATATCTTCATGGGAACTACAAAGTTTTCGTTTAGGAAACTGTGTTATACTCCAAGTTTCTGATCCATAAATTAGTACAGGAAGGACATATTGTTTGCATACTTTTCTCTTAAATGAAAAGGGGTTACTAGCTTTTCATAATTTAATTCTGCTTCCCAAATACGCTCCATTCCACATCTATCCTTGGTCTGATTTGTCTAGAGTGATCTGACTTTGTTTTTATAACCTGGCCTAGGTATACTGTATAATTATATTCCCCCAAGTCCTCCACTAAATCTGGCCCATAATTCTCTAACTTAATTTGTTGTGGTTGCACATGATCATTCAACATTCTCTTAGGTTTATATTAATATTCAACGCTACTTTAATTAAGGCTTCCATCGTTTATATAATTCATAATTTGTTGTAACTCTTCCCCTGAGTCGTTAGGATAAACTTTGTCATCAGCGAATCTGAGGTTACTTTGATGGTCCCCATTAACAATTATTCCTTTATTGTCCCATTCAATATTACTAAATACATGTCTTCCAAACACGCGTGAACAGATTTTATATTGTATTATGTAGTCTACCTAATTACTGGAGTTTTAATGTCTGGGGTTTAGAGTCTGATCATTCTTAATGCAAACAGTAGCATTTTAACTGTATCCGTTTATTCTGGCTAGCATTAGACGATTTTATACAGCTTAGGAAGGTTTTGTGATAGTTAAAAGGGTAAAGACGGTCTCAATCAACTCTCTGCCTTCTATATTCCATTACTAAGCTGAATAACATCGTCTGCAAATAGCCAAAAATAGAAAAGTAATGCGTCCTATAATACTGAAAGTGCAAATAAATAAATCGGAATACAGTAATTACTATTACCGTTTACTATTTTGTTGCCGTTATATATATATATAAACATACGCAACTGTGTATGGGCGAAGCTTATTAACTATCAATACACTTGTTTCACTGACGTTGTGTCCGCTGAACTAGCAAAGGTAGAAATTGTTCGAACCTGCTGCCAATGTGTGGCTAGGACTTTTACACACCCCTGGTGTACGACTTACCGCCGTGAGTGTACCTGTACCATATACAGGATATCATGGTAATAGACTTATGCCGCGTCCACACGAGCCTGAAACACGTCATAAAGCATGTTCGAAACACTGCTTTGGACATGTTTACATTCATGTTCGAAGTATCTCGTTTGGACTTTCACACCCGTAAGCTTGTTTCGAGATCTGCTATCATCACTGGTGTGGACCTCTCCTGCCGGGAACAAGTTTGGGGATATCAGTTGGCAAGAAATAAACGTAGTGAGCGGACTTTACGACGCCCAGGTATGGAATGGACAAGGGAACTAATATTTCGTCTAGTAGACTGTTCCGCTCCCATACCATACTATGGGATCCCACTAGCCCTAATTACAAGAATCGAAATATAAAGTGTGATGCGTGGAAGGAGATCAGTGAGGAGATAGATGTGGACAGAGTGGAAGTTATGAAGAAGGTGGACTCTTACTGGTCAGTTCAGAAGGGAAGTAAAGAAAATGAAGGGTAAATCGGGAATAGGATCAGATGCGATCTATAGGGGTAATACGTTCGCCTTCAAGAGCCTGACATTCCTGCTGGATAAAATTAAACCACGCTCAAAATCAGATGCTGGAATGGAGGCAAGTATAATGGCATGGACAGTTAACATTTACTATACATAATTCGATAATATTCAAGACTTCTTTCGCCGCCCTATTAGAAATAATTTATTAGGGAAAATAGGGACCAATAGACTCGCCTTATTTTTCTCATTATAGTCCGCATGAAGGAATTTCGTTATCGACACTTGAAAAAACCCGATTACACCAAAAAATAACACGAAAATAATGTCCCGAACGTAAACAAAGCATTGCACCCAATGAATCCTTCGACCTGGGTCCTCTTTTTCTTGTTTTGAAAGATGCGGTGAGTGCGATTCACCCAATAAATGGCTTGAACGTTACTCACAAAAACGATATTATATTAGGGTTAGGTTAGGTTAATCTAATCTAATATAATATTTGTACATTTTGGAAGCGTGCATGGCCTCCCCACAATTGTCCTTACCTACTGTAAAAGCGCGATTCACCCAATAAATGGCGCCATTTGACGGAGTATCATCAGATTAATGAATAATGGGTAAGTTAATGCAAATCCTGGTAAAATTCTAGTTTCACGTACACAGCGACAAAAGGGAGGCGCCGTTGTAAAGGCATAGCTTCCCGACCAACTATGAAGATCAGGGAAATTGCTGGGTAAAAGACGTAATATAATGATAATAAACTACATTAACGACATTAGCCTAACCTAACAACCTTACCTAACCTAACCTAGTATTATGTAATAGCTATGGTGCCGCATATGGGGAGATTTTTTTTTTTTTTTTACAGTAGGTATAATTCCTTATAATGCATTTCATAAGAACATAAGAAAATGGGAGTCTGCAGAAAGCCGATTGGCCTAAGCAAGGCAGATCCCTGTCTCACACAACCCCAATTACAAAGCCCAATTATAGGCTCAACACTCTAATACCCTGAGGATCATCTTACCAAAACGGTTAGAGATTAACGCAGGATTACGGGGGTCTGCAGAGCGCTGATTGGCCCAACCCTGCTGATCCCCCTTCACACCCAACCCTTCTCGTCCATATGCTTATCCAAATTTATCTTAAAGCTCCCTATCGTTTTTAATCCCACTATAGCACTTGGTAGTCCATTCCACCCATCTACAACTCTGTTACCAAACCAATATTTGCCTATATCTTTTCTGAAACGAAATTTATCTAATTTGAAACCATTGGTACGAGTTCTTTCGCTATCACTGAGCTTTAGTACATTTGTCATGTCCCCTTTGTTAATCCCACTAACCCACTTGAACACCTATCATATCCCCTCTAACTCTGCGTCTCTCTAACGAATGCAAGCCTAATTTCTTCAACCTTTCTTTATACGGAAGATTTCTAATATTATGGATCATTTTTGTCATTCTACGTTGTACAGTACTCTCTCCAATGAATCTATGTCCATTCTGTAATAAGGACACCAAAATTGAACAGCATAATCCATATGGGGTCTCACTAATGACAAGTAAAGTTTTAAGATAACATCAGCAGTTCTGTTACTCACACTCCTTGAGATGAACCCGAGAATCCTGTTTGCCTTGTTTCGAACGCTTATACACTGTTGTCTAGGCTTCATATCATTGCTAACAAACACACCTAGATCTTTCTCACAATTCGAATTTTCTAATTCCACATTAGCTAGTTTATATTTAACATTTGTATGCATCTTCCCTATCTTTAATACCTTGCATTTGTCAATGTTAAACTTCATCTGCCAATTTACTGACCATTCGTGTAAGGTATCTAGATCCCTTTATATCTCTATCTGAATCAATTGTTCTCCCCATTTTGGTATCGTCTGCAAATTTACTTATCCTACTAGTTATACCTAAATCAAGGTCATTTATGTATATAACAAACAACAGAGGACCTAATACAGATCCCTGGGGGACACCACTTTTGACTGCTCCCCATTCTGATTTCGTACCATTTATGCTGACTCTCTGCTTCCTACCAATTAGCCATGACCTAATCCATCCCAACAACGCCCCACCTATTCCATGCGCCTCAGCCTTTCTCATCAATCTCTCATGGGGGACTCTGTCGAAAGCTTTACTGAAATCTAAATATATTATATCATATGACTTGTCATTATCTACTGCTTCATATACCTCTGAGCAAAAACTAAGCAAATTAGTAAGGCAAGAACGTCCCTGAGTGAATCCATGCTGAGAAGAATTTATTAAATTAAATGTATCTAAGTGGTTTCTAATTTTACTAGCAATAATTGACTCTAGTAGCTTTCCTATGATTGATGTAAGACTAATGGGACGGTAATTGGATGCTATTGATTTGTCACCTTTTTTGAAGATCGGAACTACGTTTGCAAGCTTCTGGAACTATACCTGTCTCCAATGACTTGTTAAATAAAAATGTTAATGGGTAACTTAACTCATCCCTACATTCTTTTAATACTCTAGCATATACCTCATCAGGACCAGGCGATTTATGAGGTTTCAGTCTGTCAATTTCCTTAAGCACATCATTTCTACTTATAGTAACCGTACTTAACCTATTTTCTATACTATCGCTATATACCTTACGGACTTCTGGAAACTGTTTCCAAATTTTCATTAGTGAAAACGGAAAGAAATTGACTATTAATGTACTGCACATTTCTAAATCATTTTCTGTCATTTCTCCTATCGAAGTTTTAAGGGGACCAATTACATCTCTAACCTTGGATTTATATAGTTGGTAAAAAGCTTTAGGATTATTTTTTGAGTCATTGGCAACCTTAATTTTCATAATTTCTTTTTTCTTTCCTAATATCCTTTTTTACCTGTCTTGATAGATTCTGATAGTAAGCAAGTAGGTGAATTTCGCCTTTTCAAATTTTTCTATATATTCATCTCTTTTGTCCTAGAAGATCTAATAGTCTATTATTCATCCATTTGGGTTGGTCTGTGTTGATCTAAATTTTCTTTTGGGGATGTATTTATTTTGTGCATTGAATACTGACTTGATAAAATTATCGTATGTATCTACCAAGGTTGACGTCTCTTCCGGACTTAAGATGACAGGTGCCTGAGAAGGGGTACACTCATTTGGACACCTGGATCGACTTAATTTTTGACCATAGGGTCCGCTAATAGGGCTCTTCTTAACCAACCATAATTGGCTTTTCTAAAGTCAGGTATTAATGTTGTATTCTCTCTGGTATTACCTTTCCATTGTATATTAAAATACACAGAATTGTGGTCACTATTTCCTAGGTGGTCCCCTATCTCTACATTATTTACCATATGTTCATTGTTACTGAAAACTAAATCGAGAATATTATTACCTCTAGTCGGCGTATCTATGAATTGAAATAAAAACTATCTTGTACTACCTCTATAAACTCCTCAGAATCAGAGTCTCATATTTGATGCTGCCAATCTATATTCGGAAAATTATAATCTCCCATAATGCACACATTGCTAAACCTTGATGCCATTTTAATTTCCTCCCAAAATGACGTTCCGTCATTTCTACTCATATTTGGCGGTCTATACATAACTCCAATAACTATGGTCTCACTACCTTCGTTAACCTCTACCCAAACACTTTCATTATCGTTAATTAGTATAATACCTGATTTAATACAGCTTTTTAATGTACTCCTGACAAACACTGCTATACCGCCACCCCTCTTACTTGTTCGGTCATATTTAAACAAACTATATCCTGGTATATCAAATTCTGCTAAAAAATGCCTGGTTTCTGTATTAATCCACGTTTCAGTTAGCGCTATTATGTCTATATTTTCTTTGCTAACAAGGGCTCTAAGTTCGTTAATTTTGTTACATAGACTCCTACAGTTTGTGTAATATACTCTCAATTTACTTCTTTTCTTTATACCTAATTTACCTTTGTTTTTAGCGACATTTCCATCTTCCGTTGCACCATCACTACTATCATTTGCATTATAGTCATCATTTTTAGCATGATACTGAATATCCTTATCGCTTTCGCCTGACGCTAAAATTGCTCCATTTAACCTCTCATTTACACTCTCAATATTTCTGTTCAAAACCCCACAACCACCCTATCTAAAGAACTAGCTAATGTAGAAACCCCTAACCGTGAAAGATGAACCCCATCCCGTACATCCCATCTCTCCCATAGAAACTATCCCAGTTATCAATGAATGGTATTGCTTTTTCTTTGCAATATTTCTCCAAACGGCAATTGACACCAATCGCCCTGGATGTCCATTCCTTGGGAACTCCTCTTCTGGGTAGGATACAATGTACTACAGGGATCCCTCCCTTCATCCTAACTTTATCTAACACATCCCGATACTGCTGCAGCAGTTCCTCACTTCTACCCTTACCAACATCGTTACTCCCGGCACTGAGACAGATAATGGGGTTATCTCCACTATCTTCCAGGATGTGGTCCATCTTCTCTAAAACCCTCCCAACTCCATGGCCAGGCAGACACAAACCTTCCTAAGTTTAGTGCGGGTAGCCCTAACTAAATGTCTTACCATGGAGTCGCCCACAATCGACACAGACTTACCTTCTCGGGACACAGACTTACCTTTCCCTCGGGAGGATCCAGCAGCTGCAGTTGGAGAACCCCCGGTGGTGGCAGAAGCTCCCTTGGTGGTGGTGGGGGTAGTGGTGGTGGTAGGTAGCACAGCGTCAGAGGTTGGAGCTGAGTCGGCGGCAGGCACTGCGGTTATCCCTCCCTTATCCTGACTATCTTTTCCCTCACATTCGTCTCGCAAAGGAGAGAATGTATTTGTCACACTCATACCTATTCTACTATCCTGCTTCTTGAGTGTGACTTTCCCACCCGTATTTTTAACAACCTGCCATGAATACAATTTTTCATCAACTTCCTCCCTTTTCCCCTTACTTGACTTTATTTCCTCTTGGCTAAGCTTGAAAGCTAGATTCTCGTCTTTAATCAAATCCACTTCCCTCTGAAGTTTAACATTAACCTCCCTTAGAGCCAAGACCTCTTCCTTCACCACAACCATCTCCTCTCTTACCTGGAGAATAAGATGATGCAGATCAGTTAGAGACTCGCACTCCATACCTGCCATGATCCCAATAAGCTTAGCGAGGAGCAAGAAACTAAGTACAGAAAAACAAAAACAAGTAAACTAACAGCTAAAAACTGAGCTATAACACTGTTATATAACACGAGTGCACTGCCCCCAAACACAGGTAGGTGTAATGGTCACTAAAGGTCACTGGTAAGTGGTCCGGGCAGGAGCTCAGATTAACACAACTTTCTCCTGTCACTGACTGAATTAGACTTTGGACATATATAGGAATTAAGTATGGTATATGACAACTCTAAAGTAGCCATAGAAATGTATGAGTATGTTGTGGAAGCGAAACTAGAATTAAACCCAAATCCTCCACTCAAACCATGAAGAACGACAATTAAACACTATATTCCTTGGAAAAAATATAAAGAAACTTGGTAAATAAGGCGGATCTAGCTGTCTTGAATGTTACCAAGTGCGCTAGACACCAGTTGCTTGATATAATGGATATACTGTGAAATCAAACATACCAATGGCATCGGGAATTCTTAATAACATTATCTGAATGATGCCAAGCACTTATGTGTACTTATGTAAAGTTATGTTGCTGTTTTAATGTGGTTAGCATTAAAATTATAAGTGACTTAGCGATTGCGGTGATGGTGATGTTGACACATTTGATACTCTGTTCCCATTGTGGAATGTTAAAGGCAAAGCCTGTGCCACATATCCGAACACTACAACTTGGCGGGTAATTGGTTGTGGAGTATGGCGGGCAGTTGTCAATTTGATACCGTTGTTTTTCGTTCAATAACGAATTTCTATAATGAAAAACACGAAGAATTAGAACACTTTCATTAAATCTGACGTTGTTGCATAGAGAATAACGCATATACAAACTAAAAATCGATACACTGAACATTATTTGACCCATATACAAATTATATTCACGATAATACGCACTAACTCAGCTCGCACTGCTCTTGTATATTCTTTTGGTAAGACTTGTCGAGACTGAAGTGTATGCGTGTGTATGTAGTAAGGGTATGTGTGTTTGTGTATGCGTGTGTATGTGTTTGTAATAGTGGTAAGTGTGAGTATTCTGTTGTTGGGGGTAACTAGAGAGGTAGAGGGTACCACTGGGTGTTTGACTATGGGGGAGTGGGGAAGCGGTTTGTATGTGTGGGTGAGTGTGTATGTGTATGTGCTGGTGTATGTGCTTAGTGATTGGGTAAACCTGACTTTTTGGACCGACAGCGATTTCAGTAAGTTTTAGTTTGTATTTTTTCATTTTTCATTCAGATATAGTGTTGTTTTATACTGAAGAGGAGCTGAAATGAGTATTTACCCATTATCCAACAATCTAAAAACACGCCCCCCACTAGTGGGGAGGGCTATGAACTTCAGGGGAAATGAGGGGTTGAAAGCGTAAAAATACAATAATATAGCGTTTTGTATCAAAACTTGGCTCGGGTTTTCCTAAATTGCAAACCCATAAACCCCAATTTTGTGAATACCCGAGCCAACTTTTGACGAAAGCTGGCTCGGATGGATTTCACGGGGTGGAGTGGGTAGCCTAATATCTTAAGTTATAAAAATAGTCAACTTTGGGAAGACATTAGCCTAACCTAACAACCTTACCTAACCTATCCTAGTATTATGGGTGGGGGCTGCCGCCCCCACACCCCCGCTGGTTGGGTTAGGCTTTTTTTTTTTTTTTTTTTTTTAATGTGCTTGGCTATTAGCCTAACCTAACAATCTTACCTAACTTAACCTACATATGGGTGGGGGCTGC
The DNA here is from genome assembly GCA_032716605.1 of Paralithodes platypus. Lineage (NCBI taxonomy): Eukaryota > Metazoa > Arthropoda > Malacostraca > Decapoda > Lithodidae > Paralithodes > Paralithodes platypus. Next base: position 1,404,429 of record CM064504.1, read on the forward strand.
CGCCCCCCCACCCCCGCTGGTTGGGTACTGGCTGAAAAACTTATTGTTTTACAGTATACTATATTTTAGCGTTTTTTGTTTGTTCTCCCTTATAACACATTTCAGCTCTTAATGACATATATAGCAATGATGTATATGCTCTACCGGACCTATTAGGCCTAAAAAGATCGATGGGCTAACTGTCGGTCCAAAACATCAGTATAACCAGTGATGGTAAGTGGGAATTCTGTATGGCTGAGATAAAATTGATAGTGTTGGTGGTAATGATTGAAGTGGGTGGTTCAATTGGGTGTGTAACCCATGGGGGAGTGGGGAGGCGGTTTGTGTGTGTGTGTGTGTGTGTGTGTGTGTGTGTGTGGTAGAGTTGTATTTGAGTTATGTAAGGTTGGTTCACTTCGAAATGTTATTGTAAGGGGGTAACAGACGAGATGAGTTGTTCAGGGGGTGGGTGGGGGGGATTCTTAGTGGGTTGAAAGGTAGATATGAGTGTGCACTGTGCATGCGTCCTTGTGTGCGTGTGTTTATTAGTTTCTTAACACTCCCGTATGATAGTAATTCCAGGAATCTTTGCTGTGCTCATTTTTATTATTCAAAAGCTTATTTATTATTGATGTATGTAGTTGTAATACACACTTCATCGCCAGTTCAACGATATAGGTCAGAATGGCAGGTGCTTCATCATTACCCAATATGTTACACTAGTAAACTACTAATATATTAACTATGCATTACAAACATATTACCAACAACAGCAAAATATGCCTTATTTCCCTAATTCAAGGAACTGGCAGAGGTAGAGCTGTCACCATAAATCCGGTACCATCTGGTCGAATCTTTGAACCCTTAAAACCAAGTTCAGAAACATTTTGTCATACAGTGTTCGGACTAGTGCACGGTTTACATTAACTCGGGCTAGGACGATGCTCCAAGTTTTTACTTTAAATGCTCTATCTCAAAAATGGCTTATTAGTTTTTAATTTTACTATAGAATAAAGTGAGTTTGTTTATTTATTTGGAAGTAATTCACACATTTTGTCGGTGGAGTTCAAATACATACTGTATACACGCTTTCTGACATTATTTTTCATAAACAGTATATATATATATATATGTATATAATTATATATATATATATATATGAGCGATAGATATATAGTGTAAATGGGGAAATATGAGGCAAACTATGCTAATCATAAATTATCTAAGCATATCGACTTTGCCAGTGCACACGTCCTTTATTGGAAACAAAGCACGGTATACCCTCTAGTAGTGGGAGCGATGTTTTATCATGATATATAAAATACCGGCAATAATTTATCAAATACAATTTTAGTTATAGCTTCTATGGAGTTAAAGATTGGTTTTGCTCAGGTACGAAATTAATAAGATCCTACAATAACTTAGTAAATTGAGTATAAACCACAATCACCGCGTAAACAGTCCGTAGACTACGAGAAACGCAACACAAGAGCTAGCCGAGCCGAATGTTTTGTTGTAAGCTGATATTCTATTGGTCAATGAACTGCGTGTGGCAACGGTGACGTCACACCAATGTTTGGCATGTTGTTGGCGCACTCTCCTATCCAGGAGTTCTTTCTTTGAACGATGGCTGTTTCCTTATTGTTATTAGTATTTGTTAACACTATTCATATTACTTATATGTTTCTTTGGACAATATAAAGATGATGTAATTAAATTCATACATCGATTTCATCGTGGCCTACAGGTTGCTTATACCATACCATAAAAATGTATTACCGATCCTGAAAAAACAAAAAATCCTCTATATCGCTTACCTCGCAAGAGGCGGGTGGCTTTGTTTACATCCGCCGCGAAGAAGAAGAAGCGTTGGGGAAAATTTGCTTTTTTACCCCCTACTGTTTAAATATATTATAGTGAGGGCAATCGGTACTAAATAGGACAAGAATTGCTCACAAGGTGATACAAGCATAAAACTTTCCACAATAGTTCACAAAGACCTATTTTACAATTTCAGGGCAGGAGCCACCGAGATTTCAGTGTTGCATAGCAACAGTTGCGAGGCAAATAATTTCCCTTAGCAACCGGCAGCAACAATGCAGTTTCTGGAAAACTGTGAGGTGCTATGGTTTTTTCTCAACTCCTTGTTCTAAAAAACATGTAGCATTGCATTTGGAGATCATATACAAGAATTATGTGGCATTAAATCCAATTTAGGGCAAGTCAGGCTATAAAAATGCCACTCCTAAAGCTTCAGACACTGTTGTCACAGTCACTTTTGCATTTGCAGTAGGCTGTGCATTTTAGATGCGCATCAACACATTTGCAGTCTGTGCATCCTCCTCGGCAAGAACACTTCAGTAGTTCTGGGCAGGTTGCACTGGCTTCGGGCAAGTTAGACCACAGAGGACTCCACTTTTCTGGGCAAGTCCATCCCCACTCACTTGGAGAGGGCAACTGTCGTTCTGGCACCGTGGTGCAGCCCCAGTGGTGCCCACCTTGCAGTACTGCCCTCTTCATGTGTTGCTGTAGAGCAGCCTTGGTTGGAGGTAGACATGATATCTGACGTCCTTTGTGGATGAACAGATTCTTTCCGACTTCATTGATGGAACGAGAAGTTGCTGTCCTGTCATAGAGTCGAATGGTGAAGTACTCCAGAGAAGCCTCAGTCGCTTCACCAATTTGTTCAGGTGCATTGTGCAGCTCATAGAATGTCGCAGTAAATTCATCATGTGCCTCCCACACTTTCCATGCAGTCTTCTTTCCCACCTGGACCAGATGGGACACGGTATCACAACCTGTATAAGCATGGAACACAGGCAGTGCCAAGGATCTTTCTGTGCCAAGTGAAGCACATATTTCTGAGCTGGGATGTACCTAAAGTCCTTCCACAACCAAAGGCAATCCAGAGTTCTATCTGCTGTCTCTGAGCCAGCTGCTGTACGACTGCCACTGCCAATACTACCACGTCAGTGTCCACAGTTCGAATAAGGATCTTGTGGAAGCCCTGCATAACAGCATCACTGACATGCACCATGATCCTCGAGTCTGCCTCCTCATGGTTGCAGGGAGCAATGTTGCTGGTGTCTCGTGTAGGTAAGCATAGCACATTGGCACCATCAGTAACAATGAGAGTCTGGTCTCCTGATGCATTTTCCAGCAGTTCCTTGTTCAGGAATGTAAACAGGTCTGTCTTGTTGTTGGCCAAGCGAAGGAACTGCTGCCAGTTCTTTGGTGTTGGGCTAGACGCCCCAACTCGTCTGCGCTGAATAGGACCAGTGACACGTTGTTCTCTTGTCTGTGACTTGAGGCTGTTATCGAAGTACTGGTCCCAGACAACATCCACTCTCAGAGCCTGACTTTGAGCATTGTTTATGTATGGAAGAAAGACCTTGGCAGCATAGTCTCCAAATGTCTTGCAGCCCTCAGGTCTAAGAAAGTGAACAAGTGCCGCACCATCCATGATTCGCACTTCAGTCTCTGGTGTCACATCATTTGATGACCCTACTTTCTTTTCAAGACATTCTATGAGATCAGACTTCTTCCCTGGACGTAGCTGCCCATAGGCAGACAAAGATGGAGGAAATGGGAGGTTTTCATGATTGAAGAAATTGTTCAAGTCACCTTTCCTTGTCTGACATGCAACATACAGACTTGCAAACAGCGAAGATTCACTTTTGAGGAGACTGACTTTGTCCCCTGATTTGTTTGATCGTTTGCCTTGGACATTGAACAGTACCACCTTGTTCCTGGTAATTGTTGCTGTGATTGGCTTAGTATTTGTTCTGAGCCGCTCTTCCACAAATGTTGCATACTGCTCCTGACCCTTTGATGCGAGAGTGGTTAGACACTCGACTGACTGCTCATCCATGATGTCCTTTGTATGGAGTCTGAGAAGGTCCTGCCCTTCCTCGTCAAATGGGCTCCCCATGTCCTCCATTACACTAACTACCGCCTGAACCTGTCCAGCAAACAACTTCGGGGTTGACCGGGTTTGTTCATGATGGTTTCTTTACCAAGAACTTTGTTGTTTCCCTACCATGGTCGCTTCAAACTCAGAAATTACTCTGACAAGTTCTGCTCCTGCCACTGCCCATCTCAAGAGGGAGTTTGCATCCTGGGTAAGCCCGATGATTCCGCCTTCATCCTTCATTACTCCATTGTTTTGTTCATGGCAGTGATCGACAGCAATGAGGGAGAATTTTCTCTGGGATTTTGCCACAACAAACTTGCCTTGCTGAAATTCTTTGGCAACATCTGGATGAGTGTGAGATAGACTGCTCATGTCACGCACATGTACGGATATCCAACGTGCATAGTGGGTGTGGTTGAGACTGAAGAACCAAGGTGTCAATTTCTTCAATGTATCCACATACAAATCAAAGTCACCAGTACGTAGTGATCGCACAAATGTGAACAAGAGAAGTTCCAGCTCTAGACTCGTATGCCAGTACATGAACTGAGGACTTTCAGCTTTTCGCCGTTCACACCATGTGCTGAAAGTGTCTGTGGATTCTTCGGAATTGTTTGCAACATATCCATCATAAGCCTTCTTGAAAAGGATGTACAATGCACTTGCAGTGACTTGGTGAGCATGACGGGTTCGAGGTCACATGTGATGCCTTCAGGAAGGACTCAGCAATGCCTGGTGTGGCAACATCAGCTTCCTGGAGAACTTCCACCCAACCACTTCCATCAAGCCAATGACCCAAAGCTTTCAAGCCTGTCATTTCAGTGTGTAGACCCCCCATAAGCATTACAAACTTGTCCTCACCATACAGTTCGGACATATTCCATTGCAGCTTCTTCAGTGTAGCATACAGAGGTTGGTCCCCACTAATCACTGGAGTCTGGCCAGGGTTGAGGTGATGAACTGCTGACTTCACCACTTCCATGCAATGCCGAAGCATAGATGGTGAGCTGGCTTCCTCAACAAAGAGAGGCATCATGGCATTCACAGATGGCAGAATGTCTGGGTCTGGCACTCTGCTGGCATGGTATGCTGCCCAAGACAAAGTCGCCTCTGCTGATATGTCATCTGCATGATGTTTCTCAACATGACTCAGCCAGTCATATTCCTTGTCCATGTCCTTGGTCAAGAAGGACATGTTGGAAGAAGCCAGGTCTGCAGGGATGGGTGGGACAAAGACGTCATTTTTTGGCAACCGTGTTGGTTTCAGTTCAGTGTACGATAGGGGCAAGTCGCTCATTTCCCCTCTTGAGTTATTGAATTAGTGAATCCTTAGCCATTGTCTTCATCTTCACAGACATCTCGCGGAGTGAGATTCTGGAACAAGGACAAGCTGGTGCCATGGAATGAACTTGTAGATGTCGCAGAGCTAGGGTTGTGGTCGATGTTGTCTGCAGCACTGGTGATGAAATGCCCTTTGCGAAGTTGAGGAGGACAGACTGTGCCAATCTGATGGTAATAGTCACAGACGTTATTACCCAATGATGTGATCAAGTCCATTGTACGGTTGTATGATGCCGACATACCAAGAGTATATAGACTCTCAATAACTTTCTATCTCTGGTTAGTGCATGAGCCTTAAGACCTACATAGACGGGTAGTGGCGTTTCACGATCTTTGCTGTGATATACTTGTGGATTTCTCACAGAATCCCTGCGTCTCTTGATGCTGTTGTACACCAACAGCTGAGCAATGGATAGTATTGGTTGGCTGATAGTTGTGTTGGATATTTGATCTGTGATGTTTGAACCATTGATAAGCATGCTGACCAGTGACAAAAGGGACCGTGGAACAGACTCCACTTGGCTGTTATGGCCAAACGATCCAGAGAATGTTATTTTGTGTGCGAAGATGTCCTGTCGGATCATTTCAGCAATTTGGGTCATCATGACACTCTGCTCGTCTCGATCAGTCTGGTATCCTTCTCGGAGAATAGAGCCAACATCTTCTTCACAAGCCATGAACACATCTCGTCCTTCTTTGTAAGCTTTCATCCTTGGGAGATGCATGAGAATGCGGTCTTTCAGATACTTACTGTTTACTCGTGCAGTAACATCCACTCCAAGTTCATTTAGCCTGTCAGTGTAGAGCTTCACAAGATCTGCAAGTCTGAACACCTTCACATCCTCATCTTGCCTCTTCTCCTCAATGTAGGAAATCAGCTGAGCCAAAGCAATTCCTTTACATGTCTGGTCATCTGAGGCATCCTGATCCTGTGATACCTTTGCACGTGCTCTATTGTACAGGTTTGTAAGGCAGTTTGTATGATACTTTGCCTCCTGGGCAATAAGGTCTCCTGCACTTAATTTTGCAAGAAGGTTTTCATCTTGTAGATCATGTGAGCATTTCCTCACACGAAAATCTAGTTGAAATGTACAGACTTCGCGGAGGTTCTCCTTTGTTTGCTGCTGGGAAAAAAAGAAGCATTTGGGACAATTGCTGCCAACTGTTCCACTTGAGGCAGTATCACCACCACTGCTAGTGCTACGTGTGAAAATTCGTTTTGAAGCAGTCCCATCTTCCTCAGACTTGTGCTTTCGTTTTGCGCGTTCCAGTTTGGTATGTGAAAACTTCTGATAACAAGATTTGTGCCACTTTGCATTCTGTTCTTTCAATGTTAATTGAATACCATTCCCATGGTCAAGTCGTGCCAGATTGATTTTGATTGGCATTGAGTCAAGGTTACTAAACTGTGTGATGTTGTCTACTATGGTTTCATAGCCTCTGTCAGTTGGTGATATGAGAGACTCTTTGGTGTCCAGTTGACAAAAAACACAGATAGTCCAATCAGTTGCTTGAACAGATGAAGATGAGGCACTGGCCATTTCTGTGAATATTCAGTACGTCTTGACTATCACTGTGCGCAGATCAAATATATCAAACTTGCTGAAACTGGAAACAAAATATGATTAAGGCCGAGGGTTTATCCTTTTACCACCTTTATCAAATACATCTGTTGCACACATTCCTTTATGGGATACAACTAGGTTCAGTTTCCCTACACCTAGCCCGATCGTTCATCCAGTGCCATTTAAGTCCCGTGCGATCTGTACACCTTCCGGGTAATTCTTAAGCCCCGTTACCCTTGGCTCGGCTCTCCCGCGCTGGCACATCCTGTCAATTCAGGCGCGGCTATCTAACTACATCTACCAACTACAAACTACAGTTTAGTAGCTAGTGGATTTGGGGCTGTTAGATAGCATTTGGGACACTGATCTAGATATACTAGTACTTATTAAAGTACTAGTATATCTAGATCAGCTGGCACTGAACCCCATGCTGAGTTACACAGCAGTGATGTCACCAGTGTGCCCTGGTTGTGTGCTGACATTCACTCTATTATATAGATATATATGCTTTTATACATCTTTTGAACCATTTTAGGAGTGAATATAGGAAAATAAATAAAAGTACAAAGTCATAACACTTCATAGTAGTTCAGAAACTGCATCGTTGCTGCCGGTTGCTAAGGAAAATGCTTTGCCTAGCAACCGTTGCTATGCAATACAGAAATCTCGGTGGCTCCTGCTCTGAAATTGTAAAGTAGGTCCTTGTGAACATTTCCGGGAAGTTTCATGCTTGTATCACCTTGTGAGCAATTCTTGCACCCATTTCCTTGACTGAGAGGGGGGGGGGGGGAGGGGGGCTTGCCGCCCCCCCCCCCCCCCCCCCTCAACATATGTTGTATCCCACGGCAAACGGTTATGGCCATTTAAGTTATTTTTCGCGAGTGAAGTGGCGTGTTTTTTAGATTGTTGTTTAATGGGTAAATATGCCTTTCCGCCTATTATCACACATCAAAACACCCTTACACAACTCTAAACTAGATAAAAACAATCGAAACGATTTTTTAGCAATTTAATTACATCTTTATATTGACCATTTCTTTTCTCAAATTATGATAGTCTCCCTCCTTTTTAAAACTGTTCTTGTAGTCTGTGCTACCCTTTTCAAGTCATTTTGTTCAAATATTTCCTTCAAATTGCCCCTGCCTCTCAGATCTTTGTATAGGTCTTCGTATGATCACAGTTGAACAGGTGCATTTGATCTTCATTTTCATTTTGACAATATCACAAAATAGGTTAGGTAAATATTGTTTTTGAAGTTTTCTTTTACTTCTATCATTCTTGTCCTCGTCATAAAAATAGTTATAGCATTTCCAAAGCTTAAATCATCATAGCACGTTATTGGTAGCGAAACTGCGTGTGACGAGTGAAGTTACTTAGATTTCAGTCTGAAGAAATCTCAGTTTCGGCCATAATGGAATTGAGGAAGGGTTGCCCTCTGATCAGTGAAGTTCTGTTCATGTGTGAGGGCACTAGAACCTCTTTTACACGGTATTATTAACAGAACTTCCACCATCGATAGTCCGAGGTCTGAATTATATTTGCTGATCATGAAACCTCCGAGGTTAGTCTGATTTCTATGTGCTAACAGCGGGGGTGTGGGGGTGGCAGCCCCCAATAAGGACACTAGGTTAAGTTATGTTAGGTTGTTTGGTTAGGTTAATGGCAATTTTGTGTTACTAGGAATTTTAACCTGTACGTGCTATGTGCTAACAGCGGGTGTGTGGGGGGCAGCAGCCGGTAAATATTTATCACCAACCAGTGACGAGTTTTTCAGGTTATTTTTTGTTGTTTTTTTATTTTTTTATTTGATATACAGTGTTGTTTAATACCAAGGACTGTCGCATTTTCCTATTTTCCCATTATCCATGAATCTTAAAACACGGCCCCCGACAGTGGGGAGGGCTATGAAGATCAGGGAAATTGCGGGGTAAAAGGCGTAAATAAAGGGGTAATATTGGAAGAACTCTGAAAATACAATATTTAACCCTTATTTAGCGGCGAGCAACATAAGTCGAGTTAAAAAAAGCTGGACTATGTGGCGGCGCTCGACATAACTCGAGTGGCAATTTCAGCACGTAATGTGGCTGAGAGAGAGAGACAAGTGGTGGCAGGAGACTAGCGAGCGTATGACTGCTCCAGACCACCGCGGCGAACCTACTGACACAAATCTCAGCTCCCTCCTCCCTCTCTCACTCGCTACATACTCAATTATGTACTGAAAGTACCGAATTACCTGCTTTTTGCACTCGCGTTGGACGGTTATTGCAAGAAAACTATCCATCATACAAGGATCGTTATGGTGTCATTCGAAAGCTCTGTTTATGCCCTTTCAGGGATAGGTACTTGTTTTACGTTCTGGGTCTTATTTAGGCATGAAACTGATCACGTAAACAGCCCTATTTTGGCTAAAAACACCCCGCTGTGCGGTACACATAAATAAACCGCATAGGCCGCTCGTAAGGTGTTAAAAGTAACAAAACCTGAAAATGGAAAAACCCGAGCCAAGTTTTGACCAAACTTGGCTCGGGTTTTTAAATTTTTCAGAGTCCAAAATCACAGTAACTTCATTTCGAAAGTTGGCTCGGGTTTTTTTGTTTTTCAACGTGGATAAAACCAGTAACAATGTGGTTAAAATTAACCTAACCTAACCTAACCTAGTATAATGGGTGGGGGCTGCTGCCCGCACCACCCCGCTAAATCCATGAAATCCGAGCCAATTTTTGTCATTAACCTAACCAAATAAGCTAACCAAACCTAACTTAGTATTATGGGGTTAACATTAGCCTAACCTAACCTAACCTAGTATGATGGGTGGGGGCTGCCGCCCCCACACCCCCGCTAAATCCCTTAAACCCGAGCCAACTTTCGAAATGAGGTTACTGTGATTTTGGACTCTGATAATTCGAAAAACCCGACCCAAGTTTGGTCAAAACTTGGCTCGGGTTTTTTTTCATTTTCAGGTTTTGTTACTTTTAAATATTGTATTTTCAGAGTTCCTCCAATATTACCTCTTTATTTACGGCTTTTACCCAGCAATTTCCCTGATCTTCACTATCGGGGGCCGTGTCTTAATTAAGATTGATGGATAATGGGAAAATAGTAAAATGCGACAGTCCTTGGTATTAAACAACACTGTATATCAAAGAAAAAACCATCTCAGACTGATCCGGTAAATAAAAATACCAAAGTACAACAAATTACCTGAAAAACTCGTAGCACATACCACCACGACCTCCATGTTAGGGGTCCATCTTCAAACTGAGCCCGCCCGGGCCGGCGAGGGGCGTGGCGCGGCGCGTGACGTGACAACTGAAAGACTGTGTAATTGGTTAATAATTTGATGGAAGGCTGTGATTGGTTCCAGGAGTGACGGGAAGCATTGTGATTGGTTCATGCTATGGTTCATGATTACTAAAAAGACCGCTAGGTGTAGTGACGTTCGACTGAAAGATTGAGGGTAAGAGCTCCCGAACGACGGCCATTGTGTACTATTGCGCCGCGGCCATCGACAGGGAGGAATTTTGTACAGTTTCTCGTATTTCACTTATAACGAATTTGCGACGGTATGTGCATATACACCAACAAAGTATCGTTAATGAAAGTGATAACACACTAATCAAAGATGGGGGCCTGTCACTGGTTGGTCGGTAACTTAAACCGGAATCTTTATTAGCTACGTACTATGTGCTAACAGCGGGGGGGGGGGGGGGGGGGGGGAGCCCACACTAAGGACACTAGGTTAAGTTAGGTTAGGTTGTTTGATTAGGTTTAATGACTATTTCGTGTTACTAGGAACATTTTCTAGTAGGTAAAGCTTCGTCTTGTATCCCATGTACTGGGTACTATGTAAACGTACTATATCTGATAGGTCAGCACCCGTAATTACGTTATCACTGCCTTGACATCATGATCATGTTAGCGGGACCGATGTTTTTTCACACTCCCCTTCAACATTATAATTGGTTTCCGTGTTTAGTGATGTTTACTTTTACCACCTTCAACAGTATTAAACTCCAACAGTTGGGAACGATATTAAGTGTGAACATATGGGAAAGAGCGTTGGTTACAACGGGAGGATATAATCAGGCTATATAATTTATTATTCATTAGGCTATGGGAACAATTTCTTAAATTAAGACACGGGACCGGGACCGATAATTTATCGATAGAGTTCGTGGGTTAGTGACATCATCCATGGCGATGACGTCACTTTCAGCCTGCCAATCACAAACGGGTTTGGCCAGCCAATCACAGCTAAGCTTCCAGTATGTTTTGATCGTATCAGCTGTTCTACCTTAACCCCATATTTTAACCCCGCTCTTTCCCTGATATAATTCATGCCCTCCCCAGCTATCGGAGTAAATATTTGTAATATTGTTGTGGCAAGTGAAGATAATCATTATTAGGGACACAATGAAAACAGGAAACCAATTATAATATTGAAGGGGAGTGGGAACAAAATTGCTCCCGCTACTATGGATTTTGCCCAAAGCACTCTTTACATTCACTACGGATATCATGGGCGTCAACCTCATCACAGGTGTTGTTTTCTACACAATCCGTCACTGATTTAATTTAATCACTGATTTAATCTTAATTTAAGAAATTGTGTCCTCCAAGAACCTGTAATTATGGTTGCGTTATCAATATCATCTGCGTCAAATTGTACCTCAAGGATTGTATGACAATATTGAGGTCTCACTTTTCCTAAAAAATTTATGTAAATGAACACCTGCCATCGTAACCATCTTTGCTTTGCCTGGTGAGAGAGGACTTGGTTTATGGAACACCTTAAGTGCAATGTTTACAGCATTGTGAAGCTTTTTAGTCCGGCAAGTTTACACACATGTTTGTGGCATGTTGGGATGCATATATCAAGCATGTTGCTAACATGAAACTAGCAATGCCTCAGGCAATGTTTCGGCACTGTGTGGACGTGGCTCTAGTAGAGCTAATGTAATATGGAAGTCGGAAACTATATCCATTAGGAAAAACAGCAGTACCATATTTGGTTATGTAGCCTAACAGTTATTTATCAGTGGCGAGTCTGACATTAGTAAAGGGATTATTTTGTTGTTGCTTAGCCTAAGTGATCAATGCAGTAACTGTGTGAAGTAGGGGCCTATAAAGGCAAAACCCCAAGATTATGTTCAGCAATATTAGTACCGCATCACTCCGATAGATGTCGTTGGTTGCAGTCTCAAAACGATGCTAGACACCACAATCTCTGGTACAATTTTTTTGTAATGGAAGGAAAAGGAAGTTTCATATCTCCAGGGTACTGTCTCTAATCCTGATATATAAATTGTTTGGATCTGGTGCAGACCACGCCACCTTCCCCGAGACGTTTCAAGACAAATTGTGGGATGTGTGTATTACCCTCCAAGGTATCCCATTCATAGTGGTCATTGACCACATAGTAAGTAAAGTTGACTGTCTGAGAACTTTGTACGATAACTAGATATTGTTTTGTGATTATAACAATCTTCCTCTTCAAGATATCAGAGGCAATTTACAAATGGAACTTGTAGTAAATTTTCCAACTCACCAGAACAACATTTTAGATTTAATCATAAGTAAAATAACTCAGTGCTAACAACCTCCATAACCTTTGGCATCCCCTGGGCGAACACAACCGTTAAGGGGGTCAGACCGTTTGTTTGGTCTATTAGTTAATGTATTCATATATTGTTTTAGTTTCCTCCGTAGACCTCCATCAAGCTTAGAAAAACACCCCCTAGACCCCCCTGCAAGATAAATTTTGTTCATTTTTCGGTAGAAAAAAAAAATCCGGCCGAAGGCCGGTTTCTCTTAAAATTGCAGGATCACTATCTCTCGCTCGAAAAAATAGACCCCTAAATGGCACGAAAGGTCTTAAACTTGACAACGAAATGGGGCGAAAGTGGTTATTATCGCCAAACTAATGGACCGAACGTCTTATAATATCGAAACGAGTGGGACTAAACATTAGGGAGAAGGGTGTCCAGAAAAGTGGTCTGCCTCCCCTTAACATTATTATCGTAACCGAAATCCACCCTACCTGAACCGTCTGGAACTATCCAAACAATGATTTAGACCCAAGAAATAGTCGTCATTTATTGCATTCCGACAACACCTCAATAATTATCCATGGTTAGATATTCACGAATATACTATACCGTATATATATATATATATATATATATATATATATATATATATATATATATATATACAAACATTGCTAATTTTTCACACTTCTTTGAATTTGGTAGTTGACCATTATATTCCCTGCAAACATTAACACACGCAACCAACCTTGAATTACTCTTTATATAAAAGTTATCATAAATCAACGTCAATGTAAATGTTGTAGTAGAAATATTCCCCTTTTTAGACACTACAAAAATAATGTGATTATGGAATTAGGAAAAGCAAGAAAAAACTATTTCAATGACCGTGTGACTTCAGTTTCGCTCTACTAAACCTGGTAATTGGTATTACTAATTAAAACACTTACCCAAAAGAAAGCACACTCAAATTAATATATTTCATGAGGTAATTTTGGACCAGGCATCAGAAGATATATATAATGATTTTTTTTCAAATATTGCTCGCACACTGCCCCCACTAGACACATCTAAACTACCAAGGCATCTCCTCAATTTACCCAATTTACTAATTGTTCATTGTAATGATGTTTGCAATAAATTGCGTGCACATATAGTAAACTAATCCAATGTGACGTTTGTCCAAGCATTGAAATTTATGAAAGAGTTTTTCAAATGAATTACTGAAACCAGTAACTGACTTTATCACATATTATTTGTCTTTTGTAAAGTCTCGGAACTTTGGAGGAGAAGCTTCATCACACCACTACCCAAAATTCCCAAACCGTAGTACTGTAACACTATGCCCAGTTACCATCACATCCTGGATCAAAGATGACACCCGTTCACATATTGACCCCCACCAGCCAAAGTCAAAGTAGAGTCAAAATGTCTGGACACACGGAGCTTGAAGCAGTTTTAGTCATAGGATGATGGAAAGACAGACGGAGGGAAAGACAACTGAGGGAGAGAGTTCCAAAGCTTACTTGTTGAGTAGAAGAAATATTGGACAAACCGGTTCACTCATGCGTTAGAGAGCTGCACAGAATAGGGGTGGGAGTGTGTTGAAAGACGGGAACCCCTCACACTCCGTAAAGGAGGAGGTATACACTGAGAAAGCTCTGAAAAACACTGATTATTGTAATATCGACATTGCAGCATTGCAGTGTGTTGAAACAAATTGTAGGGAACTAGTAGGAGAAGGTGAATTGATGAGACAAAAGGCTTTTGACTATAACTTTTCGAGAGTGCGTCATGGGTTGAACTTCCCCACACATACGAACAATACTCAATACATGGGCGCGCTGTTCCCCGATACAGAGCAAGAAGCTGTGCAGGGATGAATAACCCACAAAGAAGGTTGAGCACACCTAACTTCTAGGAAACTATTTTTAACAAGAGTGGTAATACTATCGTTCCATGTAAGATCTGGTGAAAAAGATACACCAATAATATTGAGAAAAGATGAAAGGTTGATTTGTGTATCGTTGAAGAGTAATTGATAGTCTTGATGAAGATTGCAAGGGGTGGATTTGAAGGAGAAATTGGGGTCGTTGGAGGCACTGAAGTACCAAGATTTTCTCTGCCCCAACCATAAATAATTAATAGATCCGAAGATAGGCGTGCTATGGCCTCGTTCACGTGCGAGTTTTGGAGTGATTGCATGCTGCTTGTTATGAGAGAACTAGTTGCAATAGTGTAAGGTAGAGTCCATCAGCATATGATGTGGATCGAACTAGAGGTACAGTTGAGGATATCATTAATGAATATTAGAAAGAGAACTGGAGACTGGAGAAAACCCTGAGGAAACACAGCGGAGTTAATAGTTTGAGGAGTTAGAACCATGGCCCCTCCACAACTGCAAGCTATAGAACTGTCAGAACAAGAAATTTGTGACAAAGTCACAGTAAATACTCCTCCGACGGCATAAACTTATCTCTGTCACCTGTCCTATCTCTCCAGTACGGCCAACCCGATCCGCCTAGCCGGCGGCCGCTTGTGGCACACTTGGCGCTGCCCGTACTGGGAGGCTCTTCGGCAGTACTTCTTTGATTTCTCCATGGAATGATTTGCTGCTTCCGTGGCCGAGGGGGGGACCCTGAGAGAGTGCTGAACGCTATTACCGAGGTAATCTATCGGTCATCGGAAAGCATACATTCCATGTGTCTTTCTCTCAGACTAATTGCTAAAAAGAATCCTTGGTTTACTCTCACACCTGTTTCTACTGTGCTGTCCGCGCAATATGGAGGGCAGCATTGCAAACGGGTACCGACGCCTTAAAACTCAAGACTCTCATTCTTCATATGTTTCTGCCGCGGAAATCAAGCCAAATCTGTTCTTTCGGGACTTGCCAAACAACTCTTTCATCAATAATAAATGCACTGAACTATCCAACTCTAGCTCTTGCCCAAGCTTTCTGGCATCTAGCCAAAACCCTGCTCCAACAATTTACTCTTCCTCGTCTTTCCCTCGCCTATCCCACTCTGATGTCACATCCATCACTTCTTCCCTCTGACAAAAGCTAAACTCGTCGCTCAAACTTTTGCTAGAAAATCCACCTTGGATGATTCCGGTGCTTATTCCTCCCTCTCCCGCACCTCCTCTCTTCTTACCTCTTATGTCCTAATTATCCTAATCTCTTCAAAAGATGGAATTTATGACCCTCTCTGGGCTTAACACTAATAAGGGCGTACGGTCGCGGACGGTGTTCCTCCTGTTGTTCTCAAAATCTGTGCTTCCATGCTGACTCCCTGCCTAGGCAAACTCTATCCTCTAAGTTTTCCCTTCATGCTGGAAGTTTTGCTCACATTCAACCTGTCCCAAAGAAGGGGTGACCGCTCTCGAACCCTCCAACTATCGTCCATTGCCTTATTTCTTGTCTTTCTAAAGTTTTTGAAACTATTCTTGCTTCCAAATTTCTTAAGCATTTCTTTTCTCATAATCTGCTCTCAGATCGCAGTATGGCTTCCTTAAGGGTCGCTCTACTGGCGGATCTTCTTTCATATCTTACCTTTGGTCATCCTCCTTTCGGGGACTTCGGTGAGACTTTTCTATTGCACTAGACATATCGAAAGCCTTCGATAGAGTCTGGCATAATCTTTAATTTCTAAACTACCCTCCTTGGTTTTCTATCCCTCATCTGTGCCTTTGTCTCTAATTTCTTTCCGGCCGTTCCATAGCCGGTTGTGGACGGCCATTGTTCACTTCAACTCACTCTATAAACTCGCCTCTCAGGGCTCTGTCCTATCTCCTATTCTCTTTCTAATTTTTATAAATGATCTCCTTAACTGTACCTTAATTCCCATCCATTCATACGCACAGACTCAACCTTACACTACTCCATTAGTTTTTCAGAACGCCCCAGCCAGCAATCCCTCAACGACAAATGTAATGAAGCCATAGAACTCTTAAATTCTGATCTAAATACTATTTCCAATTGGGGCAGAGAAAACCTTGTTAACTTTAATGCTTCCAAAACCCAATTTCTCCATCTATCTACCCGTCAGGATCTCCCAGCGGACTATCCCTTATTCTTCAACAATACAAAAATCAACCCTTCATCTTCTCTCAATATCTTGGTGTCTCTTTTTCTTCTGCTCTCATTTGGAAGGACCATATTACCAGTCTTGCTAAGGCAGCCTCCCAGAAGCTGGGTGTGCTCAACCGCCTTAGGGGGTTCTTTCCCCTGCACAGCTTCTTGCTCTGTACAGGGGCATAGTGCGCCCTTGTATTGAGTATTGTTCACATGTGTGGGGAGGTTCCTCTCACACCGCTCTCCTAGACAAAGTTGAAAGGAAGGCCTTTCGTATCATTAACTCCCGTCCACTCACCAACTCTCTGCAATCTCTCTCTCCGCCGCAATGTTGCATCTCTCTCGCTATTCTATCGCTACTATAATAATCAGTGTTCCTCAGAGCTATCCCAGTGCATACCACCTCCTTTACGTAGGGCACGTGGTACCCGTCTTGCAACTCAATCCCACCCCTACTCTGTGCAACTCTCCAACCCAAGAGTGAAACGTTACTCTCAAACTTTCTTCTACTCAACATCTGAGCTCTGGAACTCTCTCCCAGAATCAGTCTTTCCCTCTTCCTATGACTTAAATTGCTTCAAACTCCGTGTGTCCAGGCATTTTGGCTCGAACGTCCCTTTATTTTGGCCCTGTCACTCTTTCAACTATGGGGGAGGCACTCGCTATAGGCAGTTATGCCTTTTGCCTCCCTCAATCACATCGAAAAAAAAAATCCAGGTGTCAATATTTTCCTGGCGAGCGGTAGCGAGCCAGCATATACAGTATATATTTTTGTTTTGACAGCAAGCTAAATTTGTACATTTTTCGATAGAAAAATTTCTCCGGCGAAGCCGGATTTCTCCATTACATGCTGGGTCGCTATCGCTCGCCAGGAAGAAATCGCCACCTAGATGGGGATAAACGTCTTAAAACAGTTGGCTGAATGGGGCCGAATAGATACAAGCCAGGGAAAGGGAAAGAGAAAAAAGGAGAGAAAAAGAGAAAAAAGGAGAGAAAAATAAAAAAAAGCCGGTGACCCCCCTTAAGAAACCAATCCTAAGAACCCTCCCATAAGACCTCCCGCTTCCTACCAATCTAGTTCTCTCCCACAACTCCCAATCCAACTAATCAACATTCTTTTAATCCTATTATTATTATTATTTCCACAGTAATTTTGATATGTTCTTTTGTCTTCACATTGTGTGGTTCCTGTTTTGGTTGGTTTGGTTTGCAAGTTTTACATTTAAATTGTCTCTAGCCATCAAGTCCAGTCGTGTTTATCCAGCTAAGAAGGTCTATCAATATAAGAGCTAATGCAATTCACTTAACTCCTTTATCTACCAACAGGGTAAAACAAAACAAATAAATTACTTTTTCAATTCAGTCATCTGCAGAGAGAGAGAGAGAGAGAGAGAGAGAGAGAGAGAGAGAGAGAGAGAGAGAGAGACCTCTTGGCCTCACTAAAGTCACAAGTTAAGTGGCATGTTTTTTTAGATTGTATGACGTTCGGCCCATTAGTTTGGCGATTTTGAGACCTTTCGCCACATTTCGTTGTCAATTTTAAGACCTTTCGTGCTATTTAGGTGTCGATTTTGTCCAGGCGAGCGATAGCGAGCCTGTAATTATAAGAGGAATCGGCTTTCGGCCGGGAAATTTTTACAGAAAAGTGTACACATTTATCTCGAAGGGGGGTCTATTTTTTTTTTTTTTTTTTTTTTTTTTTTTTTTTTTAAGTTTGGAGGTCTAGCGAGGAAACTAAAAGATATGTGAATAAATAAATATAAAAACAAAAAAATAACCACTACCCTACTCCCCCTTAACGAAAGTTAAGCAAAAAACAACACACACACGAAAA
Organism: Paralithodes platypus; assembly: GCA_032716605.1. NCBI lineage: Eukaryota > Metazoa > Arthropoda > Malacostraca > Decapoda > Lithodidae > Paralithodes > Paralithodes platypus. The sequence continues at coordinate 1,422,682 of CM064504.1, forward strand.
TAATTTAAAAGTAGCAAACCCACGCGCACACACACACACACATTCTCTCTCTCGCTCTCTGTCTATCTATCTATCTATCTCATGCACACACACATTTCTCTCTCTCTCTCTATCTATCTATCTATCTATCTCACACACATACACACACACTCGCTCACTCTCTCTCTCTCTCTCTCTCAAACACACACCACACACACTCAACCCTACATCACATTTCCAAAGTTAAGATAGAGAGAGCATATTGGATACTGAGGAATGCAAAAGCCGGACCCGAGCGGTGAATTTGTGTCAACAGTAGTGGAGTGTTGGCTACATACATTAAGGGGAGGCAGTTGGTTTTTCGAGTCCTCCTCCTCCCTCATGTTTAGCCCTATTAGTTATGAGATTTCAAGACATTCGCCCCATTAGTTTAGCGATTTTCAGACCTTTTGCCCCATTGCTTTGCCAATATTAAGACCTTTCGTGCCATTTAGGTGCCGATCTTTTTCCTGGTGAGCGATAGCGAGCCTGTATTTGAAGAGGAAACGGCATTCGGCCGGGAAATTTTTCTACCAAAAAATTTACACATTTATATCGAAGGGGGGTCTTGTGGGTGTTTTTTAAAGTTTGATGGAGGCTTCGAGAGCAAATTAAACCCCCTCCTTAAACCATTGAGCCGTTTAGAGAGCAAACTTAACCCCCTCCTTAACCCTTCCAGCCCGGGTGTCATTTTAAAATGACACCACGAAAGAAGGGCAGGAGCCCGGGTGTCCTTTTAAAATTCCTGTGCTTGAAAGCGTGCTTCAAAATTCGCGCGGCCAAATTTTAGTTTGCAGGGGCGATCACAGCGCCACCAAGCCTCAACTACTACCGTTATCAGTTCCTACTTGGCCGCCATAGCGAGTTATACTAAAAAAATGAATTCCGACGCGTCCGATTCGGTGCAACCTGCCGCGCGCCCCACTGCTACCCCGCTCGCAACTTTGACGCCTGTTGCAACCAAGAAGAAAGCTCAACGAAAGAAAGTGAAGCGTTTGTTGAGTGATAGTGCTATACAATGAGAACTTTTTGAGATTGAAGAGAGCAGTGGCGAAAGCTTGGTGGACAAAGAACAATTTATAAGTGCAAGCGAAGATGACGATTTCGTTGGCTTTGGAGACGATGATAATGTTGATTTATTTGAGGGGGGAGACAGTAGTGATGATCCTGATGTGGAAGTGTTTCAGGAAGGTGCTATTGAACTTCCAAGTGTGCTAGAACCTAGGCCTACCCCCTCGCCATCTTTGCTAGGTCAGCCTAGGCCTAGCCCTAGCCCAGGACCTTCCCCTTTGGCTGCCCGTACGCCCTTGAAAGTGGGCAAATATTTTTATAAACAATCTTTGGTGAAAAGTGCAGCTAAAAAAGCACGCAGGGCAGCTAGGGAAGCTGAAGACAGTGATAGTGACGCCGACCCTGGTCTAGCAACCACCCGCATTCCTTTGTCCCGACGCCTTGACCTGGGACGCCGCGTGGGTCACCCACAGCCCTCGGCTTCATCTCTCCTTCAGGATGAGCAAAGGGCCTCTTGAAGTGGTATTACTAGTGTGCCACAGCCCTCAACACACCGCAGAGCATTATTTGATGCGGAGAAGCCCTCGGCTCGCCGCAAAAGGAGCCCAACTCCCGAGGCCAAGGCTCCCATTGTTGAACCTCCCGCAGCCTCCCGCGCCCCATGCCGCCGACGCCCGGTCACTTCTTCACCCGAATTGTCTCCTGAAGAGGATGCTGACGACCCCAACATTGCCCCAGATGACCTGACGTCGCCTGAGGAGGAAGAGGAAGAGGAAGAGGAACAGGAACAGGAAGAGGAAGTCCCGATAAGACGAGTTACAGGGCGAGGTCGTGGACGTGGTCAGTCTGCCGACGCCGCTGCCCCTGGGCGTGGGCGTGCAGGGCGTCCGCGTGGCCAAGGGGGTGTGCCAGGGCGTGTGCCTGCTGCACCTGCACGTGCTCGAGCATCAGCATCCGACCTGTTTGTGTGGACAGATGAGGCTGATATTGAGCCAGATTGTCCTGCCTTTGACGAGGTACAGTACAGATGGGTTCCGGGGTGTCACCAACATTTCCCTGTGGCCCAGATGCTACCCCCAGTGAACTTTTCTGTGGCTTCTATGACAATGAAGTCATGGAATACCTCGTCGAGGAGACCAACAACCATCATGAGATCTGTGCCAACTTTCTTGGGAGGAAGACCAGTGCCAAGATGGTGGCATGGAGAGCTGTCACTTTGGCAGAACTATATGTGTTCTTGGCACTGACAATGATGATGACACATATCAGGAAGCACGCTCTGGCAGACGACTGGATCACTGGCGACATCATAACGACTCCAGGATTTGGCAAGTACATGTCCAGGGACAGGTACTTCGACATCCTCTCCTATCTCCACCTGACAAATAACATGGCAGTCCACCTTCCCGACTCATTATGGAAGATCAGGAAGCTGTATGACATGATACGTCATCGGTTCACCACCTACCTGATTCCTTCCAGAAGATGTGCCTCGACGAGTCTCTGGTCCTGTTCCGTGGTAGGCTGCACTTCCGACAGTATATCCTGTCCAAGAGACACCGCTTCGGCATTAAGCTCTTCGTCCTCTGCGACTGTTTGACGGGGTATGTGCTGGACTTTGTGGTCTACAGCGGCAAGGCTGGAGAAATTGTGACTGACCCTCTCACTGGTTTTGGTGGTGCTGTAGTGAAGAAGATGATGGAGAGGCACTTCAATCAAAACCACATCCTCTACACAGATAATTACTACACGTCGCCTATCCTGACCAAGTACCTCCATGACCGCAAGACCGGAACTGTCGGCACAGTCAAGGCCAAGAGGAAGGGCATGCCAGGCTACCCAACCAAGACGAAGAAGACGGACATCTTCCACAAGAAGAGTGGCCCCATCCTCTCCATCCACTGGCATGACCAGCGGAAGGTCAACCTCCTCAGCACATGCCACAAGGCCGAGATGGTCGCCACAGGGAAGGTGGACCAAAGAACCAAGAACCCCGTCCAGAAACCAGCTGCTGTCCTGGATTACAACCTCAACATGCGCCTCGTTGACAAGTCCGACATGCAGATGGGCTTCATCGACTGCCTGCGAACATCTTGCAGGTGGTCCAAGAAGTTTATCCTGCATACGGTAGATGTGTCGGTCCTCAATGCCTACAACATCTACCGTCTGAGGACTCCAGGAGCCAAGAAGTACAAGTCCCTGCGGAAGTTCCACAAACAGGTGATACTTGAGCTCCTGGCTAAACATGCGGGTACACCAGGGAGGCCACTACAAGGACCAGGCCAGCTGGACAGAACGGGGTGTGCTGAATTTTTCAGGAAGCACCAGGTAGTAAAAGCAGAATCCAGAAGAGGTGCCATGTGTGCAGCCACACAACAAGAAGACCCCGCAAAACCACAAAAACCACTTGGGAATGCCTCGAGTGTCAAGTTGGACTGTGTGCTGGCACCTGCTTCAACGACTTCCACACTCTAATAAACTTTTGAAGTGGAAGTGACAACAGTGAAAGTGAAACTCAAATGTAGGCTAAGAATAATAATATAACTAAGTATAAGTGAAAGAGACATACACAAGTAATAATAAGTGCCTTCATAACAATATTAGCAAGTGAAAGTGACACTATATATATATTATTAGCTTACCTAACAATACATAAAAGGGAAAATGACACTATCAATTATCAAAGTCCAGTGAAAGTGACACTATAATCATACTAATAATAATCAAACTAAGTAATAAGTGACAGAGACACAAATAACTTCATGTAAATAACTTTATTGAGTGAAAATAACATAATAACTATAATAAATGACATAATAACCAATAAAACACTATCAAATCGCTTCCCGGCATAATTGCGGGTGGAGCGACGAGTGCAACTGGGCGTCGTAGCTGGGGCCGCGGTTGAGTGTTCGGACGCGCCGAGGTATATACACGGCAAAAGTTACCTCCACTTCCATCACCATCACTCCGGAACCAGTTGAGCTAGAGAGCTTTACTCAACGCCATTCTACGCGGCAAGGTAAGGCGCCCATTTATATATATGTTTGATTAATGTAGGTAATATATTAGGAGATATTAGCCTTAGTTTACTTTTGTTGATTTTTGGCCAGATCGCCCGGATACGAGCTCCGTCCTTTGGAGAGGCAGCCCGGGCCAGGAGGGTTAAACCATTGAGCCGTTTAGAGAGCAAACTAAACCCTCTCCTTAAACCATTGCGCTGAACCAGTAAATTATGCTGCACAATACCGTCTGGGCTCCCTTAATGCCCCTTTCCCACTGGTGCGACAACTCACGATTTTCGTCGCCGATGACTTAGTTTTGTCAAATTCGCAAGAATACGTGCGACATTCGTGATTTTGACCGATTCAAACAGATGACAAATTATACTCGGCGAAGATGTCGGCGACGCAATCGCCGACCTTCTGCGACGTTATCGGCGAAGTGAGCGATGTTTCGCCGATGTACTCTGCGAGGAATGTCACATTTTCAAAAATATCTTGCGATATCATGCGATGATGAAAGAAAACTCGCCTAATGTTCTGCGACGTCTTCGTCGATTCAAGCGATGGTTCGGCGATTACTTCGGCGAGGTTATCCGAATATTTTTCCTGGCACAAATTCCTGCGATGAACGAACGAATCCTCGGCGATCATCGCCGAAGGCTGGTTCCTCAAAAAGTACAGGCTCGCTATCGCTAGCCAGGAAAAACTCGACGCCTAAATGACACGAAAGTCTTAATATTGACAACGAATTGGGGTGAAATGTCTTAAAATCGCCAAACTAATGGGCCGAATGTCATAAAATATGAAAACTAATGGGGTTAACCACCATCTCCCCTTAATTCGGAGATTGGCAATGCTTCGCCGGAGAAATTTTTCTATCAAATAATGCACAAATTTAGCTTGCTCTCAAAACAAAAAAATTATATGTTGGCTCGCTACCGCTCACCAGGAAAGTATTGAAACCTGGATGGGGGTAAACGTCTTAAAACAGTAGGCTGAACGGGGCCGAACGGATTATAGGCAAAGAGAGAGGGAGAGAAATAGAAAACAAAAAAAACGAGGAGAGAGGGAGAGAAAGAGAAAAAAAAAAACAGCGAGGTGGGCTCAATGTTTGAGTTACGGCTTAAAAATTGAGCCCATCTCGCCTTTTTTTGTTTTCTCTTTCTCTCCCTCTCTCCTCGTTTTTTGTTTGTTTTCTATTTCATACCTAGTTTCATCCCTAGACCTCCATCAAGCATATAAAGCACCCCCCAACACCCTCCTTCAAGATCAATTTGTACATTTTTCGATAGAAAAATATCCTGGCCGAAGGCCGGTTCCTCAAAAAGTACAGGCTCGCTATCGCTAGCCAGGAAAAACTTAATGCCTAAATGACACGAAAAGTCTTAATATTGACAACGAAATGGGGTGAAACGTCTTAAAATCGCCAAACTAATGGGCCAAACGTCATGAAATATGAAAACTAATGGGGTTAACCATGAGGAAGAAAGGGGACCAGAAAAACGACCCATCTCCCCTTAATTCGGAGATTGGCAAAGAGAGAGGGAGAGAAAAAAAAAAAAAACGAGGAGAGAGGGAGAGAAAGAGAAAACTAAAACAGCGAGGTGGGCTCAATTAGGCTAAGCCGTAACGTAAACATTGAGCCCACCTCGCTGTTTTAGTTTTCTCTTTCTCTCCCTCCTCGGTTTTTTTTCTCTTTCTCTCCCTCTCTCTTTGCCTATAATCCGTTCGGCCCCGTTCAGCCTACTGTTTTAAGACGTTTACCCCCATCCAGGTTTCAATATTTTCCTGGTGAGCAGTAGCGAGCCAACATATATATATTTTTGTTTTGAGAGCAAGCTAAATTTGTATATTTTTCGATAGAACAATTTCTCCGGCGAAGCCGGATTTCTCCATATAATGCTGGTTCGCTATCGCTTGCCAGGAAGATATCGATACTTGGATGGGGATAAACGTCTTGGCTGAATGGATACAAATGAGAGAAAGAGAGAAAAGGAGAGAAAGAGAAGAAAAAAACCAGGTGAACCACCCACGAGAGATGCATAGAAAAAAGGGTTGACAGGTTCACTATAGGCCTAATCATTTTGTTTTAGCCACCTCGCCGAAGGTGCTCTTTGGCCTCGGCGAGGTGTGTCTTGAGCATTCCGCGACGTCGCAAGGCCCTTCGCATGCCTCGTGCGGAGCATACCCCTGGCGGGTATACTCTCGGCGAGTACTCGTGCGCACGTCGACGACTATTCGACGAGGAAATCGCCGATGATTATAGTGCATCGTCGATGTTCTCGGAACATCCGAGAGCATCAGCGATCCGTCGTGCAACGTTTTGGAAAATTTCAAAAAAAAAATTTGTGCGACAAACTCCGCGATGTCTCGCCGATGTCGCAGATGATCGCAGAAACCCTCGCAGATCCCTCGGCGATGCTCGACGATGCTTGCGAGGGCAACCAATCCTCGTGAGTCCTCGTCCAAAATTTTGAACGGTCCGAACATTTGCGACGACCCGCGAGGGCCCTTGCGAGGCCTTGAGAGGCCTTGAGAGTCAAACGATTTTTCATGAGAGGTGTTGAGACATGTCACGAATGTGCCAATTTATTGGTGTCGGCGACGAAAATCGTGAGTTGTCGCACCAGTGGGAAAGGGGCATAAGAAAGAGAATATTGGTTACTGTAGAATGTAAAAGCCGGACCCGAATTTGTGTGAACGGTAATGGTGTACTTAAGACACACATACACATACACACACACACACAGATGTCGCCAATTGGCTAAAATACAGACTACACACACAGCCACAGCCATTCCAACGATACAAAAACACTTAACATGCATTTCACGCAATACATTCCCAGTTAATGAGGCGCGATAATAATGAGCTTAGCTTGCATTGCGTGGATTCCCCTTGACGAACAAGTGAGTGAATTACACAATACGAGCCTAAAAAGCTCAACTCCTATATACTACAAATAGGTAAATACACACCCACCCACACATACAGAGAGAGAGAGAGCGAGAGAGAGAGAGAGAGAGACAGAGAGAGAGAGAGAGAGAGAGTGTGAGTGTGTGAGAGAGAGCGTGTGTATTTACCTATTTGTATTTTCCTATGTGCAGTTTATAATACTTGAACAGCGCGCGTGTTGGCCTGTCTCAGTTATAATTATTAATCTAGCCAATTTTACTTATAAAGGGGTAGCGCTTGTTTTTTGGTCTATACATTCATTTATTTAGTTAGTTTTTAGTTTTCTCACTAGACCTCTATCAAGCTAAAAAAAAAATCCCCCCTAGACCACTTTTCAAGATAAAGTTGTACATTTTTCGGTAGAAAAATTTACCAACCGAAGGCTGGTTCCTTCTGAAAATACAGGCTAGCTATCGCTCACCAGGGAAAAATCGACACCTAAATTGCACGAAAGGTCTTAAAATTGACAACGAAATCAATTACAGGCTTGCTTACGCTCACCAGAAAAAATCGACACCTAAATGGCAAGAAGGGTGTTAATAGTGACAAATAAATGGGGCGAAAAGTCTTAAAATCGCCAAACTAATGGGGCGAACGTCTTAAAATGTCAAAACTAGTGGGGCTAAACAACTAAAAACCATTCCTCACTGTCGATAGGGCCCCAAGAGGAGGAAAGAGGGGATATAATTAATGACATCAAGGATACTATAATGACACCGTGATAATTAGGTAGAACCCCAGGATTGATAGGCTGATAATGGGACGAATTAATGAGATGGATAGATAATGATAGACCTGCACCATTAACCCTTTCACTGTTATGATTACAATAATGGTGATAGTGATGCCGATAGTAATGATGGTAAAGTAAAGTAATAATGGAATGAATGTACACTCGGTCAAAGAAGTATCTGCACCCCTATGCTGATCATCTGATGTGTACAGCTTGATAGGGTTGGCACCTCTGCCTGCAACTACCGGTACTGTATATCCATGTGTCAAAGACGATCGTCTCTGACACATGGATATAGTTGCAGGCAGAGGTGCCAACCCTACCGAGCTGTACACACCAGATGATCAGCATAGGGGTGCAGATACTTCTTGGACCGAGTGTACATGCTCAGATTAATATGCAGGATTCGAAACTGCATAATAAATCGTAGGCTTGTGCATAATTCTTTAACTGTATTGATAGCGTAATGCATAAGTGCGCGGAATCTCGATGCGAGTATCCTAGATTCGAGTCCTTGGAGTGCCACATGTATTTGTTGATTTCATTAATTGAGTTTAGAAGTAAAGTTGGTTGGTGAAAACAAAATATGAATGATAATAAAGTAATGAAAAGTTGATGATATGTGAGTTTTTTCCTGGAAATAATAGTAAAGTAATGCAAACGTTGACGATATGTGTTTGTATTAATGATGTCGATGGTAATGATAGTAAAGTAATGAACACGTTGATGATATGTGTCTTTTATCTGGTAATGATAGTAAAGTAATAAACACGTTCACGATATGTGTTTTTATTAATGATGTCGATGGTAATGATAGTAAAGTAATGAACACGTTGATGATATGTGTCTTTTATCTGGTAATGATAGTAAAGTAATGCAAACGTTGACGATATGTGTTTTTATTAATGATGTCGATGGTAATGATAGTAAAGTAATGAACACGTTGATGATATGTGTCTTTTATCTGGTAATGATAGTAAAGTAATGCAAACGTTGACGATATGTGTTTGTATTAATGATGTCGATGGTAATGATAGTAAAGTAATGAACACGTGATGATATGTGTCTTTTATCTGGTAATGATAGTAAAGTAATGCAAACGTTGACGATATGTGTTTGTATTAATGATGTCGATGGTAATGATAGTAAAGTAATGAACACGTTGATGATATGTGTCTTTTATCTGGTAATGATAGTAAAGTAATGCAAACGTTGACGATATGTGTTTGTATTAATGATGTCGATGGTAATGATAGTAAAGTAATGAACACGTTGATGATATGTGTCTTTTATCTGGTAGTACGATATGTGTATTAATGATGTCGATGGTAATGATAGTAAAGTAATGAACACGTTGATGATATGTGTCTTTTATCTGGTAATGATAGTAAAGTAATGCAAACGTTGACGATATGTGTTGATGATATGTGTCTTTTATCTGGTAATGATAGTAAAGTAATAAACACGTTCACGATATGTGTTTATTTCCTATGTATATGAAGGAGACAAAAGGCAAAGTTACCTGTAACAAGTGTCTCCCCTAACGATTACCGATAGTCGCTATTTTAATCATTTTCTCTGATGTGTTCGAAAGAAGTGTGATGAGCCTTAAGCCGGTATCACACGAGCGCTTTTATAGTCAACATTTATCCTCAACACTGGTCTGGCCGTTTATGAGGTCAACATTTAAAATATTTCGGTTGCCTAAATTTATCTACTATCAGTCTAGTTTCCGATACCAGTGTCAAATATTGCCTAAATGTTGCCAAAGAAATGTTGATCATCGAATGTTGACTATAAAAGCTCTCGTGTGATACCGGCTTTACTGGGGGTGCTTCTGTGGCAAGATAAATCCACCCACCCCCAAAAAATAATAAAAATCAAATACAAATACAGATACAAATACAAATGTCCCGGCTACATTTGTCTACCGAAAAATGTATAAATTTATCTTGAAGGGGGGTATAGGGGGTGTTTTTCTAAGCTTGATGGAGGTCTAGCGAGGAAATTAAGAAATAAAGGCATACATGAATAAATAGACCATCAAAACGGCCCATCCCCCCTCAACCTGCCGATTTAAGCCGGTATCACACGAGCGATTTTATAGTCAACATTCGATGATCAAAACAATTCTGGCAACATATCTGGAATATTTTGCACTGGTATCGGAAACTAGACTGATAGTAAATTAATTTAAGTGACCGAAAAATATTAAATGTTAACCTCATAAGCTGCCAGACCAGTGTTGAGGGTAAATGTTGAGTGAAAAAGCGCTCGTGTGATACCGGCTTTAGATTGTACCCATTTTTCACGGGTGCGAGTGATGTGATGTAATGTGTATGATGCAGAGGTTGCTAGTTCATGACTGTGTGTCGTGATGAGAGGGTGGGGGTGTGGAGTAGGAGAGAGAGAGAGAGAGAGAGAGAGAGAGAGAGAGAGAGAGAGAGAGAGAGAGAGAGAGAGAGAGAGAGAGAGAGAGAGAGAGAGAGAGAGAGAGAGAGGATAATTATGCTAAGCAGAGGGTGATACAGTGAGTTATGTGGTGATGGGGTGGGACAGACAACAATGTAATGATGGAATCTTATACTAGGTACAAACACAAGCAATCATTTTAAGGGGGGATGGTTAATTTTTTTGGTCGATTTTATCGTGTATTCATTATTTTTCTAGTGTCCTCCCTAGACCTCCATTAAACTTCAAACATCAAGCTTTCTGGCATCTAGCTAAAAACCTCTCCAACAATTTCTCTTCCTCGTCTTTCCCTTCCCTTTCCCACTCTGATGGCACAACTATCACTTCTTCCTCTGACAAAGCTGAACTCTTTGCTAAACTTTCACTAGAAACTCCACCTTGGATGATTCCATTGCTATTCCTCTCTCTCCACCCCCCTCTCCCCTACTTATGCCTAATATCCTAATCGGTGACCGGTCAACTCAACCAGTAGCTCTCAACCAGTACCAAATCAACCAATACAGTTAGGTTAGGTTAGTACTATATTTTGGCACTGGTTTGGTTGGTCTGGGTTAATTTGGCACTGGTTGAGAGCTACTGGTTGAAATGGTCTACTGGTTGACATGACATGGAACCATCCTAATCTCTTCTAAAGATGTACTTTCTACCCTCTCTGGGCTTAATACTAAGAGGGCGTACGGTCCGGACGGTGTTCCTCCTGCTGTACTAAAAAACTGTGCTTCCGTGCTGACTCCCTGCCTAGGCAAACTCTTTTGTCTCTGTCTCTCCTCTAACGTCTTGCCTTCTTGCTGGAAGTTCGCCCTCATTCAACCTGTCCCAAAGAAGGGTGACCGCTCTCAACCCTCCAACTATCGTCCAATTGCTCTCATCTCTTGTATCTCTAAAGTTTTTGAAACTATTCTTACTTCAAAATTTCTTAAGCATCTTTCTTCTCATAATCTACTCTCAGATCGCCAGTATGGCTTCCTTAAGGGTCGCTCTACAGGTGATCTTCTTTCATATCTTACTAACTCTTGGTCATCCTCCTTTCGGGACTTCGGTGAGACCTTTTCTATTGCGCTAGACATATCAAAGGCCTTCGATAGAGTCTGGCACAAATCTCTAATTTCTAAGCTACCCTCCTTCGGTTTCTATCCCTCCATCTGTGCCTTTGTCTCTAACTTCCTTTCCGGTTGTTCCATAGCTGTGATTGTGGATGGCCATCGTTCACTTCCTCATCCTATCAACTCCGGTATTCCTCAGGGATCTGTCCTATCTCCAATTCTATTTCTAATTTTCATAAATGATCTTCTCAACTGTACCTCCAGTCCCATCCATTCATATGCAGACGACTCTACCTTACACTACTCAACTAGTTTTTCAGAACGCCCCAACCAGCAATCCCTCAAAAACAAAAGTAATGAAGCCATACAACACTTATCTTCTGATCTAACTTCCATTTCCAATTGGGGCAGAGATAACCTTGTTACCTTTAATACTTCCAAAACCCAATTTCTCCATCTATCTACCCGCCATGAACTCCCAGAGGACTATCCCTTATACTTCAACAATACAAAGATCATCCCTTCATCTTCTCTCAGTATTCTCGGTGTCTCTTTTTCTTCTGATCTCTCTTGGAAGGACCATATCACCACTCTTGCTAAGGCGGCCTCCCAGAAGCTGGGTGTGCTCAACTGCCTCAAGGGGTTCTTGACCCCTGCACAGCTTCTTACTCTGTACAGGGGCACGGTGCATCCTTGTATTGAATATTGTTCACATGTGTGGGGAGGATCCTCTCACACCGCACTTCTAGGCAAAGTAGAAAGGAAAGCCTTTTGTATCATTAACTCCCGTCCACTCACCAACTCTTTGCAATCTCTCTCTCTCTTCGCCGCAATGTTGCATCTCTCTCGCTATTCTATCGCTACTACAAAAATCAGTGTTCCTCAGAGCTCTCTCAATGTATACCACCTCCTCTACGTAGGGTTCGTAGTACCTGTATTGCAACACAATCCCACCCCTACTCTGTACAGCTCTCCAACTAAAGAGTGAAACGATACTTCCAATCTTTCTTCTATTCTACAGCTGAGCTCTAGAACTCTCTTCCTGAATGTTGGCCCTGTCACTGTTTCAACTCTGGGGGAAGCACTTGTTACAGGCAGTTTTGCCTTTTGTCTGCCTCATCCACATAGAAAAAAGAAATAGGAATTGTGTATGTTCAGCTTCATTGGCTGCCGGCTTCAAATAAACCGATTATTTTTATATATATATTTTGTTATAAGCAAGACAATGGTTAATATAACAATACTCTTCACTGACCTTATAACTTTATAAGCAAGGCAATGGTTAACATAACAATACTCTTCACTGACCTTATAACTTTATAAGCAAGGCAATGGTTAACATAACAATACTCTTCACTGACCTTATAACTTTATAAGCAAGGCAATGGTTAACATAACAATACTCTTCACTGACCTTATAACTTTATAAGCAAGGCAATAGTTAATATAACAATACTCTTCACTAACCTTATAACTTTATAAGCAAGGCAATGGTTAATATAACAATACTCTTCACTGACCTTATAACTTTATAAGCAAGGCAATGGTTAATATAACAATACTCTTCACTGACCTTATAACTTTATAAGCAAGGCAATGGTTAATATAACAATACTCTTCACTGACCTTATAACTTTATAAGCAAGGCAATGGTTAATATAACAATACTCTTCACTAACCTTATAACCTTATAAGCAAGGCAATGGTTAATATAACAATACTCTTCACTGACCTTATAACTTTTCTGTGTGGAGCTTCACGTGATCTGTTGGGAGAGATGCCTGGGTTAGTATTAGATAGATACATAGATAGATAGATAGATAGATAGAGAAAGACATAGATTGAGAGAAAAAAAATATATATATACAGTATACTGTGTATATATATATATATATATATATATATATATATATATATATATATATATATATATATATATATATATATATATTATATATATATATATATATATATAAACTTGTATATTTAGTATTTATGTGGAGGTTAAATCCCAAATAAGTGTGATCGAAATATGTAGTAAAAACTCGCAAGAAAATTTAAACATTGGAAAACTAAAAAAAATAAAATCTCTTATAAATAAATGTGTACCTTATAGCACTGGAGAAAAGTATCAACACAAGAGTTTTTCACATTTGGGGAAGTTGAATGTCAAGCTATAAATTATACCTAAAGGTTCAGATAAAAGTTTAAAAGAGTACAGCTATCATTAGAGGTCAAGGGGAGTTACAATAGACACGAATACGCTTTCAGTTAAGAAAAAAAAATATATATACAGTATATATATATAGTTATATGTAATGCCCTGTACCCGAAAAAAGCCCGCAACCCCAGTACTGTACTACCCGAGTTGACGTCTGGAATAGCGTAAAATAGTCGTTGGTGGCGAAGTCTAATAAACCCATCACGTGAATCACCACGAGACAATCACCTGGTTCTTACAAGTCTAATAAACCCACCACGGCTCACAGTTCACCTTGGTTCTTAACACCCACCACGATGCATCACCACGAATATCACCTGGTTCTTACAAGTCTAATAAACCCCCACGTGAATCAACCCGAGACTATCACCCTGGTTTCTTTACAATGTCTAATAAATAACACATCACTTTGAATCACCACGAGACTATCACCTGGTTCTTACAAGTCTAATAAACCCATCACGTGAATCACCACGAGACAATCACCTGGTTCTTACAAGTCTAATAAACCCATCACGTGAATCACCACGAGACTATCACCTGGTTCTTACAAGTCTAATAAACCCACCACGTGAATCACCACGAGACTATCACCTGGTTCTTACAAGTCTAATAGACCCATCACGTGAATCACCACGAGACTATCACCTGGTTCTTACAAGTCTAATAAACCCACCACGTGAATCACCACGAGACTATCACCTGGTTCTTACAAGTCTAATAAACCCACCACGTGAATCACCACGAGACTATCACCTGGTTCTTACAAGTCTAATAAACCCACCACGTGAATCACCACGAGACTATCACCTGGTTCTTTTAAGGAGAACTAAGGTTGTTAGCCTATTGTACATCCGTGGTAGTACACTATTACACTATAGTCTGTTCATTCTAGGTTGGGCAGAAATCGTAACCTCTAACCTCTGTAACTCAAAAAGGGCTAGAGCAAATGAGCCGTCAATTGCCACACCTATTCCGTTCGTTCCGTTAGTTTGGAGATTTTGAGACCTTTCGCCCCATTTATTTGTCAGTATTAAGACCTTTCGTGCCATTTAGGTGTCGATTTTTTTCCAGGCAAGCTAAAGCAAGCCTGTAATTTTGAACATTTATCTACCGAAAAATGTATAAATATCTTGAAAGGGGGTCAAGCGGGTGTTTTTTAAGCTTGATAGAGTAAATAAATGAAGTAAATAAATTCATATATAGACCAAAAAACAAGCACTACCCCCTTAATCATCTTCTTGTTCGAATATTCACTAACTTATTTATCAGGCTTGCCAAACATACAGCACTTTATTCTGGCTATTATTAGACGATTTGATTTATACCAGGGAACAGTATGTGGAAGTCAGAGAGTTCATTGAGATATTCTGTACACTTTTAAGGGGAGATGGGTCGTTTCTATGGTCCCCTTTCTCCCTCGTGTTAAGCCCCATTTGTTTTGAGATTATTAGGCGTTCGGCCCAAATCTTTGGAGATTTTAACGCCTTTTGCCCCATTTCGTTGTAAATTTTAAGACCTTTCGTGCCATTTAGGTGTCAAATTTTTCCTGGCGAGCGATAGCGAGCCTGATATTCTAAGAGGAACCGGCCTTCGGCCGGGAAATTTTTCTACCGAAAAATTTACAAATTTATCTTGAAGGGGTGTCTAGGGGGTATTTTTCTAAGCTTGATGGAGGTCTAGCTAAGAAACTAAGAAATAAAGAAATAATTGAATTAATAGACCAAATAAGCAAATAAATATGCCCATCTCCCCTTAGGGGAGATGGGCATATTTATTTGCTTATTTTTCTAGATTTCTATTATTTTCTAGTTTTATCCCTAGACCTTCATCAAACTTAAAAAAAACATCCATTAGACTAGATTAGACTAGATTAATTTGTACATTCTTCGGTAGATAAATATTGTGGCCAAAGGCCGGTTCTTCCAAAATTACAGGCACACTATTGTTCGCCAGGAAAAAAATCGACACCTTAATAGCACGAAAGGTCTTAATATTGACAAAGAAATGAGGCGAAAGGTCTTAAAATCGACAAACTAATGGGGCAAACATCTTACAATCTGAAAACTAATGAGTCTAAACATGACAAAATACTTTTGACTGTACCCTTGCGAGAAGTGCGGTAAGGGTTGAACCTCCCCACACATGTGAACAATACTCTATACATGGGTGCACTACGCCCCTGTACAGAGCAAGAAGCTGTGCGGGAGTGAAGAACCCACATACAGTATATCAGCATTTGGATAAGTCGCTATACATATTGTTCAGAATACACACACACACACACACACACACTTTTCCTTATTCCTCAACCTCCCTAATCACCCCTCCCCTCCCCAGTCCTTATCCAATCCTCCCCACCCCACTCCCCTCCCCCTCCCCTGTCCTTCCCTTCCTCCTCTTCTCACACCCTAAACTCCCTTTCACCCTCCCCAATCCTTCCCCCTCCTCCCCTCCCCTTCCCCCTCCTCTCTACCCTCCTCCCTCCTCACTCACAGCTCTTACCACCCTACCTTCTCTCCCTACCCCTCATTCCAGCCCCTCCTACTCCTCTCTCTGTTTCTCAACTTCCCCCCCCCCTCTCTCTCTCTGCCCCCCTTTCTCCCCCTCTCCATCTCCCTACCCAGTCCAGCCCCCCCTCCCCCTCCCCTCCCCTACACGTGACAAAGCCAGGTACAAAACCGGTTACTTACGCCTCATTTGCATATCATTAATTACCCCCCCACCCCCACCACAGTTCTAACCCTAATTATACACACCCCCACCACAGTTTCCACCACATTAACCACATATGTCACCACAATAACAACCCCACCTTCCACACCAGATCTCTGCTAATATCTACACCATCATTTATCTACTAAGACCTTTCGTGCTCTTTAGGTGTCGACTTTTTGCTGGCATGCGATGGTGTCCAACTTTTTGCTGGCATGCGATGGTGTCAACTTTTTGCTGGCATGCGATGGTGTCAACTTTTTGCTGGCATGCGATGGTGTCAACTTTTGCCTGGCGAGCAAGTGTGAGCCTGAAATTTAGTGGAACCGACCTTCGGCCAGAACATTGTACAAGTATATCCCGATGGGGGGGGGGGGGGTCTTTTCTAGCGTTTTGTAAAAGAGGTCTAGGAAGTAAAGTAATACAACCTAAGCTTTTACTACTACTTTGATCCTCAAAGGGTTAACCCCTTCTGTACCGACGACGTCCTTTTCACTTTATGTTGACTACTATTAGACGATGTTATTCAGTTTAGGAAGGATGTCTACCATTTACAAATTTATAGCCAATCTCAATTAATCCTTTAAGCAACCATATAACACTCCTAAGTTATATAAAAACATCTAAATCTAGCTTACATCAAATACAAAACACGTCACCGGTACATAAAATCATATGTAATGTTGTCTGTGTTACTTTATAACTATAATCATATGTAATGTTGTCTGTGTTACTTTATAACTATAATCATATGTAATGTTGTCTGTGTTACTTTATAACTATAATCATGTAATGTTGTCTGTGTTACTTTATAACTATAATCATATGTAATGTTGTCTGTGTTACTTTATAACTATAATCATATGTAATGTTGTCTGTGTTACTTTATAACTATAATCATATGTAATGTTGTCTGTGTTACTTTATAACTATAATCATATGTAATGTTGTCTGTGTTACTTTATAACTATAATCATATGTAATGTTGTCTGTGTTACTTTATAACTAATCATATGTAATGTTGTCTGTGTTACTTTATAACTATAATCATATGTAATGTTGTCTGTGTTACTTTATAACTATAATCATATGTAATGTTGTCTGTGTTACTTTATAACTATAATCATATGTAATGTTGTCTGTGTTACTTTATAACTATAATCATATGTAATGTTGTCTGTGTTACTTTATAACTATAATCATATGTAATGTTGTCTGTGTTACTTTATAACTATAATCATATGTAATGTTGTCTGTGTTACTTTATAACTATAATCATATGTAATGTTGTCTGTGTTACTTTATAACTATAATCATATGTAATGTTGTCTGTGTTACTTTATAACTATAATCATATGTAATGTTGTCTGTGTTACTTTATAACTATAATCATATGTAATGTTGTCTGTGTTACTTTATAACTATAATCATATGTAATGTTGTCTGTGTTACTTTATAACTATAATCATATGTAATGTTGTCTGTGTTACTTTATAACTATAATCATATGTAATGTTGTCTGTGTTACTTTATAACTATAATCATATGTAATGTTGTCTGTGTTACTTTATAACTATAATCATATGTAATGTTGTCTGTGTTACTTTATAACTATAATCATATGTAATGTTGTCTGTGTTACTTTATAACTATAATCATATGTAATGTTGTCTGTGTTACTTTATAACTATATTATACGTTTAATTGTGAGTATTTGTCGGTGTGTATGTGTTTAATTGTTTATGAATGAGATGTATGTGGGTGCACGGGTCATATTTGGCTGGAGTATATGTTCAGATCCTTAAATATGGATACATTTCTCAACAAATGTACAGTGTGGGAGTGGGTGCTCGGTTGTGGCGGGGGTGGTGCACATAGCGGGTGTTTATAATTGTGTGTCTGTGTGTCGAGCAGCACTGTTTGTGTGTACCATTCTTGTTGCGGTCGGGTGATCATATTTTTACAGTCTATATTTAATACATAATATTAAGTCATCCAAGGTGATATTAAGTCATCCAAGGTGATATTAAGTCATCCAAGGTGATATTAAGTCATCCAAGGTGATATTAAGTCATCCAAGGTGATATTAAGTCATCCAAGGTGATATTGTTATAAGGTGCCTTTTAAGAGAGTATATACTCTCGAAAGGCTCAGTCTGTATTCTATGTGTTATGTTAAATCTCACTTGTATCCATTTTTGACTAAATAAATATTTCAATTTCAATTTCAAAGAAAATATCAAACATAATGTCCTCCCCAACCCATGCCGTTTATTGCAAATCACTGTTTAATTAGCTTCAACCCAACCAGCATGTTTAATTAGCTTCAACCCAACCAGCATGTTTTCTGCTGGACAGATTGCTGGACTTAATTAACAATATATGTATACTGACATTTTTCGGGGAGACCTTATTAGTTTTTATTAAGGGAGCCCACCTCGCTTTTTCTCTCTTTCTCTCCCTCTCTCTTCGGCCTCATTCAGCCTACTGTTTTAAGACGTTAACCCCCATCCAAGTGTCAATATTTTCCTGGCTAGCAGTAGCGAGCCAGCATATATATATATATATTTTTTTTTTTTCACAGCTAGCATTTTTCGATAGAAACATGTCTCTGGCGAAGCCAGATTTCTCCATACACTGCTGGCTCGCTATAGCTCGCCAGGAAGAAATCGACACCTGGATGGGGATAATCGTCTTAAAACGATTGGCTAAATGGGGCCGAATGGAGACAAGCCAGAGAAAGAGAGAAATAGAGAGAGAAAAAAAGCAGGTCAACCCCTTTAATGTTTAAATACCGGGGATCGAACCCACGCCCGGCCCCCAAACACTTACCGGATAATCGGTTTAACTGCAGGGTGATCCGGTTAACTCATTATACATCCGGTAAATCAAGCGTAAATGGATTAAGGGGCCGGTTGCTGTTATGGTGGGTTGTGGGGAGGGGGGGGGGGGGGGGGGGGGGGGGGGGTGGGGGGGGGGGGGGGGGGGGAGGGGGGGGGGGTTGTGGTGGTTGTGGTGGTTGTGGTTGTGGTAGTTGTGGTGTGTGGTAATTGTGATTATGGGGGTTTTGGTATATATATATTTTTGTTTTGACAGCAAGCTAAATTTGTGCGTTTTTCGATAGAAAAATGTCTCCGGCGAAGCCGGATTTCTCCATACAATGCTGGCTCGCTCTCGCTCGCCAGGAAGAAGTCGACACCTGGATGGGGATAAACGTCTTAAAACAGTAGGCTGAATGGGGCCGAATGGATACAAGCCAGGGAAAGAGAGAAAAGGAGAGAAAGATAAAACAAAAAATCGGTGACCCCCTTAACATAAGCTACCTTCGATCTAGTTTCCGATTCCATTGTGAAAAAGCCTCAAAATGATACGAGAAAAAACCTGCTCATTGAAAATTGCTGGAAAATACGCTCGTGTGACACCGCCTTTATACACTGTCACACGAGCCATTATGCCGGCAATTTTCCATGAGCAAGTTTTTTCTCATTATATTTCGGGACTTTTTTGCACTGGTATCGGTAACTAGACTGGAAGTAGAGTATGTTAGGCGGTTGAATTATGATAAAGTGTAATTTTTGACGCTGCCAGACCATAATTGCCCGAAAAAATTGCTCGAAAAACGGCTCGTGTGACTCCGGGCTTTATACACTGTCACACGAGCCATTTTTCCGTCAATATTTACGAGCAATTATTGTAGTCTGACAGCTGTAATTAAGGGGAGATGGGTCGGGGTTTTTCTGGCCTCCCTTCTCCCTCACGTTTAGCCCCATTGGTATTCAGATTTTATGACGATCGGTCCACTAGTTGGCGATTTTAACACCTTTCGCCCCATTTTGTTGTCAATTTTAAGACCTTTCGTGTCATCTAGGTGTCAAATTTTCTTGACAAGCGATAGCGAACCTTAAGAGAGGATGGCACACTATGATCTTGAAGGAGGGTCTAGGAGGTGTTTTTTTAAGCTTGATGGTGGTCTAGCGAGGAAACTAAAAGTATATGAATAACTGAATAAATAGACCAAACAGCCACTATCCCCTTAAATCAGAATTAAGCCACTTTCTATAATCTACCTTCAGTCTAGTTTCCGATGCCAGTGTAAATAAGCTTCACAAAAATACGAGAACACTTATTGCTCATCGAAAATTGCCGGAAAAAACGCTCGTGTGACACCGACTTACGATTTTTAATATTGGGTAAGCCTAGTATTCCTGAAACAAAAGGGAAAGATAAAAATTAATCTCTCTGTCTAGCTGGTTAAAAATAAATAAGTGGTGTGTGAGAGAGAGAGAGAGAGAGAGAGAGAGAGAGAGAGAGAGAGAGAGAGAGAGATATTTACAATTATATACACTGGCCACACAGACCTTACGATCACAACGAGGTGGTCAGGACTTAATTTTAGTAGAGATGGCATATCCGATGGAAAAGGAAGGCTGAAGGAGAGAGAGAGAGAGAGAGAGAGAGTTACAAGGAATAATTAGTATCTCAGAGACCTTGCGGTCCATTCCGAGGAGATACTCGAAGTGGAAGGAGAGATACTGTTTAGTGCACTACACTAATTACAGAGTGTGCAAAATACTATCTACTCTCTTCTAGAACTGCTCTACTGAAGAACTGTTTACAACTTCGGAGGGAGTTTGTTCCAGGTAGAACATATCTTATAATGTGAAAAAGTTTCTACAGATACTAGTGCTGAACCTTTTCAATTCTAATTTCCAGCCATGGTTGAGCGTTGTATTCATATTGAGGCTAAATATTTTGCTATAATCCACATTGTCAAACCCATTAAGTATTTTAAAAACTTCAATAAGCTGACCTCGTAGTCTGCGTGTCTCCAGAGAGAGAGAGAGAGAGAGAGAGTCTGCTCCAAGAATGAATTGAAATTATTTTTATCCCCCTCTCTCTCTCTCTTATCTGTACATACAATACGTTTCTCTCTTACTGGCAAACTTCTCTCTCACTCTCACACACACTCTCTCTCTCCTATTTTCTTTACATACAATACATTTCCCTCTTACTGGCAAACTACTCTCTCTGTCTCTCTCTCTCTCTCTTCTATTTTCTTTACATACAATACATTTCCCTCTTACTGGCAAAGTTCTCTCTCTCTCTCTCTCTCTCTCTCTCTCTCTCTGCGTAACCGGCCTCTAAATGAAGGAACCGGCCTGCAATGATGTTGATCCGGCCGCTAAGAGGAACCCAAAGCGGCTTACGAACAGAAGCAAAAATTGCCACTCCATAATCGGCTTTGGCAGAGGGTAGGTTGTGGAGGAGGCTGTCTGGGTTACAATATACAGTATATATATATATAGAGAGAGAGAGATAGATAGATAGATAGATAGATAGATAGATAGATAGATAGAGAGAGAGAGTATATCCATCTATGTAGTTGCCAGAATATAGCTAAAAGGACGTCACCGGTGCTGAGAGCTAGCCATATTAGAAGTAATCGCCAGTAAACCGGATACACCAGCACTTTACTATACGGGCGGGGCACGTGACTAGCTAGAGAGGAGAGGTGTGCTGACTCGTGATGTACGGTGGCGCTAATAAGTCATGGACCACCTGTCATTACGTTTGGCTTGCTCTGTGCTGTATTCATGTCTGTCAGATGTTGAATAGGGTGGATAAGTGTAGGAACATGTTTGCAAATTTCACTCGGTATGAAGAAATGAAGCTTAGATATTGCTGATACCAATTACTGATCAGAATATACTTGGTGCCGAAACATACATCACTTATTAGCGCGATTGTACAGGGCTCAAATGACGCCACTAGGCAACAGGGGAACATAAGCTACGGCTGTTTCTCCAGTCAAGCCACCATTTTTGGGTGAGAGAGAAAGCTCACACGCATAATCACTACGAAAACAACTACAACAACAATAATAACACACACAAAACACCTACACACACACACATTCAGATGACAACATTATAGGGCTTGCACTGAAGTGAGAATAATTAATACGAAAATTACCCCCCCTCCATGCATGTATACACACACGTGTATACAATCACACATGTGTGTACACACATATATGTATATGTGCATACACACATGTATGCACATACATAAATGCAAATGGATACAACCCAGGGAGAGAGAGAGAGAAGTAGAGAAAAAACAGGTGACCCCCCTTAAATGAGCTGACATTCTCCATAACCTCACCTCCCCTCACTCTCTGTGACTGCACCTCTTTCATCTTGACGTATATATTATTTACAATACTTCAAACTAACCTTATCCATCATCAGGCTCCTCCTCCTCCTTCCTTCTCCTTCACCATTCCTCCTCCTCCTCCTCTCTTCTTTCCCCTCCTCCTTCACTCCTCCTTCACCACTCCTCTTGTACCCCCTCCCCTTCCCTCCCTCCCTCCTTCTACTCCCCTCCCCCTCTATCTTCTCCTCCCTCCTATCCCACCACTTTTCTTCCACCCTCTCCCCTTCCTTCCCTCCCTCCTCCCCCGTCCCCCCCCCCCCCCCAGTGATGGATGGAGGGTTCAACGGAAGAGTAATGGAGACGAAACAACATAATTCGGTAAATAACACCCGGACCGGCATTTCTTAATATCCAACACAGAGAAAGAAAGAGAGAGAGAGAGAGAGAGAGAGAGAGAGAGAGAGAGAGAGAGAGAGAGAGAGAGAGAGAGAGAGAGAGAGAGAGAGAGAGAGTGTGTGTCAGAATGAGAGACGACAGACAGCCACAAGAAAGTCACACACATACAGTATACT
The DNA here is from genome assembly GCA_032716605.1 of Paralithodes platypus. NCBI lineage: Eukaryota > Metazoa > Arthropoda > Malacostraca > Decapoda > Lithodidae > Paralithodes > Paralithodes platypus. The sequence continues at coordinate 1,445,582 of CM064504.1, forward strand.
GTATATACTGTGTATATATATATATATATATATATATATATATATATATATATATATAGAGAGAGAGAGAGAGATATTTAGATACATATAGATAGATATATAGTTTGTTCCCTAGATCTCTATCAACCTTAAATTAAAACCCCTAAGAACCCCATTCGAGATAAATTTGTATATTTTTCGGCAGAAAAATATTCCTGCCGGAGGCCGGTTCTCCCTACATTACAGGCTCGCTATCGCACGCCAGGACTAACATCGACACCTAAATGGCACGAAAGGTCTTAATATTGGCATAGAAATGAGGCGAACATCTTCAAATCTAAAAACTAAGGGAGCTAGACATGAGGGAGAAGGGAATCCAGACCCCCCCCCACCCCCCTTAAGGGAGCCCACCTCGCTTTTTTTCTCTTTCCCTCCCTCTCTCTTTGGTTTGTATCCATTCGGCCCCATTCAGCCTACTGTTTTAAGACGTTTACCCCCATCCAGGTGTCAATATTTTCCTGGCGAGCGGTAGCGAGCCAGCATATATATATATTTGTTTTGACAGCAAGCTAAATTTGTAAATTTTTCGATCGAAAAATGCCTCCGGCGAAGCTGGATTTCTCTGGCTCGCTATCGCTCGCCAGGAAGAAATTGCCACCTGGATGGGGATAAACGTCTTAAAACAGTTGGCTGAATGGGGCCGAATGGATACAAGCCAGAGAAAGAGAGAAAAGAAGAGAAAGATAAAAAACAAAACTGTGACTCCCCTTAACCTTGACAATGAAGTATGGTATTTTGTTTTCTGGTAATCATCCAACTATTTTATTCGGGTTAGGAAAACTCTGAGGGATGTGGAAGGGAGGGAGGGAGGCAGGGAGGAAGGAAGGAAGGAAGGAAGGAAGGAAGGAAGGAAGGAAGGAAGGAAGGAAGGAAAAGAAGGATGGGAAGGAAGGAAGGAAGGAAGGAAAGAGGAAGGAAGGAAGGAAGGAAGGAAAGAAGGAAGGAAGGAAGGAAGGAAGGGAGGGAGGGAGGGAGGGAGGGAGGGAGGGAGGGAGGGAGGAGGAAGGAAGGAAGGAAGGAAGGAAGGAAGGAAGGAAGGAAAGAAGGAAGGGAAGGGAAGGAAGGAAGGAAGGAAGGAAGGGAAGGAAGGAAGGAAGGAAAGGAAAGAAGGAAGGAAGGAAGGAGGGAAGGAAGGAAGGATGGAAGGGAAACAAAATTGAATGAAGAAATAAAAAGCAAGGCAGGACGAAATACGAAGGAAAGAACAAACGAATGAATGAATGAATGAACGAATAAAGGAATGAAGGAAAGAAAGAATGAATGAAAGAAGGAAATAAGCAAGGTCGGAATTAAAGGAGGAAGGAAGGAAAAACGAAAACATAAAAAAGAAATGAAGGAAATAAACAAGAAGGAAGGAATGAATGAAGAAAGAAGGAATGAAGGAGATGCGGATCAAGAAGGGTGGGCAGGATTGAGAGAGATAGGAATTGATGGGAAAGGGTTAGCAGAAAATACAGTGGGTTCGAAGAGAGAGAGAGAGAGAGAGAGAGAGAGAGAGAGAGAGAGAGAGAGAGGAGTCTGTGTGTGTGAGTGAGAGTGAGAAAGCTATCAACATAATATTAATAGCCCATTAACCTCCAGTATTGTAACAAATCGGTGGGCCCTGAAGTTCCTGTGACTTATTATTATACGCACCGTTAAGGGAGCCCACCTCGCATTTTTTTTTCTTTCTCTCCCTCTTTCTTTGGGTTATATCCATTCGGCCCCATTCAGCCTGCCCCCATCCAAGTGTCAATATTTTCCTGGCAAGCGGTAGCGAGCCAGCATATATATAATTTTGTTTTGACAGCAAGCTAAATTTGTAAATTTTTTGATAGAAGAATGTCTCCGGCGAAGCCGGCTTTCTCCATACAATGCTGGCTCGCTATCGCTCGCCAGGAAGAAATTGACACCTGGATGGGGATAAACGTCTTGAAACAGTTGGCTGAATGGGGCCGAATGGATACAAGCCAGGGAAAGAGAGAAAAGGAGAGAACGAGAAAAAAGCAGGTGACCTCCCTTAACACACAGCATATATCGCTAAGTACGGTCAATATTAACTAGTGTGTGTGTGTGTGTGTGTGTGTGTGTGTGTGTGTGTGTGTTTATGTATGTATGAGTGAGTATGTGTGTTCCCGTACCACCCAGTGACAGCCATATACACCAGAACAAAGCCGGTATCACACGAGAGCTTTTATAGTCTACATTCGATGATCACCATTTTTCTGGCAAAATTTATGGAATATTTTGCCCTGGTATCGGAAACTAGACTAATGATAGATGAATTTAGGTGACCCAAAAAAGTATAAATGTTGACCTCAAAAGCTGCCCGACCAGTGTTGAGGATAAATGTTGAGGGAAAAAGCGCTCGTGTGATACCGGCTTAAGGCACCAAGCATCATAAACCACCATACCTCGCATCGCATACAACCAGTAAATCTACATACAGTCCACCAATCGTAAAAGTGCTAAGAATGTTCCACGATACTCGAATATTAATTTCAGTTTTGAATAATGATATGTTGGTCCAAATACATACATAGGCTACATACATTAGAAAAAGAAAAAAATATTACATATAATTTACAGTATAGGCCTATATATATATATATATATATATATATATATATATATATATATATATATATATATATATAATATATATATATATATATATATATATATATATATATATATATATATATGAAGTACTGTCATTGTGCTATAAATGGCCAATAAATAAATAACATAAAAATCACCTCTTAACTAATAATATTGAAAGTATCTCTGTCTCTCTCTCTCACTGTACTTTTGACATGCAAATGGATAACAATTCTCATCTCCCTCCCGTCTTTATCTTTACGAGAGAGAGACGGCGACAGGATGAGAGAGCGGAGAGTAGATGGTGAGGACGGAGAGAGAGAGCGAGAGAGAGAGAGGAAGAGAGAGAGAGAGCGAGATTGAGCCTGACGACTGAAGAGAGAGAGAGAGAGAGAGAGAGAGAAGAGAGAGAGATTAATGCCAAGAAAGCGAGGATGGAAGAACCCTTTGATATAAACCTTGGATCTCCTAATTCAGGGGTGTAGGTAGCATGGTCGCTGTATATTAGTTATCTATCTATCTATCTATCTATCTGTATCGACCGTATATATGCATCTATATATCTATTTAGATGTGTCTCTACCGTACACACACACACACACACACACACACACATGATGGAGAATACACCAAAGACGAAGTACAAATGAGTAATGCCCTCAATACCTTCTTTGCATCAGTTTTTACAACGGAAGACCTCAGTGATATCCCTACACCATCGCCGATTCAGATTGATAACTCAGATGTTCTAAGCAAGATCACCGTTTTTTGACCCCAGAGAGGCGCGGAAGTATTGAATTGTTTAGATAAAAACTCAAGGTAAATAAAACGCCCTGGACCTGATACACATCTCACCTAGATTCCTAAAGGAAGCTAAGGATGAGTCTATCTAAACCACTGACCATTGAATAGTACAATAAATCCTTGCAGTCTGGGAACTATGTCGATCATTGGAAGCTAGCCAACGTAACACCGATATTAAAAAAAAGGCAGCAAATCCCTACCCCGTTAAACTATCGTCCAATTAGCTTAACCTCAGTTGTATGTAAAAATGCTGAAAGAAACACTCATAAGAGCCAGACTCGTAAATCACTTAGAGGAGAATAACATACTTAAAGATACTCAACAGGCTTTCGTAATAAACGTTCCTGTTTAACAAACCTCCTTTAGACTTCTTCCACGATATCCTCTACAACTCTCTACGGAGGAGAGGTAAGCTGTCGATATTATATACCTTGATTTTCAAAAAGGGCCTTTGACAAAGTTCCCCACAAACGTTTTTCCTGCAAAACTAAAAGCGCATGGAATACAAGACCGTGTGTTGAAATGGATTAGAAAATTGGCTCAGCGACAGAAAGCAAAGAGTAGCTCATAAACGGTAAGGCATCTAAATGAACCAATGTAAGTAGCAGGGTACCCCAGGGATCGGTACTAGGACCAATTCTCTTTCTAATTTACATCAACGACATAGATGAGGGTCTCACACTGGCACAATCTCAAAATTTGCTGATGACGATTTACAAAAAATTGCAAATAGCGTACTCTCAAAAGACACAAGTTGAACGATATGCAACACCAACTGAGGTAAGTTCTTGTCATGTTGGGCCCAAATTTGGCAAATGAGTTTCAATGCGGATAAATGTAAAGTACTAACATATCGGATACCTAACATGAGAGAAAGCAAACTATGTGATGAATGGCACTCAGCTACGATGGTAACCAGAGGAACCGATCTGGGAGTAACAATCTCGAGTAACCTAAAACCGATCAGTCAACAATGCTCCGAAAGTTGTTAAGAAGTCAAACAAAATAAATTGGCTTTATAGGCAGGGCATTTGAGCCTCAATCCAAAGACGTTATTCCTAACCCTTTACACTTCATTAGTCCGCCTCTCTTCTGGAATAATGCGTTCAATCCTGAGCCCTTATTACCACAAAAAGCTATCGACAAGCTAGATAGAACGAGTTCAACGTACGAGCCACCCAAATTGATACCTAGCCTCAAGAACAAACCACACGAAGAGCGTCTTAGAGAATTAAATCTATTTCCTTTAACCCAGCCCAGCTTAAGAGGCGACTTAATTCAAGTGTTCAAACCATCAAAGGCATCGGCATTATGAACTGTAGTTAAGTTACTTCACTCTCGACCAATCTAATTACACGCGGGGGTAAACGGGTGCAAAAAATTATTGGTTAAATCTTTAAACTCACACGAATCTAACAAATATCTTTCTCAATCGAGTTGTCCACTTATGGAATGGGCTTTCCCGAGATGTTATAGACTGCAGCACCGTTGATTCATTTAAACTTCGCCTAGACAAATATCTCGCATCAAACCCGCGACTGACTGCGTTTTTAATGAATAACTTTATTTTATCCTCCCCTCAATTACTAACCCATCTGTCCCCTACTAACTTCCCAATCCTGCCACGGACATTAGTTCCAGGGCAGTAGTTCCCTTTCCAATATTTCCTTACCCACTCTAAACCACTGTTTGGACACTTGATCCTAAGTGTTTTGGAGGACAAGCAGCCTAGAAGGGTCACTAGATCTGTTGTTGCTTGATTTCCTTGTGTAACCTTTGTCAATATACTATATATATATATATATATATATATATATATATATATATATATATATATATATATATTATATATTGACATAATCCAGGAATCGAAGCCACGATAGTGGGATTAAGAGCCAAGCATCATCCCAACTATGCTGTGTGTGACCTCATATAACCCTTAGAAGTCAACATGTATTACTAAATCACACACACTCATAAATACACACACACACCCACACACATAAACACACACACGTAAATTTTGTGAGCTTGGTAAA
>CM064504.1:1451143-1466143 GCA_032716605.1 Paralithodes platypus
TGAGTTAATGAGACAAAAGGTTTTCTTTTCTAATTTGTCGAGAAGTGCTGTGTGAGAGGATCCTCCCCACACATGCGAACAATACTCAATTCATGGACGCACTGTGCCCCTGTACAGATCAAGAAGCTGTGAAGGGGTAAAGAAACCCCGGAGGCGGTTGAGCACACGGTCACGGTGGCCAAGCGCGCTTAGTACACTGTATTGGGAGCGCTAGCTCTGGTGTCGGGGTTTCGATCCTACGTGCCGGCAGGGGAAGTTCTCTCAAAAATATTCCCTGGCCGTGAAGGCCTCGGGGGACCTACAAAGTCTCCTGCCCACGTCCTACTCCCTCGGGAGTATGTAGGCGCCTATCGTTAGCAGCCAAGGATCAGTCTGTTGATCCCTTAGGATAAGATTTAGGTTAAGTCTGTGTATTTTCAGCCCCATTGGCTGCCGGCTTGAAATAAACCTATTATTACTATTATTATTATTATTATTATTATTATCATACACACACACACACACACACACACACACACACACACACACACACACACACACACACACACACACACACACACACACACACGCACACATTCAGACATGCACAAATTAAGAAAAAACAAACATTCCCCTTCAAGCTTAGCAAAGGAATATAGAGTTAACAAGCGGCACAACATATTAAACAAACATAAACATATACACACACACACACACACACATGCACAAACACACACACACATACATACACACTCATATATACAAACACACACACACACTTGACCCCTAAGGTGCCGTCGTTGGTCTCGGTCTAGTACATTAAATTAATTTTAATTAGAAGATAAAGAACAATAAGGGAGGGTGGGGGGGGTAGAATGCTCCCTAGACCTCTTTGTTCTGTGTGTGTGTGTGTGTGTGTGTGTGTGTATGTCTCTGTGTCTCTCTCTCTCTCTCTCTCTCTCTCTCTCTCTTCCCCGAGACGTTATAGACTGCAGCACCGTTGATTCATTTAAACTTCGCCAAGACAAATATCTCGCATCAAACCCGCGACTGACTGCGTTTGTAAATGAATAACTTTATTTTATCCTCCCCTCAGTTACTAACCCATCTGTCCCCTACTAACTTCCTAATCCTGCCACGGACATTAGTTCCAGGGCAGTAGTTTCCTTTCCAATGTTCCCTTACCCACTCTAAACCACTGTTTGGACACTTGATCCTCAGTGTTTTGGAGGACAAGCAGCCTAGAAGGGTCACTAGACCTGTTGTTGCTTGATTTTCTTTGTACTCCTTTGTACTCTCTGTCTGTATGTGTGTATTTGTGTATGTGTATGTATGTGTGTGTGTGTGTGTGTATGTGTATGCGTGTGTCCTATCGTATATCCTATGTTTCCGGTAGTATAATGTCCCATCCTAAATTACACCCTCGTTAACGCTCGCCAGGTAAATTACACCCTCGTTAACGCTCGCCAGGTAAATTACACCCTCGTTAACGCTCGCCAGGTAAATTACACCCTCGTTAACGCTCGCCAGGTAAATTACACCCTCGTTAACGCTCGCCAGGTAAATTACACCCTCGTTAACGCTCGCCAGGTAAATTACACCCTCGTTAACGCTCGCCAGGTAAAAATCAACACCTAAGTGGAACGTGAAAGGACTTAAAATCAACACCTAAGTGGAACGTGAAAGGACTTAAAATCGCCTAACTAAAATGTAAAAATGTCAAAATGTCAAAACTAATGGGGCTAGAAAGAAAAGGGTTAACAAAAAAAAAAAAAAAAAAAATCATTCGTATACAAATATTGGACGTATATTACATTGCACAAAACAAAAATTGGAATAACTTACAAATAATGAAAGCGATCAAGTTATCTTAAAGGGGCCCACCTCGCTTTTTTTCTCTTTTTCTCCCACTCTCTTTGGCTTGTATCCATTCGGCCCCATTCAGCCTAATGTTTTAAGACGTTTACCCCCATCCAGGTGTCAATATTTTCCTGTCGAGCGGTAGCGAGCCAGCATATATTTTTGTTTTAACATCAAGCTAAATTTGTACATTTTTCGATAGAAACATGTCTCCGGCAAAGCCGGATTTCTCCATACAATGCTGGCTCGCTATCGCCCGCCAGAAAGAAATCGACACCTGGATGGGGATAAACGTCTTAAAACAGTTGGCTGAATGGGGCCGAATGGATACAAGCCAGGGAGAGAGAGAAAAGGAGAGAAAGATAAACAAAAAAAGCCTGTGACCCCCCTTAAAAATAATATATAATATATATATATAATATAAAATAATAATAAATTGAACGATTATTAGATGGTCCCCAAATGGCCCCTATCTAGCCATCAATCAAAGAAATCAGACAACAAAAATTCGGACATACGATCCCTGTGAGGCCATTCAACACTTTGATTAAGGGGAGACGGATCGTTTTTCTGGTCCCCCTTCTTCCTCATGTTTAGTCCCGGGATATTGTACAAATTTATCTTGAAAGGGGGTCTAGGGGATGTTTCTTAAAGTTTGATGGAGATCTAGGGAGAAATATAGAAAAATAATAAATAAATGAAGAAATCGACCAGAATGTGAACCACATATATATATATATATATATATATATATTTTTTTTTTTTTTTCTTTAATAATACATACGAGGTTGAAAGAAATGGCAATTTCTGCGTTGGAAATGTTATTATTCAAAGTTTCCAGGTCTCTGATATGTTTTCGCTGGGTGGCAGGAAGTAGATGAAGGAGATGAGCAAAATTCATGGTGGCACAGGGTTACATTAATGTACATGAAGATACAGGATATACGACGCGTTTCACTGGACAACCAGCATTATCAAGTAAGGAAGGAATGATATAAACTGGAACTGGTGGGGGGATAGACAGGTTGGGGAGGTGAGAGGTCTCTAAGGATTAGAGAGAAGTAAAGATGGAAATGAAGAGCAAAGTTGAAGAGTAAAAGGTGGAGGGCCGGTCACCTTGCAATTCTTTGGTGATTCTTGGATGTGATAAGTAAGAGTAGTCGACGAGTATCAGTGCATCTTGTGGAGTGCTAGGTGGTGCTGGTGGTGTGGAAAGGCCGTTGATGTTGGTGAAAGTGGGAGATGGTGTTGTTTATGAAGCGGATGGTGAAGCTGAAGATTCTTGGTGGATTTCTAGTTATTTATTAAGTTTTGTTTTTATATGATTCTTAACCTTCGATACGCGTGCTCTGCCCTCCGATGTTAGTCTCGACTCATGAAGCCAGGTAGAGGGGTATTTTTGTTTCATTACAGCTAGAGTACAAGTTTCAAGGTCTTCTGCAAAACTTATAAATTGTTCATCTGTCACATAAGCAAAGTTTGGGTCATAATCTGGCTGCTTCTCCCTCACAACTTGTGGTGTTAGAACAGGAGGGAGAGGAGTTGTCATGATGGTCGGTTCTGGTGATGAGGTGGTAGACTGGATCGGAGTAGAGGAGGTCTTGTCTTCTTCTTGTTCTTCAGCATCCAGTAGCTCGATATCCACCTCTTCTTCCTCGGAGTCTTCTTCATCCAATTGGTGTGTCTCCATTTGATGGCAGGTCGACTCCGGTGTAGGTGATGATGGTGTTGATTTCTCCTTAATTGAAGTTGAAGCTGAAGCTGAAGCTGCTGATGTGGAGGAGTGCCCCTTTTGGCTTCTGTCTAGACTGAGAGGTCTTGGCAAAAGCAGTTGTTGTTTTGGAGCACTCCTCGGCTTCTTTGGTGGAGCTGGGTCTTCTTGGGTCTTGGTGGGCTTAAAGGTAAACAGGAAGGGTATATATAGAGGGTGGAGGATCAGAGGAGGCGAAAATTAGGGGGCAAAAGTCTGCTATTGGTGGAGGGGTATTCTAGGAGAGAGAAAGAGAGAACCGCTTCACGCATGCGCACTGGATGCGGGATGGTGGTCGGTTGGCGGGGTCGAAGCTGATTGGCTGCGTGTCGAGGGGCGTGGCCTAAGTTGTGTAGTACGTGTGGCGCCTGCGGAAGACGAAGCTGAAGGAGGTAGCGCGGGGGGCGAGGGGGGTGTTAGGTCCTGTAGGAAAGTGCCTTTTGGCAGAAGGAAGGATCTGAAGGTCCAGAGTTTGGTTGTTGATGTTGGGATGTAAGGCTTGGATATATAAAGCTTCGAGTATAGGTAATCTCCTTGGGTCACTTTCTTTATCGAGTATGGTGGTGTGTTTCTCTAACTCGTTGCGTGTGAGGTGGGGGTGGTTAGGGGTGAGATAGTGGTCTTTGATGGCTCCAGCCTGAAGGTGAAGAGTTAACCGACGTGAGAGACGAGTCTGCGTCATACCAATATAAGAATGAGGTCCACAGTCCTCATAATTACAGGTATGTTGGTAAATGACGTGATCGTCGGTCATCGGGCTCTTTATCTTGGTGGAAGCTGGTTTGTTGCGGAGAACGAGGTTGGAGGTCTTTGGGGATTTGTAATAAATTATTAATTTGATTTTGTTTTCCGGGTTGGTTGGGTGGACATGCTTGGAGATTATTTCTTTTAAGACGGCCTCATCATTTTTGTGTTCAGAGGACATAAAATTGCGGTAGAAGATCTTAATTTCATTGAGGGGGTCAATGTTGGGAGGGCTTTGGGTGTACCATTTTTCAAGATGGTGGTTGATGGTGCTGGAGATGTCGGAGTTGGAGTATCTGTTATTTACTAAAACTTGGGATAGTCTTTCTAGTTCCTGGTGGGTGTCGGCCCAGGTAGAGCAGTGAGTGAGGGCTCTCCTAACATAGGCGGAGATGGAGGATAGAAGATAACGGCGGGGGCATTCACTATCGCCGTTGAGGCATTGTCCTGTGTTAGTTGGTTTAATGTAGACGGTGGTTTTGAACCCATGGGTAAACATACGGTATCCTTGTTCTTGGATTATTATTATTATTATTATTTTTTTTTTACCAAGGATAATTTTGTGTTATTGCGAGGTGGAGTAGAATTTGTGGAACTGATTCTTGTTCTGGTATAAAGTGATGATAACCTCGGAGATTGTGTGTGGGTTTTGGAATTATATATATATATATATATATATATATATATATATATATATATATATATATATATATATATATATATATATATAAATACTAAAATTAAATAAAAGATGAATAAATGCAACAAAAACGACCAAAAAATAAACCATTCCCCCTAAATATTAACATTGTCCAGACAAGGTTTCTACGAATGTGCTGGTCCCATTGTTCAGGTGTAATTCATTGTCGTTCATTGTAATTCATTGTAACTCTTTGTAATTCATTGTACATTATTATAATTCATTGTAAATTATTGTTATTTATTGTAATTCACTGTAATTCATTGTAACTCTTTGTAATTCGTTTTACATTATAATAATTCATTGTAATTCACTGTAATTCATTGTAGTTAATTGTATTTAATTGTAATTCATTGTAATTCATTGTAATTCTTTCTAGCCTCAAGCAATGTGTCTATTTTTTATTATTTTTTTTATTTTATATTTTTAGACACGGGATTTGTTCTTTATATAATAGGCTGGATTTCACCGCCTCTTTTTTCTGTTCTCTCTCGCTCTCTCTCTCTCTCTCTCTCTCTCTCTCTCTCTCTCTCTCTCTCTCTCTCTCTCACTTATTCCTCTGAAACGCCCAAAGGTAAATCAATATCCATAAAGAGAGAGCTACATAGATACACAGACCACACAGACCTCAAGGTCCTTACTAGGCAGTCTGGCCTTACAAACTATATATGCATATATGCATATATACACATACACACATACACATACATACATATACATATATATATATACATATACATACACATACATATACACACACATACATATACATACACATATACATTATACATATACATACATATACACATACATACATAAACATATACACCGGTACACACATAACACAAATATACACATACAGAAACACATACTACATATATATACAGTATATATACATACTGTACAGTGCACACACATACACATACTGTACATACATTTTTTTTTTTTTTTTTTTTTTCATATCACCCCAGCCCTCTGCAGATAGAGGTCAAGCCTTCCGTTGAGAGTGTTTATTGTGACGCTCTCCACCACTCTCGCTGGTAGTTTATTCCACTCTGTCGCCACACTGTAGGTGAAGAAACTCTTTGTGACATCTAGGTTTGCCTTTTTGGTTTTTAATTTCATTCCATTTCCGCGAGTTTGATTAGTATTGTTTAATGTGAATAGTGCATTTACATCGACTTTATCGAAACCTTTTAGTATCTTAAAGCACTCAATAAGCTGACCCCTCAACCTCCTCTTTTTTAATGAGAACAGGTTCAATCGTTTAAGTCTTTCTTCATATGGTTTATTTCTTAATGAGGGTATCATCTTCGTCGCTCTACGCTGTACTGACTCGAGTCTTACAATGTCCTTGATCAGATAAGGTGACCCAGAACTGCACACCATATTCAAGGTGGGGCCTCACCATACTTTTGAACAGTGGCACTATTACGTTTTCATGTTATATGTAAATTTTCGTTTAATAAAGCCCAATGCTATGTTTGCCTTATTTGCAGCTGCTATACATTGGTCGGAAGTTTTTAGGTTTTCAGATATTAGTACCCCTAGGTCTGTTACTACCGTTGCGGTTTTTATTTGTTTGCCATTCATTTCGTATTTGTATTTCATATTTCTGCTACCAACCTGCAGCACCTGAAATTTATCGACATTGAAGGGCATCTGCCATTTTTTCGACCACTCTGATATCTTGTTTAAATCAGATTGCAACGCATTTCTATCATCTTCGTTCAGGACTGTATTTCCTATTTTTGTATCGTCGGCGAATTTGGAAATGGTGTTGTTTACCCCTACATCGATATCGTTAATGTAAATGAGAAACAGGACCGGTCCAAGGACTGAACCCTGTGGAACTCCACTAGTGACAGGCTCCCACTCCGATTCCACTCCATTTATCACCACTCTCTGTCTTCTGTCCGTAAGCCAATTTTTTTATCCAAGAATGAATTTCACCTTTGATACCTATCCTCTCCAGTTTTAGCCAATGGTTTTCGGTGAGGCACCTTGACGAAAGCTTTTTGAAAGCTCAAGAAGATTATATCTAGTGATTTCGTCATGTCGTTATATGTGAATAGTTTGTTATAAAATTCAATCAAATTTGTTAGGCATGACTTATTGGATCTAAAGCCGTGTTGACTATTTTTGATTAGGTTGTTTGATTCGAGGTAATCTACTATCTTATCTCTAATGATTTTTTCCATGATTTTTCCTATAATTGAAGTTAGGCTAATTGGTCTGTAATTACTCGCTTTTGGCCTTGCTACCCTTCTTGTATATCGGCGTAATGTTCGCATCTTTCCAATCACTCGGTACAATCCCCTGTAGTAATGATAAGGTAAATAGTTGTGTCAGGGGTTTTGCTATTTCGTCCTTGACATACTTAATTATTTTCGGGTGGAGCATGTCGGGTCCCGGGGTCTTATTTACATTTAAATTACTCAATTTGCTTTGTACTTCGGTAACACTGATGGTGAAATCTCCTATCACATGAGTTGAGGTGTTATTTTCAAGGGTATGATCGATAATTTCTTCTGTGAAAACTGAGCCAAAATATTTGTTGAGCAGATTTGCCGTGTTTGTGTCACCTGTTATTGTCTGGCCATCTTCTATTAGCGGTCCGATTCCGCTTTTGATCTGTTTATTTTTGTTTACGTAACTGTAGAATTTTTTGGGGTTTGTGGAACTTTCTCTGGCAATAGTCATTTCGTAATTTTGTTTGTTCGCCCTAATTATTTTTTTCTAAGAGAGTAGAGAGAGAGGACGAGAGGAGAGGGAGAGAGAAGAGAGAGAGAGAGAGAGAGAGAGAGAGAGAGAGAGAGAGAGAGAGAGAGAGAGAGAGAGAGAGAGAGAGTAAATCAGACAGAAATGGGTGGAATTCTTGTGCATGAGAGAAAGCCAGTGTAGGAAATGACCATATTGCTGACCATGATGAATAGTGATGGATGGTGTGTGTGTGTGTGTGTGTGTGTGTGTGTGTGTGTGTGTGTGTGTGTGTGTGTTAAAATAATGATAGTGGTAGTGCGAGCAATGTGAAATATGAACAACGAGAATGGTAGTAAAATTCACGTTATTGCTCTTCCATCATGGGTGAGAGAGAGAGAGAGAGAGAGAGAGAGAGAGAGAGAGAGAGAGAGAGAGAGAGAGAGAGAGAGAGAGAGAGAGAGAGAGAGAGAGAGGACGTACGTGCACAAACACACACACAATCACACTTATGCACTTGAGAGAAATATAACCACACACACACACACACACACACACACACACACACACACACACACACACACACACACACACACACACACACACACACACACACACACACGAGCAAATAAGACATACATTCTACCAATTTATATAGAGATAAATATTCGGTCTCAAATGTATACGAAGAAATACACAACATTCTAAGCATTAAGAAGTGCGCTCGCAATTCCGTTTTCTCAGATAATTTAATTTTGTCGTTCATATGCACACGAGCACGCACATAAAGTTTTACTCACGTACATAAACCTACACACACATCGGTATTAATACAGGAATATAAACGCACATGAATCGAAGCAAACACATCCAAACATGCATATGCACACACACACAAAAAACACAGAAATATATATACACACATACAAACACACAAACACAAAATGTATATACAAACACACTCATATTCGCAAACATACACACCCACACCTACACCCACACCCATGGTAAAAAGACAATACTAGTCTTTTTACCATGACCACACCCACACACACACCCACACAAACACATAAATATATATATAAACCACACACTGATATTCGGAAATACACCCACCCACCCACACCCACCAAACAAAGTACAATAATGGTTACTAACATTTCATTCTGCTGTCACTATCTTTCATTCTTACAGGAATATACTAGTATTATGCAGCAACATTACACTACACACACACACACACACACACACACACACACACACACACACACACACACACACACACACACTCATACACCCTCTCATTCTCTCTCTCAATAAAATACTCTTTGGGTTTGACAATGTGGATTATAGCAAAATATTTAGTCAAAATATGAATACAACACGCAACCATGGTTGGAAATCAGAATTGAAAAGGTTCAGCACTAGTATTTGTGGAAACTTGTTCACATACAAGATCTGTTTTACCTGGAACAAACTTCCCTCCGAAGTTGTGAACAGTTCTTCAGTAGAGCAGTTCAAGAAGAGAGTAGATAGTATTTTGCACACTCTGTAATGAGTTGAGTGCACTAAACAGTCTCTCTCCTTCCACTTCCAGTTTCTCCTCGGAATGGACCGCAAGGTCTCTGAGATTTTATAATTTTTGTTTTTGGTTATTTTTGTTTTCGGTTAGGGTAGGCTATCACCCCTGGTGGCCTATTTCTGTTTAAATTTAAAAAAAAAAAAATCGGTTCGGTTATCACTGCGTATTTAAATTTAATTTTGTTTTGTTTTAATTTTCGGTTAGGCTATCACCGCTGATAACGTATTTGTGCGTATTTCAATTTTTTTGTTTTCGGTTAGGCCTATTTATGTAAGTGAAGTGACCTGAAGTGAGTTAAGTGTTTTTAAAAGTGAGTTAAGTGTTTTTTAAAGCGAGTTTAGTGTTTTTAAAGTGAGTTAAGTGTTTTTAAGTGAGTGAAGTGATCTGAAGAAACTGTTACCATGCCTCGCACTTGTACGAACTGCGCCAGTAGGTTTGGTGAGTCCATGTTTGCTACTGTCGATCTTCAAGTCTGCCGTCTCTGCCAGCAACGAGAGAATTTGACAGTGAAATTAGATGAAGCCTACAACAAGATCAACGTCCTCACCATGAAGCTGGAATCACTCCAAGAGTTTGTAACACTCAATGTTGGAGTACCACAAACTTCAATTGTCACCGCAACTCCAGCAGCCACCAACGCCCCAACGTCAACTGCCAACAATTCAACGCCTGCAGTAGCCATTTCAGCTGATGGTTCCGATACTCAAGAAACAAATGGTGACTCTCTTCCCCCTCAAGACAACTTCCGTGTCGTGAGGAATAACGTTTGCCCCAAGACCAGGAAATCCATACCGAATACTGAGTGTCAAAACCGCTTCCAGATACTCACAGACTCAGATGACGAAGCGGAAATAGAAGAAGTCAGGCTCATGGGAGACTCGATGATACGTGGTCAGCTCACAGAGTTTTGTGCCAGAGCACCTAAGACCAGGAAGCGTTTTTGTATCCCTGGTGGTGGTGTGGACGACGTAGTTGCTGCAGTTGACGAAGTATCTAAGCTGGCCCCTGCTAATACAATGTACGTCATCCACGTTGGATCCAACGATGTACAGCGAACCCGGTCGGAAGATTTGCTTTTAAAGTACCAGCAGCTAATCAAGTCATTTAAGGAGAAGTCATCAAGGATCATCGTCTCAGGAATCGTCCCCCGGCTTGGTGTAGAGAGCCGATTTTACAACATAGCCACCAGCACAAATCGTTGTCTAGCAAACCTCTGCAGGAAGGAAAACGTGGGATTCGTCGACACCTGGGACAATTTCTACTACGATGACTATTTGTTTTCGGACGATGGAGTTCATCTGAATCAGGTGGGAGCAGCACGTTTTGGGAGTCTTCTCAACGATGCGGTGAAGGATTTTCGGAGAAGAAATCGACTCAGCAGAGGACAACCAGGAAGGAGGACCGAAGACAGCGAGGGCGGCAACCTGCGAAGGAATTAAATGCTAATCTCTCAAGAACCGCGAATTTGGATAAAGCTCCACCAACACGACCCAAATTCAAAACCGCCAGGGATAATGACCGAGGACCGATGACAGCCATGAATGTAAATGTAGATCCGACCAGAACCAAAAATTTGATTAAAGAACGTTCTGTGAATTCTAAAACCGCAACTTTAAAGGTTTTCTATGCAAACGCTCGTAGCATACGCAATAAATTTTCAGATTTAGAGGAACTAGTGTTTACTGAAAATTATGATGTGATTGGTAACAGAATCTTGGCTCAATACAGAAGATAGAGACTTTTTAGCAGAGTATTCACTTCCCGGTTATGTAAGGTTTGAGAAAAGCCGAATAAATAAAAATGGAGGTGGCGTTTTATTTTATATCAAAGAAAGTCTTAACCCGACCCTCTTGTCAAAACCTCAAATTGTGAACATCGACACATCTTTTGTGCTAATAAAGAATAATAAAGGTACAAAAATAATACTTGCATTAATTTACAGACCTCCAGCTCAATCAGTGCAAACTGACCGAGAAATTTATGAAAAAATTGCAGATGTAAGTAACTCACAAGATACCGTATTTTTTGGCGACTTTAATTTACCTGTGACCAAGTGGGGCGATACTCTTACTTCACTCTCCGGACATGACTTGTATACGAACTTGCAAGAGAGTTCGCTTTATCAATTTGTTCGAACACCGACCCGTGGTAATAACGTTCTTGACATTGTACTTGCAACAAAAGAAGAATTAATAGAGAATTTGAATGTTGGTGATGAATTCAGTAACAGTAACCATCGTACGATAACTTTCACTTTAAACTTTACTAGTAACGAACCAAATGTATCATCGAAAAAGTCCCTAATTTCAAGAAAGCAAACTTTCATAAACTTAGAGCTATGTTTAAAGAAACTGACTGGAGCTTTTAATTAACAATAACGACATAAATACATCTTGGAAGTTATTCGAAACCACTTACCTAAAAGCAGTGCAAGACTGCATACCATCGAAAATACGGCGTCCAGGCCATAATAATAAGCCCAAATGGTGGAATAAAGATATTTCAAACTGCCGGATTGCTAAAAAAATTTGCTAATGATAGATTTAAAATCCTCACAAAATGACGAAGAAAGGGGGTGAAATGGGTAGAGCTACGACGCAAAGCCAAAAAGTTAATTAAGCAAAGTAAAAAGACCCTAGATTTACATATTGCGAATCAAAAGTAAAAACAAACCCGAAATAATTCTATAGTTATATCAGAAAGAAAAAAAGTAGTTACTTCAACTGTTGCGAACCGTTAGTCGATGAAAATGGAGAATACACCAAAGACGAAGTACAAATGAGTAATGCCCTCAAATACCTTCTTTGCATCAGTTTTTTACAACAGAAGACCTCAGTGATATCCTACACCATCGCCGATTCAGATTGATAATTCAGATGTTCTAAGCAATATCACCGTTACAGAGAGAGAAGTATGAATTGTTTAGATAAACTCAAGGTAAATAAAACGCCAGGACCTGATACAATCTCGCCTAGAGTTTCTAAAGGAAGCTAAGGATGAGCTCTCCAAACCACTGACATAACTATTCAATAAATCCTTGCAGTCTGGAACTATGCCTGATCAGTGGAAGATAGCCAAAGTAACACCGATATTCAAAAAAGGCAGCAAATCCCTACCCATTAACTATCGTCCAATTAGCTTAACCTCAGTTGTATGTAAAATGCTAGAAACGGTCCATAAGAGACAGACTCGTATATCACTTAGAGGAAAATAAACATACTTAACACTTATTTAGCGGCGAGCAACATAAGTCGGTTAAAAAACGGACTATGTGGCGGCGCTCGACATAACTCGAGTGGCAATTTCAGCCGTAATTGGCTGAGAGAGAGAGACAACAGGACTAGCGAGAGTATGATGCTCCAGACCACCGCGGCGAACCTACTGACACAAATCTCAGCTCCTCCCTCTCTCTCGATACACACTATGGTACTGAAAGTACCGATTATCCCTGCTTTTTGCACTCGCGTTGCACGGTTATTGCAAGAAAACTATCATACAAGGATCGTTATGGGTCATTCGAACGCTCGTTTATGCTTAATTTGTTACGTTCTGGGTCATTTAGGCATGAAAATGATCACGTAAACAGCCCTATTTTGGCTAAAAACACCCCGCTGTGCGGTACACATAAATAAACCGCATAGGCCGCTCGTAAGTGGTTAAAGATACTCAACACGGCTTTCGTAAAAAACGTTCCTGTTTAACAAACCTCTTAGACTTCTTCCACGATATCCTCAACCTCTACGATGAGAGTAAAGCTGTAGATATTATATACCTTGATTTTCCGAAGGCCTTTGACAAAGTTCCCCACAAACGTTTACTGCTAAAACTAAAAGCGCATGGAATACAAGACGGTGTGTTGAAATGGATAGAAAAATTGGCTCAGCGACAGAAAGCAAAGAGTAGTCATAAACGGTAAGGCATCTAATGGACCAATGTAAGTAGCGGGGTACCCCAGGGATCGGTACTAGGACCAATTCTCTTTTAATTTACATCAAACGACATAGATGAGGGTCTCAGCTCTAGAAACTCAAAATTTGCTGACAATACAAAAATTGCCAAATAGCGTACTCTCAAAAGAACAAGTTGACAATATGCAACACAATCTAGATAAATTGTCACATTGGGCCCAAATTTGGCAAATGAGTTTCAATGCGGATAAATGTAAAGTACTACAGATCGGATACCTAAATGAGAAAGCAAACTATTCGATGAATGGCACTCAGCTTAAGAATGTAAACAGAGAAACCGATCTGGGAGTAACAATATCGAGTAACCTAAAACCGAGTCAACAATGTTCAGAAGTTGTTAAGAAGGCAAACAAAATAATTGGCTTTATAGGCAGGTCATTTGAGCATAAATCCAAAGAC
This sequence comes from Paralithodes platypus, assembly GCA_032716605.1. Taxonomy (NCBI): domain Eukaryota; kingdom Metazoa; phylum Arthropoda; class Malacostraca; order Decapoda; family Lithodidae; genus Paralithodes; species Paralithodes platypus. Next base: position 1,464,826 of record CM064504.1, read on the forward strand.
GTTATCCTAACCCTTTACAATTCCTTAGTCCGCCCTCTGGAATACTGCGTTCAATGCTGGTGCCCTTATTACCAAAAAGACATAAACAAGCTAGAACGAGTTCAACGTAGAGTTACCAAAATGATACCTAGCCTAAAGAACAAAAAACCATACGAAGAGCGTCTTAGAGAATAAAATCTATTTCCTTTAACCAGCGCAGATTAAGAGGTGACTTAATTCAAGTGTTCAAAATCATCAAAGGCATCGACAATATGAACTGTAGTAAGTACATCACTATCGACCAATCTAATTACACGCGGGAAACGGTTGCAAAATTATTGGTAAAATCTTTTAACTCACACGAATCTAAGAATTTCTTCTTCAATCGAGTTGTCAACTTGTGGAATGGGCTTCCCCGAGACGTTATAGACTGCAGCACCGTTGATTCATTTAAACTCCGCCTAGACAAATATCTCGCATCAAACCCGCGACTGACTGCGTTTGTAAATGAATAACTTTATTTTATCCTCCCCTCAGTTACTAACCCATATGTCCCCTACTAACTTCCTAGTCCTGCCACGGACCTTAGTTCCAGGGCAGTAGTTCCCTTTCCAATGTTCCCTTACCCACTCTAAACCACTGTTTGGACACTTGATCCTCAGTGTTTTGGAGGACAAGCAGCCTAGAAGGGTCACTAGACCTTGTTGCTTGATTTCCTTTGTACTCCTTTGTACTCCTTTGTAGATACTAACTATTCCTTATAACTCCTTGTAACTATATATATCTCTCTCTCTCACACACACACTCATACACCCTCAGTCTCTCTCTCACACACTCATACACCCTCTCAGTCTCTCTCTCTCTCTCGCTCATTTATGCATACACAGTAATAGAACCTTTCAAGGTATAACACACACGATCCGTCAGTCACCTGTTCACTAACAAAACAACACTATCTCTCTCGCTGTTCACAACACTCATAAAACCTCTCACTCTCTCTCTTATGATACACAGTAATAAAACCTTTCAGTACTGAACATTCAGTTTATATCCAATCAGTTCACATACAAACACACACTCTCTCTCTCTCTCTCACTCTCTCTCACACACATAACATCTCTCTCTCTCTCTCATTTATGCATACACAGTAATAGAACCTTTCAAGGTACTGAACATTTCACAGTTCTATTATCCAATCACTTCACCTGTTCACATACACACACACACACTCTCTCTCTCTCTCTCACACAACAAACCCACAGTAACTCTCTCGATCATTACACAGTAATAGAACCTTTCAAGGTACTGAACATTTCACAGTTCTATTATCCAATCACTT